>JALMGJ010000002.1:63153913-63753913 GCA_023362775.1 Charina bottae | reverse complement strand
GGGTGGCCTGCTGTGAAAGGACCGCTCCGATGGCATAGCTGGAGGCGTCCGCCTCCACGACGAACGGGAGCTGGGGGTCTGGGTGTCGCAGCACTGGTTCCGTGGCGAAGCGGCTCTTTAGGTGTTGGAACGCCTGCTCTGCCTCTGCAGTCCACCGGAACGTCTCACGGGGTTTCAGTAGCCGGGTGAGCGGCACCACCAGAGCGGCATAGCCCTCAATAAATTGCCTGTAATAGTTCGCGAACCCCAGGAACCGTTGGAGCTCCTTTCGGTTCCTGGGAGCTTGCCACTGCGTCACCGAGGTGACCTTGGCTGGGTCCATGGCTATACCCTCGGGAGTAAGGTGGTGGCCCAGGAAGTCCACTTCCCGGACATGGAACTCGCACTTCTCCAGTTTCGCGTAAAGCCGGTGCTCCAGGAGCCGCTGCAGAACTGTACGGACATGCTCCACATGCCGGGCGGGGTCCCTGGAGTAGATCAGGATGTCATCGAGATAGACCACTACAAACCGGTCCAATAGGTCCCGAAACACATCGTTAATAAAGCGCTGGAAGACGGCGGGCGCATTACAAAGTCCGAAAGGCATGACCAGGTACTCGTATTGCCCATAGCGCGTCCCAAAGGCCGTCTTCCATTCATCCCCTTCCCGGATCCTGACCAGGTTGTAGGCGCCGCACAGGTCCAGCTTGGTGAACAGCTGGGCCTGGCGCACCCGATCCAGTAGTTCTGGTATAAGGGGAGTGGGTACCGGTCCCGAACGGTTATCCGGTTCAGTGCCCGATAGTCGTTGCAAAGCCTCAGCTCCCCGCACTTCTTTTTCACAAAGAGCACGGGGGCTGAGGTCGGGGATCTGGAGGGCCGAATGAAACCCCTCTGCCGGTTCTTGGCTAAAAAGTCCCGGAGGGCGGCCTGTTCCGGCTCCGACAAAGAGTACAGCCGGCCTGCGGGCAGGGGAACATCAGGCTTGAGGTTGATCCCACAATCGTAGGGCCGATGGGGCGGTAACCGGTCTGCCCCCTTCTCCTCAAAGACATCCCCAAACTCCTGGTATTCCGGGGGAAGGGCAGGAGTCCCCTCGGCGCTGGCGGCCCCCAGGAGTGTCTTGACAGCCAGGTGCGGGCAAGGTTCCCGGAACTGGAGTCGCTGATGCGCCCAGTCTATCATGGGGTTGTGCCGCTCCAGCCAATCTATCCCCAGCACCAGCGGGAACCGGGGCATCTTGGTAATGTCCATGCGCAGCCGCTCCTGGTGCTGGCCCACAACCATGGTGAGGAGTGCCGTCTCCTGGCTCACCGGGCCCGACTGCAGCAGCCGCCCGTCAATGGCTTCCACAGACATGGGCACCTTTTTTGCGCGGAGCGGGACCTGCTGCTGGGCTGCAAAGTCACTGTCCATATAGGAGCGGGAGGCCCCTGAGTCCACTAAGGCATGGGCCAGGAGCCACTGCCCTGCCCGCAGCCGCAGCTTGACCGGCAGTAGCAGGTGCTGGAGTTCCTCTCCTGTTGGCCTGTGGGCAGAGGCTGCACGCCCCATGTCGCTCGGCCGGCACTGACCTGGGGCTGCCAGTTTCCCGGCACTGACTGCTTTTCGGGGCATGAGCTGGCATAATGCCCCGGCCCGCCACAGTAGAGGCAAAGGTTGGCCCGGCGCCTCCTCTCCTTTTCCTCCCGAGTAAGCCGGGGTCGAGCAGCCCCCAGCTGCATTGGCTCTGGCGCGGTCGGGCTGTGGCCACCAGGGGGCCAGGGAGCCGGAGGTGCGGGAGGCCGGTGGCGCCCTAGCCCCGGATCAACACGTCCCCGGCGGGCCTGGCGCCTGTCCTCCAGCCGCCCATCGATGCGGAGGCACAACTGGATGGTTTGCTCCAGGGTGGTAGGGCATTCCACCCGGGCTACCTCATCCAACACGGCCTCAGACAGTCCCTCTAGATACTGGTCCCGCAGGGCAGCCTCATTCCAGTCCAAATCCTGGGCATAGAGACGGAACTTGGCTGTGTAGTCTGCCACCGACCCTTTGCCCTGTTGCAGCCGCCTGATCTGCCGGTTGGCTCTGGCCAGGGCTTGAGGCTCCTCAAAGACACTCCTGAATTGTGCCAGGAAGGCAGGGTAGTTGTTCAGGAGTGGAGAGTCAGCCACCAGGAACGGGGTGGCCCATTTAGCCGCACGGCCCTTTAAGAGGCTGATAAGGAAGCAGACCTTGGTTTGGTCTGACACAAACTCCCTCTCCCGTACCTTCATGTATAACGTGCATTGTCCCAAGAAGGCAGGAAAGTCCTCAGGCTTGCCCTCATATTTCTCAGGAGGGCTCACTGGACACTTGCTGGGCACAGCAGCCACCGTGGCCAGCTGCAGTTGTAGCTGGCTCACAAGCCCCGTAAGCTGGTCTACTTGTGTGGCCAGCGTCTGATTCTGAGCTGCCAAATTGGCCATAGCCTCGGCAGCTGGGTTAGTCATGCTGCTAACAAACCGTCCTTCTCTCTCCCAGCGTTTGTTGGTGGTGGGAGCAAACTGTGCTGGCTCGCCTCCAGAACAGATTGGAGAGTCTTGGCAGTCAGCCCGAGGTAAGGAATGCAGCCCAAGGTTACTTTGCAAGACTGAGAGAGAGACAAACCAGCGTGTGCCAATAATCAGAGTAGTGAAGCAAAGGGTAGTCAATAATCCAAACCGGGTCAAGGGTTCCAGAAGTCCGAGCCACGATAATCCAAGCCAGGTCCAGGGGTCCAGAAGACAGAGCAAGATAGTCCAAACAGGGTCAGGAACGCAGGAAACAGGATACCAGAGTGGTCGCGAAGCCAAAGTGCAACGTTGCTCCCACAAATCCCTCACTGCGTCGTTGGTGATTTATCAGGAGTTCAGAAGCTGTCCTCTGGGTCCTGCAAAGACTCTCCCTGCCCTCTGCGTAACTCCCTAGCAGCCAGCCGAGCACTTTTCCTTCTGTCCTTTAAGGCGAGGCGCACACGCCTCCGCCTCTGCCCTTTGGGGGATTCAGGAGAGCTGGGAGGCTGATGGGATCCAGCTGGCTGCTGGCTAAAGGGTGGGGACAAACCGCAATCCCCAGCTTGCTCTCCTGCAGCCTCAGGTATTGCTGCCTCCTGCGGTGCTGGGTCATCGTCTGGGCCTGTGTCCGCATCTGGGGCCTCGCCTGGCTCAATCCCCTGGGGGTTTGCCAGGGGCAGCTCGTCCTCTGACTCATTGCTGAGGCCCTGGGGCAGAGGCTGAACCAGGACACTTTTCACACTGAAGATGTTGCCTAGCCTGGCAATGAAACGTCTGCAAGAAAACAACAAGGCTCAGAGAGCACCATGGACTCCACTTATTTTTAATTTAAGATATTTATGTGTCACCTGTCCTGCAATCGGCCTCAAAGTGGTATAGAAAATAAAGATGTTTGAACGCACAGCAATAATATAAAAACAAATGAAATTCACTAATAAATCACATAATTTTACAATTTGTACAATTGAATTGGCTATTATATCATGGACTAGGGGGCTATTCTGGACTCATGAACAGTGTGTAAAATAGTGTAACATCATGGATTTTACTTTATTTAACGAGATTAAACTTTCAATAGATTATTAGAGCAAGTACAATAAATTCTATGGAAGTAATTCATTCCTCATTCATTTTCCTCAGTCTGTTTCTGGTCCCCCAAGTATATTAATTAATACAGGCCTTAAGCTCATTTAACATCTTGTCAGGCTTCATGCCAATTAACTGACTCTCATTCTACGGATTTTTGTAAATGCATAGCCAGAATTTACATTTGGGAATAAATCAATCTCAAGGAATAACGAAGCAGATCCAAGAGGCAGAGGCCTTCCCTGACAGTCAAAAGAGAAGTCGGACTCTTTGGATGTTTGGAGATATTTATGCAATTTGGTATTAAGCTGCAGCCCTCTTTTCTCTCCTTGTCATGGCCTAACTAGAACTGCAAATAATTAAATTGTCACTGCTTTACAAATTGCACCAATTATCCTTCCATTTCATTTTGCTGCTGCTGTTAAGACCGCCCATTATTAATGATATCCCAAATGTTCCATTTCTAAATGGAGTAAAGGATCTCTTTACAACTAAGGTCATTCCAATCTGTCAGATTTCATTTATTTTAATTAAATGTGCTTTGCCGGCAGACCATGGTATTCCGAGTTTGGGGAATTTGTGTTGTAGCTGGAGATGCTATGGCAGCATAATGAAGTCTTTGATATGCTGCAATTGTACAGGATAGATCTCATAAGAGACTATCCAAATAGGCTGTGAATGGCCCAATATCAATTATTCTTCTACACAACTGTGCTTAGCAAGAGAAGGCATAAGTTAGGGAGAGAGATGTATGATTAGGATATGTGAATACATTTTCCCCTCTATGGATATTGCTTGTTTTTGGGGAAAAAAACCTTCTTAATTCAAGTTCCTGGTGAATCAAGAGGGAAACACAGACAGGAAGTCATATGGATTGTGCATCATCTTGACTGGGCATTACACTGGCTGCAGACCACAGACTCAGTGATGTCACCAGGATGGGACTTAGGGACCAAAACCCAGGGATCTGTTCAGCAAAAAAAAGAGGACCTCCAAGTGTAGCAGGACTTACCACATTACCTCCACAAGTGAGGATCCATAGGAAAGTATAAATTTGGATTCATGTACAGTGCTGTACTTACTGTAATGTTATTCAATTTTCAACACAGTTTTTTTTAAAAAATGCCATAGAATAGAATAGAATAGAATAGAATAGAATAGAATAGAATAGAATAGAATAGAATAGAATAGAATAGAATACTTTATTGGCCAAGTATGATTAAACATACAAGGAATTTGTCTTCGGTGCAAGAGCTCTCAATAATAAATTATACAATTAACAAAAGAAAAATTAAGAAAAAATAATACTACAGCTATTTAACTAACACATACTCATATTTAAGCAAAAAGCTGTCCGATGTTTAAAAGTTCATTCCTGGAGTATGTAATCTGCAATGAGCTGCAAGATATAAAAAAAAAAACACCAAACCCCCCAGAGAGTGTTTCGCCGAGGCTGCCATTCGCGGCGCCACCTTAGCAAAATCTGTAATTTTGGGTGTATATACATTTAGGTTTTTTATTTGGCTCTCCCCATTCTGAACCTTTTTTCCCCTGTACATTCCTGTACTAAAAAGGGAAGGTTGGAGGCAAGATAAAAATTGTCCAGAACCATTGGATCCAGGGATGGTTTCTTGAGGAGTGGACAGAGCACTGAAGAGCCAGCAAAACCATCCCCTCCATCCATTCACTACTGTCTGGATCCAACCACATGTTGTCTCCTAGGATGACTTGACAAACCAGAAGGGACATGAATGTAATATACAGATGGTTGCACTGGCCCATTTACTTGGGACCAACAGACCCAAACTCTTCCCAGATAACTGAACCATAATTCAATTAACTCCAGAGGACTACACAGCAAACTCAGAGAAAATTTGAGTGACTTTGACAGATGCCTTGAATAGTCTCCACAGCAGTCCTGAAGATGTTCCTCCAACCCCTCCCTACCCAAGAAGGACCAGATCAACATAATAATAAAGGCGGGATAAAAATTAAATAAACAAACGAACTATCAGCCTGTTATCTGTGGATACAACGAAAGGAGAAAAAGAATTACATTTTGCAGCTCTTATTGCCATGAGGTAAGGCATCCGTAGGGAGGGAGGTCAAAAAAGTCGAGCCACTGGATTGGAGTCCTGCCCAATCTTGGGCTTTTTTGACATCCCCCCTCCCCAGTAGACATCCCTGCCACAAGTAATCCATAATAAAGGTGCTTATCCATACATGATTCGCTTTACTTTTTGTATTTCTCCAATTATGCTCTAGCCATCACTTCTGCTGCTTCATCTTCTGGAGTCCCTCTGAGAACCAGGGAGTTCTCCGGGATCCACACTTAGAGGTAATCCGTGCAGGCACAATCCAATCCAAGGCCATTGCAAGCGGTGGCTATGGCCTCAGTCACACCATTCATCAGGGTTTCAGGATGGACTGATTGAATAGGTCCTTCCTAATGAGGAATGGCTGCACAAGATTCCAAGGCTAACAGAGAGTGATCTGACCATGACAAGGGAGTAATTGTACCATCTTCCAACTCCAGATCACATCACTACTGCCCTGAGACAAAACACAGATCTAACATATGACCTCCACTGTGAGTTGGGCACTTGGTAATCTGGGTCCCAGCAGCCACGGGGCTATGTATTCTAAAGTTCCCAATATCCTAAGTCTGGGGAACTCTACTGACAATTCTGCCACAGCTTGGGTAGAGAAGGCACTATACAGCAGGGAGGCTGGTAGAGTAGCAGCAATCCCACCTGATCTCTAGAGTCTAACCTTACCAGTAGAGTCTTATATTTGGTATGGGGCAGCTCCTCTAAAAGCCACCAAGGTCTCTCAAATGACCATGGCCATTTCACCGCCCCTGCTGTGGGGGTGCAGCTGGTGCCACACTCAAAACCCAGGTAGGCACACTTCTGAAAGGTGAACACCCTCCTCTGTGCCCAATCAGAACTTGGTAATACATCTCATTCACTCTTAAATTATGGCTGAGGGAAGCCTTACTACAAGCCAGCCTGGCATTTTGTAGCAGCAGCCAAAAGCTTGGGTCATTGAAGGTCCAATGACTGGGCTTTCAGACAGAATGAGTAAGATAGAGCAAAGAGGAATCAGAATTGCCTTCCTTAAATTCTTCTTCCTCTGAAAGGCAGGAAACCGCACTGCTGATTTTGGGGTATCAAATCCCTGAAATTTAGCAGTGCAGTCAGAGCTGGTCCTGTAGGTTGCCAAAAAAAAAAAAAAAAGTGTTTGGGGACCCACAATCCCTTGTCATCTTTTGAAAGAAATCATATGTTCATAAATGGTGCAAATGGTGTTTTGAAATCCCCCAAATCTGTGGGAAGAGTAAGTGGACAAAAACTTTATATTTCTCCAGGGGAAGAAGACATTATCCAGGAATTTCTCCCTTGTTGGTCATGGTGGCATCTCTACTGAAAAGGCCAAACAAGAAGACCGAGATCTTCTGCTGAGATTGAATGGAATCACAAAACGACAAGGGGGCTGCAAACTGCAACTAAAGAAATACAAAAGCATTACATTCCCACCCATGAGACTTCCTCGGAAATTCTCTTCTTTGAAAAGATTTCTAAAGCAGATCCTCTTTCATAAGAAAGATAAAAAAACTGCAGGAGAATTTCTCTTCCCAGCTCTTAAGACACAACTTCTCCAGTGATGAAGTACACATCTTACATTCTGTTCCTTTTGCAATCAGTATTGCTTGATGGTGAAACATGAGAAGCAGTTTTTAAATGCAGTCAAGAATCTGATATTACTGGTCACTTAAGGACAATATTTTCTGGCTAGAGAATCCTCACTGCAGAAATTGGTATACAGTAAGTTGGAACACAGTTCTTAATTGATTTAAAATTCATTGACTTAATGAGACACCTCAGTTCAGTTCACCTTTTGCTTTAGACCATTATCACCTTTATTAGACACATTAAAATGCTTCTCAGGCCACTTTTATTTCAGTTTACAAACATTTAAATGTGATTTGATGAGCACTGGATAATTGGCTTTAACATATCGCTGTGAACTGAGCATTTTGTAATAGGATTTGGGATCTCCAATCTTGCAGGCAGTTCAGAAGCAGCAAAGCACATTTCTTCTGTGCTCTCTCTCTAATTCTCTCTTATGCTCTAAAACTACAATCTCTCAAGGGAGAATGCAGAATGTCTCTTTGGCCAAAATGCTGCAATTAACATTCTGGTCAAGAATGGATTGCAATATATAGAAACATAGATTGAAGTTTACCATCACTACAAACACATTCTTAAGGTGGGATATATATACAGGGCTAAGCAACATAATGTGTAAAATATGCAGAATTCAGCTGCCTTCTAGTTTTATTAATGGTAGTATAAACATGTAGGCTCTAATTTCTGAAATTAACCCTAATTTCTGGGCTAGAAACCAGGAGTCGGTGAGTTCTAGTCCCGCTTTAGGCATGAAAGCTGGCTGGGTGACCTTGGGCCTGTCACTCTCTCTCAGCCCAACTCACCTCACAGGGTTGCTGTTGTGGGGAAAATAGGAGGGGGACCGAGTATTAGGTATGTTCACCGCCTTGAGTTATTTATAAAAATAATAAGGGCGGGATAAATTTTTTAAAAAAATTCTGATTGAAAACACTGTATGGAATTGGGCTTGGGATGAGTGTTTAAACTTTCTCTACAGATCCTTTTTTGGAGAGAGAATTTTCTCCTCCACAAGTGTCTTCTGGCACCAATGGAAGTAAGTTTGTTTTTTTAATACCACTGCATAAAGAAAGATTTTACAAAGCAAATGAGTCAGAAGTTGGTGCTGCGGGAACTAGGATCTGGCAAAACTGTTGTGTAAACAGATGTTGACCTTCAAGATTGGAAAAAGAACAGCTGAAATCCACTGATAGGAAAAAGTGGGATTAAAAGCATAGGATTTAAACCTTTGGTCCCAACACATATGGCTTAATTCCTGTGCTCTACATGGGCTAATCTTCTGCAATTTTACTGTATGACTTCTTTAATTTCTAACATAAAACCTATTTATTTATCAATGCTTTGTCCTTGAAGTTCCTGCCTTTAACTAGTGAGTGTGGATCACATTTCTGGAGAGATGGAATTGCCAGGGTCTGTGGTAAAGGGCACATTCACCCATCTCGCCCCAGCTCTTGCCAACCTAGCAATTTGAAAGCATGCAAATGCAAGTAGATAAATAGGTACCACTTTGGTGGGTAGGTAACAGCGTTCCGCACGCGTCATGCGGCCACATGACCGTGGAAGCGTCTTCGGACAATGCTGGCTCTTCGGCTAACAAACGGAGGTGAGCACCGGCCCCTAGAGTCGGACACAACTGCACAAATGTGTGGGGGAAACCTTTACCTTTACCTAAGCTTAAGCTAATTTACTTGTTTTGTATTGTATTGTGCTTTTATTGTTTATTATATTGTGAACTGCTCAGGTTTGGGTTAGAATTGGGTGACACCTGAATTGAATTGAATTGAATAAATGCATAAATAAATATATACTAGTGCTGGTAAATAAGTTAATTGTTAAGTACACAGCTCTGTACAGAGCTGAAATGGAATTGCTAAATGCAGAAAGACGGGAAGATTTGGCCCAGAATATGGAAACTCTGAACAACGTTTAGCTGAATTTGTTATTTTACTTAGATAATAACAAAACATCTTCCTTTAGTAATCTTGGACCATTCTTTACATATTTTTAATATCTCTTCTGCGGTTTATTTGGAGGCTAAGTTTTGTTATGGATAGAAATGAAAAACTGAAAAGTAGAAATATTCTCAGAACTGACAACCAAGTTGGAAAATGGTTTCCAACATTTTACAGTTGATCTCCAGAATTAGAAGGCAGAATTACACTGTCAATGCTTTGAGAGCAATATTATTCCCATGAAGTATAAATACCTATATGGTATCCATGAAAATGATATGGGCGGAATGCATGCACATGTTTTGAATTAGCAAGGTTCCAGTTTCATTGTCCTGTTTAAAAAAGGTCCCATATACTAGAGCTGGAAAGTTTTCTGTCCAAACTCACATAGTGTCATTGCCAGTCATAGTATGTGGACCAGATGTTGGAACATGGTTTGACAGAATATAGTATAAAGGTATATTTTCACACTAATCTTTTACAGTTAAAGAGCCAGCTAAGTGGATTGAAGTCTGACAAAATTGCTTCTAATAAAATATTTTCCCCCAAATTCTTGAACATATCTGAATAAATATCCAAAAAAATTCCTTCTGTTACATATCAGGCAGAGAGCATGAGTGGAGCTGTTCAGTTATTTTCTCAGTGTCTGAGCCAATATAAGCTCAGAAGAGGAGACAGCAAAGGATCTGAATGTCTTTTTTTTACTCTCATCCCAAATGATTGGCTTGATGAGATGGCACTCTATGAAAACAATCTTGGATGATTCACATTTTAGCAATATCTAAGATAATCCACTGAGCACAATATTCCAAGGAAACAGAACAATCCTATTATCCACCCTGAAAAAGAAATCCATTTTTTAAAAGCAAAGTCAACAATTCTCCACCCTGTTCAGCGCTCATCAAACACTGAGTTAACAAAAGAAATGAAGAGTCCAAATCCAGGGAGCTTATTCACAAAGGGCAATATTTTTGCCTAGAACTCTGTTGGCATCTTTCCTGCTGTAATAATATTAACATGCCATGAAGTCCTGATGCTTCTTACAGCTAGCATCTCACTTTGACTGAGGCTGTTGTACAGGATTCTCTGAGGAGATGAATGCCATGGTATTTGGAGTAGGGATAAAATTCAAGTGAATACAAGGAGTCTGCTTCATTAGAAAGCTGCCATGCCAGACAGTGCTGTTAAGTGCAGAAAACTTGGTCTACTTCTCTGAAAAATGACCTGGAAAGTGACAAAACTTAGTTTTGCAGTGTCATGGAACATGCATGTACATTCTCACAACAGTTTGTGTCATGGAACATGCACAAACTGGTGTGAAAATGTAAAAAGACCTTTGAAAAGACACTGACCTGTTGGAGTCGTGGAGGAGGGTTTGCAAAACTGTTCAGGCATTACATTATCTAGAGTGCTTATCATGTGAGTGTACCTTATACCTTATACCCTTATAATGCTGTGCTAATGAAGCCTGCAGAGTGAAGAGACCCTGACCAAGCTGATGTTTCTAGGAGGCCAATGTTGCATGGTAAGTGTTCGAGATAATTCTTGAATGGGATTGAAGTATTACTGACATATACACAGGTCATCAAAAACTGGACAAGGCATCTTCTTGTTTTCTCCCAGTCTGTTCTTCCATTTAGAAAAATGCTTGTAAGTTTAAAGCAACAAAATAGAAAATTAAATAATTTAAAATATTTTAAGATCCAAGTAATTCACAGAATAACAGAGCCGTTTCTGCCATAATGATTAAATATAAACCTGCTTTGGGATTATTTTCAGTGATCATAAAGAGAAAGTGTATTAATTAGTTAATTAATTAATTAACCAAAAATAGGTTTACAGGCTGGCAAGGTAGAATGCAGATGAGCCAACATGAGATAGGAGGAGTTCTGTGAAGAAAGGGTTATCCAGAAAAAGATGATAGCTGGTAGCTATCAATCTCATTTCAGGTTCCAGTCACACATTATTTTTAGAAGGATGGGTTTAAAGAAGGAAGAAATATTTTGCATATAAGAAAAAAAAAATACTAATAGTTCACAAATCATGCAAATCATACAAACCAAGGTATAGTTGATGAATCCAACCACTATGTTTTCTAACTTTATGGTTTAATATTGTTTGTTAACCTGGTCACTGTACCTTATGTAATAAGCCATGATTAAAAAAGCCATGGTTAACAAACTATGTGAACCAAACCAATATAAAATAAAAGTGTGCAAGTAATGCACAGCCTGTTCAGACTGATGGTGTATGATATGTATTACAGATGCTAGCAAACTGCTAAACACAATTGTTCCTGAGCTTTCAAGAGGTCTTGTGGCTGTTTGCGGGATATGTGATGTCATTGGCGATCACTCGTAGCCGAGTAAGATTGTCTTCCAAGGGTAAAATTTTAACAGTGGATCCGTAAGTGGCTGTAAAGGCCAATTCTGGATCCGCACAACCTCCCACAATGAGGGCATAGGTTTCTGGGTGGGAGACGGTCATGATGAGGGTTTGCCTGACGTGCCTTCCTTTTAGCTCTTTTCTCCCTTTCGCCCTGTACTCGTGCTTCTTCAAAGTCCATAGCGCCTTTAATAAAGGCTGACCTACAATTGAAACGCTCATGAGTTAGGGCTTCCCAGTTCTCAATGCTGATATTACATTTTTTAAAATTAGCTTTGAGAGTGTCTTTGAATCTCTTTTGCTGTCCACCAATATTCCGTTTTCCATTCTTAAGTTGGGAGTAAAGTAGCTGCTTTGGAAGACGATGGTCAGGCATTCGAACAACATGGCCGGTCCAGCGAAGTTCATGTTGGATGATCATTGTTTCAATGCTGGTGGTTTTCACTTCTTCTAATACGCTAACATTAGTCCGTCTATCTTCCCAAGTAATTTGCAGAATTTTTCGGAGGCAGCGTTGATGGAATTTTTCAAGAAGTTGGAGGTGGCGTTTGTAGAGGGCCCATGTTTCACAGGCGTACAGAAGGGTTGGTAGTACAATGGCTTTGTAAACAAGCATTTTGGTCTCCCTGCGAATGTCCCGATCCTCAAACACTCTACGCTTCATTCGGGAGAAAGCTACACTTGCAGAGCTCAGGCGATGCTGAATTTCAGCATCGATGTCGGCTTTTGTAGATAGATGGCTGCCGAGATAAGAAAAGTGGTCGACATTTTCTAGTGACACACCTTTAAGCTGGATTGATGGCGCTGCGGAGGGATTGATTCGAACTTGCTGGTAAAGCACTTTGGTTTTTTTAATGTTAATCGAGAGGCCGAGCTTTTCATATGCTTCTGCAAAGATGTTTAGGATAGTTTGAAGATCTTCCTCGGAGTGTGCACAGACTATGTTATCATCAGCATAGTGAAGTTCTATAACAGAAGTTGTAATTACCTTATTTTTTGCTTTCAGCCTACTAAGATTAAAAAGCTTTCCATCTGTTCGATATATAATTTCTACACCAGTAGGAAGTTTCTCTTCAACAAGGTGTATAATCATAGCAATGAAGATAGCGAATAAGGTTGGAGCAATAACACATCCCTGTTTAATGCCAGATTCCACTTTAAATGGATCGCTTTGAGAGCCATTGTTATCCAGGATTGTTGTCATCATGTTGTCATGGAGTAACCGCAAGATGTTCACAAATTTATCAGGGCATCCGATTTTCAGAAGGATGGTCCAGAGAGCAGTACGATTTACAGTATCAAAAGCTTTAGTCAGATCAATAAACGCCATGTACAGAGGGCGGTTTTGCTCCTTGCATTTTTCTTGAAGCTGTCATGCAGTGAAGATCATATCCACTGTTCCCCTGGAAGGGCGGAAGCCATTTTGCGTTTCAGGGAGGATGTCTTCTGTTATAGATAGGAGACGGTTTGCGATGATCTTTGCCAGGATTTTGCCTGCTGTAGCTAGAAGGGAGATGCCTCGATAGTTTCCACAGTCTGTTCTATCACCCTTTTTAAAGAGAGTGATAATTATGGCATCCCTAAAGTCTGCTGGAATCTCCTCCCTCATCCAGATTTTTTCGATGAGCTTATGAAGTTGTTGTGTAAGTTCAGGCCCGCCTTCTTTAAAGACTTCAGCAGGAATCCCATCAGGTCCACTAGCTTTGTTATTTTTCATTTGTTTAGTGGCTTTACTGACTTCCTCCAAACCAGGGGGTACTGCAAGCTCATCTCTTATTTGTTTTTGCGGGATTTGCAAGAAGACTTCATCAGCCACAGTAGAGTGACGATTAAGGAGATTGTAGTAATGCTCTTTCCAGTGCAGTGCAATAGACTCTTTGTCCTTTAGAAGTTTAGCACCATCTATTGAGCGTAAGAGATTTGTAGCATAGTTTGTTGGTCCATAGATGGCCTTTATGGCATTAAAAAAGCCCCGTGCATCATGAGCATCTGCAAAATGTTGGGTTTCTTGGGCTTTTTTTATCCACCATATGTTCTTAAGTTCTCTAGTTCTTCTTTAGACTTCTGCCTTTGCACTGGCGTAGATTTTTTCTTAACGGCACAGTTAATATCTTTTTGCCATATCCGGAAGGCTTTCCTTTTCTTGTCAATAATATGTTCAATCTCACTATCGTTCTCATCAAACCAGTCCTGATGCCTCTTAGTTTGATATCCGATAGTTTGTTCACAGGCTGAAATAATAGAAGTCTTCAATTTAATCCAGTGTTCCTCAACATTTTCAGGGAGTTCCATAGGCAGATGTTCCTTGAGAGTTGATTTAAAGCAAGCTCGTTTAGTAGAATCTTGAAGGGCCAGTGTATTTATTTTATGCCTTGGTTTTCTTCCTTGGAGCCTACGATGAGCGACAATGTTTATGGCCATCGTGGATCGAATTAATCGATGGTCTGTCCAGCAGTCATCGGCGCTCGTCATGGCTCTGGTGAGAAGTACATCACGGCGATCTCTAGCACGGACAATTACATAATCTAAAAGATGCCAGTGCTTCGACTGTGGGTGCTTCCATGATGTTTTAAATTTATTTTTCTGGCGAAATAGTGTGTTAGTAATGACAAGGTTATGCTCTGCACATTTAGTCAGAAGTAAGATTCCATTCATGTTGCTATTGTCAACTACTTCTTTCCCAATGATCCCCGGCCACAAATCAAAGTCACGCCCAACTCTTGCATTGAAATCTCCCAGGAGGATAATTTTATCCTCCTTTGGTATCTCTGATAAGATGGTGTCCAGATGGGTATAAAATTTTTCCTTGATATCCTCATCTGCATCTAGTGTTGGTGCGTAAGCACTTAGGATAGTTGCCTGTTGGTTTTTGGCGAGTTTTATTCGGAGAATTGAGAGTTGTTCGTTAATCCCAGTGGGAACTTCTGACAAGAGCTTCACAAGGTCATTTTTGATAGCAAAGCCTACCCCATGTATTCGTCGTTCTTGTTCAGGCAGTCCTTTCCAAAAGAAGGTATAACCTCTTTTTTCTTCCTTCAACTGTCCTTCTCCTGCTCTTCGAGTTTCTTGGAGTGCTGCTATATCAATATTAAAACGTCTCAGTTCCCTTGCAATAATGGCAGTCCTATGTTCAGGTCATTCACTATCCATGTTGTCTTGCAGTGTCTGTATATTCCATGTTCCAAAATTCATGAGTCTTTTACGATTGCTAGATGGTGACCCCACTGGTCGTGGTAGTCCAGTCAGGGAGAAAATGAGGCAGACTATGTTTAGGGCACCTTTTCTAGCCCCCTCCCCATATGGGGTGAGCAGAGTGGATCCTAAATAGGGCTGCTCAGTCATGGATACAGCTGCCGAACTACTCAACTGCCTCGAACCTTGAGTCAGGACGACTGAATCTGTATCCACCGCCCATGTGCTGGTCCATGACTAGGAGCTTCCAGATTTCACAGTCCTGCCCCCATTGCCATTCATCAATCACCATGGGACTTTTGGTTGTTTTGGGTTTGGTGTGGTTGGAAGACGCCTGTGCGTGAATTTGTTTTATGTGTGGAGATCGGTGCACAACGATCAGCACACAACCTTCACAGAAAAAGGCTCTAATCCAATGGCATGGATACCATGACGATTGGTGACCTTTTGTCTGCTGCAGCCTTCATCCGCCTTCGCAGCCGTTGTAACAATACACCTTGTTATCTTCCGCCTGTTCTGCCGTTGAGGACTTTCTTGGATCGTTCTTTGTGTGGTTCCTCCCCCTGGACCTTACCGCCATGGGTGACCCTACCAGGAGTACATGACTCCAGACGGCTTCGCTCACAGGGTTCATTGGGAACACACAAGCCCACTTACCATAACAAGGTGACGATCCAGCGAGGGGATATGTGATGTATAAGGTACCTAAAGCATAAATGGTCTTATAAACTGGGTCATGTCATGAGTGACTGAATGGGGTCAAAAAGATTCTAATGAGAAAGAAATTCACACTATTTCTGCCTCCTAGGAGTCTCTTGAGAGCAATTGACTCTTATTACTTCTGTAATCAAGGCAAATTTGCCTCTTATACTGCAAATGTGATAAGAGTTTTATCCTTGCTTCCACATTTGTGTAGAAGCATTCAACACTGTGCAAAATAAGTGTAGAATGCAAACTAACCCTAACCCTAACCGTGGGATTTGCTGCCCTGGATGTGAAGATGGCCATCAAGTTTTAAAAGGGACCTGGACTAAATTGTGGAGACTATTAATGTTGATGATTGATTCAGGCAGCCTGCTTTACATATTAGCTGCACAGGAGCAGCTGTAGAAGAGAGTCCATGTCTGGAGGCTTTCTAAATATACCTGGGTGGCCGCAATGTGCCAGAGAATGCTAGAATAATGATCCTGTCTATTTTGTTCTACTCAATTTTTGTGAAAGTGACATTTTAGTTGTGTTGCACAGTTTCCTTTTGCACATCTAGGTATTTAGGTGCATTCAGCTGGTTTGGCTCCTGTTGACTGTATGGACAAATATTTATTTATTATTATAATTAAATTTCTACGACTGCCCATCTCCCCCTCAAGGATATAATCCATGCGGTATGCATGTCTTTAGTAATAATTAAGTGCTCCTTTTAGGACATTCCAGTAACCTTTTTGATGCCATACAACAAACTGATATCTTGTCTTCTACCTCTTCTATTTCCTTTATCTGTTTGTCAGGGTTCATGTCTTATGAACCTTTAGCTTATGCAATTTCAGTCTTAATCCAGTCACAATAGCAGTGTGGAGCTTCCTCCTCTTCTACTTCTTTCTCCTCCCTTCTCCTTTTTTAAAAGAATTTTATTAAGTTTCAAGACAAGGATAAAAGCTATGAAAAAAACCAAAAAACTACCGAAAAAAAGAAAAAAAAAGAAAAGAGAACTAAAAAGGTATGCAAACACAAGAGAATTTTTTTTTCAAGATTACAGAAAGATGTGACTTCTGCCATTTTAACAGCAAGGATATACAAAAATTTCCATAATAAATCTCTTACTCTATATTAAACCAAAACACCACATTATTTCTATAAATCATTCCACTTTAGCACATTATAAAAATCACTAAGTACAGTTACTCCCCCCTTATATTAAAATAAATAAAAAAATTCATATAGACCTCCTAAACAACCCCCCCCCACAAGATAACACTTATTTAATTATTCCCTTCCTACTACTATTCTACACATTTCTGTCTACTATAAGAATCAAACTAAAAAGCACATACATTGTCTGCTATTATAACAAAAAACAATTCAAAGCAGTAGCCTTAAATCAAATCCTTAAAACCATCCAAATAAATATTTATATAGGTCAACTTTATGTTACAAGATGCCTTTATTGATTTCTACACAAGAAGCATTCTATAGAACTGAAACAAGAGATAAAGACAAATGGTTGACTTATAAGGACTTATTAGAAAAAGAACAAGGAGAATACAAAATTAAATCAAAAGAACAACTTGCCTCAGAAGGATATACTTTTCAATGGCTTTCCTATATGCAGCTTATAGAGAAATTCAAGTTAGATAAAAAAGATTTTGGATTTGAACAGAGTAAATCAGAATTTGAAATACAACTTTGTGAAACAGACAAACATTTAATTGCTAAAATGTATAAACTACTGTTGAGAGGGGAAATGGTGGAAGAACAAGTTAAAGACTGTATGATTAAATGGGCAAAAAATATTGGTCATAACATACATATGCAGCAATGGGAAAATATGTGGTCTAAAGGATTGAAGTTTACTCTGTGTTATAATTTGAAAGAAAATTTCTATAAAATGATGTATCGATGGTACATGACCCCCAAAAAACTTGCAAAAATATATGGGACTGTTTCTAACATTTGCTGGAAATGTAATAAACAAGAGGGGTCATTTTACCATATGTGGTGGACATGTAAGATTGCAAAGAAATTTTGGACCCAAATACATACGTTGATGCAGAGTATACTACAAATACAGATTCCATTTAAACCAGAATTATTTCTGTTGGGAATATTGGATTTACAAATAGAAAAACATTTTGTTAGAATTATACAATATATGATAACAGCAGCAAGACTTCTTTATGCACAATTTTGGAAAACTCAGACTTTACCAACAGTACAAGAGTGGATGTTAAAATTGATGGACATGGCAGAAAATGATAAATTGACTTGTTTATTGAAAGAAAACTCAAGTTATCAATATCTCAAAGAGTGGAAACCATTGATGGACTATTTGCGAAATGCAAGAGGGGCGAAGCTTACATGGGGTTTTGAAGAGTAGATTAAATATAATAGAGTATATTAGACAAAGAATTATTTCTATCTATTGTATAGAAATACATGATCTTTTATCTACATGACCAGAGATAGATTGGAAGTTACCTATTTTTCATATCTTTTTCTTTCTCTTACTTTACTACACTTTTTCTTTTCTTTTTTTCTTTTGTATTTCTATTTCTTTTTCTGTTTCTAACTTTTAACTATGTATTTTAAAATCCTAATAAAAATTTATTAAAAAAACATCCAAATAAATATTTTTATACCCTAATAATCTTAATCCAAATCCTTAAAAGCAAATAACATCAGTCGAACCCTTAAAGCAATCCAGATAAACATTCTTTAACCCTTATCCCACTTCAAAATAGACCAGAGCATTTACATATCCCCACAATGTGCACAGAGCTTTTCTCTTGAAAAAATCAAACAGCCCAACTGCCCCCCTCAAAAATTCCAGCTTCTCTTCAAAAAACCTCCCATACATAATGACCCCTTCTTTTTCATGGCATTCCACCAGAAAGTCAATTTCACTTATTGCTTGCAGATCTCTCTCTCCCTTAAATTTCTCCAACTCCACTGTCTGATCTTCATCCAGCATCTCAATATAAATCCCAATCTCACTCTTAGAAGAAACATTTCTGTCACTGTTAAATTCCTCAATTTCATCCACCACATTCCCAACCTGATGGCACATTTTAGACCTCATATTTTCCATAATGTCCTGAATATCTTGCATAAAAGCTTGGTAGAAGTCAGAATAAATCTGTTTAAAATCTTGGTGGAAGTCAGAAAAAATCTGTTTAAAATGTTCCATGTCTCACAAAGTAGATTATAACGCCCCCTAGGAGCTTAACCAGCGAAAGTCGAAGATATGGAAAAGTTCTGGAATGTATTTACACAAAAGTGAGATAGGCAAACAGTTCTCATGGGAAAATAGAAACAGAAAGCTGAAGGTTCAAATCAGCCGATTCAACATGTAGAAAAATGCTAATATCTTCAAATTTAATACAAAAATAATAACAAGAAGACAATTGTTTACTCTCAATCCTCCTTTATATTTGGAAGGAAAACGAAGTCCAAAACTTAAAAAAGTATTTTTTAAAAAAGTAATCCCAAAAATAACGATAAGCACCAAGAGAGCCAGCTTCTCCTCACTGTAGAAAGCCTCTCTTAGGTTGGAGAAGACTCTTAAAAGTCCCTTGGACTGCAAGGAGGTCAAATCAGTCAATCCTAAAGGAAATCAACCCTAACCGCTCATTGGAAGGACAGATACTGAAGCTGAAGCTCAAATACTTTGGCCACCTAATGCGAAGAGAGGACTCACTGGAAAAGACTCTGATGCTGGGAAAGACTGAAGGCAAAAGGAGAAGGGGACGGCAGAGGATGAGATGGTTAGATAGCATCACTGATGTAACAAACATGAATTTGAGTAAACTCTGGGAGACAGTGGAGGACAGGAAGGCCTGGCGTGCTATGGTCCATGAGGTCACGAAGAGTCAGACATGACTAAAAAACTGAACAACAACAATAAATACCCCCCGAGTTTAATTAGCCATTCTTTTGCAGAAAGGATTAAGAGTACTTTCCCATGGGAAATGTAAAGTATCCTTGCAGTAGTTAGCAAACACAGAACTAGTTTAGTGTTTTTGTTGTTTATTCGTTCAGTCGCTTCCGACTCTTCGTGACTTCATGGACCAGCCCACGCCAGAGCTTCCTGTCGGCCGTCACCATCCCCAGCTCCCCAATGGTTGAGTCTGTCACCTCCAGAATATCATCCATCCATCTTGCCCTTGGTCGGCCCCTCTTCCTTTTGCCTTCCACTTTCCCTAGCATCAGCTTCTTCTCCAGGGTATCCTGTCTTCTCATTATGTGGCCAAAGTACTTCAGTTTTGCCTTTAATATCATTCCCTCAAGTGAGCAGTCTGGCTTGATTTCCTGGAGTATGGACTGGTTTGATCTTCTTGCAGTCCAAGGCACTCTCAGAATTTTCCTCCAACACCACAGTTCGAAAGCATCTATCTTCCTTCGCTCAGCCTTCCTTATGGTCCAGCTCTCGCAGCCATAGGTTACTACAGGGAATACCATTGCTTTAACTATGCGGACCTTTGTTGTCAGTGTGATGTCTCTGCTCTTAACTAGTTTATCAAGATTTGCCATTGCTCTCCTCCCAAGAAGTAGACGTCTTCTGATTTCCTGGCTGCAGTCAGCGTCTGCAGTAATCTTTGCGCCTAGAAATACAAAGTCTGTCACTGCCTCCACTTTTTCTCCCTCTATTTGCCAGTCATCAATCAAGCTCGTTGCAATAATCTTGGTTTTTTTGAGGTTTAACTGCAACCCAGCTTTTGCACTTTCTTCTTTCACCTTCGTCATAAGGCTCCTCAACTCCTCCTCGCTTTCAGCCATCAAAGTGGTATCATCTGCATATCTGAGATTGTTAATGTTTCTTCCAGCGATTTTAACTCCAGCCTTGGATTCCTCAAGCCCAGCACGTCGCATGATGTGTTCTGCGTACAGGTTGAATAGGTAGGGTGAGAGTATACAGCCCTGCCGTACTCCTTTCCCAATCTTAAACCAATCCGTTGTTCCGTGCTCTGTTCTTACCGTTGCTACTTGGTCGTTATACAGATTCCTCAGGAGGCAGACAAGATGACTTGGTATCCCCATACCACCAAGAACTTGCCACAATTTGTTATGATCCACACAGTCAAAGGCTTTAGAATAGTCAATAAAACAGAAATAGATGTTTTTCTGAAACTCCCTGGCTTTCTCCATTATCCAGCGGATATTGGCAATTTGGTCTCTAGTTCCTCTGCCTTTTCTAAACCCAGCTTGTACATCTGGCAATTCTCGCTCCATGAATTGCTGGAGTCTACCTTGCAAGATCTTGAGCATTACCTTACTGGCATGTGAAATAAGTGCCACTGTTCAATAGTTTGAACATTCTTTAGTGCTTCCCTTTTTTGGTATGGGGATATAAGTTGATTTTTTCCAATCTGATGGCCATTCTTGTGTTTTCCAAATTTGCTGGCATATGGCATGCATCACCTTGACAGCATCATCTTGCAAGATTTTAAACAGTTCAGCTGGGATACCATCGTCTCCTGCTGCCTTGTTATTAGCAATGCTTCTTAAGGCCCATTCAACCTCACTCTTCAGGATGTCTGGCTCTAACTCACTGACCACACCATCAAAGCTATCTCCAATATTATTATCCTTCCTATACAGATCTTCCGTATATTCTTGCCACCTTTTCTTGATCTCTTCTGCTTCTGTTAGGTCCTTACCATCTTTGTTTTTGATCATACCCATTTTTGCCTGGAATTTACCTCCGATGTTTCTAATTTTCTGGAAGAGGTCTCTTGTCCTTCCTATTCTATTGTCTTCTTCCACTTCCGCACATTGCTTGTTTAAAAATAATTCCTTATCTCTTCTGGCTAACCTCTGGAATTTTGCATTTAATTGGGCATATCTCCCCCTATTACTGTTGCCTTTTGCTTTCCTTCTTTCTTGGGCTACTTCCAGTGTCTCAGAAGACAGCCATCTTGCCTTCTTGGTTTTCTTTTTCTTTGGGACGTTTTTTGTTGCCGCCTCCTGAACAATGTTGCGAACTTCTGTCCATAGTTCTTCCGGGACCCTATCTACTAAATCTAGTCCCTTAAATCTATTCTTCACCTCCACTGCATATTCCTTAGGAATATTAGTGAGCTCATATCTAACTGATCTGTGGGTCTTCCCTATTCTCTTTAGTCTGATTCTAAATTTTGCAATAAGAAGTTCGTGATCTGAACTACAGTCAGCTCCAGGTCTTGTTTTTACCGACTGTATAGATGTCCGCCACCTTTGGCTGCAAAGGATGTAGTCAATCTGATTTCGGTGTCGACCATCTGGTGAAGTCCATGTATAAAGTCGTCTTTTAGGTTGTTGGAAGAGAGTGTTTGTTATGCACAGTGAGTTGTCTTGGCAAAATTCTATCAGCCTATGTCCTGCTTCATTTTGTTCTCCCAGACCATGCTTGCCTGTAATTCCAGGTGTCGTCTGACTACCCACCTTAGCATTCCAGTCTCCTGTAATGAAAATAACATCTCTTTTTGGTGTATTATCTAGTAGGTGCTGCAGATCCTCATAGAACTGATCTACTTCTGCTTCTTCAGCATCTGTGGTTGGGGCGTATATTTGGATCACTGTGATGTTAAATGGCTTACCCTGAATTCGAATTGAGATCATTCTATCATTTTTTGGATTGTATCCAAGCACTGCTTTAGCCACTTTATTATTAATTATGAAGGCTACTCCATTTCTTCTGTGGTCCTCTTGTCCACAGTAGTAGATCTGGTGGTCATCTGATGTGAAGTGGCCCATTCCAGTCCATTTCAGTTCACTGACACCTAAAATGTCTATATTTAATCTTGACATCTCACCAATAACCACATCCAATTTGCCCTGGCTCATAGATCTTACATTCCAGGTTCCTATGGTGTGTTGATCTTTAGAACATCGGATTCGTCGTTCACCACCAGCACTGTCGGCCGCTAGCCGTCCTTTCGGCTTTGAGCTAGCTGCGTCATCACATCTGGGGCTAGTTGAACGTATCCTCTGTTCCTCCCCAGTAGCATTTTGACCATCTTCCGACCTGGGAGTCCCATCTTCCGATGGTATACCGACATATCTTTGGTTGTACTGATCCATTTAGTTTTCATGGCAAGAATACTGGGGTGGGTTGCCATTACCTTCCCCAGGGATCGTATTTAGTCTGACCTCTCTGCCACGACCTTCCCGTCTTGGGTGTCCCTTCACGGTTTAGCTCATGGTTTCATTGAGGTGCTCAAGCTCCAGCACCACAACAAGGTAACGATCTCCTTTGCTGGAGATATTTACTGATACTCTTTTTGAATATCAATGCAATTCCAGTTCTTCACAGGGACACATGCTCTGAATACTATATCATGCAATTACCTGAGTTAAAATGATTCATTCCAGTCCACCTAAGTTCACTTGTTCCTAAAGCTAAATATTTGAAATATTCATATGTTCCTAGGTTCATGGTTCTCACATTCCATGTTCCAATCATATGTGTCCTTCTAAAGCAAAGAACTGTCTCAGTGCTGGCACTATCTGTGACTTCTTTGTGGCTTTAATCTGGCCACATTGTCATTTGCAGTTTTACCTGTGAATGTCTGATATTCTTTCTGTGCAACTAGAGAAATGTTTTCTGACCTTGGACCTTCATCTCCTGACACCTAATCTAAATATTACAGACAAGTCCATACAGTTTTCTTGACAGTAATACAGAAGTGGCTTGCCATACCCTTCTTCCAAATTTGATACCAAAGTTCTTTCCTCAAATAAGGTGGCTTCCCTTGTAGCTGAAAATTACTGCTAGGTTCCTGCTCTCCTTTTGACCTTCCCAGCAAAGGTTACCTTACCAGATACTCATTATGTTAGCAATATCACACTTAGGGTCAGTAGGTCCACTGAGTCCATCCACTAGTTCAAAGTGATAGTTCCCTGGGAAGGCTTGTGAACAATTGTGTTGGGGTTTGATAAACCCAGGAATTTACTTCTAGATATAAAGTATACAGAGAGGCTTGATTTCTAGGTAAAAGGTGAAATATTCTGCACAGTCACCCAATTAGCAGCCATTGTTGTAGGAATGATGTGTCATGTGTGACTCATTCAACAGGTGCTTAGAGTTAGGTTGGGTGTGGTGAATAACGAGAGTGACCTATAATGTGATTGGTCAGGTTCACTATATATGCAGAGACATTCTCATTTCCCATTATTCCCATTTTACCTCATGAAAGCTGTATCGTTGATGGTGTATCATTTGTTACTTGTGGAAGTGATCTGTAAATACGTATGTATATAAAGTAAATAGGATATTTGATATAACTTCTGTTTGGAGTCTGTAGCTTGAATCATGTCAACTGGATTTCTATTTTCTCAGTGGAAACGTTTCGCTCCTTATCCAAGGAGCTTCTTCAGTCTGAGCAAAGTTGGTAAGGGAATCCTAAATATGTTTCTAGGTAGCTGTGTGACCTTACACCTGGGGCTAGGTCATGGTTATATTGAGATGTTATTTTAAGTCCTTTTATCATCTAAAGGAGGATCGTTAAGATCACCATGCTGCTGTTGAGCTTGTGAAATGGTCTTAATCTTCCTAGGCACAGAAGACAAAGCAGGGAGGAATATGGGCGAAAGATTGTGCCTGAGGCCCCCACCTCTATTCAAGGAAGGATTTTCCAAGTTGTCATAAATGGATTCCTTGACCCCTCTCTCAAACCACCTATCTTCTCTGTCTAAAATGTGAACATTAATGTCCTCAAATGAGTGTCCTTTTTCCTTTAAATGAAGATAAACTGCTGACTCTGGTCCTGTGGTGTTACTTCTCCTGTGTTGGGCCATCCTCCTGTACAAAGGTTGTTTGGTTTCTCCAATGTAGAGTTCAGAGCACTCCTCACTGCACTGGATTGCATAAGCTACATTGCTTTTCTTATTTATGTTTATGAACGAATAAACAAAAAAAATTCTTTAGCTTACTCCTTTTCTGCTTTCTATATAATACGTCACTGAGTTCTATGAGAAGATATAGTGCTCTGAGGTCTTCAGTGCACAGTATTTATCTTTAAATCTTTATCTGAGGTAAAAGGTATATTTCTTTTTACTAAAACACAATTCTGGACATGGTGGAAATAAGGATCATTTGTAAGGATGGAAAAGTATGGAACTGTAGAGTGAATAGCATTAGAATAAATGAGTGTTAGCTATGTTTCCTTTTTCTTATTTTATGGATGATATTCTGGAGGTGACGGACTCAACCTTGGGGGAGCCAGGGGTGGCGACGGCCAACAGGAAGCTCTTGCGTGGGCTGGTCCATGAAGTCACGAAGAGTCGGAAGCGACTGAACGAATAAGCAAAAAAAATTCTTTAGCTTACTCCTTTTCTGCTTTCTATATAATACGGCTTACCTTGAATGGTCTAGTGTGACGTATGTGCATGCAAGTATGTAGAGTTCTATTACAGGTTACAACAGGCAGTTTTCCATGCAGTTCATGGTTCTGGTTGTCACTTTAAAGCATAGCTTTCCAAACTCTGTGTCGCGACACAATACTGTGTCCCATGCGGGGTCCAGGTGTGTCGTGTCAAAACCCGGAAGCACTGATGGTGCGCGGCTGCATGCATGGCGGCGGCGGGCCATCAGCACTTCCGGGTTTTCACGTGGCACACCAGGACACTGCTGCTGCCACCACTGTGGCACGTGAAAATCCGAAAGCGCCGTGGCGGCGGCGGCACTGTTGCAGCGCGAGAAAACCTGAAAGCACCGCGGCGGCAGTGCTTCCGGGTTTTTGTGCGCCGCTGCCACTGTGGTGCTTCTGGGTTTTTGCGCATCGCCGCAGCAGCGGCACTTCCAGGTTTTATCACGTGCCGCCGTTAGTGTGTCACTACAGGAAAAGTTTGGAAAGCCCTGCTTTAAAGCCTTAAATTGCTTAGGACCTGGATATCTGTGGGAGTCCCAGTTGCTTCTGCCCACCCAATCAGATCAAGAAGGGTGAGCACTCTCCAGGTCCTTTCTCTTATGGAATATCATCTTCAGGACCAACTTCTCGGTCACTGCCCCCCTTCTTTAGAATAGCATTCCTCCTGAGATAAACTTGGCTCCTACCTTATTGGGTTTTTTTTGGAAAGTCATTAAACTTAGAATAGATTGATGATGATGGAGACCCTCCTGCTATGGATTGCCTATTGTGGCTGTTCCTCAAGAGTGGACAATTGTGTCATTCTGTTTAGGTTATGATGGTTTTTATTTGAATGTTTTTATTCTATTGTAAGACACTTTGAGTTGGATTATAAACCATACTAAATAAATAAATATTGTATAAAAGGATTACAAAGTTAGTTTATTTGTTTATTTGTTTGTTTATTTGTTTATTTATAATTCGATTTATATCACCACTCCATCTCCACTTAGGGGGACTCTGGGTGGTCCCACAGATATCCAGTTTAGTGTTGTACAGCATTCACACAATCCACTAAGGAACACATTTATATATCAATGGCGGTGACTGCCCTTTCTCAGTGCCTGGGGGCTGTGGGGGTCTAGATGGGGAGCAACAGGCTTCAGTTGAACCTTGGTAATATGGAGTAGCTGTGGGTTGATGGCTCCTCTGGATCTGGGAAGTTATCAACTCTAGTTCTGGATGGGGTTGCACTACCCCATTCAGACCCTGTGTGGAATCTGGGGGTCCTTCTGGACTCACGGCTCCTGCTCGAAGAGCAGGTGGCAGCCATGGCCAGAAGGGCCTTTGCACAACTTCGTGTTGTGCACCAGTTATGCCCTTTCCTGAACCGGGATGCCCTCCCAACAGTCACTCATGCCCTGGCCATCTCCCATATAAACTATTGCAATGTGCTCTACATGGGGCTACCCTTGAAGAGTATCCGGAAGCTTCAGCTGGTCCAGAATGTGGTGGTGCGGGCAGCTATTGGTGCCCCAAGATCGGCACACGTGACACCTCTGCTTCGCGAGCTGCACTGGGTGCCAGTTTGCTTCTGGGTCCAATTCAAGGTGTTGGTTATCACCTTTAAAGCCCTACATGGCATGGGACCAGGTTACCTGAGGGACCGTCTCATCCCCATAACATCAAACCATCCCACCTGGTCTTGCAGAGAGGGCATGCTATGGACCCCGTCAGTAAGGAAATTCCACTTGGCGGGGTCTAGGAGGTGGGCCTTCTCTGCCGTGGCACCTGCTCTCTGGAACATTCTGCCCCTGGAGGTGAGGTGGGCCCCCTCGCTCCCAGACTTCTGGAAGTAGTTGAAGACCTGGCTCTGCCACCTCACCTGGGATGGTAATAGTTCCTCCTGGGATGGGCTGGCACCATAGAGTCCTTGTTTTTTAATATGATCTTATTGCCTCTTGGATTTTATACTTAATTTATTCTTATATAGTTGTTGTATTGTATTTATGTTTTATAGTTTTAATTCTGATTTTATTGTAAACCGCCCAGAGTCCCCCTTGTGGGGGAGATGGTCTGTGATAGAAATTGGGAAAATAAATAAATAAATAAATAAATAAATAAATAAATAAATACATACATACATACATACATACATACCAAAGCTTGTGAAACCATTGTTTAATAGGTCAATCTGAATCATATGCAAGAAGGAACTGAGTGAATTGTTCATTTCAGATAGCTCCAGGTAACTCTTTTTATACTCATCCTAATCTACTATTCACTTAAGGTGTGATATTGAGCGAGAGTTTACCAGACATGCAGTTATGTATGAAAACAGACAACAGGAGCAACAGAAGTCGAATGTGTGCTTAAGAAAATGTTTGGTTTCAAAGTCAGATGTCATGTACCAATTGTACTCCCTACAGGAAAAAGATAGAAAAGCTGCTGAGTAGCTACATCTGGGGAAATTTATTTATTTATTTATCATACTTATATCCCACCCATCTCCCTCCCAAGGAGGGACAAGGAGGGAAAGGAAAATTCCTTTCCCACTCCCATTTCTTTGGGACAGAAAGTTAACCTATACCAATATGTTTTTAAAAACCTTCATATTTCATATTTGTAGATATTTATGGGTAAATAACCTAAGGTAACACTATCTTTCCCAAACCTTAAAATAATTGTGGGTCAAATATTTTTATTGATGTATATTTTCCTGAGATAGAATTACAAAAGTAAAATCATGCCTCTTATTATCTAAAATATCTGCAACATTTCATTTTGTGGAAGCCTGCCTTTCTAAGACTCAAATGTATATTTTAACACCTTCATTTTATGATCTTAGATACCAGGGTTAGATTTAGGTAACGAATGTTGATTGCTTTCTCTCACATTATCTGTTAGGTTCTTCTTCCCAGAATCCTTTTGTTCCATTGGCTTTGAACAAGTTCTTAGAGATTTGATTCACTAATATCCTCATCTAAATTGTGTGGATGATACTTCTTTGTCCCAGGTTAGAGTGCGGTAACCACCTTGTGGGCAAATTTAGTCAGTAATTAAAGTTGATTACAGGCTGATTGTATTTTAGTTATTTGGGTGTATCTCAGCTCTGGAACACCCACCTAAAATTTATTGACAACAAAAATGGAAACAAATGAGAAGATTCCCAATCAGGAAAAACGTCTGAGGAATTTTTGAAGGAAGTGAAAAAGAAGTAGTTCTCAGGGCAATAATTCTAGTCAATTGTGGCAGTTTTATGCTCTTGGCCAATTCATTTGCCAGAAGCAGATCTCGACATTTTGTCTGACACTCTAAACTTTGTGTATGGATACATGCCAAATGGCAAGCTATGCTTATGGAGAATGAGTCATTTATCAGCAGTGGGATGGGGATGGAGAAGAAAATGGGCACCAGCAGGAACCATATAAATTGTGAAGTTGTTAGCGACTGATTGTTCAATCAAAAGACAACCACCCCTCTACAATTTTCCCCCAAATGCTAATGTTTACTGAAACAATGGTCATTTGTAACTTTGATCATAATATCACAGCTGTACCAATCACTTGAGGATAAAGGCTGCAATTTTATAAACATTTACATTTGAGAAAATATTCACAAGTTGGATTGGGTGTTTCAGGAATGATTTGTTCTTTCTGTCAATCCAAAGGCCTGTATTTCCTTGGAATGCATTCTGAGAATCAACTGTTTGATGACTCTCATCAGGGTTCCCCTGAGTTCCTCCATATGGGAAGTCTCCCTTCATTTTAGCCTTGGAACTGAGAGATTGTGTATAGGCTGATGTCACCCAGTGAGCTGTCATGTCTGAGTGCAGAACTGAACCAGAATTTTCCTAGGCCTGGTCCAGCACCTTAAATTAAATATTATGCTGCATTGGATTGGTCTAGTGGTTAAGGCAACGGGCTAGAAACCAGGAGACTGAGAGTTCTAGTCTCACTTTAGGCATGAAAGCTGGCTGGGTGACCTTGGGCCAGTCACTCTCTCTCAGCCCAACCCACCTCACAGGGTTGTTGTTGTGGGGAAAATAGGAGGAGGGAGGAGTATTTGGTATGTTCACCGCCTTGAGTTATTTATAAAAATAATAAAGGTGGGAAATAATAAATAAATAAATAAATAAATAAATAAATAAATAAATAAATAATAAATAGAACTAGACAACCTGTTGGGTCATTCTTTCATTCAGAGATCTTCCAACTTCCTGCTGGCTTCCCCACTGACTTTGCTTGTGGGAAGCTGGTAGGGAACATTGGAAATCACGCTTCCTCCTCCTCAGCTGACCCACGGAACTGCCTGCCACTTTGCTGGGGTGAGGGGGAATAAAGAGAGCTGCGGATTGTGAGGAAAACTACACCCCCGCTCCCCATCCTGGCATGTCCCCAAGGGTCCCCTCCCTCCAGGGAGGAAGAGGGCTCATCCATTGGCTGCCAGTGCCCCCTAGCTATCCCTACCTTGCTAGCAAGCATCCAAGTTTCTCCCTCATCCTTCCCTTGACACTCACCACCATTAAGAGATTTCAAATTTCAGCCTTGATTCTAAAGCAGCCAATCACTGCTCTCCCATCAGGCTTGCTGCCAGCTGATTGGGTGTAGTGGCCAGAGGGAGGTGGGAAAGAGGGCAGGGATATGCCCCTCCTATCTTCCCTTGCACTATACAACCTATGGGTTTCTGGGAAGTGTAATTGGAAGGTGTGGTGGCGTTGAAGTGGCCACAACTTGCCAAATTTCAATCCCACAGGAGTAATGGGTCCCAGATTTTGGACACATTCTGTAAGTTAGCCCATTTGAGGTATCTTGGTTCAAAAATTGTTGCTCTATGATGCACTGTTTCACCCACTTGAAGGTTACAAACAGACACGAGAGTTTTAGTAGTATATAGATTCATCAAGACATCCAGCACTTTTCAGCACCTGCAGTTACATTGATATGCATTTAGAAAATCAGTTTTATCCCAAAATTTCTGGAGCTTGTCACTAACATTTGCCAGGTTTACATGCTATAGAATGATTTAAATGCAGAAAGATATGTAGATGTGCATCTCTATTTAGCAAACATGGTCCAAGGTTCTTAGCTGAAAAAAATAGGATTACAGATATTGCTAGAGCATGAATGGGGAAGCCTTCAAATATTGTTTAACTTCCACCTTTCCCAACCACAATGGACAATGGCGAGGGATGCTGGGAACCGTATATCAATACTACTTGAAAGGTTCTAGGTTCATTGTCCCTGTGAATTGCTCTCATTTTCAGATGCTTCAGAATCATATAAGTTAGAATGGCAAAGTCCGTGACAACTGAAACATTAAAAAACTCATTATCTGGTGGGTAATGTTGAAAGGACTCATGGCTGCAGCTGCTAAGCACTCAGAAATGTTACACATGAACCATAAGAATAACCCTACTGAATCAGGCCAAGGCCCATCTTGGTGCAGCATTTTGTTTCTCACAGTGACAGCCACTTGATTCTGGGGTGTTTGCCAGCATCAGACAGATACCCATTTCCCACTGTTGTTCTGGAACTGGCATTTGGAGGAATGCTGGCCTCGAGACAAAGGTAATTTTGGTTTCCGTCATCTGCTCTTTTCCCAGCTTTATTCTGTCACTTTTCCAAAGTAGCAACCAGAATTGTACACAGTACTCCAGATGTGGATCTACAGCTGTATAAAGAACTCTATAACCCCTTTCTTAATGATTCCTAGCATGGTGTTTGTCTTTTCAAAGCGGTTGCCCATTGAGTCAATGCCTTAATTAAATTATCCATTGTGACCCCAATAACTTTTTCGTGGTTAGTTACAGGCAATTCAGATCCCATCAGTTTATATCCGAAGGAATTATTTTGCCCAAATTTGCATCACTTTATAGTTACTTAAATTGAACTATGTTTGCCATTTGATTGGTCATTCATCTAATTTCAAGGGATAGTACTGGAATTTTACACAATCACTTTTGTTTTTGACTACTTGTAATAGTTTGACGTCTTTTAATAATTTTATTACGGTCATACATTAGCACAGAACACTATATAGCAAACTTCTCAACCAATCCAATAAGAACAATGTTAGCTGTAAAATATGACTAGTCAAAACACTCTAGAACTAGAAAACAAGACTATAATTAATAGGAAAATGATGTAAATGTAAAATGAAGTTTAAATGCTACAGTAATTGGAGTGATAAAAATATAGAATATAAAAAGGCGATGAGTTGTCTAAGCAAATTTAAAAAGTAAAGGTAAAGGTTCCCCCCGCACATTTGTGCAGTCGTGTCCGACTCTAGAGGACGGTGCTCATCTCCGTTTATTAGCCGAAGAGCCAGCGTTGTCCGAAGACGCTTCCACGGTCATGTGGCCGCATGATGCGCGTGGAACGCTGTTACCTACCCACCGAAGTGGTACCTATTTATCTACTTGCATTTGCATGCTTTCGAATTGCTAGGTTGGCAAGAGCTGGGGCTAGTGCGGGAGCTCACTCTGCACGTAGGGCTAGGGCAAGGGTCGGAAATGGCGGCTCGCGAGCCAGATGCGGCTCTTTGGCCCCTTGAATGTGGCTCTTCTGCAGCTGAACTCACCCCCGCCCCTTCCACATGATTGGATCCCGCCCCCAAACTCTTACGCTCTTACGTGCTCTCGCTCTCCAAGGCCGGGGCCACCCGCAGCCGCCCACACCTCGCGCATGGGGTTCTGCTGAGTTGCATTCTCCCCCACGTAGAAGCGGTGCCCGGGCTGCCTCTCGGGATTGGGTGCCCAGCCCAGCTGCGCTCTCTTGGCATCTCGGGCGACTGTAGCGACCGGAGGCGGCCAAGGGGAGAGCAGGCGGCTCTTCGCCCTCGGCGCGCCGCGGGGCCAGACGAGCCTCCGACTGCTGCTTCCTGCGCCTGCGGCCTCTTCGCTGCCGCCGCCGCCCGCCTTGCCTCTGCCGCTCTCCGCTTCTCCGCAAAGCTCACGGTTGATCTTAATGTTTCCTTTTCCTCCCCTTCAATATGTTCCAGCAAGCAAGGGGGAAGCGGAGAGCGGCAGAGGCGAGGTGGGCAAACTCGGCGAGGAAGCCCGCGATGGCGGCTTCCCTCCCGCACGCACGCCCAGGCTCGGCTGCGGAGCTCAGCTCAGGAGAGGCGGGGGGAAGGAGGGAGCGATGCGGAGCATGTGCAGAGGGCTCCGCTCGGCGCCGCGGCGTTCCCGGGCAGGCGCGCGTGTCTGGGTCGGGGATCGCGGCGCCGCTCATTTGGGAAGCGGCTACGATCCCGAGGTGGGCTGGGAAGGGGGAGGAATTGCATCTGCGGGGCTGTGATTTGGATCTCTCCCTCTGCCACTTCGCAGATGCCTTGGGTTGTGTGAGTGGCCCCGGCCTTGGAGAGCTGGGGTGCAGCGGGATGGGGGCGTCACCGGCGGCCCACCAGGACCGGCCATGGAAGGTGAGTGAGGGCCGGGGCGGCCGGCCAAGCGCAGCGCAGCCCTGTATCTTACCCTTCCACGCGATTGGCTCCCGCCCGTAAACCCCGCCCCCTTCCACGTGATTGGCTCCTGCCTGAAAACCCCGCCCCCTTCCATGCAATTGGCCCCCGCCCGCAAACCCCGCCCCCTGGCTCTCGAGCATGTCAAAATGTCCTCGAGGATGTCAAAATGGCTCCCGGCTTAAAAAAGTTTGCCGACCCCTGGGCTAGGGATTCGAACCTCCGAACTTGCAATCTTCCGATCGACAAACCTGGCGTCTTACCCGCAAATCACAAATTCAGATTGCTATAAGGCAACCCTTAAGAGTTTGGTATCATCTGCAAACTTGGGCAAATCATTCCTTTGCCCTTGTTGTTCAGTCGTTTAGTCGTGTCCGACTCTTCGTGACCTCTTGGACCATAGCACGCCAGGCCTTCCGGTCCTCCACTGTCTACCGGAGTTTACTCAAATTCATGTTCATTACATCGGTGATGCTATCTAACCATCTCATCCTCTGCCGTCCCCTTCTCCTTTTGCCTTCGGTCTTTCCCAGCATTAGGGACTTTTCCAGTGAGTCCTCTTTTCGCATTAGGTATTTGAGCTTCAGCTTCAGTATCTGTCCTTCCAATGAGCAGTCAGGGTTGATTTCCTTTAGGACTGACCAATTTGACCTCCTTGCAGTCTAAGGGACTCTCAAGAGTCTTCTCCAGCACCACAGTTCGAAAGCATCAATTCGTTGGTGCTCAGCCTTCCTTATGGTCCAACTCTCACAAGGAAGGTCCCTAATCTGTAGCCATAGATCAAGATTATTTATGAACAAGATAAAAGGAGCAGTCCCAACATAGATTTTTGAGGGATTTTACACTAAGAAAATTGCCCACTTATTCTTGCTCCTTGTTTTCTGTTTTAACCAGTTGACAATCCATAAAAAGACAACTCCTCTTATCTCATGACAGCTAAGCTTACTCCAGAGTCTTTGATAAAGACCTCTATCAAATTATGTTTAAATGTCTACGTGTACAGTATCAGTAGGGTCACCTCCATCCACATTTCTGTTGATACTCTCAGAAAACCTGAGAAGTTGGCTAGGTGGACATCTACCTTTGCAGAATTCAGGCTGATTTTCTATCAGCAAGGCTTGTTCTTCCATATCCTTAACTGATGATGATGATTTCTCACCAATTTGAGTATCTTTAGAGAAAGAGGTAAATCTACAACTGTACTGATAACTGCTGTAAAGAAGATTGGAACCCACTTCTTTATATCTTTTTTCTTTCTTTTCTATTTTTCTTCTACCTTTTTTATTTTATTTTTTTTCTTTTGGCACTTTAGGTTTCTCTTTTATTTCTTCCTTTTACTTTTTTTCCTTCTCATTCTATTTTAGTTTGTATTAATTTTTACTCGTTTTTAAAACTTTCAATAAAATTATAATAATAATAAAGAAACCTATTCACAACTTATGGCCAACAGGCAAATACTCATACATTTAACACCCTATGCAATAAACTGGAAAGTACTGTCTCCCATCCTGACTTTCTACCTTCCCCCCCCCCTTCCTCTTTAGACACTGTTTGACTAAAAGCCAAACAGTCTTGGCTTCCTCACACAGTTGCTAATTTTGCTTTGATGCTTAATTCCTGAAGGTAGAAGGTCAGTGGGTTGCTTCCTCACCAAGCTCCCTTGCAAAACTCCTCTGTTGTGTGTTTGTTTCCCAGTTCCCTTGCTCTCAGCTTCTAACCATCTCTTCTCTTCAGCTGTTGACTAAGGAATGCAACTCCATCCCCTAGTTAAGCACCATCAGTGAGTCAACTGCAGCTATAAACTGCTCTCCCTCAACCTCTGTGCTCTGCAAGCCAACAAACACACCCCAATCAGCCAGAAAGAAACCATTGCTCACCTAATTAGTCAAGCAACCCTCCTTAACTGCAGCTGATCAGCTCCATAAACTCACCAGCTCCCTCACAAAACTCTCCCATTCCTGTTTGCCCTTCCATTTGTTTACTCTGGTCACAAATTCCCAACTGCCTCTCCTCTTTCTAAAGAGTTCTATGTGTAAAGAGTTCTTTCACTGTATAGGAGAACATTGGTATATAGGTAAAAAAGCAAGATTAAGTATGGATACTGCCTCTCTCACAGGTATGTGTCTGATTACAAAAAAGATGGTTTATTTGAAAAGAGGTGACATAGCCTATATGTGAGAGACTTGGGAAGAAAGAATCCAAAGAGATGCCACTTTAATTAATTCACTGTAATTCTGCCCCGGAATTTACTCAAGATTTCGAGTTTTCAATATTCTTTTTTTTTTTGCTCCAGACCAGCATTATAGGTCCCTTCCTAAAATCAGTGTTCTGCTCTTCCTTGGCTTGCCAGCTATATTGGCCTTGAATGTGACTATGCTTCAAATGGGCCTGCATTTAGGCTTTTTGGGTACAATCCAATGGACTCCCTTCCTCTTATAGAACTTCTGTCAGCAGAGAGATTATGGTGGTGGTGACAGGAAATGCCTCCTTCCCTCCTCTTCCTTTTTGTTGTTTATTCGTTCAGTCGCTTCCGACTCTTCGTAACTTCATGGACCAGCCCACGCCAGAGCTTCCCGTCGGCCGTCGTCATCCCCAGCTCCCCCAAGGTTGAGTCCGTCAACTCCAGAATATCATCCATCCATCTTGCCCTTGGTCGGCCCCTCTTCCTTTTGCCTTCCACTTTCCCCAGCATCAGCTTCTTCTCCAGGGTATCCTGTCTTCTCATGATGTGGCCAAAGTACTTCAGTTTTGCCTTTAATATAATTCCCTCAAGTGAGCAGTCTGGCTTTATTTCCTGGAGTATGAACTGGTTTGATCTTCTTGCAGTCCAAGGCACTCTCAGAGGTTTCCTCCAACACCACAGTTCAGAAGCATCTATCTTCCTTCGCTCAGCCTTCCTTATGGTCCAGCTCTCGCAGCCATAGGTTACTACAGGGAATACCATTGCTTTAACTATGTGGACCTTTGTTGTCAGTGTGATGTCTCTGCTCTTAACCTCCTCTTCCTACTATTTAGTTTTTCTCCTTCCAGAATTTTCTCTCTTGGTGGCCATATTTCTTGGTCATTATGCAACATTGACTGGGCTTACCTTCATCCTAAGCCAGGGTTTGCTTAACTATAGTTTGCTGAAGAAAACAAACTTAGTTGGGTTCATACAATATTCTAATCAGGGATAATCACAATATACTCAATAAAACAAAATGAACCCCATTACAGCTTAGTGTAAAGTAGGATTCCAGCCAGTATGAAATAACTCATACCTGACTACATTTATATTGTCTCTGGGTTTTTTTCTAAATTATGTTTCCTCTTAGATTGTCAGGCATTATTATAAATGCGGTAGTAAAAGCAAAATGCCATAAATGTCTTAAGAGTCTAATTCTATCCATGTCTATTCAGAACAGTCCCATTTATCGAGTATTGCAGCCTTTAAAGGAGCCCAGGACTCTGCGATAAGAGAAGCTCATCCTAAGCTGCTTTGCTTCAGAGATTTTAAAAGGAGAGAAACCCTATTATTTTTGTAATAAAATCTTGAAGGATGCTGAGGCAGGCTCACTGGTATGGGAGAGGTTGGAAATGCCAACATTAAAGAAATGTTTTATGTCCACAAAAGCATGAGACTGTAACTAGCACCAAATCATTTTAGGCATCTTAATATTTCCAGTCTTGTCTGTGCAAAGTAATTATGATAATTGCTTCCCTCTTTATACACATTTATTTTTATTGTTTGCTCAGTAATGATTATTTATTTGCTTCAGACATGACTTCTTAGGTCAGGAACAATGATAGTTAATTAAGCACTCAGGAAACAAATCCAAACAAGCAGAGTTCCAGTTTTCTTGCTTAGTGACAGAACAGCAACTGACAAACAGGTTGGGCAAAAATAACAAGGAACTCTCTCCCTTTGGGAGTATTTTCACCAAATTGCCTGGATAAACAAAAAGTGGGTAAAAAGAAATCATTGGCAGGCTGGATGTTTAGGAACCCATAAACGTACATTGGGCCTCTCAGTTGCTACTTGAGACTAATATAGTGTAATTGTTAAGGAACTCTGTTGTAGACAGAGGAGATCAGGAACCCTCCTGGGGACTTTGAGCCCAGCCAAAGTCCAATCGAACATAGCAAAACCTTTAGAGATTGCTTGACTTGCTCTTGGGTGAAGACAGGGGTTCAGTCAGATGGTTTGATTCCTCATGCAAAGTAGAGGACAGCTCTAACAATTGCTGTTTTTCAATTTCTGATTCCAAATCCCAGTTCAGTATATCATAGCTATTGCAGGTAGGGATGGAATAGAGAGGATTTGTTTTGTTATTATTTTTACTCACAGCTTTCTTATCCATCATGTAATCATCCGTTTTTGGCTGCTTTGTTGGTTTGGGTAGAGTCTGAGAGCCTAGGCTTGTCCTGTTGCATTTCTTTTTCTTCCCCATTCCTTCAGTGTTGATGTATCATAACTGAAGCCTGTATGATATTTGAAGAATTTGGTGTTCAGTTTTAGAATATTTCTTGTGGAGAATGTGCTTATGAAATAAAGCTAGATAGAAATTGAGATGTGTAGCTAGGCTGTTTATAAAAATGGATAGAACAAATAAAATATCATAAAGAGCTCAGCAGCAAAGCTGCTGCTCTGTCGCCATCTTAGTTCGGCCTCTGGGTTAACATTATAGAAGATAAAAGGAGAAGAGACCCTTATATAAGTCTCCTTGAGTTTCAAAGAAAAGAGGACATAAATGTAGTATGTATTGCTTTCAGCAGTGTTTAAGATAAATGTATATGGAATTCCAGGTGTACTATGACTTGCTTGGTCTATATCCTCAACCTTATTTTATATGAAAAAAAAAGGATCTTGGTGTATTGGTGCATCACAAGCTGAACCAACAATGAACCAACAATGTGAGGCATCGGCAAAAAAACAGCAGCAGCAGCAACAACAACAAACAAAGGTAAATGCAATCTAGGCTGCGTCAACAGAAATATAGGGTCAAGTTCAAGAGAAGTCATCATTCCTCTCTATAACACATTGGTCAGACCATATATAGAACACGGTGCTGTGTTCTGGGCATCCCATTTCAGGAAGGACATGAATAACCTGGAGCATGTCCAGAAAATATCAACCGAGACAATAAGGGTCCTGGAAGGAAAAACATATGAGGAACAGTTGGAGGTGTTGTGTATGTTTAGCCTGGAGAAGAGAAAACTGTGGGAAGATATGATAAATGTCTTCAATATCTGAAGGGCTCTCATGTTGAAGTTGGGGCAGAATTTTTCAGAGTTGTTCCAGAAAATAGGACATGAAACCATAGGTTTAAATTACAAGGAAGCAGATTTCAGAGGATAGCGGGGGGAAATTCCTAACAGTGAGAACTGTTCAACAGTGGAACAGACTTTCTTGGAATATAGTGGACTTTCCTTTGCTGGAGGCATTTAAACAGGAGCTAGATAGTCATTTATCAGGTAAGAGTGGATTCCTGCTCTAGACCTGGAAGGTACCTCCCAGGTACCTTCCAACTCTTACATTCTATGATTATTCTATGATTATTAAAATAACAATCAAGGCTTGGTCCAAATGGGAGCATCGGCACTGGTCTTCAGATGGGGTAAAGAGGCTGCTGAAATTGGAATTCACTTAACCGGTAAAATATTTCTAATTTTATCTGTAATCTTCCTTTGATGGATAATTTTCTGTGGAGTCTTTGATATAGTTCTCTTAGAATTTGTTTTATTACATTTCTATCCTGCATTTCTTCCAGAAGGAGGAGGTGGCATACATAGCCCATTCCTTTTCCAATATTTTCCCACAACAACCACCCTGTGAGATAAATTAGAATTTCACATACTCACCTTGGTGCTTTGCTTCACAGGATTTGCATATCATTTTCCCTCTGCCCACTGTTCTTAGTTGTTAACTGCAGCTTCACAAGCTTCCAAATCATTCAGCAACAGATGTCTGAGACCCATGATTTTGTTTTCTTTCAGATTCCTGTATCTTCTCCCCCAAAGGATGACAAGAGGATCATTTCCTTTTTTAAAATTTTCCACAAGGTGGCACCCTAGCAATAGCTTTCATTTAAATTCTTAAACCACCAGCTAAGCAGCTATACATGTTTTCAATGTCAGTCACAAACCTTTTGAATAATACTGATGATGATGATGATGCATTGAATTTTTGGGAAAGGGTTTGAACTTTAGGAAACCCTTGTCTGTTACAAATGACATTTCTACCAATGATCTTTACCCAGATAGTTTCTATCAATAGAAGCCAAGTGGCTTTATCTTTCTAACTAAAGGATCAGCCAGAGGCAATCAAGAAAGCATTGCCTTCAGTCATTTCCTTTCAGTGATATAAAAAAACTTGCATTGGCATTTTGAGGTCATCTTCCTCACCATGTAGTCCCTAATTAAATGGGATCTCTCTGCAGGAAAAAGCTGTACTAACTTAGGAGAAGGCTGACCATATTTCCTTGAGACAAAAACGGGACATTGGGATGGCAAAACAGGACGGGGTCTTATGTAATATTTTGTATTGATGAAAAAGACAGGGCCCCCGCTCCCTGGTCTGTGCGATTGGCTCCCGCCTGCAAACCCCGCCCCCCAGTCCACGCAATTGGCTCCCGCTTGCAAACCCCGTCCCCTGGTCCACGCAATTGGCTCCTGCCTGGCCAGTCACCCTCCTCTCCGCCCTCCTTTGCTGTGCGCTGATAGGCGGGAGGGCTTCCTCTTCCAGGCTGCCTCCAATTGGCAGCTCTGGCTTGGATCCTCCTTCCACGCCATTCCTGCTGGGTTTAAAAAATGGGACAAAATTGAGATTTTTATCGAAATGATGGGATGGTTGAAAAATGCTTAAAAAATGGGACTGTCCCATTCAAAACAGGACATATGGTGAGCCTACATAGGAGGGGGAACTGGCACTGAAGGAGCTGTTTGGGGAAATGTTGCCCTTCCCCAAGGCAACATTTAAAAAATGAAAATCTCATCTGTTTGGGACTTTTCTCAGAAAATATCTCACAGGCTCTCAAACAGCTGCTTTCTGTTGGAAAATCAGCAATTGATCATCATTAAGCACAGCTCTACTTCTTCATTCAGTAAAAGGAAGAGATGATATTGCAGAAGGTACATGAGCAACCTTGAATGTCTCTCTCTCTTTGGCTGGGCAGACAAGCAGTAGTAAAGATCTAGAATACATAAGTAGTTGGGAGGTAGGTTTAGTGTGAGTTTAACAGTGTTCTAGTTAAAGTGTGCAATGGGGGTTATGTTTTTTTAAATAATTTTATGAAAAGTTTTAAAAAGGAAGATAAAAACTAATGCAAACTAATATAAAGTAAGAAAGAAAAAAGAAAAAGAAAGATATCAAAGAGAAAAGAAAGAAGATGCGAAGAAGGGGCTTCCAATCTTCTTTACAGCAGTTATAAGTACAATTATAAATTTACCTCTTTCTCTAAAGTTACAACATGTCTCTCTTCTTTCTATAATCTATCCTGTCTAATCATCAAAACCATAAAACAAATTCATTTTTTTTCTGTTTTCTGCAAAAAGTCCATAAGGGGTTTCCAGTCAGCAACAAACATAGATTTTGTTTGTTTGATTTCTATAGCCACCCATCTCAACAAGTGACTCTGGGCGGCTATAGAAATCAAGAAATCAAAGATATTGTCTTTTCTCTAATCAAAGAAGTCAACTTGGCCATCTCAGTGAATTCCATCATCTTCACCAACCATTCCTCCATTGTAGGTATTGCTGAATCTTTCCATCTTTGTGCATACAATAATCTGCAGTTATCATATACAAAAACAAAGTTCCATGACTTTTTCTCCAACTTCTCCACATGGGGGGGGGAGGAATATGTTTTCTAGGATGTCTTTGTACTTACTGTTGGAGTGTACTTACTGTTGTGTTTTCTTGCACACGCAGAGTAACAGAAAGCCATTAGCATTCAGAGACCAATAAATGATACCAGTCATTGTAGTAACTTAGTTACAGTTGTATTAGTTACTCAAACAAACAGATACTATTTACAGTTTTCTTCCAGATCCCTGGAATCTACATACTAAGTAGTAGAAACAAACAGAAATAAAAGTGAGCAGTAAGTAGCAAGCAGTGGGCAGGCAGGTTCTTTTATACTCTTCAGCCTGGATCACGAGCTGCCTAACCTTTTAAAGTTTGCAGGTGTTTACCTAATAAGGCTTTATTGCTGAGACTTACTTCTCAAAAGAATAATACACCAACACTTACTTGAAGGACAAACTATCTCTGATTGTTTCTGCCCATCTGCTAAGATCCGTCAGAGGGGATGTGCTTCAGGTCTCCTTTGTTAAACAGGGTCATCTATTGGGGTCTTGGAAGCGAGCCTTCTCTGTCACAGTGCTTGCTATCTACAACAGTATTCCCCCAGACATCTGTATGGCTCTCACCTGACAGTGTTCTGTAAGGCACTGAGAATATGGATATTTGCCCAGGCATTGGAATATGGTGGTAAGTGAGCCCTTTAAGATTTTGTTTGGCGTGGTCTGGTTCTGTTTTATATAGTTGTTCTGAGCATTGATCATTTGTTTCTTTTTTTGTTGTTCTGGGTTTTTTTATGTTCAGGACCCAGAATCATCAGGAATTGGGAGTTTTTAAATCTATGTAAATAAATAAATACTTAAATTATTAACAATTTGTTTAGAAATTTCAGTCGACCTGAATCTGAAGACTAAGTGGCAGAATTGTTCAATGTGGCTGGAAGAAATGCATTATACGCATTTAATGAAATCTAAACTTTCTTCCTGGAAATGGTTTGACAAGCACAGTGTTTCTCAACCTCAGCAACTTTAAGCCGTGTGGACTTCAACTCCCAGAATTCGTCAGCCAGCATGCTGGCTGACGAATTCTGGGAGTTGAAATCCACACGGCTTAAAGTTGCTGAAGTTTCAAAACACTGGACTAGCAGGACACTATTTCCAAACTGCAAGTTCTTGCTGAGCTGACACACAAATTTTTCCTTTCTTGTTCCAGTTTCCCCTTTCTCTTTTGCCCTTTAAACTTTGTCTGTAGCATTGTCTCTCCATAGTTCCTGCAAACTGAACTTTCAAAAGCTCCACATAGATGAAAGGTTGCAACAGCAGAGCCATAATTTAATGAAGGTAGTGTGTATACATATACATATACATATACATATACATATACATATACATATACATATACATATACATATACATATACATATACATATACATATACATATACATATACATAATGTGTACTTAATGCTAAATCTGCTTGTTTTTTTGCTTGTTTTAATTTTTGTCTTTTTGCATGTCCTCAGACAAGATCACTGGAGTTCCTCTAGCAGGAATGAAAAGTCCTTACCTGAAATGGGCCTATAACAGGGCAGTGAAGACAACTGGTGCATTAAATTTATTTTCTAAAACTGTGATCCCTGCCATGGTTGAGAGAACAGAGCTAGAATGAGGAGGTGCATCTGTCCGCTGCCTGTCTTCACTGTGATATCACCTCTTATTCATGTTTTGATTCAACCTGACTAGGCTTTGAGAACACTTCCTCCAGACTGGTGGCCTCTGTCAGGCTGAGCTAGGGCAGGGGAGACAAAATATCATCTGGATATGAAACATACCCAAAGAAATGGGAAGAACCAAAATGAAAGTGTGGCTGTTCAGGCAGAAGTACTGAACCGACTGGCAGAATATCTAAGACAGAGCTTTCCAAACGGTGTGTCGTGACACAAAAGTGTGTCACCACACACAGTCTGGTGTGTCGCCACACAACCTGGAAGCGCTGATCATCATCAGCGCTTCCGGGTTTTCCCGCGGCGACACACCAACGGCGGCGTGCAAAAACCCGAAAGCGGCAGCAGCGCTTCCGGGTTTTTGCGCACTGCCGCAATGGCGGCACTTCCGGGTTTTCCCACGGCGACACACCAACGGCGGTGTCGCGGGAAAACTTTGGAAAGCCCTGATCTAAGACAAAGGTCTCTAATCCTACGGCTCTTCTGTTTTCCTCATCTCATATTTATTTATTTATTCTTGTTCTTTAAAAACAACACAAGAAAGATCTGACAGAATAAATTCATAAAAAATGGAGAGGCAGAGAGAGCTGGGGGAGAGAGAAAGAGAGTCTAGAGGCAAGTAGGCAGTGTATTTGTTTGGTGTGTTGGTACAGTTCTGCAAGTCAATTCTTCACCTTCAGGGTTCTTGTTCTCTTGGTTGAGTGTCTAGCAATAAATCAGATGGTGCCCTGAAACAGAAATTATCTTTGTAAGCCAATTTTCATTCATTGCCACATGATGCTTGGGGCTTATTGCACTGCTCTTTGTTTAACAACAGTTAAGTAGTATATTATAAAGGGAAGACAGACTCTTTGCAAAACATTGCATATCTGCCAGAATCAGGTTTTTTTTTGTGAGGGGTGTAGAGGATGCAGCAAGTCCATATATAAGATTTCCAAAGGCTGCTCCTCTTTTCATTCTTTGTAAGATTCCTTGAGTCATGTCTGGAATCATAAAGAGATTTTGTTGGCAAGCAACAGGACTGGGTAATCATCAAATGGCCAGGGTGGAAATGGCTTTAAGATCAGAGTGTGTCTATTACGAATGATAAGATATTTTTTTTCATTCATGCTTGTTTATTATATGAGCACTGGGTGAATAAGAGTGGTTAATGCACTGACAGTCCTCATGTATTTATTTAAAATCACTCCCTTGTGAAAATTGTAGAAGGGATTGACATGTTGAATTCACATTAGAAGTCAGTCTTAGTTTATGAGAGCTAAGCAAGACGGTATGCAAATTGTATGCCATCCTCCCCAAGTTTCTGATCTATACTAACTGTAACCACATGGTGGCCCATCAGGACCACTATGTATGGAGAAGTCTAATCATCACTCATTTTTTATTAAAAAGAAAAAACTAAACCCTCTCCACGCACAAGGATGGAGTTACAAAAATACTCCATTCAAACCAATGCAATAAAAAAGAAAGGAAAGGAAAGGAAAGGAAAGGAAAGGAAAGGAAAGGAAAGGAAAGGAAAGGAAAGGAAAGGAAAGGAAAGGAAAGGAAAGGAAAGGACAGATTTCTGTTGTCCCCATGAAAGGTCTGGCAAAAAGCACAAGGCTTACTTTACCTGCATATAGTGGCCCTAAATCATATTAAGTAACTGTAGTTTACAATTAAGCAAATAAAGTTAGACACTGGAGCAGAAAGGCACACAATTTGTGCATAATCAGATACCATTGAGTAGAAAACAGATGTTAGGTTGGTAGCATAACCTGATATCCTGAGCTTTGGGAAGGAAACTGCAAATGTCTAGCTCAAATCTGCAGGTAGAATTGGCAAATGGCTTTCTATTTAATTTTTGAGCTTTAATTTTCCTTGCATACTCACTGCTACATTTGATCCATTAGTGATATGTGTATCCATAGGAGCCTTCATTGCACAAAGCTGGAAACCTCAGAATTGACAAGATCTCTTGTCTCATGCTTATCCCCTTCTTTCTTTCTTGTATTAGGGAGAAGGGAAAAATTAGCAGGCATGTTTTTTAAAGTCTCTAAAAAAGGCTCGGGAAAAAATCCAGCCCATTAAAGAAGTATGGGGTTTGATCATTCTAGTCCATTTGGGTTATAAAGCAAAGCGCCAAGCAACAGGAAATGATGGATAAATCAGATTATAATTTCCCCATCATCTGTCACACATGCTCACCTACATATAGTCTCTCATCCATTTTGGCATGGTGTAGGAGGGGCCTTAAAGATACTTGCATATATTGCTTCATATGCAAAGTAAGAGTAAATGGCTGTCATTGTATGCACCATTTCTAAATGTGCCACCTGAAGTTTTCTGATATCCACTGACCCTAAGTTCAAATGATTTCTGCAGAAATGATTAAGCTAGTAAGGCCATTTGTCCTTTTTCAAAAGTATGCAGAGAAGATAGATAGTTGATAGATAGATGATAGATAGATAGATAGATAGATAGATAGATAGATAGATAGATAGACAGACAGACAGACAGACAGACAGACAGACAGACAGACAGACATGCTTACTAAACATCAGAAATGTGTGTGTTTGTGTGTGTGTGCATACAAGATGCAGAAATCATTTTGCAATGATGGTGGCATCAGAGAGGTTAAGGAGTCTAAACTGCAAACCTGTGTGCATTTACTGGATAAGCTGGAAGTGTGCACCATAATAATAAATGGGTATGATTAATTTTTATCAACAATGCTTTTACCCGTAAGAAGTTCTCCGTAGGATCAAACCAAAGGTCTGTCTAGTCCAGAATCCTGCCTCCTGCATTAAATACAGGGAAGAATCTCAGAAGCAGGGACTGAAGGTAACACCGCTTTCCCAGAATTGTGTACCAGCAATAACTGATTTGTGTACTATTGGTCTTTGTCTGCATTATCCACAACATGTGTAATGTTGTAAACCTCTTATGTCCTCCTTAATTGTTTCACCATCAAAGCTAAAAAAGCCAAGATAATTTGACCTTTACTTTTAGGGAAAGTCTTTTGAACGCACAAAAAGTTTTGGTTGCTTTTCTCTACATTTCATCCTCCCTCCTTTTGAGAGGGAGTTCTTACTTATTAAAGAGATTTATATAGAGTTCTTATTTATTAAACAGATTTATATGGCCACCCAACTCACTCATGGTGACTCCAGGCTGTTTACAAAAATAAAATCCCAAATAGAAAACCCACTACACCCCCAATGCAGTTTTAATCCATTCAGTCGTGTCCAATTGTGTATCTATTTCCACATCAGGATAGCACAATAGTGTATTCTGGTGTTCTTGGTCACATGCTTATGAAATTGCTTGAGGGGAGAATAAGTTTAGGCCCTCCATATTTGGGGTGCAATCTGACTGATGACCACTAATGGAACCAAAGAGGTATCACCTCTTTGTCAGTTTATCTGAAGCGTGGAATTTGTTTTTGTTTTTATTTATTTATTTATTAAAGAGATTTATATGGCCACCCAACTCACTCACCGTGACTCTGGGCGGCTCACAAAAATAAAACCCCAAATACAAAACCCACTACACCCCCAATGCAGTTTCAAATTTTGCATTCTCAGGGTTCCACATGTAGAAAAGGCTGACTCTTGTCAGAGTATGGATGGCAACTGGAATATGGACATGTTAGACATGGAGCAGGGTCAGTAACAATATAAAGGATCAGAGATCTGAAATTTGCAGTTCATTGTCAGCATAGAACTACTTATGTTTTTTTTTAATCCATTCAATCTTGTCTCAGAGACTGCCTGGACAAGTCCCTGTGGTTTATATATTTTACCACTGGATAAAGCAACTCACATGAGCAACCTGTCCGTGTGAATTAGTATTATATAGTAAGAATAATCAAGGAAGGTGATTGTGATTTCTGTCCTTGGTTCATCACCTCAGAGTTTTTCTCTGAGGCAAAATAGTGTCCCAAGTATGTCTATGAAGGTTCTCAGTCATCCAGGTGGAATTGTCTGTAGCTTGAATAATGTCAACTGGATTTCTATTTTCTCAGTGGAAACGTTTCGCTCCTTATCCAAGGAGCTTCTTCAGTCTGAGCAAAGTTGGTAAGGGAATCCTTAAATATGTTTCTAGGTGGCTATGTGACCTTACACCTGGGGCTAGGTCATGGTTATTTTGAGATGTTATTTCTAAGTCCCTTTATCATCTAAAGGAGGATCGTTAAGATCACCATGCTGCTGTTGAGCTTGCGAAATGGTCTTAATCTTCCTAGGCACAGAAGACAAAGCAGGGAGGAAAATAGGGGGAAGATTGTGCCTGAGGCCCCCACCTCTATTCAAGGAAGGATTTTCCAAGTTGGCATAAATGGATTCCTTGACCCCTGTCTCAGTTGACATGATTCAAGCTACAGACAATTCCACCTGGATGACTGAGAACCTTCATAGACATTCCTCCATTTACTTATTCAGTTCTGTTCTTTTGCCCCCTCTAGGGTATTAGTTCTTGCCATAAAGCTCTTTCTAGATTTAATTTGACAGATTGGAGGAGCGTATCCTCTCAGAGGGTGACGAGAGTCAGTCTCTTGCTTGGTCCTTTCGGCATCTACTTCTACTTCCCTTCTAATCTTAGGTGAAGCAATGCCAACAAGAGTATATAGCTTATTAATGGGCGTAGGTTTGAGGCATCCCGTCACTATGCACATTGCCTCATTCACAGCGATATCTACTTGCTTTGCATGTGCCGATGCGTTCCATACTGGTGCTGCATATTCAGCAGTAGGGCACGCATTGAGATTTCAACTATATACTTAGATTGGGTTCATATCTTGGCCACTAATTACCAGAATGGTCCTTCCAACCTCTAGTTTTTGGAGCTATAATCCAACCAAATGGAAAGGCAACACATTGGAGAAAATGGACTACTTGAGCGATTTGCTTTTGTTTTCTGTAGCAAGACTCAAATATCTTTCTAAGTCTTTGTTTAGTATCTTGTTTACAATATTTGGTCTTGGTCTATAGATAGTATTCACGCCACACTTGTAGTTTGGCATCTCATCAACATTTAGAGAATGTTATCTTCTAATTTGACCGATGACCGTCAAATGGTCTTAATCTTCCTTTTGTGAAATTCCTTCCATTTCACAAGCTCAACAGCAGCATGGTGATCTTAACGATCCTCCTTTAGATGATAAAAGGACTTAAAATAACATCTCAATATAACCATGACCTAGACCCAGGTGCAAGGTCACACAGCCACCTAGAAACATATTTAGGATTCCTTTACCAACTTTGCTCAGACTGAAGAAGCTCCTTGGATAAGGAGCGAAACGTTTCCACTGAGAAAATAGAAATCCAGTTGACATGATTCAAGCTACAGTTTAGAAAGGCCAGGAGTGAAGGGGCCAGTCTCACGTCCGGGGGCAGGATATTCCACAAGGCGGGTGCTATCGCAGAGAAGGCACGCCTCCTGGACCCCGCTAGATGGAATTCTCTTGTTGAGGGGGTCTGAAGCATGCCCTCTCTGCATGCACGGGTGGGGCGGGCCGACGTTATTGGGACGAGACGGTCCCTCAGGTACCCTGGTCCTATGCCATGTAGGGCTTTAAAGGTAATCACCAACACCTTGAATTGGACCCGGAAGCAAACTGGCAGCCAATGCAGCTCGCGTAGCAGGGGTGTCACATGTGCCGATCTTCTGGCACTCATAACTGCTCGCGCCGCTGCATTCTGCACCGGCTGAAGCTTCCGGATACTCTTCAAGGGTAGCCCCATGTAGAGCGCATTACAATAGTCTATACGGGAGATGACAAGGGCGTGAGTGACTGTTCGGATATATATTTTACCACTGGATAAAGCAACTCACATGAGCAACCTGTCCGTGTGAATTAGTATTATATAGTAAGAATAATCAAGGAAGGTGATTGTGATTTCTGTCCTTGGTTCATCACCTCAGAGTTTTTCTCTGAGGCAAAATAGTGTCCCAAGAGCCTGCTAACCTAAGGCTGTTAGGGAAGACATGTTATGATGTTAGGAATCAGAAAAACTGACCCCACTAAGCCCCTGAGAAGGCAGACCTTCCAGATTCAGACAACTGAGAGACAAAGGAAAGTGGAATTACAAGGAAAATCTCCTTGGGAGTCAAATGCCTATTCTGGTGGTAGCGTTTATTTTTGAGTTGACCTTCTGATCTGTTAACCCTTGAGGAGTCTGGAGTCTGGAAAATAAAGCTAACAATTATTACATGTCATTGTAGCTCTGAATACTGATGAATGCATGATGGTGAGCAATAAAAGGCTTCAGATAAGAGCAGACTCTGTTGCAACAATGTTCAGTCTGATCCAGACCCTTTTGCTAATGTCTATTACTTATCTTCTGCCCATCAGATTTCTACTTGCTTGACTCCCTGAACTTATTGATATGCTCTGATTCATTTCTTATTTCTCCTGCTTGCTGAATTTTGCACTGTGGTTTCACCTCCATCTGCCCTCCCTGCTTGTGCTACAGAACAAGACAATTTCTTGAACACAGATCTGTTCCTTCCCTACTCATGGAACTGGAATTATGGCAATTTCTGTGTGCCTTCTTACCAGATGCTACACTGTTCAAGCAAATGGGCCACTCACAAAAGCAGGCATTATTTGCATGGGTTAACTAGCTCAAAGAACAGGGGGTCACCAGCAATAACTACCCTAGAATCAGAACAGCTTTTGACTCTCCTTTGAAATGTAAGAATCTGAAATATGGATGTATTAAGAGTGAACTTGACAACTGTGGCTTTTAGATAGAATGTTTCCTACATTTCTTGTATGAAAGCATTAGAAACCACTGGGGAATTTTCTGACAGCAAATGCCACTTTAGCTGGTTTTCCTCTGCTGGCAACATAGCTAAGATAACTCAGCATTCATCTTCCTGTGCCCTTTTACATATCTTAGATTGTGACTCTCCAAAGTCCATTAATTCAATAGAGCTTTTTATAGTTTCCCTCCTGTCAATGATGAAGCTCACCTTTATCTTAGACAATTCCCTGCATCATGACAAAGACTTACTAAAGAAGAACATGCAACCTCTTTATATTTTGTATAGAATATATAGAGCAAACAGCCCAGCACATGATTTATAAGACAGCATAATAATCATTAAACTGGTTTGATGTCTGTCTGTTGTTTGCCTGCCTGCCTGTCTGTCTCTGTGTCTCTCTTTAATTCATTAAATGCTATTTACAAAGTGAATATGAATTTCTTTCAAAGAAAGACGTGAATCTTTATAGCCCTCTCAGTCTGTCTGTACTTGGAAGCAAGTCTAGCTCAGTTCATTTGGAATTAATTCAAGTAAGCATGTGTAGGGAAAGATGAACAAAGAGCCAAATTGAAACTCATATCTTGAAGCAGGCAATATAATTCTGAATACAAGATGCTGGGTACAAATAATGGAAGAGGTTAGTTATCAACCTGCCTTACTTGTTAGCAAACCTCCAGCATCACTTGACTAGAACTGTTGGAAAGAGACAAGGCCAGAGCTTTCCAAACTTTTCATGTTGGTGACACATTTTTTAGACATGCATCATTTCGCGACACAGTAATTCAGTTTTACAAGCAAACCGGAGGTTAAACTAACCGCTTATAAGAGATACGGACACATACATAAATTGTAATAGCAAAATGTATAGGGACACAACATATCTCATGAAAACCTTTCATTTATATTTTTAAAAATATATGATTTGTAAGATAATAACATACATTTCCAAGATTGTTGTCATTTATGAGTAACAATATGTAAATATGTTCAAGAATTTTAAAAAGTTTGAATAACACCAATAACTACTTACCATTTTAATGAGATGTATGAGGTTGATGGGATGAACACAGCTTTTGAATATTTGGTGGAATATTAGATAAAGACACTCACATTTCGTCATCAAGCATTTTTAAGCTTCTATGTTTCAGTGTCTTTAAGTTTGTCATCAATGAAAAGGATACTTCACAAATGTATGTAGTAGAAAACTGCAGAAGAATTTTAACGTGTTTTTACCTATGTTTGGATGCATTTTTGAAATGTGAATCCAAAAGCTGTCTAAGTCACCCTCTTCATACATCATTAACAGACTTCGATCATTTTTTAATTTCAGCTAATTCTTCTTCTTCAATAAGTGAAAAGTTACTTAGTACTCCTTTGTAGCAGGGCAAGGCTTGGACAGAGTTCCCCTTTACAGCAGGGCAAGGCTTGGACAGAGCTCCCCTTTACAGCAGGGCACAAGGCAGGCACTAGGACCTGCACGGAATCCTGGCAGGGCTCGGAGGCAGCAGCAGCGAGGCTCGGTTCCGGCTTGAGGCTCTGAGCGTTGGCAGGGCAAGACTCTGGTGCGGTGATCTGGCTGTTGGCTGGACAAGACTCTGGCGCAGCGATCCAGCTGTCAGCAGGACAAGACTCAAGAGCAGATTCAGATTCAAGGGCGGTCTGAGGCTTCGGTACAAAATTGTCAGAATGGTTGTCTCCGACAACCGGCTTTTGTCCCTGGCGTCCTTTTATGCTTTGAGTTTCCCGCTGCTGCCAAGCAGGAGCCAATCACTGCTCTTGCTGAGCAGCTCTTTTTTCTGCCCTTCTGGCTTGTGCACTGATTGGCGGCGGGGAACTCCCCCCTTGTCTGGCCACAATCAGCTGGTCGGCTTCCCCCTTGATCCTTCCCACGCTTTCCCTAACGGTCCCTTCGTCGTCCTCCTCCAACTCAACCAGCACCCCAACAATTTCACATAGACTCAGGTTTCTCGTTACATTCGCACGACACACCTACACACTGCAGCCAACACACAGTTTGGAAAGCTCTGATTTAGCCCAATACATTCTGTCATGCTTAGCAATTTAGCTTGCATAGTTAGACCACTCAGGTATCTCAGCCAAGGCCACAAGCAGAAAACAAGAACTGTTTTTCAGCTGCATGAAATGTGCAGGACTTACATGAGGAGACAATGACAGAAAGATTTCATATGTTTATGGTTTTGATATAAGAGCAACATTTATGGTTTAAGACTTACCTTCCTTTTATTTTTTATTTAATGAATAAGTCAGATGCTCTGTCCTGAATGTACTGTCAGCAAGCTCCATATTTTCTACTCCAATGTGCTAGCACAAGGATTTCAGTCAATTCCCAACTTAGCCAGCCACTAAGGTCAGCAACAACCAGTCAGTAACATTACAACATGTTTGATACTATTTGGCTGGTAGGATTATACTCCTCGCTAGCAAAGACTTTGTCCTCCAGAATTGATATAATATGCATGTGCACTAGAGCAAGGGAATGGAGAGAGAGATTGGGAAAAAAAATCCAGTATTCAAATGACATGTTGGAAAGAATGCTAAAGAACTGTATCTACATTTGACAACTCAGAAACAGATTTTTGGCAGGGTTACTGCAGGAGAGAGAGAAGAACCGTGAAGTTGCAAACCAATCCTAGTGTCCCCAAGGGAATTTATCAACTCAAGAATGAAAATGCTGCTTTCAATTCTTTTTTTTTAAAAAGGAACCCAAGGAGGAGCTGCACTCATTAGTATTTCTACCCTTGCTATTGGCAGTGACTGTGCATTGTGTTTTTATTTGTAACATCAAGAGTTTTGACTGCTCTATTTTTTTCCAGAATTGCACACCATATCCACAGGAGTAATAAAAAATCAGTGGACAGAATCATGGTATAGGCCAGTCTACAAGCAATGCTCGCATTTGTAGGGCTAAATAGACAAGCTGTGCTTGTAGTTTTCTCTCCATCACATACCTAACATTTTCTCTCCAGCACAGAAGAGGGAAAAATCTAACATACAGGATGTTCATTTTTTTCTCCTGCAGCTGCAGAAAGAGTCTTTGATTTAGCTGCCTCTATTATCATTACCCTTTTCCCCCTTTTTTCCTCCCTTGCTTGTTATAGAAAAAAACATTAAAAAATGATCATTTCTCAATGTCCCTTGATATTTGGCTCCCAGGTCCATTGAAAGACTGTCAGTATGCCTTGGATTTGAATGGTCTGGTCATCGCTCTTTCATCTCTCCACATTGTCTTCTTTGTAATGTATAGACTGGAGAAACACATTATTATAATTGGAATATTCCTTTTTTTACTCCAGTGTGAGATGTTCTGATATTCTATGTTATAAATTTAGGGACAGCCAAAGGAGAGCTGGTAGTAGAGGAAAGGAGAGATTATATACCACAGAGAAGTGGACTCATTAAAAAAGTGTATGCACCAGCCAGTTTTCTACTCTAATTTTACACCATACATTGCGATTCTCTGCTGTTTCCAGAACAATGTACCTTCCATAGTACTTTAAATGCCTGAGACTTGTGATCAGGGCTAGGCAACCCTTTGGATTCAAGGACAAAAATGGTATTTTGGAGTATTTGTGGGGGCAGATGTAGCACTTGTCAGCAGCTCCTTAAAGCTGCTGCATCTTTTCCTAGGATCATGTGGTTGCCCTCTGAAGTTTTGTTTAAGGAGCTGCAGACAGGTGTTACTGTGAGCATCTGCAGCTGCTCTGCTGCTTTGGGGGAGACCTGAACTGTCAGCACATCATGAGTTTTCACATGTTCATTTCAAAGATACACAGCTCCACTTTTCTTGAAAATGTTTTCTCCCTTGGTGGTATATGGCTGCCTGACAGATATTTACAACCAGGAAAGCCACTTTTTTTCCTCAGCAAGCTGCAGTCTAAGAAAGGCATGGGAGGTATTTTCTTGGCTGAACACAAGCAGTTGACTGTAGCCAGGCTAATGCTAACATTGGAAGCTGGGTTCAAAATGGTTAGGGGTTTTTGTTTTGTCTTTTCACTGTGCAACCCATTCCTTGCACATTCTGAGACTTTTACTATGGATTTAAACCCGCTGAGCTGAATCAGCACTTTCAGCCCAATTGGTTCAGAGAATAAAAGAAATCTGAATTGGGTTAGAAGGATGGTGGTGTTGCTAAGGTTGTACTGCTGGGTGCAAATGCAGGCCCCAACCTAGAGGGCACCCAAATTCAGCAGCAGACGACTTGATCTGCTACCTCTTTTTATTCCTCCTCTAGAGGTCCCTTGAAGAAGGAAAATCATTGGGAGTGACAACAGACTTTGCCCAAAGTCTAGAAAGTTAAAGAAAAGAGATAGAAAAGATGACAGGGTGGTATTGCTGCCAAAGTGGGGAAAAACTTAGGAAAGCTCATATTTTTGAGAAATCTTTCACCTACATATTATATTTGTTGGAACAGCTACTTCCATATGCATTACCTTGCTGTATCTTCTCATACTATTAACTACTAGGAGGAACAGACATAGTCAGATTTAGTGGAGGGATTCCCCTTTACATTCCCTCTTTTGTACTATCTAGCATGTCTCTAATTGGTTAGACCATTGTTTCTCAACCGTGGCAGCTTGAAGTTGTGTGGACTTCAACTCCCAGAATTTCCCAGCGAGCCATGCCTGCTGGGGAATTCTGGGAACTGAAGTCCACACATCTTCAAGCTGCCAAGGTTGAGAAACACTGAGTTAGACTGTTATTCTCAGGTCTACAATCTCTTCCAGCTTCTTGCCCCTCTCTCCTTTTCTTCTGCTAATGGAGTAAATACCATGCCAGACTCCATGTGCTCTGACAGATCCCATGGCCTTTCGTTCTTTAATTCAGAATATCTCTAGATTAAGTATATAGGCTCTCTATCTACATTACATGTCATTCCTCAATTCCCTTCTTTTTTAAAAAAAGATAAGTGCCAGCCTCAAGCCTTTTATGAATTGCTCTATTGTTTTTATTTCTCTCTGCACACATGTTCTGCTACATAAACCTACTTCCACAGTATTAGTGATACTTAAATTGCACAGATGAAAAATGTATCAACTGATATGTGGATCCTTTAAATTAGAAGTATTTAAGGGATTCCCCAGTCCCTCTGGGTCAGCTCAAATGAGAAGCAAAATAATTCTAGATGAATTAGGCACAATTTGATTTTCCTAACATTATGTTTTGTCCAAAAGTATAGTATGCAACAGGATTCTGCATGCACGATTAAGGTGGATCATTTGAAAGATATAAACATGTGTTATGTTTGACCTCAGTCCTTTGAACTTGGGACTTCAGCATTTTAATGTAGACTTTGATATGAAGAAGGCAAGGAATGGCATCTCTGAAACTGGTTGGCCTCTCATTTCTATTGTACATGTAAAAAGAAGGTAGCTGGTATAATAGCAGCCTGTGTTTGGCTGGATGCATACACTTTTGCTTTGCAAATCTTCTTAGGCAGAACTGACATTTCTGGAATCAAGGTACTCTAGAACAGGATACCAAACTTGCGACCTGAGGTCACATGTACAGTATTTCTGTCCCACCATCTATGTCTTGGGATGTTCTCCAAAACTCACTAGTGGGATCTTTCAGATGAGTAGAAGGAGAAATGATTAAACACGAGGGGAGGAATCACATTAGTGGCAGTTTATTTTATTTCAATTGGAATTTCATCAGGTTTCATTTTAGACCTGACTAGTGTCCTGTCCCGACAAAGCTCAACACTGGAAGTGGTGTTTAATTTTCCTTATTTACAAAATCACAAAAGGCAGCCCAATTGATGAAGGGCCCTGGACCACTACTGGCTGGGTCCTGGGAGTGCCCTTCCACAGGAACTTGACTGGTCGCGGAAACGACCCGAGGCTCGAAGCCGGAATTCCAAACGGCAGGAGAGCAAGACTGGATTTCACGCGGAGGGACGACAGTAAGGCAGGGCAGTCCTTCAGCAGAACACGTCGCCTCAGTATGAAGCAGGAATTCAGGCGGGCGCGTGGTATCAGGGCAAGTCTGTACCTCCGGGAAGCATGTGGCAGCGGGCGACGGCTGGAGAGCAGACGGATGCGTGGTAGCAAGGCAAGACAGAGTTGCAGGGTCCAGAGCGGCGATCACAGGGCAGGATCTCAGGGCTCAGAGGCAGGAATCCTGGTGGTGAGAGGGTCTGGTGCGGAGGTAGGATCCATAGTGGCGGCAGGATACACCTTGGAATCGTGTCCTCGGATGGTGGCAGCACTAGTCTCTGGCACGGGATCGCACATGGTGACAGGAACGCGATCCGCGGAGCACATGGGTGCTGAGATGGAACAGTTGTCTCCGGCAACCGGTGCTGGGTGTGCTAGCCCTTTTATTCTTTGAGTTTCGTGCCATTTACAGCCAGGAGCCAATCCCACTTCCTTTGCCGCACGCTGATCGGCAGAGGTGTTTCTCCTTCCGGGCTACCTCCAATCAGCGGCTCTGGCTCGGATTCAATTTTCGCACCATCACAGCTTCTTCCTGTTAATGGCTCATCTTCCTCCAACTCAGAATCAGGCATGGCAGCAGGCCCAGGCTCGCTCCTGACACTAGGGAAATGCAAAATATTCTGTGCACAGACAATTCTATCCATAGAGTAGCTATTTCTTTGATATTTCATGTCTAGATTGAAGCATGCATGCTCTAAGTCAGGGGTACCTAACCTTTTTGGCACCAGGGACTGGTCATGGAAGACAATCTTTTCATGTACCGTGGGGGCAGGGTTTGCAGGTGGGAGCCAATCACGCGGACTGGGGAGGTGGGTTTTGCAGGCGGGAGACAATCGTGCAGACAGTGGGGGTGGAGTTTACAGGCGGGAGCCAATCGCGTGGATAGGGGGTGGAGTTTGCAGGTAGAGCCAATCACGTGGACCACTGCTCACCTTCTGTGCGGCCCACTTCCCCCACAGTTTGGGGACCCCTGCTCTAAGTGGAAGGGCTTCAGAGGAGAGAGTGGGGAAAAGGCCAAGTGCATCATCAATGAAGGCCCACCCTCTGATCTTCCTAGGACCTTCCTTTCTCCACCTCCAGCATCCTTGGCTTTGAGCCCAACATATACAGCTGGCCTGCCTACACCCTGGTCTTTCCGATGGGGACCTAAGGAGAGAAAAATGCTGGACAAATTGCCAGGGACAGGGGGAGGAGCAGGGCAGACCAGTTGGATATGCTGTACTTGAACCTGAGGGTGGTGGTGGTGGCTAAGGGGAGGATGTGCTGGGAGATACAGTCCAAAAAGTGAATGGGGCCATGACAAAAACTGGGCATGGTCAGAAGTAAAAATATATATGCTTACATATATACACATACACATACACACATTTTGTTGTTGTTGTTTATTCATTCAGTCGCTTCCGACTCTTTGTGACTTCATGGACCAGCCCACGCCAGAGCTTCCTGTTGGCCGTTGCCATCCCCAGCTCCCCCATGGTCGAGTCCGTCACCTCCAGAATATCATCCATCCATCTTGCCCTTGGTCGGCCCCTCTTCCTTTTGCCTTCCACTTTCCCTAGCATCAGCATCTTCTCCAGGGTATCCTGTCTTCTCATTATGTGGCCAAAGTACTTCAGTTTTGCCTTTAATATCATTCCCTCAAGTGAGCAGTCTGGCTTTATTTCCTGGAGTATGGACTGGTTTGAACTTCTTACAGTCCAAGACACTCTCAGAATTCTCCTCCAGCACCACAGTTCAAAAGCATCTATCTTCCGTATCAGCCTTCCTTATGGTCCAGCTCTCGCAGCCATAGGTTACTACAGGGAATACCATTGCTTTGACTATGCGGACCTTTGTTGTCAGTGTGATGTCTCTGCTCTTAACTATTTTATCAAGATTTGCCATTGTTCTCCTCCCAAAAAGTAGACGTCTTCTGATTTCCTGGCTGCAGTCAGCGTCTGCAGTAATCTTTGTGCCTAGAAATACAAAGTCTGTCACTGCCTCCACTTTTTCTCCCTCTATTTTCCAGTCATCAATCAAGCTCGTTGCCATAAACTTGGTTTTTTTGAGGTTTAACTGCAACCCAGCTTTTGCACTTTCTTCTTTCACCTTCGTCATAAGGCTCCTCAATTCCTCATCGCTTTCAGCCATCAAAGTGGTATCATCTGCATATCTGAGATTGTTAATGTTTCTTCCAGCGATTTTAACTCCAGCCTTGAATTCATAGCCCAGCAAGTTGCATGATGTGTTCTGCATACAGGTTGAATAGGTAGGGTGAGAGTATCCCCCCTCCCTTGGGCAGCGTATGATCTGAAGCACATGGTCTGATGCTCCTCTGCTTCCCTCAATTTTCAGCCCCACTTGTGTCTACTCAGCCACTTCTCCATTTCCTGCCTGTTGTTCACCACAATATTTCCACCCAAAATTCTGCCTGTCCTCCCTCTGCCTCTTCTTTCCATGCTGCTCTGCCTCCCGTGCCTCCCCACGTATCAGTCTGCCTCCCTGCCTCTCTCCTTGGCTTTGCTACTTTTTCACCAACCCAAACACTGCCTCTCATTAGGCCTTCCTGGATCGTTACAACAAGTTGTTCTCCTCAGGCCGCCTTGCTGCTTTTCCTCACTTCTGCCCACAGCTTCACAGACCCACTGAAACATTCTTTTTTTTCCTTTTGAAGAAGTTGCTATGACATTGAATCTGTTTCATAACCTCCTCTGCTAATGGGAGGAAAATGTGGCATCTATTCCTTGTCTGCCTCTGGAACAGATGGAAGAAATAACATCTGTCTGGAATGGATAGAAAAAAATAACAAAAATGTTGTTTTGGTTTTGTTTTTTTCATTGGTAGAGGAGACTATGAAACAGTCTCAAGGTCATAGCATCATTTATTGCTGAAGAAAAAAAGCTGCAGTTTCTTTTTTTTAATGTTGCTATCCTACTCCCACACAACACATAAAACTAAATTAAAAGTAACAATAATAAATATAAAGAAAGAAGCTTTTTTTTGTTTTGTCAGAGTGCGTGGGTGGAGCGGCCTGATCCTTCTTCCTAGACACCAGTGATCCACGTACTGTGCAGTAAATAGACACTCAAACAGAGATTATATAAAATAGCCTATTTACTTTATATACATACGTATTTACAGATCACTTCCACACGGGTAACAAATGATACAGCTATGATGTTACAGCAGATGAGAAGGAACGAGAAGAAAGAATTCCAGGATTGTTCTGCTTATATATACAAACTGACCAATCACACTATAGGTCACTCTCATTATCCACCACACCCACTAAACTCTTAGCACCTGTGGTATGAGTCACACACTGACACATCATCCCTACAACAATGGCTGCTAATTGGGTGACTTGCAGAATAATTCCCCTCTCACCTAGATATCAAGCCTCTGCAGTATAATTTATCTAACTGTAAATTCCTGGGTACATACAAACCCCAACACCCCTCCAATTTACAATAGATATTACATTTCGCTTATACAGAATAGAAGACATACAGATTTTGGATAAACACATCCTATGTCTATCTATACTTAGAGGCTTTGTCATCACATCTGCTACATTACATTCAGATGGACAATATTGCAAATTAATCAGAGACTCTTGTACAGCATTCCTAACATTGTGATACTTGATATCAACATGTTTGCTTCTTCCTCTGATTCTATCACTCTTTGCAATCAGTATACATGCTTCACTGTCATCATATACACATATAGGCTCATCAATTGCTATAATAACATCCATTAACACGTTTAATACCTTTCCAATGCCTCTGGGTAGGTTGTGTAACATATCTACTCAGTACATTTACTGCATTCCCGATATCAGGACGCGACCATTGTGCTAAATACAATAAACTTCCAATTAATGACTGATAGTGTTCTTGATTACATGTAGTTTGGTCATTGTCTCCAGCCTCTGTCTTAACAAAATCAGTTGTCATCGAGGTAGGAACCTCCTTGCAATGTTCCATGTTGTTCTCTCTTAGAAGTTGTTCAATTTTCTTCCGCTGCTCTAGAACGTAACCCCCATCAACCTTCTGAATACCTACGCCTAGGTAATTTCTAATCTCTCCCAGATCTTTAACATCAAATTGTTGCTTCAGGTTTTCAGTAAATTCAATTACCCTGCTTTGATCTTTAGCTATAAGACACAAATCGTCTACAAAAATCAAAAGCAACACTTGTTCATCATTATCACATTGCTTTACATACAGACATGGGTCAGCTATGCTACACTTGAACCCCATTCTTTGCAATTCCTCATCTAATCTTAGATTCCAGCAACGTGCCGATTGCCTGAGTCCATACAACGCTTTCTGCAACTTGTACACATTAGACTCATATCCTGGAGCCTCAGCCATATAGATTTCTTCCCTCAAATCAGCATGCAGATATGCTGTGGTGATATCATAATGGTTCACTACACAATTCCCAGTTGCTGCCATTGCTAAGGCAAACCTGAATGTCTCCCCTCTTAGCGTTGGTGCAAAAACCTCATCATAAGTCTGATTCTTAACCTGGGAAAACCCTTGTGCTACAAGCCTAGCTTTATACTGAATATCACCATTGACTAAGGTCTTTTTCTTATAAACCCACCTACAACCTACTGCCCTATGCCCCTCAGGCAGCCTGGTAGATTTAAACACCTTATGGGAATTAATGGCGTTCATTTCCACATCCATAGCAGCTTTCTACTTCTTCTGCTCTTGTGGTGGCAACTCCAATACCTCTTTATAACTACGAGGCTCAAAATTAATAAAACACACTTTAACATCACCTGGTGTGTAACGTTGAGGTGGTATGCCCTTGTTAACTCTTTCAGATCTACGCAATACAGTAGCATCCTGCATCATTGGCACACTAGGGGTTAATTCCTCTTCCTTCTTAATCACATCAGTGGTCTCTCGCCGCTCTGCTGGCTCAAACTGTCTCTGACTAGGAAGAAAAACCTCACTCCCTCCGTGTAACTTCAGCCAATTGCTATGCTCACTAAAACTTGCTGATCTAGAAATAACAACTCTTCTGCCATCAGTGAACCTATATCCCTTGGTTCCTGGCTCATACCCCACAAACGTCATCTTCTGTGCTTTTGCCTGCCCTTTCCTACATACCTCCTTATGCAGATGAACATAGGCAGTGCACCCAAACACCTTCAAATGAGCTAATGATGGCTTCTTGCCATACAAAACATAATATGGAGTTTGATTTACAGACACACTCCACAACCTGTTAATTAAATAATTAGCAGTCAATATAGCCTCTCCCCAGTATCCTCTAGATAGTCCCGAGACAGCTAAAAGTGAATCCTTTACTGTCTGTAATGCCAAATTCCTGTGTTCTGCCATGCCATTCTCAGCTGAACTATGCGGATTGGTTCTCCTATGTGCAATGCCCCTCCTACTGAGCCATTGCTGAAAACTGCCACTCATAAACTCAGTGCCCCGGTCAGTCTGTAAACTACACACCTTTGTGCTATATCTCCGTTCCACAGACTGCACCCAATTTCTGAACTTATCAAATGTTTGGCTTTTCGCTTTCAATAGGTAACAGAACCCAAATCTGGTGAAATCATCCACAATAACTAAAACATATTTAGCACCACCTATTGTGGCTGGTAATGGGCTAATTAGGTCAGCGTGAACTAATTCAAAACATTTATGTTACTTTCTATCATTAAATTTGCTTACAGGATACACCTTTGACTTAGCAACCTTACATGCCGTGCAATCCAGATAAGCTTGGCATGGTTTCAAATCCATTCCAGAACTTGCTTCAGACATCTTTTCAATCACTTTGAAACTTGGATGCCCCAACCGTCTATGCCACAGATGTTCACATGAATCATGTGTTGGTTTGTTAATCATGGCTACATCATGGTCCCTGCGTGTCATGGGTTTCACCATTACATATAAACTGTTCTGTAAGACACCTTTACCACAGACATGATTATCCTTCATAACAATGCATTCACCCTTACCAAACTGTACATCATATCCCTGTTTATCTAATTGAGAAACACTTATGATATTATACTCTAAGTCTGGTACACATAGCATTGATAATTCAGTATTTAAACTTGGTATATACAAAAACCCTTTGCCAGTCACAGATGCAACACTTCCATTTGCAAGACTAACATGATCACGTTCAGCCTTCATAAAACTTTTAAACAGCTGCCTCTCATTGGCGATGTGCTGGCTTGCTCCACTGTCAAGAAGCCACGGCTCCTTTAATTCCTTTGTCACAGAAGTAATTACTGACAGCTGGTCAGCACTCCCCAGCTTGGAAATCCCCGGCTTGGCTTTTTTTTTCTTTTTACAGTCTTTTAACAAATGCTTATCAGACTTACAGCGAAAACAGCGTCTTACATATAAAACATTCTCAGAATTATCAGAAGAATAACATTCCTTAGAATAACTGTTTTGCTTTGACCTAATTATGTTAGAACTTTGTTTTCTTCTCTGTTCCTCTTCCAGAAGTCTGCCAGTTAAATAATTTACGGTCAAATCACTCTCAGATACAGACCAGAAGGTAAAAAGGTAAAGGTACCCCCCGCACATTTGTGCAGTCGTGTCCGACTCTAGGGGCCGGTGCTCATCTCCGTTTGTTAGCCAAAGAGCCAGCGTTGTCCGAAGACACTTCCACGGTCATGTGGCCGCATGACATGCGCGGAACGCTGTTACCTACCCACCGAAGTGGTACCTATTAATCTACTTGCATTTGCATGCTTTCGAATTGCTAGGTTGGCAAGAGCTGGAGCTAGTGCGGGAGCTCACTCCGCACGCAGGGCTAGGGATTCGAACCTCCGAACTTGTGATCTTCCGATCGACAAGCCTGGCGTCTTACCCACTGAGCCACCACGCCCCTAACAGACCCGAAACTGGTGGCTAAATTATCCCATGTTTCATTCAGAGAACTGAGAATTACATAAACCTTATGTGCTTCTGAATATTGCATATCTCTCTGAGTCAACTCGAGGAACAAGCCAGTCATATAATGCAAGTGATCATGGATACTCCCACCTTCCAGCAACCTAGCATGATAAAGCCTCCGTGTCAACAAAACCTTGCATAACGGTGTGCTTCTAAGATAAACATTCTTTAAAGCTTCCCAACACTTACTGGCTAACTTACAATGTCTAACATAACATAATTGGCTATCCTCCAAGCATAAAATTATGCTTGCCAATGCTTTCTTGTCCTGTAGAACAACGTCTTCATCATCCAAGTCTGGGTCAGTGCAAAGTACAATCTTCCAAAGCCCCTCACGGCGAAGATACATTTCCATTTTGTATGCCCATGTCAGATAATTAGATGCATTCAGTCTTTCCAGAGGGAATCCACCTCCAACTGAAGGATGCATCTTTGCTGTGCTCATCTTTCCTCAGCCCCTCCTGGGCAGACACCAATGATTAAATGCACAGACCTTATCAGAATGTCCTTCAGCTGCAACAAGCCTAGGAAAAAACAACACACAGGCACGGAACCTGCAAAAGCTCCAAAATCGCTCCAAATAGCCAAACGACTCCTGTATAGGCTTCCAAAGTCCTACAGCTGTGCCAGCATACCAGCTGCCCATGATCCACAGCCAGTCCAAAGCCTGTCGCCTCTGGGCCCGTAACCTGTCAGAGTGCATGGGTGGAGCGGCCTGATCCTTCTTCCTAGACACCAGTGATCCACGTACTGTGCAGTAAATAGACACTCAAACAGAGATTATATAAAATAGCCTATTTACTTTATATACATACGTATTTACAGATCACTTCCACACGGGTAACAAATGATACAGCTATGACGTTACAGCAGACGAGAAGAAACAATTCCAGGATTCTTCTGCTTATATATACAAACTGACCAATCACATTATAGGTCACTCTCATTATCCACCACACCCAACTAAACTCTTAGCACCTGTGGTATGAGTCACACACTGACACATCATCCCTACAACAATGGCTGCTAATTGGGTGACTTGCAGAATAATTCCCCTCTCACCTAGATATCAAGCCTCTGCAGTATAATTTACAGTATCTAACTGTAAATTCCTGGGTATATACAAACCCCAACAGTTTATTTTTTAAGTCCCCTTCTCCACTTCTGGAGTGTGGTGATCAACAATCAACACGCAGCGTAGCCCTTGAATTGATGGAAGCTGAGCACTTCTGATTTATGGCAATGAAGCCTCTAGAATAATTTTGGTGCTTTTGAATGGTATTGGAATGTTCTCTTGAGAGAATTATATGAGAAGCCTCATACCATGAGAGAGAATATTGTAGAGACTTATTCTGACTTGGATCTCTTTACATTTTAACTCTTTACATTTTAATTTACACTTTTTGTTTCTTTTCAAAGGAACATGAATGCTTGTGTACATGTAGCTTTGTCTGGGACACCTGAGTGTCAGTTTTAAGGTAAAAAAAATAGATTGCACAACAGAGTCAAAAGGATGCAGGCCTATTTCAGTCTGGTTCAGGTGTCATGCACTGGGGTGTTCTGGGGGTGAGCCTCGGGTCACCACATAGGACTGAGTGTGGCCCCACAAACCCTGCCCTTGCAGAGAACTCTAAGGATTTATGATTATATCTGAAGGAGTTTCCAGACTGAGACAAAGGCTAGATTCACACTATGGTAAGCAATAATGTGGTTTCTTCACTTTCAGGTTCTTTCCAATATGTATATACACAATATGTATTTCCAATATATATATATATATACACACACACACACACACACACACACACACACACACTACCAAATTATAGAAACTTTAGGTGCTTCACAACAGGCAACAAAAAGACAATGGCATGCTTTGTGAACCCAATCATTGTGGTTGGTAGATTCTGGTTTATAGCTTAGCCAAATGAGTGAGATGGCTGGTGACTAAATTTGATAAACAAACAAACAAATAAATGTGTCAGCCCAACCACTGTGGCTTTCTCAACAGTTACAGTACAAAATTATTGTGTAGGTGAACTCAGCCAATGTGCTTTCTAGATTCTAAACTAAACTCAGATGCACTACTTGCTTACAATTCTCTTACTCCTGAACCTCCTGATAGGTTTTTTGGTTGAATGCTGCAGCGATGGCTCAGCATGATGACTCAGCAGGTAAGATGCCAGGCTTGTCGATCGGAAGATCACAAGTTCGGAGGTTCGAGACCCTAGCCCCGCGTGACGGAGTGAGCTCCCGCACTCGCCCCAGCTCTTGCCAACCTAGCAATTCGAAAGCATGCAAATGCAAGTAGATTAATAGGTACCACTTTGGTGGGTAGGTAACAGTGTTCCATGTGCATCATGCTGGCCACATGACCACGGAAGCGTCTTCGGACAACGCTGGCTCTTCGGCTAAGAAACGGAGATGAGCACCGCCCCCTAGAGTCGGACACAACTGTGCAGGGGAAACCTTTATCTTTAACTTTTGCTGCAGCTAGTCAGCTGATGCAAGTAACTGTTCTAATTAGTAAGTTATAATAAGACTAAAGGAAGAAGGACAGCAAAAAATTAGAAAACAGGGAAAGCATATTTTCGATTAATAGAGACAGAGAGAGGGCAGAGTCTGTAAATACACTGAAAACATGTTACATATTTTACTTTCTAATTGGTCCCCTTGAGAAAAGGTTTTGCCACTTAGGCTCTTGTCCTGGATAGACATTTGAATTCGACCTTGTCAACAGCCTTCTGACTGGCTGAAGTTCTCCATGTGCTAATTGTGGAGTTGGGCAGTTCCTTCTGAGTGGTTAGATGTTCAGAAATGTACTTAATTGCTCCATCCTTTATGTACAAGTAGAAAGGAAAGCTGTCCAAATGTCCTGAAAAGGCAGAAACTGTCAGTGGATTTAAAGAGGCAAATTATTCCCCTGTTATTTATAAATTCAGTTTGCCATTTATTGCCTCTTCCTCATATGACAACTTCTAGGAATATTATTTTCTGACGTATGAATGTCCTTTTCCCCCTTTGCTCAAATTTTATCATGGGCTATAGAATAATAAAAGCTGCATTAATACTTTTCTTGTTATTAATCATTTTCTTAATATTTTCTCTGATAGTATATTTAGCAACCCGTTACTTTAGATCTTTATTCACATGCATCTAACCACAGAACAAATATGCACCTGAATATTTTTTCTCTGCCCTGTCCTTGTGGTGTTGCCTTCCCCTATATCTGGGTCATACCTGACACATCTTAAAGTCATCTTTTGGTGTTCTCATATTAATTAGAGTTTTTTTTCCCTTTAAGCAAGCAACAAGCTGCAGCTGTTTTTCCATCAATGAAATCCGTTATGCTTCACTGGCAACGTAGTGTTGCAGTCTAAGGAGTGGGGTCAACCCAGCATCTTTTGGCCACTTTAGGCAGAAGGTGAGATATTTCAAACCAGACCGTCTCCTTGTACCCCAGGTCCACTCTCTGGCTTGGCAACCCATATTAGCTGACCAGCAGAGCTGCTGCTGGTAGTAGGGCTGCACAATGAATCATGAAAGATACCCAGCTGTTCCACTGCAGCTTTATAGTATAACTTGTCCTGTGTTGATAGGCTTTCTTTAGGCTGCTTTTGAATGTGGGTTTAATGTTCTTCTGGAATAGCACTAAACCTGTTTCCAAAAGGAACCAGGCTCTCAGTTAATAGTCTGGCTCCCTTTGAATACTCCCGCACAAAACACAAATCCAGAGCAAGTATTAACAGGTAACTAAACCAACTGGTTTAGCTATCTGTTAAAATTTCCCTCCTCCACATCCACATCCCCATCCCCATCCCCAGCCCCATCCAATGCTAAGAAGAGTGATTGGTAGGTGTTTTCCAGCTAGTTGGTGTTGTTTGCTGGAAGGGGAAAGAAACAAAGCCAAGGGAATCCAACAATATCTGTTCTTAATGTATCTTGTACACTGCAAATAGGAACAGCCCCATGTGCTAGCATTGTGCTTCTAGTAGAATAGGGATTGCTAGGGGTTGTGGGGGAGCAAATATTGCTCCCGGCTGCTGCTGTTGAATGCCAGGTCGGTGAACAACAAAGCCCCCCTTATAAGTGACTTGATCACGGATGAGGGGGCCGACCTGGTATGTATTACCGAGACCTGGCTGGCACCAGAGGGGGGAGTGGCCCTCTCGGAAATGTGCCCAGCCGGGTTTCAGGTCTGGCATCAGCCGAGACACCGGGGCAGGGGAGGAGGGGTGGCAGTGGTCATCCGAGAATCTCTTGTGGCTTTCAGGGGCGCTGCTCCACAGGTGGCCAGGTGTGAGACCCTCTTTTTCAAGTTGGGTTCACGAGAACAGTTGGGAGTGCTGCTGTTGTACCAACCTCCCTGCTGCGTAGCAACCTCTCTGCCTGAGCTGCTCGAGGCTGTCTCGGGGTTGGCAGTGGAGTTCCCCAGACTTATGGTTCTGGGGGACTTCAATCTGCCATCTCTGGGACGGGACTCGGAGACGGCTCGGGAGTTCATAGCTACCATGGCAGCTATGGGCCTGTCTCAGATTATTCGTGACCCGACTCGGGACAGTGGTCTCACCCCGGACTTAGTTTTCTTGTCTGAGCAGTGGCAATGTGATCTGAGGGGAGAGTTACATCTTTCCCCATTGTCATGGTCAGACCACGCCCTGGTGACCCTTAGACTCTCTTGTGCTGCCCCACTCCGCAGGGAGGCCGGACCTATTCAAATGGTCCACCCCCGGCGACTGATGGACCCAGTGAGGTTTCAGAAGGAGCTGGGGGTTATTCCCGAGGACTTGCTTCACGGTCCAGTTGAGCTCCTGGCCGCGGCCTGGAATAGGGCCACGGCTGGAGCCCTGGACAAGATCGCACCTATGCGACCTCTCCGGCCCTGCTTGGCCTGCCGCTCTCCGTGGTTTTCCAAAGAGTTAAGGGCCTTGAAGAGGGTTAAGAGACGTCTAGAGCGCCACTGGAGAAAGACGAAGACTGAATCTGACCGAACACAATCTAGAGCCGCAGTTAAGGCCTACATTGTGGCGGTAAGAGCGGCGAAACGTGAATATTTCTCCGCCCTTATTGCGTCCGCAGAATGCCGCCCGACGGCCCTCTTTAAAATTACAAGATCATTGTTGGGTCGGGAGCAGAGGGAGACCCACCTACAGGGCCGATCGGAAGAGTTTTCTGAGCATCTGCAGGATAAAATCGCTCAGATTCATTCAAAGTTGGACTCCAAGCGTGAGACAGGATCTGTGGAGATGCCAGGGGCTCGTACTTACCATGTTATCTGGGAACAGTTTGATCCTGTTGCACCTGAGGAAGTAGACAGGATCCTTTGGACTGTGAACGCCACCACATGCCAGCTTGACCCTTGTCCCTCCTGGCTGGTGAAATCGGCCAGTCAGGTGACATGTGGATGGGTCCAGGCGATGATTAATTTGTCCTTGAGTCAGGGGGTGTTTCCGGAGGCCTTTAAGGAGGCGCTGGTGCACTCCCTCCTCAAGAAGCCGTCCCTGGACCCTACCATCCTGGGCAACTTTCGCCCAGTCTCCCACCTTCCCTTTTTGGGAAAGGTGGTTGAGAAGGTGGTGGCGTGGCAACTCCAGAGGATTCTGGAGGAAACGGATTATCTAGACCCCTTCCAGTCAGGTTTCAGGCCGGGATATGGGACGGAGACCGCATTGGTCGCGCTTATCGATGATCTCTGGCGAGAGCGGGATGGAGGGAGTGCGTCCATCCTAGCTCTCTTAGATCTCTCAGCGGCTTTTGATACTGTTGACCACGGTATACTTTTGGGATGGCTCAGGGAGTTGGGGGTGGGCGGCGTAGTTTTGCGCTGGTTCGCCTCCTTCCTCCAGGGCCGTTCCCAGTCGGTGTTGATAAGGGAGGAGAGAGCTGACCCGCGGCCCCTGATTTGTGGGGTGCCGCAGGGGTCGGTTCTCTCTCCTCTCCTGTTCAACATCTACATGAAGCCACTGGGCGAGATCATCCGTCACCACGGGATGAGGTATCACCAATATGCTGATGATACCCAGTTATACATCTCCATCCCGGGTGAAGTAGGTGATGCGGTCGATGCCTTATCTCAGTGTCTGGAGGCTGTGGGGGTCTGGATGGGGAACAACAGGCTTCAACTGAACCCTGGTAAGACGGAGTGGCTGTGGATTGATGGCCCCGCTAGATCCGGGAAGTTGTCATCTTTGGTTCTGGGTGGGGTGGCACTACCTCGCTCAGATCCAGTGCGGAATCTGGGGGTCCTCCTGGACTCGCAACTCCTGCTCGAAGAGCAGGTGGCAGTCACGGCCAGGAGGGCCTTTGCACAACTTCGTGTTGTGCGCCAGTTACGCCCTTTCCTGGATCAGGAGGCCCTCCGAACAGTCACTCACACCCTTGTCATATCCCGTATAGATTACTGTAATGCGCTCTACATGGGGCTACCCCTGAAGAGTATCTGGAAGCTTCAGCTGGTGCAAAATGCCGCGGCGCGAGCAGTTATGGGTGCCATGAGATCGGCACATGTAACACCTCTGCTACGCGAGCTGCATTGGCTACCAGTTTGCTTCCGGGTCCAATTCAAGGTGTTGGTGATTACCTTTAAAGCCCTATATGGCATAGGACCAGGGTACCTGAGGGACCGTCTCGTCCCAATAACGTTGACCCTCCCCACCTGTGCATGCAGAGAGGGCATGCTTCGGACCCCCTCAACAAGAGAATTCCATCTAGCGGGGTCCAGGAGGCGTGCCTTCTCTGCGATAGCGCCCGCCTAGTGGAATATCTTGCCCCCGGAGGTGAGACTGGCCCCTTCACTCCTGGCCTTTCGGAAGGCCCTTAAGACCTGGCTCTGCCGCCGGTCCTGGGACGACAGAGGCGGCAGTGCCTCCTGGGGTTGGCTGGCCCCGTAGTAATATGATCCATCCTACAGTCCCCCCTTCTTGGATTTTATGTAATTTATTATTATGATTATTCGATATATTTTAGATACTGTTTTTGTATTTTTAATCTTTCAATTGTTGTAACCCGCCCAGAGTCCCTTGCAAGGGAGATGGGCGGGGAATAAATTGAAATAATAAATAAATAAATAAAATAAATAAATATTACACCAGTATAGTTTTCTGCCAGCTCTGGTACTGATGGATAGTATTTTAACTTGGCTACAAGGAAGACCATTTAGTTTATTTGCAGATGAGCCTTTGATTAGGTGATTCATACTCTGGCTCAGGTGAAATCCCAATTACAGTTCAATGCTGTCAGATATCATTAAAGGCAGCTTTCTGCAACTGACACTCTTGAAATGTGTTATGACTACAGCTCCCAGAATTGCAAACTGGCATGGCCAATGACTATGAAGATTGGGAATTTTGGGAGTACAGAACATTCTGAAAGCACCAGGCTCTGAAAATTTGAGGTTAGCATTTAGCAGGTCTGGGAAAGATCTTGGGCAAGACTGGCAGAAGGCACATCACTGAGAAGATGAACCATTGTCTTCTTGGTGTTTGGTCCCAGGGCTTCGAACTCATTGCTTAGGGAAGTCAGGATAACTCCCTTTATATTATTCTTTGCAAGGCAACATATTTTTTTTTTAAAATTCAGTTGGGTCTTAGTAGGTTTGGCTACTGAGTTAGGGATTTACTGTTTGTTTTTTCAGTATGTTCTTAAAAATACACTTTGTATTCTTAAAATCAAATTGGAGTTTGCTTTGTATTTTATTTTAATTTTTATTATTAGCCACCTTGGAAACATTTTTTTTTTGGTGAAAAGTTCAATATATATCATGACTTATTCATTATAAGGCAGCATCACATTTTGGTTATTGTTAAGTACTGTAGTCTAGGATGCCCAGCAATCAATCAATCAATCAATCAATCAATCAATCTATTAAATTTGTATTACCACCCATCTCCCCCAGTAGGGGGACTCTACTATTTTATTTAGTTTTCAACCATTCTCCAAAAGTCACACCTCTGCCATATATTCAAGATTTGAGAAAGTCATGTTGCTGTTCATTTCATCAGAGCACAGAATAAATGTAAAAAATCTGCCCTGTGATAGAGCAGTCCAATGAGACAGTGGTAGCCCATTTTATTAAATGTCAGAAATTAGATGCCAGAAATCTGAACTTTCAATTTGTCTTTAAGAGTTCTATAAAGAAAACTACTGTATAATCTCAAATCAGTTCTAGTCAGTACTGAATAATAGGTACAAAGTCTAGCTGTGTCATATATAACAAAGTCCACCAATCACTTTCCAGATCAATCCACATAGTCGATAATACACTGAGGCAAAACAGGAGAACCATCCAGCATATCAAACTATATACATAAGAGAAGCATCTCTTCTCCCACTCTCCTAGCCTTGATAACTAGCTATTTTAATCTTGAGGAACACAGTCAATAGTGAAGTAACATGAACCTTAATCAACTAACAATGCATTCACTTGTAAATAGCTTGAATCATGTCAACTGGATTTCTATTTTCTTAGTGGAAACGTTTCGCTCCTTATCCAAGGAGCTTCTTCAGTCTGAGCAAAGTTGGTAAGGGAATCCTAAATATGTTCCTAGGTAGCTGTGTGACCTTACACCAGTGCAGTGAGGAGTGCTCTGAACTCTACATTGGAGAAACCAAACAACCTATATACAGGAGGATGGCCCAACACAGGAGAAATAACACCACAGGACCAGAGTCAGCAGTTTATCTTCATCTAAAAGAAAAAGGACACTCATTTGAGGACATTAATGTTCACATTTTAGACAGAGAAGATAGGTGGTTTGAGAGAGGGGTCAAGGAATCCATTTATGCCAACTTGGAAAATCCTTCCTTGAATAGAGGTGGGGGCCTCAGGCACAAACTCTCCCCCATCTTCCTCCCCCTGTTGTCTTCTGTGCCTAGGAAGATTAAGACCATTTCAGAAGCTCAACAGCAGCATGGTGATTTTAACGACCCTCCATTAGATGATAAAAGGACTTAAAAATTACATCTCAATATAACCATGACCTAGCCCCAGGTGTAAGGTCACACAGCTACCTAGGAACATATTTAGGATTCCCTTACCAACTTTGCTCAGACTGAAGAAGCTCCTTGGATAAGGAGCGAAACGTTTCCACTAAGAAAATAGAAATCCAGTTGACATGATTCAAGCTACAGACAATTCCACCTGGATGACTGAGAACCTTCATAGACATATTCACTTGTAAAGTTATTTATAAATTATTGAAGGATTAATCCAAGAGTAATTACGCATTGACAGACCATTATCACAATACCTTGTACCAACATTGTTTAAACTGCAGTTCAAAGGAATGCTAGGTCCTGCTTCTAATCCCTAAAATGTTCTGAGGTTGGGAATATTCTTTTTCTTTTTTAACTGAAGTATCTAAAATAACAGTGTATTTTCTTTCAGAAACCAGTGGGGATGGGAGAGTAAAGGGTAGGTCTTGGTTCTGGTTGTTGCCTGTCCAGATCTGCTGCCAGATGCAGCAGCTTCATTTTACAATATTTAGAGGTAGGAATGCCCTGCTATTGTTTTAGTCAAACTCTAGCCCAGGAGTTTGTGGAGGTCATTATTCCAAACAACACAACCTTTCATCTATTCATTCTGAAGCTTCTGCCACAGAGAAGCTTCTGCACTACTTTAAATTTCCAGCATGATCAGAAACCTGTTTAGATGACAATGAACAAATGATATCACTCTCCGGAAGGCAGTAGAGTGCACAACACACTTATCTGCAGGAGAACAGCCTCTCTATATTTTGGTCCTCATGTCCACATTTTGGTTTCTATAATAATATAAAATCCAGCTCCCATAGAAGTCAATGTATAGAAAAAGGCATATTCTTAAAGCTATTCTCATTCAATGGGCAAATGTCTCTAGGAAGCTGACATGACACGAGATATCTTGGCAGGGGGCATACAGTATATTGAGGGTGCTGGAATAGGGCTTTAGAAACCTGTTGATGCAGAGTTATGAATTGCACAGGGAGCCAAGTACAGCAGCTTCTCCAATACAGCCATTCAGCCCCAAATATGTAGAGCAGTGTTTCTCAACCTTGGGAACTTTAAGATGTATGGACTTCAAATCCCAGAATTCCCCAGCCAGCATGCTGGCTGGGGAATTCTGGGAGCTGAAGTCCACTCATCTTAAAGTTTCCAAGGTTGAGAAACACTGACACAGAGGGTTGTGACAGTGCAGGGAATGAAGTATCTACTCTTTCCACTTGGGATGACAGATGCACGAGATCCTAAAAATTGTAAGAAGAGTTTTGTTGGATGCAGTCATTGGCCTGTCTAGTCCAGTTTTTGTATCATGCAATGGTGGGTGGAGGGTCACACACATGGGCATGAAGAAGGTGACAGCCCTCTTCTACTATTGCTCCTCATCAGCTGGCATTTAAGTTATCTTGCCTGGGCTTTATCTGTCTGTTGCATGTCTACTTTCTTTGTTTTATAGTCCAATTTGTTTTTATAATCTCCTGTAAATTGTATGCTGAAACCTGTTTTCAAGATGGTTCATTCCTTGGAGAAAACTGCAATCTTAGGAGGGAACATCTGTCCATGAGAAAGTTTATAATTCACACCTTCTTATTAACAGCTTGGTTAGAATTGAATGGGTCAACCTGTACCTCATATTGTCTCCACCAGTTCTTCATTATATTGATACCAGTTTACAGCCAGTTGTTTTTTAAAAAAGTGACTGCATGATCCTTGAAAGATACAATGTGTGCTCAGTTTCAAATATGTAAAAAGGAAGATAGGCTGGGCATCAGCAAATGTGTCCTTGCTTCAGATTGTGTAGGGTTTTAGAATGTTTATTTATATTATTGATTCATTGCAAGATATCTTGAGTTCTGTGAGAAAGACATGGATTTTTGGATTTTTTTTCTTTTGTATTCTAACTACATAAAACTTAAGCTTTTGTGTTTACTGGCACCATACAGTATATAAAAGATCACTACAGTTAGGTAACTTAAACATTTTCCTTCCCCTTCAACCCTGATCTTTTCAGGAGTTTTAAAAAAGGGGATCTTAACTGAAGTAGTCTGGAAATCGACATCTACACATGGAGAATTAAATGTCTGCATGCAAACTCTTCAAATTACTCTTCACGAATAATAGCCCTCATACACCATGCATATAGCCTCTTCTCATAAATAAATCAATTTCAGATTTCCCTCCTTTTTAATACAATTGTTCACCGGATTGAAGCCTATATGTATTTTGAAAAGTCTAACATTAGCAACTTAATAATAAGATCAGGGCCAAATTATTAATGACAGATGATCTCAAGGGCTCTGATGTTGAAAAACTGATTTATCTTCTTGCAGACGTGTTTCCAACTGTTAGCAACCAAGTTGCTACTTTTTATTTTATTGTTTTAATGTTGTTATATTTTATTGTATTTTATTGCATTCCTATGTTATGACCTGTGGTTACAACAAGAAACTTTACTACTACACAACTTAATATTAGAATAACCTCTTTAGCAGTGGTTAAAGGGAATTCTTTGGGTACAGGAGGCATCAATGTATGTGACCTCTTACAGATATGAGATTATCTTTTTTTACCATAAATGTTATTGAATTTTAAAATACATATTAAAAGTTAGAAAAAGAAATAAAAATACAAAGTAAAGAAAAAAGGAAAAGAAGAGTGAAGTAAAGAAAAGAAAAGAAATAAACAAAAATATATAAAAGATAGATGACCTCCAATCTATCTTTGGTCATTAAGTACAATATTTTACTTTAAATGTTAGTCTTTCATCCAATACACAGGACCTTTTCTTTGTCAAATACACTTAAATTTCTGTAATCCAGTCTTCTGATCTTCATATAGTTTTCACCTTTCTTACAGTTCTCCAATATTCCATCTATGGTTTCTGCTCCTTGAAGTAATGTCAATTTAAATGTTCTTGAATGCATAGGTTTAATATTTTTTAATCACTCTTTCCATTTTTACATCTGTATTTATATCCTTAATAAAGTCCAATTAGTCTTGAATCATATATATAACAAGAAAAGGTCCTTTTTTATTTCTAGTAAAATATATTCTATTCATATTTGTTGTTGTTGTTGTTCAGTCGTTTAGTCGTGTCCGACTCTTCGTGACCTCATGGACCATAGCACGCCAGGCCTTCCTGTCCTCCACTGTCACCCGGAGTTTACTCAAATTCATGTTCATTACATCGGTGATGCTATCTAACCATCTCATCCTCTGCCGTCCCCTTCTCCTTTTGCCTTCAGTCTTTCCCAGCATCAGGGTCTTTTCCAGTGAGTCCTCTCTTCGCATTAGGTGGCCAAAGTATTTGAGCTTCAGCTTCAGTATCTGTCCTTCCAATGAGCAGTCAGGGTTGATTTCCTTTAGGATTGACTGATTTGACCTCCTTGCAGTCCAAGGGACTCTCAAGAGTCTTCTCCAGCACCACATTTCAAAAGCATCAATTCTTCGGCGCTCAGCCTTCCTTATGGTCCAACTCTCACAGCCATACATTACTACTGGGTCTATTCATATATATCCATAAAAAATAACACTTATCTAAACATAGTCTATATTTAAACTATAATTATACCATTTTCTACATCTTCCTACATATTTACCTAATTAACAAATTTTTATAACTACCTGTTCCACTAATACATAACCTTATAACAATTCTCAATAATATTCATACTAGTAATTATATTAATAATTCATCCTATAATAACATTAATTCTAATTCCAACTCAACATCCCATCTTAATAAAATATTTTCCCATTCATGTATCTCCATAAAAATATTTCTAATTTGCATGTAATCTATAACATCCACATACATTTATATCTTTAATTTTATAACCTTGTATCTTACGATTAAAGTATCACATTTTTATACATCCATACAGTTTCTCATATCAATTCTTGACATTTATTATTCCCTGCAATTATATAACTAGTTAAAACTTAATTTACATTTATACCATACTCTATATCCAATTAAAATCCATGGTTCCATTAACCTTATATCCCATCTTTTAAACTAAATCTCCTATTCAGGTTATGCCAAGATCATAATGTATAATCTGTTTTATTTGTCTCATGTAAAATGTCAAAATGTTTTTCTGAACCTTTCCCCATCCAGCACCAAACCAGACAATTTCACAATATCCCTCAAATTGCAAACTCAAATCTGCTTCTCTCTCTCTCAACTGCAATAATACATTTAAAATCTCCTTCTCCTGTTTCTCCTCTATCTCAAAGACATCTCTATTTTGCTGTGAATATTTCAAAGTTTCTTCTGTTTCTTCTGTTTCTAATTCTATCTTTTGTTCTTGGCCCTGCAAATCTATCAATAAAATTTCCAGTGATTTCTTAATTTCTGAAAGAGTTTCTCTGACTTCTTTTTTAAATTCTTGAATCAGCGCTGCTATTTTAATTGCCATTTCCTCCCCCCCCCCCCTTTGTTCTTCAGGCTCCAGAAGCCACCATAAAATCTCTAGCCAAAACAAAAGGTTTCTCAGAGAGACGTAGTAAACAGCTGGTCTGTTCCAGTGGGAAATTACCAGCAGAGCCTAATGAGTCCCAAATAGTTCCAGTTATAAGAGAAGAAGAAAAAAAAAGTTTATTACCTAAATACAAAAAATTATTAAAGTAAAAGAAAGAGATCCAATAATCAAAAATAGGGAAAAGAGTAGTATTTCAAACAGTTTGTAAAAAGGAAAGAGAAAAGAAGAATTTAAACCACTATAAAAAAGAAAGAGAAATAAACAAATTCATCAGTAATTAGTCCAACAAAATATATTCAAAATATGTTCAATAAAAACTCTTATACTTCCAAGTGAGTAGGAACCACTCTAGTAAAGAGAAAAGTAAAGTAAAATAAAAAATGCAGACGTTTTCACTGTGCTTCAAATATAAAATCCATCATACTTCCACCACAATTATTACAGCAAAGAAAGCACAAAAATTGCCAACATTTTGAGCATTGTCCAAAGATAGACCTTAGATGATAAGACAATATAATCTAGAAGAAAAAATAAAATAAAAGTGATCTAAAAGCCGGTTTCTTGCCCTAGTGTCTCTCTATGGAGACTTACGTTTCCCTGCAGAGCCAGTTACTTCTCCGGTCGTTCCTCCACTCCCACCCCTGCTCTTCCGTGGTGGAAAACAACAAAAAAAGCAGGAGGGGGCAGTTCCAACGACCCAGTGAGCAATCTTCTGGTTCTCCCTTCTCTGGGGAGAAGCGCCGGTGGTCTTATACTTTCTATAGACCCCCGCAAACAGGGAAAAGCTAGCCAGGTTTTCAACACTCTGAAAAATTCTGACTTGTCGAGCTGCCAGTCTGGCCTGGAAGTGACAGATATGAGATTATCAATCATTTATTATAGTCCATGACCAGCATACAATAAAAGAATATTATATAGGTGTATAAGACCAGAGACATCACACTGACAACAAAGATCTGCATAGTTAAAGCAATGGTATTTCCCATAGTAACCTATGGCTGCGAGAGCTGGACCATAAGGAAGGCTGAGTGAAGGAAGATAGATGCTTTTGAACTGCGGTGTTGGAGGAAAATTCTGAGAGTGCCTTGGACTGCAAGAAGATCAAACCAGTCCATACTCCAGGAAATAAAGCCAGACTGCTCACTTGAGGGAATGATATTAAAAACAAAACTGAAGTACTTTGGCCACATCATGAGAAGACAGGATACCCTGGAGAAGAAGCTGATGGTAGGGAAAGTGGAAGGCAAAAGGAAGAGGGGCCGACCAAGGGCAAGATGGATGGATGATATTCTGGAGGTGACGGACTCGACCGTGGGGGAGCTGGTGATGGCGACGGCCGACAGGAAGCTCTGGTGTGGGCTGGTCCATGAAGTCACGAAGAGTCAGAAGCGACTGAACGAATAAACAACAACAAAATATAGGTGTAAGGAAGCCTTTGTGAATGTAGTGGAATTTACTTCTGAATAAACATGCACAAACCTGGGATTAATCATTTTGATTCTGTGCCACATACATACCTGAGGCACAGCAGTCAGGAAATTATTTTAGTTAAGATCTATTTGGTTGATAGGTATGGATATGAACAGGGCAAGGTACAACTTTGAGCACAAATCAAACTTCCAGAATGTACAAAATCCTCTACGCATAGAAGTAGCTTCTCCATTCTAGATATAGGTGAGAGCAAGGGAACCAGGCATCACTGAGAAGAAACCAGAGGCATAGCTTCATAGCCTTAGTGACTATGCAGTGTCCCATCACATGAATAACATGAAATAAGGAATTCAGTATTGTTAGATATGAACTTGGCATACACAAAATACACATACAAAAAAACAATCCTACAAGTTATCAAATTTACAGAAGGAAAATAATAAAGATTATTATGGACTATCCCCAACAAAATTGGTTGGGTATTCCAACTCAACAAGTCAGTCCATAGCCTGGAATTAAGTAATGGAAGTGTTTTCATCCTTATTCATATCACCATTCACCATATTCTTTAAGTAATGATAAAAAATGAATGATCGCCTTCAATACTCCCCATTCCTAAACTTCTGTGTACGGTGCATTATATCATTTTCTGTCTTGTCTTACTATATGTAAGCAAGGGGCTATTCTAATCACAAATGGGTAAAAACCACATATTTGTTCTCCCACAATGTAATGAACACAACTACTTGTTCAAATAGGAAAAATGCTCATAATTGTCTTTGCACTGAAGGCAAGAATGGCATGTAATATTAGTATCTCTGGGTAAAAAGGTAAAGGTTCCCCCCACACACTTGTGCAGTCGTGTCTGACTCTAGGGGCCGGTGCTCATCTCTGTTTGTTAGCCAGCATTGCCCGAAGACGCTTCCATGGTCATGTGGCCAGCATGACGCACGTGGAACACTGTTACCTACCCACCAAAGTGGTACCTATTTATCTACTTGCATTTGCATGCTTTCGAATTGCTAGGTTGGCAAGAGCTGGGGCTAGTGCAGGAGCTTACTCCATCATGCGGGACTAGGGATTCGAACCTACGAACCTGCGATCTTCCGACTGACAAGCCTGACATCTTACCTGCTGAGCCACCACACCCCTTTTAGTATCTCTGGGGGTCAACCTTTTAATCAAGCATGGCACAAGTACAATCGGATATAGATGATACTTTCAAAGAGTGAGTTGCAGACATTTCAAGGAAGTGTGAAGGAGTAGTGAAGGGGGAATTTTATCCCCAAATCTGTTGAGATAAATTACTTTATAATTTACTCTTTTTTCTTCTCAGTTGCTTCCCTTGATAGCAAAATGGATTAAACTAGCTGGTTTAAATCAATTTCTCTTCAAAGTTAAAAGGATGCTGGAGAATGATGATACAGCGCAGATGAGAATGTGCTTTTCTGTTTTCATGCTATTCTGGATCTCTTGGAAATATATAGCTGGCCACTGATAAAGGCTGTTTTGGTTGTCAGGTTATGTATTTAGGTGTCTGATTATGTGCCATCAAGCCAGTGTTGACTCTTAGTGACTATATAGATAGACTTTCTCCATGATTTGTCCCCAATGTGGCTATTCAGATCTCCCAATGTTGTACCCATTATTGCTGTAATTGTTGCTGGTTGTCCTCTTCTCTTTCCTTTCATCGCAGCATATGGACTTCTCAGGAGAGCTGGGTTTTCACATACTATATTCCAAACATGATAGTTTGTGACTGGTTGTTTGCACCTCAAGTGAGAATTCTGGATTGATTTGTTTTCTGATCCATTTGTTTCTTTTCTTAGCTATCAGTGGTATTCTCTAGGGTCTCCTCCAACACCAAGGTTCAAAAGCATCAATGATTTTTCCATCCTGCTTCTTCAAAGTCCAACTTAACTTCCATACAGTGTCACAGGGAGAACTATTGCCTGGACAATTCTGATCTTTGTAGGTATAAACATGTCATGGCATCTGAATAATTTTTCCAAGGCCTTCATGGCTCCTCTACTGAGTGCTAGTCTGTGGTGTATTTCTTGACTGCCTGTTCCTTTACTGTTGGTAGTCGAACCTAAAAGGCAGAAGCTATCTACCACTTCAGTGTTTTCATTGTCAATTCTAAGGCTGGTTCCTGTACCTGCTGTCATTGTTTTGGTCTTCTTTATATTTAATCTTAATTCCATTTTTCCATGACTTTTATTACTAAAGCTTCCAGATCATTTACTTTTACATTTTCAGCTATCATCCATTTATTACTGGCCATAAGTGTACTATATACCACCATGTAAAATTGATTGAGGCCCAGAGACATGGAGGTGGATAAAAAGAGTCAAGATGGCTTTTGTGGTCATATAATCAAAGCCCTGCCCCTTTTTACAGGAGTCCTGTGCATGACACATGTAATAAAAGGGCAGGCATTCAATTGCACAGTTTCAGCTGACATTTTGACTTTTTTGACTCCCCCCCAACAGACACCTCTGTTGAGGCCTTCAAAAAATTGACCTCCCATGCTTGTTTTTTTCTCTAGTCTACTAATTTCCCCCGTGATTGTGGCAGCGAGGCCACAACTTTGTCATTCTTTAAATAAATGTCTCAGCCTGAGATATCTGAAGACTGATAACTCTTGATTCAGCTCATCATCAGGCATCGTCAGGAAGATGATTACAGTAGTATTCTGTTTTGCAAGAGGCTGTAAGAGTCAAACCCTAGGGATCCTGTCTGCCCACTGAGTTCCACTGTGGGATGAAATGTAACATCTGGCAAGCTTAATGAGATGCCAGCCCCTCTGTTTCCATGTATGAATGGCAGCTGGCAATACCTTTAGCACAACACATACTTTTGAATTCATTAAATAAACTTCTTAGTCTGTATTTTTATTGTAGTGAGCAACTGTGGTGTACTGATTCTCATTCCATTTGTCTCATTCAGCAATATTTGGCTGGATTTATGTCACCGTAGTATGCCCAGATGGCCTATACATATCTCAAAAACAAAGGCTTACTTGATTTTTTTTTGGTCATGATGCTGTATAAATAAGTAAATGGCATTCTATAATAGGGCCATCTGATCACAAATCTTAAACACAATCTCACAATAATTAGGACTGTGGTTCGGAAAGAGATGTTTTGAGATATCAACCAGTTAGATCATGAATCCCTTTATCGTGTAACATTTAAACTTTCAGCAAGCTGAGATTCATTTCTTTTTCTAAACATTTATTGCATTTACTAACTCAAGTTAACAATAACACAGTGGTCTATGAGACAGGACAAAGGGCAAGCAAAAGCAGGGAGGGAGAAGACATGAACAACAGGCAAGAATTTGCATTGTTTATACACCAATCTATGTTGAAAGGCTTAGAAGTTTCCTGAGCCAGAAACAATGCGTAGTTAGCATAGGCAGTCCTAACAGGAGTGGCCTTTGGTTGTTGCAGCTTTAATGCTTTCATATACATAACAGCTGCAGAAAAGAGATGGAAAGCAGGACATCAGGTGATCCTTCCTCTATGCACCATGAAGGAAACAATGTGGTGGATGGGTGTGTGTGGGTGTGTATCCAACAGCATTAGTTAACTACATCCTCCCAGGCATGGGTGTTTGCAGAAAAGCAGTATTGTAATGCACCCCCCTTTTTGACTGAAGGCAAAAGGAGAAGGGGACGGCAGAGGATGAGATAGTTAGATAGCATCACTGATGTAATGAACATGAATTTGAGTAAACTCTGGGAGACAGTGGAGGACAGGAAGGCCTGGCGTGCTATGGTCCATGGGGTCATGAAGAGTCGGACACGACTTAATGACTGAACAACAAAAACAACAAATGCACCCCCCTTTTCGTACATGTGATGTCATGACACACATTTAATTTTCTCATCCTATGACACTATATTTTATTGTTAGCTAGAAAACAGCATCCCCAAAACTTTTATTCATTTTTACTGGACAGCTCTGAGATTACTATACATGTACTGTACTTGAGTATATACAGAGTGCCTTTAACATTAAGTGATGACTCACAGGTTTATATTTTTACATAACTGAAGAAGTTTCCGCAGTGTGGATGAATAGCAATGGCATTGATAAAGGTTAGATTTATTTAATAACATGCTTTAATACTATTAGGGGGCGTGGTGGCTCAGCGGGTAAGACGCCAGGCTTGTCGATCAGAAGATAGCAAGTTTGGAGGTTCGAATCGCTAGTCCCTCATGACGGAGTGAGCTCCCGCACTAGCCCCAGCTCTTGCCAACCTAGCAATTCGAAAGCATGCAAATGCAAGTAGATGAATAGGTACCACTTTGGTGGGTAGGTAACAGCGTTCCGCGTGCATCATGCCGGCCACATGACTGTGGAAGCGTCTTTGGACAACGCTGGCTCTTCGGCTAACAAACAGAGATGAGCACCGGCCCCTAGAGTCGGACACGACTGCACAAATGTGCGGGGGGAACCTTTACCTTTACCTTTAATACTATTTGCTAGATAAAGTAGCAGTTGCCAAATGAGATTAAAACTGGAAGAACAATTTCATTTCTCTCCTTTCCCCCAAGTATCTTTGTATTAACAGTAGAAAAAGGGCAAACGGTTTCATAATGAACAACAAATCAGTACCAATGTGGTCCTGAATCAAGAAAATATTGATTCAAGAACTCAGCCTGAGAGTCAATCATTTCACTACAGACAGCATCAATACCTTTTCTCTCAGATGCAGACCAGTAGTGCTGCTCGCTTCATTTAGTGTATTTTTTTCAGCCGAGTTCCTGTTCTGTCTCGCTGTGTAATTGTTTTTTTCTTAAAAGCCTTAATCCAGCGCCAAACAAATGCTCTTCTTTCAGTGCTGAGAGCTTTGATTTTAGTGATGTAGATTGCCAAGGATAGTGATTCCATTTCCTTGCAACTGTATTTGGCACCTACTGTACTTAAGACCAGAACTGTATCAGCCGGAAAGGCCAGAAGTAAGAGTTTATTCTCATTAAGGAATGTAAGAGCCCTGTGTACTGTCTTGGGATTCTTTAGGAGATGGTTTAGGGAACGCCAGGACATGATTATGGACTTCAGAAACAAGAAGGGAATCTTGATCCATCTGACCAAAGTAAACTTGGGAAGTATGACGGTTCCTGAGTTACTGATTTTTGCAATATCCTGAAAGTCTTTGCATTGGCCTTCATGCAAAATTAGATCTCTGGAGTTCATGCCAGAGCTTCAGCAGAGAGGAAAAATATCCAGTTTGAACAGGAATAGAAGTCATGCCAGATTTTTGATATGTATTAATGGACCTTTCATTTGAGGCTGTGGAGTAGACTTACAGTATATGAAGATTTGCCTAGAGGTGGGAGAATCAGTGGTTTTGCTGCCACCATCGCCAGTTGCAGCTGTTATTCATACCACAACTGCAGGGATCACTAGCACTTAGAAAATAAAGATCTTCATCAGATACTGTTGCGGTTTTTTGCAATTATGCAAGTGTTGTCGATTCGAATTCCATTTGTAGTGCCATTACACTTCCAAGGCAATTCCAATGTGTCAGATGTCAGTTTCTTGGTGAGCTGCTTCCTATCACTTTCTACGATACAGTGCATCATACTGAAAATCTCAATCTCTCTCTTGCTCTCCTTAATTTCTGCACTTATTAGTGGGCTAGGAACTACCATTTCCATTATTGTATCAGTCTACACCTTTTGCCCTTTAAAATTATGGCAAGCCACAGTTGGGATGTGTTGATCTCTAGAATTACAAATAACTCACTGACACCTTCTCCAACCCACAGTTATATTCAGTAAATTGCCTTCATTGAGTGTATATTTTTATGTATTATATATCTCCAATGGGATTTTAAATCTGCTCTATCCTTTTCCAAAAACTTCTGACAGAGCAACTCTAAGGAAAATAGATGTGAGAAAACATTATAAAAATTGAAGAAATGGCTCCAGGCATTCAGGTTGAGGGTGATACATACCATGTCTTCATAACTGTGTGCTGTATTATGTCTCATAGAAGCATTGCAAGTCTTTCTGAAATAAGTGTCCTAAACACAGCTATGATGCTATATAGCAACATCACTCAAGGCTCATAGAGCCTGGTTACAGATTGTACAGGAAAATATCATCTGTTCTGGGGGGATTTCTGCAGTTTTCCCATAGAAGATGCCTCAGGCTTTCTGTTTAACCTATATTCACAATTCTACAATAATTATGCTATTTCTGTTGTGAATGGGGCCTTTGTGTCAGGCAGTATTCATAATCCACATCCCACAAATGAGGGAAGGCTCTCTGTCAGTACCAATTGATCTTGCTCCTCATATTCATACTTTTCTCGCCATCTCTCCAAGTCTTGGCAGCCTGGGGATCTGCAGCCAAGTTTGACAGAAGATGTGAGAGAAAAGCCTTTTTGGTACAACACTCCTGCTGCCAAACACACACGGCTCTGAAAATCAATGACCAGCAGCTAGGGTTGTGCTTGTGGCAATCTCAGGAGGCTAATAGGAGCAGGGCAGATTCTCCCAATCTGGTAGTCCTGGCAGAAACCATTGGGGAAAGGCAGTCCTGCAAGAAACCTGGCTCCATGTCATGTTAGGCTTTAAAGGTGACAACCAGCACCTTGAATTGCACCTGGAAGCCTATTGGGACCCAGTGTAGCTCAAATGGCAGTGGTGATACATGAGCATTCCATGGGGCATCCGGTGCTTTCTGTGCCACTGCATTCTGGACCAGCTGAAACTTCTGAATGCTCTTCAAGGGCAGCGCCGTGTAGAGCAGATTGCAATAGTCCAAACTCACCAAGCAGTTTCATATCGATATCAAAAAAAATTGGGGAAAGAGTCTAACCCTGTGGCACTCTGCAAAGCAGAAGCTGATGACTGAATCGATCCCCTTCTATTAACACCAACTGGCACTGATCTTGAGGGAAGGAGGATAACCACCAGAGAACCCTGTCATCCACAAGTGCACTCAATGCCGTCTTGGTACCATATGCCAGCCCGAAACCGAACTGCAACAGGTCCCAATAATTTGCCTCCTCCAGAGCACTTTGGAGTTGTTAGTCTACCACATTCTCAACAATCTTCCCTAGGAAGAGAAGTTTGGAGATTGGACAAAAATTATCCATGTCCAAGGATAGCCTCTTGGGGGAGGAAAGGAGTACCACCTTCGTTAGGGCAAGTGGAACCACCCCCTCCCACAAAGAGTTATTCACCACTGCAAGGACTCAGTTACACGTCACCTCCTGGGAGGCCTTTACTAACCAGGATGGACATGGATCTAGCCTACAGGAGGCAGAACTCACAGTCCCAAGGACTCTGTCTACTTCTTCAGAAGCCACTGAATTGAACTCAGTCAAGATAACCAGGCGAGAGTGGGCTGAAGATGAATTCTGGGTGAATCCAAGTGATTTTATCTGACAGATGCCTAGCGTAATCTTCACGGCCCTGCAAGAGCTCCCCAGATCCCTCTTTACCCAGGCAGGACAGAATCACCTGAAATAGGATTGCCAGGCAGCTATCTGTGGATGCAATAATGACACAGAAATAAGCATGTTTTGCCACCCTTATTGCAACAAGATAATCCTTAATCCAGGCTTCTACCTGTGCTCGATCAGACTTGCTTTTCATCTATTTCCTGTAGCACTTCAGGCATCTCCTATGCCAGTTTGGTCTAGTGGTTAAGGTGCTGGGCTAGAAACCAGGAGTCCATGAGTTCTAGTCCCGCCTTAGGCATGAAAGCTGGCTGGGTGACCTTGGGCCAGTCACTCTCTCTCAGCCCAACTCACCTCACAGGGTTGCTGTTGTGGGGAAAATAGGAGGAGGAAGGAGTATTAGGTATGTACGCCACCTTGAGTTATTTCATTCATTCATTGGCGATCACTCGTAGCCGAGTAAGATTGTCTTCCAAAGGTAAAATTTTAACGGTGGATCCGTAAGTGGCTATAAAGGCCAATTCTGGATCCGCACAACCTCCCACAGTGAGGGCATAGGTTTCCGGGTGGGAGACGGTCATGATGAGGGTTTGCCTGATGTGCCTTCCTTTTAGCTCTTTTCTCCTTTTCGCCCTGTACTCGTGCTTCTTCAAAGTCCATAGCGCCATTAATAAAGGATGACTTCCAATTGAAACGCTCATGAGTTAGGGCTTCCCAGTTCTCAATGCTGATATTACATTTTTTTAAATTAGCTTTGAGAGTCTCTTTGAATCTCTTTTGCTGTCCACCAATATTCCGTTTTCCATTCTTAAGTTGGGAGTAAAGTAGCTGCTTTGGAAGACGATGGTCAGGCATTCGAACAACATGACCGGTCCAGCGAAGTTGATGTTGGATGATCATTGTTTCAATGCTGGTGGTTTTCACTTCTTCTAATACGCTAACATTAGGCCACCTATCTTCCCAAGCAATTTGCAGAATTTTTCGGAGGCAGCGTTGATGGAATCTTTCAAGAAGTCTCAGGTGGCGTTTGTAGAGGGTCCATGTTTCACAGGCGTACAGAAGGGTTGGTAGTACAATGGCTTTGTAAACAAGCATTTTGGTCTCCCTGCGAATGTCCCGATCCTCAAACACTCTACGCTTCATTCGGGAGAAAGCTACACTCGCAGAGCTCAGGTGATGCTGAATTTCAGCGTCGATGTCGGCTTTTGTAGATAGATGGCTGCCGAGATAAGAAAAGTGGTCAACATTTTCTAGTGACACACCTTTAAGCTGGATTGATGGCACTGCGGAGGGATTGGTTCGAACTTGTTGGTAAAGCACTTTGTTATTTTTAATGTTAATAGAGAGGCCGAGCTTTTCATATGCTTCTGCAAAGATGTTTAGGATAGTTTGAAGATCTTCCTTGGAGTGTGCACAGACTACGTTATCATCAGCATATTGAAGTTCTATAACAGAAGTTGTAATTACCTTATTTTTTGCTTTCAGCCTACTAAGATTAAAAAGCTTTCCATCTGTTCGATATATAATTTCTACACCAGTAGGAAGTTTCTCTTCAACAAGGTGCATAATCATAGCGATGAAGATAGCGAATAAGGTTGGAGCAATAACACGTCCCTGTTTAACGCCGGATTCCACTATAAATGGATCGCTTTGAGAGCCATTGTTATTCAGGATTGTTGCCATCATGTTGTCATGGAGTAACCGCACGATGTTCACAAATTTATCAGGGCATCCGATTTTCAGAAGGATGGTCCAGAGAGCAGTACGATTTACAGTATCAAAAGCTTTAGTCAGATCAATAAACGCCATGTACAGAGGGCGGTTTTGCTCCTTGCATTTTTCTTTTTTTTTTCCCCATAAGTTTTATTAATTTTAAAATACACATTAAAAGCTAATACAAAAGAAAAGAAATAGAAATACAAAGTAAGAAAAGGGAAAAGAAAAAGTGAAGTCAAAAAATAACAAACAAGAAAAAATATAGAAAATAGATGTCCTCCAATTTATCCTTGAACTTTAAGTACAACAATTAACTTTAAATGTTAGTCCTTAATACAATACACAGAAACTTTTCTTTGTCATATACCCTTTGATTTCTATAATCCAATCTTCTGTTCTTCATATAGGTTTCGCCTTTCTTGATATCTTGATAGCTTTAGTCAGATCAATAAATGCCATGTACAGAGGGCGGTTTTGCTCCTTGCATTTTTCTTGAAGCTGTCGTGCAGTGAAGATCATATCCACTGTTCCCTGGAAGGGCGGAAGCCATTTTGCGTTTCAGGGAGGATGTCTTCTGATACAGATAGGAGACGGTTTGCAATGATCTTTGCCAGGATTTTGCCTGCTGTGGCTAGAAGGGAGATGCCTCGATAGTTTCCACAGTCTGTTCTATCACCCTTTTTACAGTCTGTTCTATCACCCTTTTTAAAGAGAGTGATAATTATGGCATCCCTAAAGTCTGCTGGAATCTCCTCCCTCATCCAGATTTTTTCGATGAGCTTATGAAGTTGTTGTGTAAGTTCAGGCCCGCCTTCTTTAAAGACTTCAGCAGGAATCCCATCAGGTCCACTAGCTTTGTTATTTTTCATTTGTTTAGTGGCTTTACTGACTTCCTCCAAACTAGGGGGTGCTGCAAGCTCATCTCTTATTTGTTTTTGCGGGATTTGCAAGAAGACTTCATCAGCCACAGGAGAGTGACGATTAAGGAGATTGTAGTAATGCTCTTTCCAGCGCAGTGCAATAGACTCTTTGTCCTTTAGAAGTTTAGCACCACCTACTGAGCGTAAGGGATTTGTACCATGGTTTGTTGGTCCATAGATGGCCTTTATGGCATTAAAAAAGCCCCGTGCATCATGAGCATCTGCAAAATGTTGGGTTTCTTGGGCTTTTTTTATCCACCATATGTTCTTAAGTTCTCTAGTTCTTCTTTGGACTTCTGCCTTTGCACTGGCGTAGATTTTTTTCTTAACGGCAGTTAATATCTTTTTGCCATATCTGGAAGGCTTTCCTTTTCTTGTCAATAACATGTTCAATCTCACTATCGTTCTCATCAAACCAGTCCTGATGTCTCTTAGTCTGGTATCCGATAGTTTGTTCACAGGCTGAAATAATAGAAGTCTTCAATTTAATCCAGTGTTCCTCAACATTTTCAGGAAGTTCCATAGGCAGATGTTCCTTGAGAGTTGATTGAAAGCAAGCTCGTTTAATAGGATCTTGAAGGGCCAGTGTATTCATTTTACGCCTTGGTTTTCTTCCTTGGAGCCTACGATGAGGGACAATCTTTATGGCCATCGTGGATCGAATTAATCGATGGTCTGTCCAGCAGTCATCAGCGCTCGTCATGGCTCTGGTGAGAAGTACATCACGGCGATCTCTAGCACGGACAATTACATAATAATAGAATAGTGTGTTAGTAATGACAAGGTTATGCTCTGCACATTTAGTCAGAAGTAAGATTCCATTCGTGTTGCTGTTGTCAACTCCTTCTTTTCCAATGATCCCTGGCCACAAATCAAAATCACGCCCAACTCTTGCATTGAAATCGCCCAGGAGGATAATTTTATCCTCCTTTAGTATCTCTGATAAGATGGTGTCCAGCTGGGTATAAATTTTTTCCTTGATATCCTCATCTGCATCTAGTGTTGGTGCGTAAGCACTTAGGATAGTTGCCTGTTGGTTTTTGCCGAGTTTTATTCGCAGAGTTGAGAGTCATTCGTTAATCCCAGTGGGAACTTCTGACAAGAGCTTCACAATGTCGTTTTTGATAGCAAAGCCTACCCCATGTATTTGTCGTTCTTGTTCAGGCAGTCCTTTCCAAAAGAAGGTATAACCTCCTTTTTCTTCCTTCAACTGTCCTTCTCCTGCTCTTCGAGTTTCTTGGAGTGCTGCTATATCGATATTAAAACGTCTCAGCTCCCTTGCAATAATGGCAGTCCTACGTTCAGGTCGTTCGCTATCCATATTGTCTTGCAGTGTCCGTATATTCCATGTTCCAAAATTCATGTGTTTTTTATGACCGCTAGATGGTGACCCCACTGTTTGCGGTAATCCAGTCAGGGAGAAAATGAGGCAGACTATGTTTAGGGCACCTTTTCTAGCCCCCTCCCCATATGGGGTGAGCAGAGTGGATCCTAAATAGGGCTGCTCAGTCGTGGATACAGCTGCCGAACTAGTCAACTGCCTCGATCCTTGAGTCAGGGCGACTGAATCTGTATCCACCGCCCATGTGCTGGTCCATGACTAGGAGCTTCCAGATTTCACAGTCCTGCCCCTGTTGCCATTCGTCAGTCGCCATGGGACTTTTGGTTGTTTTGGGTTTGGTGTGGTTGGAAGATGCCTGTGTGTGAATTTGTTTTATGTGTGGAGATCGGTGCACAACGATCAGCACACAACCTTCACAGAAAAAGGCTCTAATCCAATGGCATGGATACCATGACGATTGGTGACCTTTTGTCTGCTGCAGCCTTCATCCGCCTTCGCAGCCGTTGTAACAATACACCTTGTTATCTTCTGCCTGTTCTGCCGTTGAGGACTTTCTTGGATCGTTCTTTGTCTGGTTCCTCCCCCTGGACCTTACCACCATGGGTGACCCTGCCAGGAGTACATGACTCCCGATGGCTTCGCTCACAGGGTTCATTGGGAATACACAAGCCCACTCACCACAACAAGGTGACGATCCAGCGAGTGAGTGAGTTATTTATAAAAATAATAAAGGCGGGATAATAAATAAATAAAAAAATAAGTAAATAAGTAAATAAATAAATTTTCATCTCCAAGAGTTCCTCTGAAAATCAGAGGGTCCTCCAGCTTCCACATACACACACACAGAGTTCACATACTGTAGAGTATGTGGAAAAAAAAACAGATCTAATGTGTGACTCTTACTGTGAGTCAGGCCATCAATAACCTGGATCGGGTCCATGGTTGCTATAGTGGTCATGAACTCCCAAACTGCTTCCGACTCACAATGCAGAGAAGGAAAGTTGAAATCCCTCAGAACCATAAGTCTGGCAGCCTGGCCACAGCGTTAAGCAGCTCAGGTAGGAAAGCTGCGTCTTAGCCGGGAAGCTGGTACACAAACAGCAATCACACCTGATCCCCACAACCTACTTTCACAAATAGGATTTTCTGCAGAACCATCCCCTTAGAAGCCATCAGTCTCCCAGATGACAGTGGCTATGCCCTCACCCCTGCCCTGGAGTCTCGGCTGATGCCACACTTGAAACTCAGGTGGGCACATTTATGAGAGCCCCCCCCCCCCCCCCATACTCTCCACCCAACTAGGTCTATAGTTACAATATGGCCAACCAACCTGGAATTTAAACAGCTGAAACCCAGGGCTACTGAAGCTCTGATGATGAGGCCTCAGGACTGAGCCAAGGAGTTTGGAATATGATACTGGTACCAACCATTGGGGGGTTGCTTTCCCTGAGAATGGCCCACTTCCTGATTCCCACCATAACTCCTGAAGCTCATGATGATCATGATGTCCCTGCCTGGCTTCTCCATCCTGAGAATGCCCATCATCCCAGCCCTGGTCCTCCCATCCCTAGACCCAAGGGTTCCACACCCCTTGCAGGAGGAGGTCAGCTCAAGCATCCAGGTGCTTCTGCCTAGCACTTAACACCCAGTGCCCCATCCTCCCTCCCTCCCTCCCTCCCTCTTTCTTCCTTCCCCAGACCCCACCCCCTGGGAGGTTACACTACCCCTCCCTCCAAATAGAGCTCAAAGCCCCTGCCCTCCCATCTCTCACCCAAGAGTGACAAATGGCTCAGGCCACCTCCAGACATTCCTACAATAACTTTCACACCCCAAACCAGTCCAAGCCCTCCAATCTCAAATCTCTCCTGCATCTTCAAAGCCAGTAAGTTATTTAAGGCTTGAAGATTGCTTGATACCTCGGGAATTAGAATGAGAAAACATAGAATTAGATACTGTCCCTGTCCTTTCCAGTAAAGTCTTTTTAAGGTCTAGCTTGGGATGTTATCTAATTCAGCCCACTGTTAGTATTTTGTGGCCGTTTACTAAGATAGACCACCTTTTCAACTAATGGCTTAATTATTATCTCATTAAAAACTCATGTGAGCTGATTTATAAATATTAATGTGATGAGAAAAATTCATGGGGAGCAATCGTATTAATTGTATTTAATTGAATATATTTAATTAAAATTTATTTTTAATGATGGTTGTTGTGGGTTTTCCAGGCTGTGTGGCCGTGATCTGGCAGATTTGGTTCCTAACGTTTCGCCAGTAGCTGTGGCTGGCATCTTCAGAGGACAGGAGCACAGCTAGAAGATTCTCTCTGTGCCCAAGTGCCTTCGACTATACATTTTAATTTTAATATTAATTTGATTTATTGTTTTTGTCCTGGCATCACCCATTTTTTAAATATGATTGGGTTGAATGCTATGTATTCAACTATGCATATGTTCCTTGTGGCTATATCCATAATATTTGGAATCTATTAAGACATCAGAAGTAGTAGTTTATTTCAGCCATGGAGGTCTGGCTAAAAGAATTATTATATAACGCTGGGAGAAAAAAGATCTGTCCCTGCTGTAAATCTTTCAGATAACCTCTGTACCATTGTTGAGCCATGCACAGAGATTGTTGATAGGTGTTGTTTGACAAGATTTGAATTAGGGATTTTGTTTTGTTTTGCTTTTCCCTTTTTTGACAAAGGAGTAGGGTAGAAGACTTTCAAGCAATATGGTCACATTTGTTGGAGTTTTTATAGTGTCATTTTCCAGGCTTTTTCCCACCTTCCTTCTCCTCTTCTTCCTTTTGTATTATTATCATGACTAAATATCACTTTATTGTCTTCTTCTTGCCTTTTCTTCTGTTGATATGATATGATATACCAATAAGTATATAAAACCACTTGGTCCTTTCTCCTGACTCTGCCCATCTTCTGGCATTGGGATCCTAGCAAGGGACTGAAAGACCAAACGAACCAAAACAAGTTTATTTATTTATTTATTTATTTATTTATTATTATTTGGATTTATCCCCGCCCATCTCTACCGTGGTAGACAAGGTTGCATACTCTTGTTAAACAATCTATCCCAAGTAAGTCCCATTGGGTTCAGTTGGATTTAACTGGATTTAGTTTGTATAGGATGGCAATCTAAACCAATGAAGCCCCACTGGGCGGGTAAGGGTTCATAACTATCAGTTCCAACCAGCCAAGGACTGGAATAAGAGCCGCTTCCAAAGAAAATTGGGTCAGAATCATGGCTTCCGGTAGAAAAGACTCAGAACCTAGGATGAATCTGAGCTTTTGAGGGGGGGAAAAATCATCATCACTTTTCAACAGTTGTACTTCCACCAAAAATTCCCCATTCTGAATTTTTTACACTTGTATTATAAAGAAAGAAAAACAGACCATTTCCCATCTTTTACTCTAAAAGACTTTTAGCAATTTATCTGATCCTGTGTACTGCTAATGTATTTCAAACATTAGTACATGTCTTCAATGAGTTTCTGAGGCTTGATTGTCAGCATACTGCATAGGATGACCTTTTTCCTAATTGAAGCAGAAGTTCCTTGCCTAACAAATCAACATGTTTCTAATCTGGGAGAATGTATTCCATTTAAAAAAAAATATCATTTTTCTATTTTTTCCCCATAGTTTCTTTACAGTTTCATGTTGCCTTCAGATATTTCACAAAACAGCTTTTGAATCTATTGAAAGGCATTAATGGATAAAAGGAAAATAAGCCTAGATGTGTTTTTGAAAGAAAAAAGAAAGGGCGTAGCATAGGTTAAAACATAACTTCTTGTGCTTATTATTCTAAAGCTCTCTGAAGGAGGAAATAAAAAACAGACAGACATTTCTGAGGAGGTCTATCATTAGCAATAACTTTACTGGAAAGAGCTGAATATGAAGAAACTGAAGTTGATATTGAAAAAGCAATGTCTGATCATCAGTAATTATCCTGAGCAAACTCTAGTTTATTCAAAAATCCCTCCCACCTCCTGTGTGATTACAATCATGCCAGTAAAGCTGGGATGAACGTATTGATTGTGTTTATTTCCTTTCAGCCTTGTTGTCAGTCTCCACAGATCTTATACAATGGATACTGTATTTCTCCTATGGAAGAACTGACTTTGCAACTCTCCACGTGATTTAGAAGCCTGGAAAATCTGGCTTTTAAATCCTGGGGAATGTACATAGAAACAGAAAGCTCCCTTTGACAGAAATTATTCTGTCAGCTACAGCAGCTGCAGGGATGAGTGATATGGTGGTGATGCTCTATCCCCATTCTCCAACTGGGCTTCTAATCATATGGGGGAAGACTGCAACTTTTAAATATGGTCACTATAATGATGGCTTTGACAACCCTATTAGATAAATGAATGGGTAGATAGATAAATAGATAGATAGCCCATAACAGGAATGTTTAAACTTGTTTGAAGCTTGTGGGCTTCAGAATTAGCCTTTGACGGGTATTCCCCAAAAGTAAGTGAGGTCAGAATAAATACTGAATTGCATTTCACTGAAATTGCATGTCATTCGTTAAATGAAAATAATATGTGCAAAGGGGTATAGTAATTTTAATTATGTTTGGTGGGTGGTTGTATATGGAGGGTTGCTGGGAGGCAACATTTGATTGGATCTTTTGTGATTGGACAAAACTGTTTTAAGTGCCTGTAGCTTGAATCATGTCAACTGGATTTCTATTTTCTTAGTGGAAACGTTTCGCTCCTTATCCAAGGAGCTTCTTCAGTCTGAGCAAAGTTGGTAAGGGAATCCTAAATATGTTCCTAGGTAGCTGTGTGACCTTACACCTGGGGCTAGGTCATGGTTATATTGAGATGTAATTTTTAAGTCCTTTTATTATCTAATGGAGGGTCGTTAAAATCACCATGCTGCTGTTGAGCTTCTGAAATGGTCTTAATCTTCCTAGGCACAGAAGACAAAACGGGGAGGAAGATGTGGGAGAGTTTGTGCCTGAGGCCCCCACCTCTATTCAAGGAAGGATTTTCCAAGTTGGCATAAATGGATTCCTTGACCCCTCTCTCAAACCACCTATCTTCTCTGTCTAAAATGTGAACATTAATGTCCTCAAATGAGTGTCCTTTTTCTTTTAGGTGAAGATACACTGCTGACTCTGGTCCTGTGGTGTTACTTCTCCTGTGCTGGGCCATCCTCCTGTATATAGGTTGTTTGGTTTCTCCAATGTAGAGTTCAGAGCACTCCTCACTGCACTGGATTGCATAAACTACATTGCTTTTCTTATGTTTTGGAGTTTGATCTTTGGGGTGTACAAGCCTCTGTCTCAGTGTGTTGGTGGGTTTGAAATATACAGGTATGTGGTGTTTGCCAAATATCCGTTTTATCTTTTCAGACACGCCAGCCATGTAGGGAATGACCAGGTTCTTTCGTTTACTCTGAGTCTCAGCCCTATCTGTCGCTGTTTTAGGTCTGGTAGATTTAGATTTGGTGAAGGCCCAATTTGGATATCCACAGGCCTTCAGGGCTGTTCTCAGGTGCTGATTTTCATTCTTTTTGGAATCCATGGAGGTGGGGATGGTTTCTGCTCTGTGTGACAATGTCCTGATGACTCCTAGTTTGTGCTGCAGTGGATGGTGGGAGTCAAACATCAGATATTGATCTGTGTGTGTGGGTTTCCTGTAGATCCCTATTTCTAGCTTGCCACCGGTCCCAATGAGGACTTCACAGTCTAGGAATGCCAGTCTGTTGTCCTTGGTGTCTTCTCTGGTGAAGCTAATGTTGGCATCTATAGTGTTTATATGGTCCGTGAAGGCCTGTACTTCCTGGGCCTTGATTTTGACCCAGGTGTCATCCACATACCTAAACCAGTGGGTGGGCACCGTTCCCTGGAATGTGTTGAGTGCTTTCTTCTCCACTTCTTCCATGTATAAATTGGCCACAATGGGTGACACAGGAGAACCCATGGCACAGCCGTGTTTTTGTCTTTCTCACCCTGGAAAGGAGAAGCCATCTCAACCCAAACCAGATCTGCCATCTTCTGGACCTGTGTCTTAACACCACTTATTTCACATACAGAGCTGACTTTTACAGACAAAAACACGGCTGTGCCATGGGTTCTCCTGTGTCACCCATTGTGGCCAATTTATACATGGAAGAAGTGGAGAAGAAAGCACTCAACACATTCCAGGGAACGGTGCCCACCCACTGGTTTAGGTATGTGGATGACACCTGGGTCAAAATCAAGGCCCAGGAAGTACAGGCCTTCACGGACCATATAAACACTATAGATGCCAACATTAGCTTCACCAGAGAAGACACCAAGGACAACAGACTGGCATTCCTAGACTGTGAAGTCCTCATTGGGACCGGTGGCAAGCTAGAAATAGGGATCTACAGGAAACCCACACACACAGATCAATATCTGATGTTTGACTCCCACCATCCACTGCAGCACAAACTAGGAGTCATCAGGACATTGTCACACAGAGCAGAAACCATCCCCACCTCCATGGATTCCAAAAAGAATGAAAATCAGCACCTGAGAACAGCCCTGAAGGCCTGTGGATATCCAAATTGGGCCTTCACCAAATCTAAATCTACCAGACCTAAAACAGCGACAGATAGGGCTGAGACTCAGAGTAAACGAAAGAACCTGGTCATTCCCTACATGGCTGGCGTGTCTGAAAAGATAAAACGGATATTTGGCAAACACCACATACCTGTATATTTCAAACCCACCAACACACTGAGACAGAGGCTTGTACACCCCAAAGATCAAACTCCAAAACATAAGAAAAGCAATGTAGTTTATGCAATCCAGTGCAGTGAGGAGTGCTCTGAACTCTACATTGGAGAAACCAAACAACCTATGTACAGGAGGATGGCCCAGCACAGGAGAAGTAACACCACAGGACCAGAGTCAGCAGTGTATCTTCACCTAAAAGAAAAAGGACACTCATTTGAGGACATTAATGTTCACATTTTAGACAGAGAAGATAGGTGGTTTGAGAGAGGGGTCAAGGAATCCATTTATGCCAACTTGGAAAATCCTTCCTTGAATAGAGGTGGGGGCCTCAGGCACAAACTCTCCCACATCTTCCTCCCCGTTTTGTCTTCTGTGCCTAGGAAGATTAAGACCATTTCAGAAGCTCAACAGCAGCATGGTGATTTTAACGACCCTCCATTAGATAATAAAAGGACTTAAAAATTACATCTCAATATAACCATGACCTAGCCCCAGGTGTAAGGTCACACAGCTACCTAGGAACATATTTAGAATTCCCTTACCAACTTTGCTCAGACTGAAGAAGCTCCTTGGATAAGGAGCGAAACGTTTCCACTAAGAAAATAGAAATCCAGTTGACATGATTCAAGCTACAGACAATTCCACCTGGATGACTGAGAACCTTCATAGACATGTTTTAAGTGCCACAAGTCTTCAGGAACCACATCTGGCCTTGGGAAAACATGGGCATTCTGTGCTGTAGTAGAAATAAAGTACTCCATTTTTACTTTCCTTAGCAGGATAGAATTCTAATCCTGCTAATTCTTACCCAATTTTTAGAATTGAAAATCCAGCCAGAAATTTGTTGATTCAGACCTGGAGATACCTCAGCATTTGACTTACTGATGTACAAGTTGGGTCAAATATTATATCTTCCTTTTTTAAAACAATTTTAAAAATGCTAAATGAAAAAGGACATACTTAGAGGAACATCAGGCTCTAGCATTTATTTCTTCAAGCATTTCCTGGAACCATCATGTGATACAGACTGACCAAGATGATAATTCCAGGAAGTGCTTGAGCAAATAATACTGGAGGCTGATGCTTTTCTAAGTTGGTAAGGAGTCTCTTAATCATCTCCTAAATCTTCTAATGTAAGTCAAATTGCAAATATCTAGCTTCTATTGTATGTGTGCCTTCAAGTCAGCACTGACTCCTGGAGACTGCCTGGACTACTCCCTGCAATTTTCTTGGCAAGATTTCAGAAGTGGTTTGACATTGCCTTCTTCCTAGGGCTGAGAGATAATGACTGGCCCAAGGTCACCCAACTGACTTTGTGCCTAAGGCAGGACTAGAACTCACAGTCTCCTAGTTTCTAGCCTGGTACCCTAACCATTACACCAAACTGGCTCTTGAAAAGAAAAGAAAGAAAAGAAAAGAAAAATTAATGCCTTTGAGTCAGCACTGACTCCTGGAGACTGCCTGGATAAGTCCCTGCATCTTTATGGGCAAGATTTCGGAAGTGGTTTGCCATTGCCTCCTTCCTAGGGCTGAGAGAGAGTGACTGGCCCAATGTCACCCAGCTGACTTTGTGCCTAAGGCAGGACTAGAACTCATCATCTCCCAGCTTCTAGCCTGGTGCCTTAACCACTACACCAAACTGGCTCTCATCTAGCTTCTACCACTGATTTTTTTTTTTGAGGTAAGGGTAGACACTAGTCAAATTTCATTCTTGCAAACATTCTACTTACTGTGGGAGTGTAATATTCAATTTCCACTTTTGCCAAGACTCCATCCTTTTTTTTAACCTATGCATTAGAGTTAGGCTGACCATATTTCCTTGAGACAAAAATGGGACATTGGGATGGGAAAAATGGGATGGGGTTAAACTTATGTAATATTCCGTATTCATGAAAAAGTAAGACGATAAAAAATATTTTAAAGAGTTTGTAAGATCCATTTGCTGGTCCTTAAACTGTTGTAAGTGGAAGCAAGGCAAGGCTTAAGAACAAGGCAAGGCTTGACTCAGGAGTTCTACATGGAAGCAAGGCAAGACTAAGAGCAAGGCAGCGTTCCTACTTGACAGCAACGAAACAGGCAGGCACTAGGACCGATGCGGAATCCCAGCAGAGATCGGAGGCAGCAGCAGTGGCACAGCAAGAACTGGAGGCAAACTCAGCGACAGCAGCAACGAGGCATGGAAATAGCAAGGCGCTTGGCAAGGCAGGAGGGCAGGTCAGCAGAGTGTCGGTGCAGGGTAGTCATGACGGTTGTCTCCGACAACCAGCTCCTGTGCCTGTTGTCTTTTTATCTGCTGAGTTTCCCACCACTGATGACCAGGAGCCAACTGCTGCTGTCGTTGTGCAGCTCTCTTCTCAGCAATCCTAGCTCGTGCACTGATTGGTGGTGGGGAACTCACCTCTAGTCTGATCTCTGCCAGCTGATCGGCTTCCCCCTCAAACATTCCCGCACTTTCCCTAACAGGCTCTTCGCCCTCCTCCTCTGACCCAACCTCCAACCTTACAGGTTTTTAAAAAAACAGGACAAAATTGACATTTATATTAAAACGACAGGACGGTCGGGAAATGTGAAAAAAACAGTACTGTCCCATTCAAAACAGTATATATGGTCAGCCTAATTAGAGTGGATTCAGTCCTGCCCTTCACATACCAGATAGACCTCTTCTACACACACACACACACACACACTCACACACACACACACACACTAAACAGATGGGAGCTATTTATTCTGTGTTACCACATACAGTAGTCTGTATTTCCATGACTGGTGGCTCCACATCATTGAGAGTAGAATAAGGAAAGAGAAATGTGGATGTCAGTAATTTCAGGATGTGGGAAAGTTCCAGTAGACATAATAGAAGATGAGCTATGTTTCTGCTAATTTCCACAGAAGATATGCACTTAGTATAAAAGCTAATTCTGGAATCTCCAATGTGGCACTTAGGGTGTCAGCATGTCCACAGCTACCTCTCTTCCTGCTAGTCACTTTTGTAACCTTTCTAATATTTATTTATTTATTTATTTATTGAAAAGCTGGTGTGCTGCAAAGCACCAGCTTCTCCCAACATCCCTACTTCAAGAATGCTCCTTTACAAGAGTATCCACAATTTATTCTCAAAATATCAAATGTGCCTAGTAGCCCAAAAAGTTTGGGATACTTGGATTAGTTCATCCCATTGATTCTCTCTCCTTGAGGTAACAACTGAGATTGAATTCTCCACTCTTCCAATAGGAATTTTTTTCCTATTGCAGGTTCACAGCGGAAGGGAAAAGAAAGAACATTCTGAGAATATCACTTGGGATAAGCTAATGTGAAGGATAATGCAAAGGCCTCTGTAAAAACCAAAAACGGGGGGGGGGGATTTTATGTCAAAACAGGAACAAAGATATACCATGCAATCATCAAGAAGCCAGCTGCTGTTCTTCCAGTCCTCACAGTAATTTAAGCTGCCGCTCAAACCACAGCAGATATCTACAAATTGCTTTACCTGTGGCCATTTATCTGACCAAAAAGATTGTGGTTTTAACCTGAGGGTAGATTAAAATGCCATCAGAACTGTTATAACACTCACAACAGGATAACATTTAAGGGTTTGGAGGCAGGGTTGAGATGGAGGTGAAGACAGAGGTGCTTTTCGAAGGCTCAAGCCAAACATGATCCACGTTAATTTAGCTGCATGGTGTAAGGAGCTTCTCTCATTACTGTCTGACAACTTTAACTGATCTGACTTCAAAGTGTTTTGTAATAACGTGGTAATTAATGGACAATTACAGAATAGATGTATTATAATTCAGCAGCTCAGAACATAGGGCTCATGAGCCTACTTTCATTGTTGCATGGAGTTTAATATGCTGCGAGTCCTAATGTGGGAAAAACTGAGTAAAGTGGAGGTGCCATAACTGGAGGGTTCCTTATTTTAAGTAATACTACCTTTTCCTGAGGTTGGAAGACTTCAGATTTTGAACATATTTCCTGTAAAAGGTTTTGATTGGCTAGCTGAAGGTTATCTCTTAAGTGGCATGATTTGTGTGGTCCTATTAACTGCAGATATCTACGCCACAATGTAAATGCCAAGGTCAGAGCTTGCATTGTGACATTGCAACACGTTTCATCATTTTGGGGTCATTGTGGCTACAAACAGACACCTGTGTTCCCATGATTTGCATATTCAGTGTGAGAACATTGCCTTTTAATTCAATTTTAGTAGTGATATGTTATAAATTTTGCTTACATTAACCAACTATATTGTGCACATCATCATCGTCATCATCCTATGATGACGATGATGATGATGATAATGATGATGATGGTTCTGCTCCTGCTGTCCATAAACTCTGAAAACAACTGAGAAAAGGTGGCTAAGAGGATGTTTTCAAATAACAGGCTATTCTGCATTGCTCAATTTTCAGTAATAGTACTTAAAGTTATAGATACTTTGGTCCATTGTGTTATAGACTTTAGAAATGAATCCCTATGAGAAGCAGCAATTCTATGGGCAAAATCTAAGAAAAGATGAATTCGTAACTGGGTTCCTTGAAAATGTATAGAACCAACTGAACCAAAATGCATGGCCAAGTGCTTCTGTCTCTGTGAATGGATGTTTTGATTTTGGGGTTTGGTTCCCTTCAAAGTAGACAGAATTGCATCAGCCAGAAATTAAACCAACTGGTACCTTTTGATGATAGCACTGATTTCTACTGTTCACCAGTTGCTATTAGTATAAAGCTGATTTAGAATGCTGTTAAAAGCAAGATATGAATATTTGTTCTACAATCACAATTTACTGAATATTGCTTGTGTCTGTGTCTCTCTCTGTGTGTGTGTTTCTGTGTGTGTATGAAGCCAATTTAGATATTCCATTTCAATTGCTCCTCTGGTTAAGTCATTAGTAAGTGGGTCCCCAGGGAGAAATATCATATGACAATGGAGGTGATATCTGACATTAACCAAATGCCATACTTTTTGATAGAAGAAGTCAAATTAATCAACATGAACAGAGTTAATTTCCTAGGAGGCAGAAAATACAAGAGTCATTCTGATGACATTTTGATTATGGCCTCAAGTCATGGGGAACTTATTCAACCTCCTTTTTTTGTGTGTGCATACAGTATAATTTATTGCCTTTATATTTGTTAGATTTTTCCAAACCTTACCTGATGTTTCCAATTTCTTCGAGAAGTATTCTGTCAAATTTGTAAACTGATTTCTTTTTTCATAAGACTACCACATCTACCCAATTTTACAAGTGGTTGCCTTCTGATGTCTAATAGGTGTGTTTTAAAAAGCATATTCAGATTAATGTGACAAGTAAAGCCCCCCAAATCCATATTTATTCAGATTGTTCTCAAATGTGACATGGAATTTTGACTGGTCTGGACATGGTGGGATTCTAAGCATGTGCATCATCTGTGGGTTCTGAACAGAAGTGCTACCGTTTGATGGGTATGTTTGGAAGGCACTGGTTCTGTTTTGGATTTGAGACAAAGGCCAATTCAAGTTGTGGGGTTTTGAATGTCCCAAAAGTTTTGAGTCCTGTGATTGTATTGTTGATTTCTAAGGCACGATCAGTTTGCATTTTGCTTTACTGTGTTGAGCTTTGACAGTTTGTTTGTTTGTTTGTTTGTTTATTTATTTATTAGACTTTTCAACTGCCCAACTCAAACAGGACCACTCTCGACAGTTGACATTGACACATGAAAAAAAGAATATGTGCCACTGCTGCTGCTGCTGCTTACGGACTGAGTTTGGATTCTTTCTTGACTGATCTTACCCAAGCCAGGTTCAGAATACAGAAAGTGGATAGTGCCCTTGTATATATTAGGAAGAAGCCTATCACCAGCCCAAAATGATATTCGTAGAACTAGAAATGAAGCTTATAGAGGAGACTGAGACTTTCTTTTGCTGCTGCCACTTCCTCTTTAACTTTGAGAAAGAAATTAAGTGATGAGGAACAGGAAGTGCCCTCAGACAAACCAATGCTTACCATTTCTCTAAAGCTGATTGGCATATGTCAGCCCTCCCAGGTAAACCAGACAAGAAACACAACGAGATGAGCTAATTCTACTTTATTGTCATTGGCGATCACTCGTAGCCGAGTAAGATTGTCTTCCAAAGGTAAAATTTTAACGGTGGATCCGTAAGTGGCTATAAAGGCCAATTCTGGATCCGCACAACCTCCCACAATGAGGGCATAGGTTTCCGGGTGGGAGACGGTCATGATGAGGGTTTGCCTGACGTGCCTTCCTTTTAGTTCTCTTCTCCTTTTCGCCCTGTACTCGTGCTTCTTCAAAGTCCATAGCGCCATTAATAAAGGCTGACCTCCAATTGAAACGCTCATGAGTTAGGGCTTCCCATTTCTCAATGCTGATATTACATTTTTTTAAATTAGCTTTGAGAGTATCTTTGAATCTCTTTTGCTGTCCACCAATATTCCGTTTTCCATTCTTAAGTTGGGAGTAAAGTAGCTGCTTTGGAAGACGATGGTCAGGCATTCGAACAACATGACCAGTCCAGCGAAGTTGATGTTGGATGATCATTGTTTCAATGCTGGTGGTTTTCGCTTCTTCTAATACGCTAACATTAGTCCGCCTATCTTCCCAAGTAATTTGCAGAATTTTTCGGAGGCAGCGTTGATGGAATCTTTCAAGAAGTTGGAGGTGGCGTTTGTAGAGGGTCCATGTTTCACAGGCGTACAGAAGGGTTGGTAGTACAATGGCTTTGTAAACAAGCATTTTGGTCTCCCTGCGAATGTCCCGATCCTCAAACACTCTACGCTTCATTCGGGAGAAAGCTACACTCGCAGAGCTCAGGCGATGCTGAATTTCAGCGTCGATGTCGGCTTTTGTTGATAGATGGCTGCCGAGATAAGAAAAGTGGTCGACATTTTCTAGTGACACACCTTTAAGCTGGATTGATGGCGCTGCAGAGGGATTGGTTCGAACTTGCTGGTAAAGCACTTTGGTTTTTTTAATGTTAATCGAGAGGCCGAGCTTTTCATATGCTTCTGCAAAGATGTTTAGGATAGTTTGAAGATCTTCCTCGGAGTGTGCACAGACTACGTTATCATCAGCATATTGAAGTTCTATAACAGAAGTTGCAATTACCTTATTTTTTGCTTTCAGCCTACTAAGATTAAAAAGCTTTCCATCTGTTCGATATATAATTTCTACACCAGTAGGAAGTTTCTCTTCAACAAGGTGCATAATCATAGCGATGAAGATAGCGAATAAGGTTCTTTATAAGGTACTTTATTGTAAGGCTGCATTAACAGAATCTTGCAAGCCTGAAAGTACAAATCTCCTGCCTTCCCTATTTAATGCCTGAGTAATTAGGGTGGGCCCTTCCTAAGTTTCTTTCTCTGGCTGTTACTCTGTTGCGGGCTCCTTTCTCTTTTATCTGATCGTTCCCTAGATGGCATCTCTTCCCCCCATCTTCCAAGGTCACCCTCACATTCCATCACATCATATGAGCTATACTCTAAAAAAGCCTCACAATCACCACAGCTCTGATAGAAATTGTTACAGGTCAAAGAATTGTTTGGACTAGATGATCCTTCTCTTGCCCTACTTGCTCTATAGCACACAGCTCAGATTATGTTCCATCAAAGTGTTCTTTTAAAAAATGCTTTGCTATTTTCAAAATGCCTTTCACTTTGCACGCTATTTCAGAAGAACTCTGCCTCCTTCCCTTCCTCATGACAGCACACAGTAACCTAGGGACCTAGATAAGCACAGGATTCCAGATCTCATGGTCTTCCTTTTTGCAGAAAGATGACTGCTGGTGGGTTTTGCTTTCTGATTATCACACCAAATTCATGGACTTTAAGGAGAGATGTCAGCAGCTACGACAAGGACAAATACCAGCAGCCCTGAGGATGTTCATTCTATGTATTTCACAGAATTGTACAGTCCCTGGTTTACACTTTTTACCCGAGCTTATGAGGTTGCCAAAAAGAGACTTGAGTCGAGGCTTGGAGGTTAAAATAACAGCGTTTATTTGGCCAAGCAAAGCTGGGTGGAATCTCTACAGACATCATGGCAGTTGAGTGTCTGGGGAAGAGATCCACACCCCATATTGCAGCTTCAACAATTATATAGGGCTCCCAAGTTCAGTAAGAAAGCATAAACGAACTCTCTCCTAGTGAGACAGCTTGCAAGGTCTCTGTATTTGCATTTCCAGCAGTCTCTGGGACTCCTGGTATTCTAAACAACCTTGTCCTGCGTTATCTAGTTCCCTAGTTCCCTTTCACCTCATTCCTTTTCGCAAGCAGTTTCCAGGAGCATAATGGCGTTGGTTAAGCTAACCCCTACAGAATGAAATGTGCAGAACAAACTTGTGAATAGGATAATTATTGGATGAAGATATGGCATTGTTCTGCAGCCAGGTAAAGCAAAGATGGAGGGGCTGTGGGGTGGTGGATGGGGATTGTAGTGTGTGTGGTTGATCCTCTCCTCTGGCTGAGAGCCGGGGGGTTAGTGAAGTGGCTCCCTGCTGGGTAGGTGAGAGCGACCAGGCAGGGGGGTGCTTGTGGTTGTTGGGGATATGAGTGTGGGTGGGTGATGACCTACAGGTGCTAAGAGCTAGTGCTATAGCACCTGTTGGGTTTTTACTTTGCCCCTTGGTTGTGTGTATTTTGTATGTATGCTGTTTGGAGGGGGGTTCTCTTTAGATCGAGAGGGGAGGTTTGGGAATGGAGAGACTTGTGGGGTGGATAGGATGGGGAAGCAGATCTCAGAGATGTTGGGTATGGGGAAATATGGTAGGAGATGGGGGGGGTCATTTTCAGGGAATGCAACCTTGATGCCTCGTACCGATCTTGTGTTCCACCCCCCTGAGCTCAACCCAATGGCCTGGTCAGCAAATCTACAATTGCATGGGTTTTAGGCTTCTGCTCCTGAATGCCAGATCAGTCTGCAATAAGGCTCCTCTTATTGTTGATCTTATCATCGCGGAGAAGGCTGATCTGGCATGTGTCACCGAAACATGGCCGGGGCCGGGGGGGGGGTCCTCTCTCTGAAATGTGCCCGGCCAGTTTTTGAGTGTGGCACCAGCCTAGAATGCAGGGCAGGGGAGGAGGTGTTGCTGTTGTCATCTGAGAATCTCTGGTGGCTACCAGGGGCACCGCTCCACAAGTGCCCAGTTGTGAGACCCTTTTTCTTAGGTTGGGCTCTAGGGATCAGTTGGGATTGCTGCTGCTGTACCAGCCTCCCTGCTGCATAGCAGCCTCCCTGCCCGAGCTCCTTGACCTCACCGCAGGGTTGGCTGTGGAGTTTCCCAGGCTTATGGTTCTGGGAGACTTCAACCTGCATTCCCTGGAAGTGGGATCAGAGGTAGCTCAGGAGTTCATGGAAACCATGTCTTCCATAGGCCTGTCCCAAGTCATCCACAGCCCAACTAGGACTGGTGGTAACACTCCTGATTTGGTGTTCTTGTCGGAGTGCTGCTTATGTGATCTGGAACTGGTAGACCTATCTTTGGTCCCCCTGTCATGGTCAGATCACGCCCTGGTGGCTATGAGCTTCTATAGGGCCACACCTCTCTGCAGGGAGGCAGGACCTATTAGATTGTTCCACCCCCGGTGACTGATGGACCCAGTTGGGTTCCAGAGGGAGCTAGGGGTGATAACTGAGGATCTGCTGCATAGTTCTGCTCAGACCTTGGTCATTGCCTGGAATAGGAGGGTGACTGAGGCTCTAGACAGGATTGCGCCCATGCGACCTCTTCTGACCTGTGAACCTCATCATGCCCCGTGGTATACGGAGGAACTGAGAGGAATGAAATGGATCAAGAGATGTCTAGAGCGTTGCTGGTGGAAGACGAAGAATGAATCTGACCGAACATGGGTAAGAGCTGCTATTAAAGCCTACCTCATGGCGATTTGTGCGGCGAAGAGGCAATACTTCTCTGCACAAATTGCATCTACAGATAATCACCCAGTGGCTCTTTTTAAGGTGACCCGCCTCCTTCTGGGTAAGGAGGATTTGGGGGTGTAGCTGCAGGGGTGCACTGAGGAATTTGTGGATTTTCTGACAGATAAAATCACTCAGATTCATTCCCAGTTGGATGCCAGTGTGGATAATGGTCTGGTGGAGATGTCTGGGGTAGACTCTTGCCCAGTTATCTGGGAACACTTTGACCCTGTTGCTCCTGAGGAAGTGGATAGGATCCTAGGGACTGTGAGCTCAGTCATCTCTCTGTTGGATCCATGTCCTTCCTGGCTAGTAAAAGCCTCCGAGGAGGTGACATGTGGGTGGGTACTAGCAGTGACTAATGCAACTCTGGAGGAGGGGGTTGTGCCACAGCCTTATAAAGAGGCTGTGGTTTGCCCCCTTCTTAAGAAGCCATTGCTGGATCCCATGCTTATAGACAGTATTTTTTTTTTTTTATTAAATTTTATTAAGTTTTACAATACATAATAAAATTTAAAGTAGAAAAAGAAATAGAAACAGAAATACAAAATAAGAAAAAGATAAAGAAAAAGTGAAGTCAAGAAATAATAAGCAAAGAAAATATAGAAAATAGATGTCCTCCAATCTATCTTTGAACTTAAAGTACAACAATTGATTTTAAATGTTAGTACTTCATACAGTATACAGGAACTTTTCTTTGTCATATGCCTTTTGATTTCTTTAATCCAATCTTCTAACCTTCATCTTACTGTCTCCCAATAATCCATCTTTGGCTTCCACTCCTTGAAGTAGTAGTTAAATGTTGAATGTTCATTACTACATATTTATATCTTCAATAAAGACCAATTAGTATAACAAATAAAAGCCTTATTTACTTCTAATAAACTACAATATATTCTATTCATATTATGACTCATAACCTAACATGTTATGTAACTTAATACATAATTTAGCAATTCTTATAGTGTTCATACATATATATTTCTATAATTTAATTCTAATATATATATATATATCTCCATAAAAAAGGAATTCTTGAATCTCAATTATCCATCTGTAATTTCCATTCCTTGTAGTAGTGTCCATTTAAACTAAATGCATAATCTATCATATCACTTAACCTAATAGCTAATATATCAATTCTTATAATATTCATACAATACATATTGATATATATCATCCTGTAGTAACCATCATTCTAATTCCATCATATCATTATCTTCTCATAAATATATCTCTAAGGAAAACAATATTCTATAATATCAACTTGTGTTTGTATTTAGCATCTTACATTTAGAATATCACTTTTTATATATCCATACAGTTTCTCATAACAATTCAAGTCCATATTTTTTCATTAACCTTTATATCCATACAGTTTCTCATATCTTCTGTTTAGGTTATGCCAAAATCACAATACACTGTGGGAGATTCGCAATATACAGCCTGCTCTTTTCTATATCTCATATAGAATATCAGAGCAACCTTCTCTCCCTTTCCACATATTTCACAACATCCATCCAACTGTGCACCCATATTTTCACTCTGTCTCCACTGCCACAACATATCTATACCAAGATTGTAGTGTAAAGCCTTCAGAATGTTCTTCTGAACTAATATACTCAAAATTTCCTCCTTCTGTTTCTCCTCCACTTGAAAAACATTTTTCCCTTCTGTCTCCGTTTCTGTTCTCTGTTCTTTCTCTCTGTTTTGCAGAGTTACGAACAGTAATTCCAACGACCTTTGAATATTTGAAAAAGCCTCAGTAATCTCTCTTCTGAGCTCCTCAGGTACAAGTTGGAAAGCCATCTTTCCTGTGTCCTTCAAATTAAAACAACAACCCTTCTAGTCAAAACAATAATCATGTAATCTGTCCATGGAATACTACCAGCAGAATCTATTAAGCAGAACGTCGTTGTTGTTGTTTTTTTTTTAAAGTCAAAAGAAAAAAGAAAGTTCCAATAATCCAAAATACAGGAGAGAATAATATTTTAAACAGTTTATAGAAGGAGAAATAAAAAATATATTCCAAATGAAGCAAAATCCAACCAGGGAGGATGTAGAAAAAGACGACAAGGAAAAAAACACGTTACCCTGTGTTTTTATTCTTCAAACTGCGAGCTTTCGTTCTTCAAGCTGCAAGCTGCTTAATCCAAACAAAGAGTTTATCAAAAAATGAATAGTCATTTAGTTTATCAAGCGAAGAATTACAAACAGAGTCTCCTAAATCCCTCTAATACAAAAGAGAAGTAAAAAAAAAAAAAATGCAGACGTTTCATTATGTTGCAAATATAGAGTCCATCAAACTTCCACCAGAATCAGTTATAGCAAAGAAAGCACAAAGTTAGCCAACATTTTCAACAAAGTCCAAAAAATAGATCTTAGATTTCAAAAATATTTTAATCTAAAAAAAACATTCCTAAAGTGATCTAAAAGCGGCTGGGCGCTCTTGTGTCTCTTCAAAGAGACTTGTTTCCCCTGCGAGAGCCTGATATATCTCGGCCATTGCCTTGCACTTACCCTGTTCCTTCCGCGGTGGAAAACTACAGAAAAAACAAGGGTAGGCAATCCCAATGGCCCCACGAGTAATCTTCTGGTCTCCCCTTCTCCAGGGGAAAAAAAACTTCAGTGGACCACAACTTCTGCAATCCACGCAAGCAAGGGAATTCAGTCAGTTCTGAGAAATCTGACTGGTCGAGCTGGCAGCCAAGCCTGGAGTCTCGCTTATGGACAGTTTTCATCCTGTCTCCAACCTCCCCTTTTTGGGGAAGGTTGTTGAGAAGGTGGTCGTGCTGCAGCTCCTGAGGATCCTGAGGATCCTGGATGAAACGGATTATCTGGACCCCTTTCAGTCAGGATTCAGGCCTGGATATGGGATGGAAATGGCATTGGTCACACTTTTTGGTGATCTCTGGCAGGAGCGGGATGGAGGGTGTGCAACCATCCTGACTCTACTTGACCTCTCGGTGGCTTTCGATACTATCGACCATGGTATCCTTCTGGAGTGGCTTCAGGGGTTGGGGGAGGGGGCACTGTGTTGTCCTGGTTTACCTCCTTCCTCCAGAGCCATTTCCAGTTGGTGTTGATCGGGGGCGAGAGGTCCCGCCCTTGGCCCCTGCTTTGTGGAGTGTTGCAGAGGTCAGTGCTCTCTCCACTCCTGTTTAACATCTACATGAAGCCATTGGGTCAGATCATCCATCACCATGGGGTGAGATATCATCAGTATGCTGATGATACTCAGTTGTACATCTCTGCCCATGGTGAGTTAAGCGATGCCGCGACCGCCCTCTCCCAGTGCCTGGAGGCTGCTGAGGTCTGGATGGGGAGCAACAGGTTGAAGTTTAACCCTGGCAAGACAGAATGGCTGTGGGTTTGGGGGTCTTTGGTTTCCAGAGAATTACCATCTTTGGTCTTGGATGGGGTTGCACTGCCCCAGACAGACCCTATGCATAACCTGGGGGTTCTCCTGGACTCATGACTCCTGCTCGAAGAGCAAGTGGCAGTCATGGCCAGGAGAGCCTTTGCACAACTGCATGTTGTGCACCAGCTACACCCATTCTCAGACCAACAGGCCCTTCTCAGTCACCCACACCCTATTTACCTCCCATTTAGACTATTGTAATGTGCTTCACATGGGGCTGCCCTTGAAAAGTATCCAGAAGCTTCAATTGGTTCAAAATGCAGCAGCCCACATAGTTTTGCACAAGCCTAGACTTGCCCATGTGTCACCTCTTTTGCAGGAGCTGCATTGTTTGCCGATTTGCTTCCAGGTCCAATTCAAGGTGCTGGTTATCACCTTTAAAACCCTACATGGCTTGGGGCCAGGTTATTCCCTCTGGAATATCTTGCCCCCAGAGTTGAGATGGGTTTCCTCCCTCCCGGCCTTCCGGAAAAATCTGAAGAGCTGGTTCTGCCACCTAGCATGGGAGAGAAAAGGTAATAGTTCCTCCTGGGGGTGGTTAATATCATAATACCCTCCCTAATTCGTCAGATTGGATTTTATATTTATATTGTATTTATATTGTATTTTAATCTTGTTCTATTGTAAACCGCCCAGAGTCCCCCATTGGGGGAGATGGGCAGTCATATAAATTTAATAAATAAATAAATAAATAAATAAATAAATAAATAAATAAATATTTTTTTGATTCTGTAGGCTGCCCGGAGTCACCGCGTGTGAGTTGGGCGGCCTTATAAATCTGTTAAATAAATAAATAAACAAACAAATAAATAGATATATACATTTTCCCTTTCACGCATGTTCCCATATTTGTGGAGGACGTATTTGGGTGAGTGGTGTTAACAGTAGTGGTGATGGCACACAGTGTCATCTGGCTCTAAATAGAACAGAGTTTGAAAAACCAATCTCATTTGGGAAAAAAATACATACAGGAAGAGATGTGCTACTCTATTTCCCAAACTGAAAGTAAAAGAAAAAGGGGAAATTAACATACGATTTGTAAACCAATGATAGAATGACAAGTCAGACATTGTGGCCTCATCTTAGAATAAGTCACTGCAGGAATGCATGTTGATTTTCATCTGTCTTCACAACTGGAAAGAGACAATGAGTAGGGAAAAAAATGTTGGTACTAACATTTTCTCCCAATGTTGGGGAAAAGAGGCATTATTTTAAAATACAAAATTCCTTTCCTGATACCCTAAGCATGTGACAGATAAGAAGAAACAGGCATAAGAAACACTGTGAAATTAAACTTTATAGGATTATGCCTTCATGGAATATGCAGTAGCTGCCACTCTGAATAAATGTATGTTTTTCATTATAGTTTTAGTGCACATTTAAGACACATTATAGGAGCAAAGAAGCATCAAAGATAAAGAAAGGGAAGCGTATTAGATTTAGCAAGTAATCACATCAGTTTTTACAGTATGTATGGGTATATTTTGTGAAAAGAGAGAAAGATGTACCTCTGCTGTCCTCATGGGCTTTTTGGGAAGCCATTTTTCTTTTGGAAAAAAAGTATTAATACACGTTTTGCTAGGTTTGTTTTCCTAATGCAAGCATATTTTGTCTTTTTTATTATACATTTTTATAAGCAGTCTCATTTCCCTTCGCAGCAGTCTCATACAGTACAATGGCTGGGAAAATAATTTACTTCATTTGTCTTCCTAATGGATGGACATTGTTTTGTCTATTGCGTGAGTTTTACACTGGTCGTTACCTCTTCCAGGCATGCCCAGTGAAGGCCATATTATGACTAAGGGCCTTCATGAGCAGGAACAGAGCATGAGAACAAAATGTCACCTTAGGAATGAAAGCAGCGTCATTAAATACAGCAGAGAGTTTGATGCTGGTTCCTGTCAAAGTTCTCATAGCCCACCACCAAAGGATAAGGTGACTGGCAGAGTTATATTAATTTCTTAACCGTAGCATCAGATAAGGTACTCAGAGACATCAGGACTTCTCTTCACCCTTAAATGCACTCTTCCACTGTCTTCTTTCTCTATGATGTGCTGCAGGTGATGCCAATAATGGAGAGTTTATTTTTATACATATATTTTTAATATACATTTTTTATTCTCATGAATCCTTTAAAAGGGTTCAGAAAGCTGCATATTTCATACTCACTACATTAATTGCACGTCCTCTGTATCTTCACTGTTGCTCTCCACATAGCCATTTCTCCAATAATCCAGGATCAATAGATCAGCTTATGTCAAATGCATTTTCAAGCATCTCTGTCAATGAAATTCCGGTAAGCTGTTCACAGAGACCAAAGGCAAGAGAAGTCAGTGTTGTACATTTGTTTGATTCTTAGCCATCCTTGCTTAGAAGAGCACAGAAATGCCCATAAATATTTTCTTGGGGAAGAAGTATGGACTCTCAGCCAGCTGTCACCCATAAGTCACCCTTTTATGCTGCCCCAGCTTCCTAAAGTGGGTGGGGCTCAACTGATTGGAGGGTGCTTTTTCTGTTTGGGGATTTGGGGGACACTTCAAAGGGCAAACTAAGCACATTAAGTCTTGCAGAAGGTTGTGATACCCAGGGCACCCTTAAAACATCTCAAGTCTTCAGAACAGCTGATTTACCCATCTGGGGGATTTTAAGGGGCAGATCGTTACCTTAAGCACCTGTACTTCATCCATGCCCACCCTAGTGAACCTCTCTTCCATCTGCACACTGCCTATTTAAAAACAGCTGGTCTGTTACACCCTTCCAGACTCATTCTGTGCCCCTGGCTGAATTTCACAGTGCTTTTATTAAGTTGAAAATTCTTTCCTTTTTAATGGATCCCGATAACTGGATAAACTTTGCTTGTCCAGGACATGTAGTCACAGCTGTCAGCATATGATTCTGCTTGTGAACAGGAAAAAAATTCGGCTATGCCTGTTGCATTTTCAAAGTAACAATACAGATGCAGTATGTCTATGAAGGTTCTCAGTCATCCAGGTGGAATTGTCTGTAGCTTGAATCATGTCAACTGGATTTCTATTTTCTCAGTGGAAACGTTTCGCTCCTTATCCAAGGAGCTTCTTCAGTCTGAGCAAAGTTAATAAGGGAATCCTAAATATATTTCTAGGTAGCTGTGTGACCTTACACCTGGGGCTAGGTCATGGTTATATTGAGATGTTATTTTAAGTCCTTTTATCATCTAAAGGAGGATCGTTAAGATCACCATGTTGCTGTTGAGCTTGTGAAATGGTCTTAATCTTCCTAGGCACAGAAGACAAAGCAGGGAGGAAGATGGGGGAAAGATTATGCCTGAGGCCCCCACCTCTATTCAAGAAAGGATTTTCCAAGTTGGCATAAATGGATTCCTTGACCCCTCTCTCAAACCAACTATCTTCTCTGTCTAAAATGTGAACATTAATGTCCTCAAATGAGTGTCCTTTTTCCTTTAGATGAAGATAAACTGCTGACTCTGGTCCTGTGGTGTTACTGTGGCCCAACACAGGAGAAGTAACACCACAGGACCAGAGTCAGCAGTTTATCTTCATCTAAAGGAAAAAGGACACTCATTTGAGGACATTAATGTTCACATTTTAGATAGAGAAGATAGGTGGTTTGAAAGAGGGGTCAAGGAATCCATTTATGCCAACTTGGAAAATCCTTCCTTGAATAGAGGTGGGCCTCAGGCATAATCTTTCCCCCATCTTCCTCCCTGCTTTGTCTTCTGTGCCTAGGAAGATTAAGACCATTTCACAAGCTCAACAGCAGCATGGTGATCTTAACGATCCTCCTTTAGATGATAAAAGGACTTAAAATAACATCTCAATATAACCATGACCTAGCCCCAGGTGTAAGGTCACACAGCTACCTAGAAACATATTTAGGATTCCCTTACCAACTTTGCTCAGACTGAAGAAGCTCCTTGGATAAGGAGCGAAACGTTTCCACTGAGAAAATAGAAATCCAGTTGACATGATTCAAGCTACAGACAATACAGATGCAGCATGTTTCGTTTTGCAGTTGCTCTACCAAGTAATAGACAAATGCAGTCAAGACAATGCATCTGGTTGAAAAATCTTTTGACCTAATCTCATCCCCATTTTAGAAAGAGTGAGAAAATATGAGATAGAAAATCAAGTGTCTAACAAATGAAGGATCATTGCAGTGAATGGATCAACATCAGACAGGAAGAGAGATCAGTGCTGGCACTGTGACTTTTTTTTTAACATACTCAGAGACAGTCCATTTATCAAATTTTTAGGGGCTGTAAAACCTAGCTTGCTGAATTAGAGAAATAAGGGACCTGATAGATCATATGCTACTAACTTGCTAGGAAACTTTTTTCCACTGGTGAATTATTCTTGTAGTTAAGAAGTTTTAGGAAGCTAATGATTTTCTATCTCCCATCAATATAAAAGCTTAGCCTTGAACATCTTTCACTTTAAAGAGAAAATAGAGCATTTTATGTTTATATCTTTCCTCTTTTAAGGTATCCCAACATGAATCCTCAGAATGTCAGTGGATGTTCCTAAATCTGTCTTGTCCTGTGACCAAAAAAATGAATAAATCAAAATAAGAATATGGAATTAATAAATCAACTTCAGTTTGAAGATCTGCAAAACCAAAATCAAACAAGCATCTTTCTTATAGCACATTTGCAATAATCTGCTTATATCAAATTGCAAAGACATAAACAATTCTAGGATGATAATTATAGTTTGTTAACAGGCTATGAAAGCAAGCAAAAAAGTGGAATATTAGCTTCCTAATAAAACTCATGAATCTGATTTCTAAAGGTTTTTTCCAGTCCTAACTCTTTACTTTTACCTAATAATTTATATTTCCTGAAATAAGAAAATATTACCCATTTAACTCATTTAAACACATTCCCAAGTCCTTTTTCACTTAGTGCTGGATCTACAAAGAAATAGATTATCTTTGTTAAAAACGAATTGATTTCTTTGAATTCTCTCTAAACAAATAATATTCTGGACATCCTGCTCTATTTCATTAATCTTCTGCTTTTTCCTGCTAAATAGTGTTATGACTTTGCAACATGTATTTATGATCCTATGACTCCTAGCTTCTGTCTTTCTGTACTTATAAAATCCCCAGTACAAATCCTCTTTGTAGAAGGATTCCTTAATTCTCAGAATAAATCCTTCAACTCTGTGTCATTAGAGGTAACATTTTAATTAGTGGACCATTCTAATAAAATTACCCTTCTTTCTCCTGGTTCTGTTATAGCATGTTGAGCAAAAGTGAAGCTGCAGAGAGAGTGGCAGATCTGTCACACTAGCATCTTTTCTTTGTAACTGATCAACTCTTCCATATAATATAGTTTTTTTTAAAAAAAAATATGTTCAATCATGTCTGATTCTCCAAGACTGCCTGGACAAGTCCCTGCAGTTTCCTTTTCAGAAGTGTTTTGCCATTGCTTCCTTCCTAGCGCTGAGAGAGAGTGACTGGCCCAAGGTCACCCAGCTGGCTTTGTGCCTAAAGTGGGACTAGAACTCACGGTCTCCTGGTTTGTAGTCTGGTGCCTTAACCACTACACCAAACTATACATACATACATACATACATACATACATAATACACACACACACAAACACAATGTCTTCAGGCAAAATGGTTTGTCTGTATGACAGCTAACTCTGGCAAGGTTGGGAGCGAACAGTCTGCCTTGAACCCAGACTAGCTGGTTACCATAATGGACAGGTGGAAAGTCTTCTACCCACTCTAGAGATATGGCTTCAGCCCATGGCAGGAGAATAGGGCACAAGAATTTGAATCTTGATTTCATTATAAATAGGGCTTGCATTTGCTACATAGCAATCACTGATTGATTTATTTTATAATGATTTCATTAGTTCTTGCAATAAACTTATCAGAGATCTGCAACCTTGAGTCCCTACCCACATCACTTCTATTTCTAGTATCTGGCAAGAGAAATTTGACATTGTGGATACATACATATTTTAACATTTATAAGAGGTATACTTTTATCACAGTTTGAGGATGCTGGGAGAACTGTTTGAGTATTGGAGATGGGATATAAATTAACTTCCAGTCTTCTTTTCTAGAACAAAGAACTTAAAAGCGCAAACAAAGCAATTAATGGCTGTTGTTGGTCTTCCGACCCAGACATCATCATCCTTCCAGCGGACAAAGGCAACGCCACGGTAATTATGAACATAGATGAATACAAAGACAAAATCAGAGAACTACTAGACCCCACCACATACAGAACAATAAGACGGGATCCGACCAGCAAAATCATGAAGCAAACCAACACACTGATAAAGAGCTCCTCCTTGCATCCCAACGTACTACAACATATCTGCAAGACAGAAGCTCTCTCACCAAGACTATACGGACTCCCCAAAATCCACAAAGACTCAATCCCACTCAGACCCATTGTAAGTGCCATTGGCTCCCCGACATATGAATTATCCAAACATTTAGCAACCCTTTTACAGACCCACATCGGACAGACTCCATCCCACATCAAAGACTCAGGACACTTCATCAACAAAATCAGCACCCTAAAACTCAACCACATGGACAAACTGGTCAGCTTTGATGTGGTCTCCCTGTTTACCAAGGTGCCAGTAAGGGACACCCTGGCACTCATCAAGCAAATCTTCCCAGAAGACATTACAGCTTTATTTCAACACTGCCTAACAACTAGTTACTTTCAATGGGAGAATGAGTTCTATGAACAGATGGATGGCGTTGCCATGGGAAGCCCCCTGAGCCCAGTCATAGCAAACTTTTACATGGAACATTTTGAAAAACAGGCTTTGGAATCGGCACCCATTATATCAACAGTCTGGTTCCAGTTCATGGATGACACCTTCGCAATTTGGAGTCATACTGAAGAAGAACTGGAGAAATTTCTGGACCACCTAAAAAGCATCCACCCCAATATACAATTCACCATGGGAAAAGAAACTGACGGCAAACTTCCATTTTTAGGTACACTGGTCATACGCAAACCGGACCTCAAACTAGGACACAAAATATACAGAAAACCCACCCATACAGACCGGTATCTGCACAAAAATTCCAATCACCACCCACGAAAAAAGAGAGACATGATCAAAACCTTGGTGGATCGTGCTAATTGAAACTGTGAAACCCAATTTCTTAACAATGAACTTAACCATCTGAATTGGGTCCTACAAGCGAATGGCTATTCCAAGAATGAAATAAAAAGAGCCATCAAACCAAGAAAACAACATCCAACTGAAGAAAAACAGCCCCCCACAAACAAAGTATTCCTGCCCTACATCAAAGGAGTCACTGACTGCATGGGAAAACTGATGGAAAAACACAACTTTCAAACAGTCTTCAGACCCACCAGAAAAATACAACAAATGCTAAAATCAGCAAAAGACAAAAGGGACCCCCACACCGCTGCAGGAGTATACCATATACCATGCAGCTGCGGACAAGTATACATCGGAACCACAAAACAAAGCATTCACACCAGGATAAAAGAACACGAAAGACACTGCAGACTACAGCAGCCAGAAAAATCTTCAGTAGCTGAACATGCTCCCAAGCAAACAGGACACAAAATCCTATTTGAAAACAGAGAAATACTTGACAACACCAAAAGCCACTACACCAGATTATACAGGGAAGCCATTGACATTCACAAACACCAGCACAGTTACAATAAAAAAGAAGAAAGTCTAAAAATTAGCAAAACCTGGCTACCAGTCCTGAAAAACACAGCCTGCAAAAGGTCAACGAACTCAGCTCAACCACCAGGACATGGGAATACTTCTCACAATGAACATGCTAATCACGCTCAGCAGCCACTCGTTAACATTTCAACACAACAAAAAACCCCAGCTAATCTCCTATAACTTAGCTCTATAAATAGAAAGCAAACATTGCCACTCTACCTGGGCACAGAGAAATTGCTTCTGTCTGTGCTCCTGCCCTCTGAAGATGCCGGCCACAGATGCTGGTGAAATGTTAGGAACCACAAGTTCCAGAACACGGCCACACAGCCCGGAAGACCCACAACAGCCATTGAACTCCGGCCGTGAAAGCCTTCGACAATACAAAGCAATTAATCTGTGACAGTTTAGAAGAAAATGGATGAATTTCTAGAAATAAACAAGACTTTGTTGAGATTAACTCAATTAAAACAAATTGCTTTAAAAATTAAAGAACCTGTGTTTTTTTTTAAAAAAATAATTCAACTAATCATTTGACTGGTTTTCTGAAAGTTGTTTAACTTGTAGTCTTCTAAGATATTCATGCATTTTAAGAAATATGATTAACAGAAATCAATGTACAATGGTTTCTAAATGAGTTAGAAAATAGTAGTATTTTTAGCATTAAGTGGTGTTAGAAAAAGCTTTTGAAAAAAGCTATCCACATAAGAATAATGAGGAATGGTCCTGTTTGTTTCTTTTAAATGCTGCACATTATTCTAATTCTATTCTGGCTCTATTAGTACAAACTCTGTTGCATGAAGGAAGATAGGAAGCTTTGTTACATTTAATGGCATAACAGAGGAGGAGTATACGAGTTTAACTCTCTGGCTTTTTGTTTTGTTTTGTTAGAACAAGAGAATGACATCCCTACTAGAGTGACTGGCATTCGAACTCTGGCAAGTAAATACAGATAATGAAGCTTTAAAGTTTTCCTTTGGCTTCTGACAGATATATTGGGGTATGCAATCTTTTTATGATACAAGATGATGTAAGTTTGCAAGATGACATCCTGGAACTTTCAACGGATGTAATGGAGGTTTCCATAAAATGGTTGGCCTGGGAAGGGGACTTGTCTATTCACAAAATGGCTTTCATTTTTTGGGTGTAACCAGGCATTTACCAGAAGGTGATTGTTCCCCTCTATCACTCTTATCTCCTAAGATGACTCTTGTTCCCTGTGATCTCAGCCTAACTTGCCCCTTTTCTGAGCAACTAAGCACACTTCCCAACAAAGTGTTGAGGCTGCATCCAGACATTTGATTTCTTTCTTGGTGATGCCTATTGTTTCTGTATACAAAGATGATGCTAGAGGCTATTTAGCAGTGCAGTATAGCACTTTTTCTTTTTTTAATGTTGAAAGAAAGTTTCTTTGGTGCCTTCGAGTCTTTGTTGATGCCTGGTGACTGCCTGAACGAGTCCTCGCAGTTTTCCTTGGCAAGATTTTAGAAGTGTTTTGCCATTGCCTGCTTCCTAGGGCTGAGAGAGAGTGACTGGCCCAAGGTCATCCAGCTGGCTTTGTGCCTAAGGCAGGACTAGAAGTCACGGTCTCCTGGTTTCTAGCCCAGTGTCTTGACTACTACACCAAACTGGCTCTTGTTGAAAGAATATAAACACAATATTAGATATGCTGGTGTTCTCTGAATAACCAAGCAGAGACTAGGAACATTCAATTTTCTGCAGGATACATTTTCAACATAGCTGTTTTTGTAGGGCAATTTTGTAATAATGCCTGCAGCAAAAATATTAGCTCTATTAGCCTGGCCTAATAGAGAAAAAATAAATAACATGAGGGAAGTCATGTGTAAGGCTACTACTGACTTTTACTGAAGACATCCTATGTTAGACTTTTATTTGCTTTTACTAAAACTCACTCATGTTATTGAAACCTACCACCTGAGAGGATTTATTGTTCTTTTTTTAAAAAAAAGTTACTATTTTTTTTCCATTTTCAGTTAATGCAGGAAGCCAAATTCTGACAACAGGGAAAATCAGGGAACCAACAACTGATGGTAAGCCAGTATGGTATAGTGGTTAAGCTGCTAGGCTAGGAGTAAGATTGAAAACCACGGTTGTAATCCCTCACATTCAAGGTTTTATCCCTCAACCCAATGTAACTCTACGTTGGAGAAAGGAATACAGTGTTTAGTGCCTTGAACACCTGGGGGAGAAGCTCATCAAACTGTGAAGGAAAAAGGACAATAAAAATGCTTTTAGTACTAATTACATAGATGTGAATTAAGCTGGAGAAAATTAATGTATGAATACTAGCATTAAAATGGGGTGTGTGCCAAATTGAATACTTAGGAAATAGGTGCTAAAAGAATTATTGGCAATTGTGTGATTGAATACAGTAACTTCCATTCCATCCAATCAAAATGTTACATATAAAACGTGTACAAAAGTAGGGAGAAGAAGGAGAAGGAAGAGCAGCTGCTGCTGCTGCTGCTGCTGCTGCTGCTGCTGCTGCTGCTGCTGCTGCTGCTGCTGCTGCTGCTGCTGCTGCTGCTGCTGCAAGACTTGGTGCCTACCAATGTTTTATTGTGATGCCCCAGGTATCTCAAACACACAAATCCTTTTTCAAGGACATAAAATATCCCATTCGCAGTCTGAAACTTGTGTGTCTACCTAATGCTTGTTTCAAACCACCAGTGGAAATGAAGAGTTTGTGTCCTTGAAAAATGATTGGACATTATGATGACATTTTGGTTAGACACCCTGAAGAGACGCTTCAGACAGTACCTACCAGACAGCATGCATCTGTCAGGGTTTGAGGCAAAGGAACAGCGCTAAGCCAAGGAATGAAGCTCTAGCTCTTTCTTGTTTCTACCATACACAGAATCTTGCCAAACTAGTCAAAACCCAAAGGTATTAGGGAGAAATACTCCAGTGAATCTAAGGCAGGTCCTGTCTCAGCTTCTTGGCCGGCTGCCCAAGGTCCTCCAAACTGTAAGATGGTTTCTCCCCCTGGAATGCTCCCTTCCTTCCTCTCCTGCGACCTCCATAGCAGCATCCCATCCTTTATATTAAAAACTTATCTAGTTCCAATTACAATTCCATGAACAGACTCATGAAAAAATATAGCTCTTCAGACTGCAATTATTATTAAAATTATTTCCCAGGAATGATTATTCCTATTTCTTCAAAAAATATCAATTAAGGAAATGTCACTGGATTCAATATTGCTCTTCCAGTTATATTTACCTGGATTGCTTGGGGGGAGGAGGAATCCAGAGCCCCCCCTTTTTTCACGATGGCAGAGTAATCCGGTGCTAGCTGGGACGAGATTTGGTGGCCAATGCCACCACTTTCCAAACCCTGCTGGCTCGCTATGGTGCTCCAATCTCTAATTTCTTGTCCTTTACCTGGAGAAAATTAATTATGTGATCTTCAGGGACATGTCAGGAACTGAGGAGTCTTAGAATTTGTGGCTCTGATACCTATGAAATATTCCTCTTGGGTCTTCCCAAACTGGTTCCTCAATGTAATCGTCAGAGCTTGCCCCATATTTTCAAGTGATGCAGACAGGTGGGTCTGCTGGAACTTGTTGCTTCCCCCCCCCCCCGTTTAATGTCTACATGCAATATTATGTCACATGATCAAAAAGATAGGGCTTGCATTGAGACACCCCTTTTGTCAGTCTAACACCTCTTGTCTGCTTCCCCCACTCCAGTCCAAGTAGGTGCCACTGGACCCAGAGATACATTTATTTCACTTCCAACTTTTCTTTACTTAGCATTTGGTCAGTTGTGGGATAGCACTCTTTTTAAAAAGGCAAAATGAAGAGCAGACAAGGCATTTTTTTTCCTTCCATTTTTTAAAAAAGTCCTTCTACATTTATGTTGATATCCACACCTTGTTAAAATGTTGAAAATCTATACACTTTTGAAACATAAACCCAGCAGATATATTTCTGCAATATTTCTTCTGCATTTCATCTTCTTCAAAAGAAGACTCCCATTTTTCAAGGCATTGTTCACTTCTTCCAATTATTCTCTCTGAACTTTTTAATATATCAGGCAAAGTAGATTCCAGTTCAGTGTGATAGATTATGAGTTTTTGATTCAGTGTTGTTTCTTTATTCCTTTGTACAAAAATAGATTTGTTCTTGTATTGACTTTTTTACTTTCCTAAAAGTCTAGCCTGCTGTTTATTTAAAAAGAATAATTAATGTGCAAGTTTTAATGTATTCACATATAGTCTAATTATGATGCTTTTCTCAGATTATTTTATTTATTTATTTATTTATTATTTAAATTTATTCCCGCCCATCTCCCAAAATAGGGACTCTAGACGGTTTACAGGATAACAATAGTTAAAATATATAGATAAAATTACAAACAGTATAAAAATAATTATAAATCCAGATGGATAAGATATTCATTAAAAGAAGGACATTAAAATCAAGGGATTAGCCATCTCTATGAGGAACTATCCCTCCCTCCCTCCCATGCCAGGCGGCAGAACCAGGTCTTCAGCTCTTTCCTAAAGGTCAGGAGGGAGGAGATCTGTCTCAACCCTGGGGGCAAGCTGTTCCATAGTGTGGGTGCTGTCACAGAGAAGGCCCGCCTCCTAGACCCCATCAGATGACATTCTCTAATTGATGGGGTACGTAGCAGGGCCTCGCTGGATGACCGGGTGGTCGATAAAATGGGGATAAGACGGTCCCTCAGGTATTCTGGTCCCATGCCATGTAGGGCTTTAAAGGTGATAACCAACACCTTGAATTGTACCCGGAAGCAAACTGGCACCCAATGTAGCTCACGGAGCAACGGTGTTACATGTGCAGATCTTGGAGCACCCAATACTGCCCGCGCGGCCGCATTCTGCACCAGCTGCAGCTTCCGGATAGTCTTCAAGGGCAGCCCCATGTAGAGCGCATTGCAATAATCTACATGGGAGATGATGAGAGCATGAGTGACTGTACGGAGGGTGTCGAGATCCAGGAATGGGCGTAACTGGCGCACTAACCGAAGTTGTGCAAAAGCCCTCCTAGCCACGACTGCCACCTGCTCTTCGAGCAGGAGTCGTGAGTCTAGAAGAACCCCCAGATTACGCACCAGTTCTGAACGGGGTAGTGCTACCCCGTCGAGAACCAAAGATGATAATTTCCCAGAAGACGCTGAGCCATCAATCCACAGCCACTCGGTCTTACCAGGGTTTTTGAGCTTCATTTTCATTTTTGAGCTGAAGATATTGGAGGGACCACTGATGATATCGTTGTTTCTGTTGTTTTGGTACCTATAGAACGTTTCAGTCATTCTGCGGTCTCACTTATATGTTCCTTTTTTAAAATGCATACCGCTGTTGAATTGTCTCACTCTTACTTATTTCAGCTAAATATCAAATTCTCTGTTATCCTCTTTTCTTACCCTTTTCATTTTGTTCTTTCCTCTTTGTGGCGTCTCCATTGCCCTTATCATTTTTTCACCTTTGAGCCCATTTAGGAGAATTCAGAAGTTTCTGCTGTGCTCCACTCTTTGTGAAATGTCCTTGTGAGCTTGGTACCTCCTCCCCACAGCCTTTTTTTTTTTTGGTTTAAACTTTATTAATTTTCAGAGTATAGCTAAAATACAAAACAGAAAACACAGAAAAGCATGAAAATAGAACTAAAGAAAAAAGAAAAAAACTATAAAAGTGCAAAAAGACAGAAAACAAAGACAGAAAAGTGACTTCCGACTCTCTCCAATACAGATATAGATAAATTTACAAAAATAATTTCTTACCAATGATTAAACCATAGTAACATTATTTCTATTAAAATAAACCAATTAATCATTAAAACCCAAAATCAGAACGTCATTTTTTTCTACCACAAGCAAGTACTCTAGAAGTGGTTGCCAAACAGATATAAATCCAGAAACTGAATGTTCTCTAATTAATGCTGTTAATTTAGCCATTTGGGCCAGATCCATTAATTTAACAATCCATAGGTATCTGTGGATCTTTCCATCTCTGTGCGTATAAAAGTCTTGCAGCTGTGATCATATATAAAAGCAAAACCCCATGTTGTTTCTCCAACTCCTTCTCCATCAAACCCAAAAGGAAGAGTTCCCGGCTTTTTTTGTATGTTCACTTTTAAAATCTTTTGGATAATAATGCATATTTGATCCCAATTTTTTTTGGCTTTCTCACAGGTCCACCACAGATGATAAAAAGTTCCTTCTCCCTGTAAGCACTTCCAACAAACATTAGTTCTCCCCACAGACTTCAAAACCATCATGATGCCTTGAAGGCTTGTTAATTCATTCAAGCTCTGGCTGAACATGAGCTGCTGCACTCTGTGCTCTTGTTTCTCCTGTTTTATGGTGTCCTGTGTTTTTTGATGTAATTCTGATTTCAGTACCCAGTTCTATAATTATTTTACAAGAAAAGGCAGGTAGCCAAACAAGCAAAATTACATGTAGCAGAATTTATTTTATTCACTGAGATTCACTTTGTCTCTATCGGATCCATTTTTGAAAAGAGCAACAGAAACCTGGGGCTTGAAAGGGTCACTTTCCAAAACTCAATTTACCTGCAAATTTTAGCATATCCATCTGCCAGCCAGGACTACTTTGCCCTTCTCCCCTAGCATCTGCATGACATGCCCATTTAGTGATGGGGAAGTGATAAACTTTCACCCGTGCATTCATTTAAGATACAATTCATGCACTGGTAAAAGATCCAGTTCTCAGCTGCCAGATAGATCATTAGCTTGGCAGGGAAGAGTAATGCTTCATTGTTTCCCAAAGGACTCCAAAACACAATTTTCAGCTAAATGACTGCCATTGTTGAATGCACATAGATTTAAATACAAGATTGATAGTTGCCTGAAGGCTGCTGGGGTGCCATCAGTCAATCAGCAGGAGCTGCCTGAGGCTATGAGGGAGTGAGTCAGGTAGTGGGAGGATACATGACTGAGACGGAGTAGAGAAGGAGTGAGCTGAGTCACAATAGCTTTCTGACATCCCTCCTGCTAGAAATCCTGGTTTTCTCTGTCGTTTGCAGAGAATACGAATCTGGACAGGTCACATGCATGCATAAGAGTCTACCATGATAGAGATGGGCGGTGATAAATCCAAATAATAAATAATAATAAATAATACATAAGCTCTCTCAGATCAGCACAGTCTCCCCAGGGTCCAACCCTTATGAGGTCATGCTGTGCCAGAGGTCCAGGAGCAACAACTGAACTGCTCCACTTTCAGATCCTGAGACAAGCTTGAGTCCCAGGAAGGCAAGGAAGTGATTAAGAGTCAGACTCTTGTCTGTGCAGCCTGATCAAGTTCCAGAACGATCAGCCAGCACGTTGGGAGAGGAGTCCAGAAAATGTCCATGTTGGGGTTTGATATACCCAGGAATTTACAGCTAGATATAAATTATATTGTGAGGCTTGATATTTAGGTGAGAGGGGAAATATTCTGCAGAGTCACCCAATTAGCAGCCATTGTTGTAGGGATGATGTGTCAGTGTGTGACTCATACAACAGGTGCTAAGAGTTAAGTTGGGTGTGGTGGATAATGAGAGTGACCTATAAGGTGATTGGTCAGTTTACATATAAATACAGAGATGTCCTGTAATTCTCATTTCTCATTTATTCCCATTTTACCTCGTGTATGCTGTATCGTTGGTTTATCATTTTGTTACCCGTGTGGAAGTGATCTGTAAATACGTATGTATATAAGTAAATAGGCTATTTTATATAATCTCTGTGTGAGTGTCTATTTACTATACAGCCTAAGGATCACTGGTGTCTAGGAGAAGAAGCAGGCCGCTCCATCTGCTCGCCCCAACAGTCCATAATGTTCTCCTTGGTGGGATGCAGAGTTCTGCACTGGCTTAGCAATGAGGCCCAGAGTCTACTGTCATGGTGATTTTGTTGTTGTTTATTAATTCAGTCGCCTCCGACTCTTCACGACTTCATGGACCAGCCCACGCCAGAGCTTCCTGTCAGCCGTCACCATCCCCAGCTCCCCCACGATTGAGTCCGTCACCTCCAGAATATCATCCATCCATCTTGCCCTTGGTCAGCCCCTCTTCCTTTTGCCTTCCACTTTCCCCAGCATCAGCTTCTTCTCCAGGGTATCCTGTCTTCTCATGATGTGGCCAAAGTACTTCAGTTTTGCCTTTAATATCATTCCCTCAAGTGAGCAGTCTGGCTTTATTTCCTGGAGTATGGACTGGTTTGATCTTCTTGCAGTCCAAGGCACTCTCAGAATTCTCCTCCAACACCACAGTTCAAAAGCATCTATCTGCCTTCACTCAGCCTTCCTTATGGTCCAGCTCTCACAGCCATAGGTTACTACGGGGAATACCATTGCTTTAACTATGTGGACCTTTGTTGTCAGTGTGATGTCTCTGCTCTTAACTTTTTTATCGAGATTTGCCATTGCTCTCCTCCCACTACTGTACATATAAGCAAGCAGTCTAAACATGCCTAAGGATATTTATATATTTATGTTGTATATATTAGAAAATGTCTGCAAGTAAGATTGATCAATCAATCAATTGATAAAAAATAAATATATAGATAGATCCCCATCCCCACCCACTCCTGCTAAGGCTCAGGGCTAACATTGTGACTGAAGTAATGTTTCCTATAATTTTTAAAAAGTTTTTCTCCATTGACTTACCAGTTGTTGTCTTGCCTGGAAAATGGGGGGACAAACTGCTACAAAATCAGAATATAGCTATTAGAGGAAAATATCCTTACTTCCACTAGTTTTTCTTATAGATTCTTCTGTTTAGAAGAGTTTTGTGGAAAATAACTTGCTATCTACGTTTCTTCAATATCTCTTGTATTATTGTTTGAGTTGTTGCTGGCATTTGACAATTTCTTGTATGTGTTTCTGGAAACCACTCAAGTGTGATTTAAGAAATCCAATAATATAGATGCAGTAAAGAATCATGGTTAGGTCCACTGGAGAGGCGCACTCTCAAATTATAGCTTTAATTTTAAAGCTGACCTTTAGTATAATTTTAGTAGAGGCCTTTTTGTTTCTAAATGAAAAAAGAGGTTTGTGTGTGTATAGATATATGTATATCTGTCTGTGGGTGTATGTATGCATGTGGATCTGCATATAGTCTATAACCTGCACATGTAGATTACAGTTTATAACCTTCAGTGAAAAAGCCTTCATCCTGCTGTGGATTGATTCAGGATTATGTGTGTGTATGAAGGTATGTAGGTGTATGTATGAATATATTCCTGAATCAATCCACAGCAGAATAAAGGCCTCTTTCCTGAAGATTATGGGCTGTATTCTACCATACAACCTAAGGGAAGATTAGAACCTGGGTGTCCCCATATATATCTGAGGTAAATGAGATAGATAGATAGATAGATAGATAGATAGATAGATAGATAGATAGATAGATCCATTATGCAATGATCTATGATCTTTCCCATTAGAAACCCATATGGAATGTTTTTATTTATTTATTTATTCAATTTATCACTGCCCAACTCCCTCAAAGGGACTCTTTTATTGGAAGATCTGGTGCCATTTCTTCCTGTTGTTTATACCAGGAGAATGGTGTCCCACCTTTGCGGTAGCTGAACTGCATGAGGAATACCATCAATGCTTTGAAACATTGATCTCTAAGTAATCTTACTGGAGCTGTGATATTATTAAATCTCTCCAAAGTGGGTATGATAAAAACTGCTTCCTTTCCATCACCAAAGCTTGCACAAATGGCTTTCCTGTAGAGTGAGGAGAGGAACCCTCAGTGAGATTGACATGGATTTCTGCTGAGATAACAGATGGTCCATCTAGACCAAAAGAGGAGTTCCAACCAAATGGCACTTCTTATTTCAAGTAGCAGTGCTCCAGAGTTCCCTATTTTAAACCTTTTGTTCATATAAAAACAAGCGGTACAGTACTCAAATCCCAATATGTTCCAAGTCTGGCAGCTACACTCAGAATAAGGGATGGAGCAGCACTGCAAATATGGCATTGTAAATGAAAGGCACATGCTTCCACTTTCCTTTTGAGACGAATTGTATGTATTATTGACTTATTGACTTATTTCTTTCTTTCTTTTAAATAGCCGCCCATCTCAGACCAGTGACTCTGGGCAGCATATAAGGAACTAGCATGATGATACTTTAAATGTACTAAATCTGGAGATATATGTCATTGAAGACCAGCAGTTAAGAGAAGGGGCATATCAGAATTCACTCTTGTTCCGGTAATTAAATATTTGGAGGACACCAGATTGGGAAAAACTGCAATGGATATGATGGTTGGGGATGACAACTGTTGAGTTCTAACACATTTAAAGAGCACCACGTTGGGTAAGGCTGCCCTAGCCTATCATTGCCAAATGATCATTTAGTAAGTGATCTAGATATTTGAACTATGAAGCAGTTCTGCAGCAACCAGGGAAGGGATGTTTAAATAATAACCTTCATATTATCCTATAGAGTTTCATCATTTTGTTAAAAGCCTTAGACCCTGCAGATGCCTTGGCTATTGCTTTTATAGCTGTGGTTGATTTAATTGTTAAAATACAGAAGTTTACATTTTGTCAAAATCCTAAGAGTCATAAGGTTGACAGTTTCTTTCCAGTAAAGTAACCTATCTGATACAGAGAGTTAGGGTTAGGGTTGGAAGGGCTGTCAAAAATAGTTGTCTACCTCTATCATATCCCAATTCAAGTACCTGCTCATTTAACAACCACTCATTCAGTGACTGTTTGAAGTTACAGTGGCGCTGAACGAGGGGGACTTATGACCGGTCCTCATAGTTGCGGCCATCACAGCATCCTTAGGGTCATGTGATCGCGATTCAGGCACTTAGCAACTGGCTCACAATTACAATGTCACAGTGTTCTGTGGTCACATGATCACATTTGCAACCTTTACTGCTGGCTTCCGACAAGTAAAATCAATGGGGAAGCTGGCAGGAGGCCACAAATGGTGATCACATGACTGCGGGATGCTGTGACCACGCGGGATTTGCCTAACAACTGGGACTTCCAGAACTGCAGTCATAAGTCAGCATGGTTATGTGATGTCGTGCTTTATGACCGTGTCACTTAGCAAAGAGTTCCTGGTCTAAATTACTGTCGGTAAGTGAGGACTGCCTGTACTATTAAGTCTGAAACAATTTCAAGTTAAAGAACCAGAAGAAAGAAGTACAGCCTTATGCGCCCATAATATGACTTTTCTTTGAACCTTAAGCAGTGGTTAATTCCTCTTCCATGATGTTAGTGGAACTGTCATTATATTCCCATGGCTTTTGTCTAGGTAATAGGCAAAACGCTTCTTCAGAATTTTTGCAGTAGGGTGGGTCACTTTCATGGTTTTCACCCAGCATCTCACAAAGGCACAAGGATCACCCCCCCCCATTTTTTTTAATGTTCAATGAACAGACCTCTTGCCCCCTGAACACTACTAAACGAGATACCACCCTTCAGGTTTCTAAGGCAGTGTTTCTCAACCTTGGTAAGTTTAAGGTGGGTGGACTTCAATGCCCAGAATTCCCCAGCTAGGTGGCTGGCTGGGGAATTCTGGGAGTTGAAGTCCACCCATCTTAAACTTGCCAAGGTTGAGAAACACTGCTCTAAGGCATGTCCACCCAAGAAGTTTCAAAATATTCACTAAACACTCTATATGCCATTTAAAGCTAGATGAACACCTCAAATAGACTATGGCAAACTGTTTGTGAGAGAAACAGTTCATAGCTACTAGCTTTCCCCCTCAGGAATATCACAAAGTTTCTGCTGAATACAAGGCCGCTTTGAAAATCAGTGTTCAGCATGACCTCAACTTTTCCCATTTTTCTTGTCCCTGCAACTCTGAGCACAATCTTATAATTATATTTACACAATATAAAACACCTGTGAATTCCATACCTGGCTTGTCCAATCTGTGTTAAAATGGTTTTGTTCTCTGATCCAACAAGTAAAGGAATTGCTTGGCAGAGTTTGTTATGTTAAAACTTTTCAGAAATCAATTCAGCCAGTGACCTTTAATGAAGCTGACATTTAATAGGATATATCAGTTGCTCAAACAGTACATGACTGTTCACTTCAGTGCCTGATACCTGTCCTGAGAGCTCTGCTCTGAGATTTCTCTTTCTTTTGAGATCTGGATTTTTTTTTTACTAATTTTATCTATTATTCCTCCTTGTCTGCAAAAAGTCATAGGTTTTTTAAATGACCTGACCATTCAAAGGGCTGTGTCAGCTTTGCTCACAGTTCTGTCATGGCCACTGATGGAGAGGCAATTTAACTTCATGACCAAGAGATGTCTGCCATGCTAGGTAAGGTGTTGTGTTTTTCATTTTGTATTTGTGACAATTTTCAAGTCATTTCCTAGATGTCCTCTCCTCTTTTCTTCAGAGTTTTAAATGAGTTTCTGAAGTCCAGACTAACCCTTTTGAAACTGTGTAACATGCCTACTAGCTCTTCCATATGCCTAGTGAAAAGTGAAATTCACTTTAAAAAACCCAACAATAATGTCAAATAAGAAGCCTCACCCATTTGGAGTGTGTGTGCAATATCATGATAATGTTGGAAAAATGCAGGGCTTGCCCCACAATGACAAAACTCTACTTACATCGCTCTGACCCCATTGCTCCCCTCTGGCTGCTGCTTCATGGGTGGAAGGGGTAAACAAACAGGAATCCATGAATCAGGAGCTGTGGTAAGCATGACCTGGACAGTAATTAGGCTGGTGGCCAAAGCAGAGGAAGGAGTTGACATCTAGAAAGGCATTTCTTCAGTCAATCTCATTTCTATCTTATTTACACATGGGAATCAAACAACTTAATGTTGTAAGGCAGAAAAGCCCAATGATTGTTGCAGGATTGTATACTCTGCATAGATAGCTTCCACTGCTGACTGAAGATATATTTCTCAGGGCTGGCGGAGAGCTACTTATTTGCTGGGTTCACATTGCACATTGTATAGATTAGTGTTTCTCAACCTTGGCAACTTTAAGATGTGTGGACTTCAACTCCCAGAATTCCCCAGCCAGCCATGGGTCCACACATCTTAAAGTTGCCAAGGTTGAGAAACACTGGTATAGATCCAATGTATCCACTAAATTATTATTAATAAAACCACAATTCAGTAACATGTGCCAACCAGATTTGTGACTGGATAAATATAGTTATATACCTTGTACAATACCTATCTGTGTCTGTTTTCTCAGGTACACAGCACCATACTATAATGCAGTGCTTTCTAAAGTGCTGCCGTTGGTGACACACCAACGACAGCGGCAGCGGCGCGCGCGGGGGCGTGCACGGCAGCGGGGTGGGGAGGCACGCGGGGGCGGGGGCATGCACGGGGGCGGGGGCAGCAGCGGCAGCCTCCGCTAAAATGCAGAAGCGCTGATGGCGCGCCACTGCCGCCGCCGTGCAGACCCCCGCTGCTGCTTCCGGGTTGTGTGGCGACACACCAGACTGTGTGTTGCGACACACTAAAGTGTCACAACACACAGTTTGGAAAGCTGTGCTATAATGAGACTTTAAGGCACATAATATGCATTAAACTTTTGTCTCTATAAAGTATTAGTGGACAATATTGATTTATACCATTTAATACAGTTGAAAGGATGTATTTTCATATTTCATTTGGATGGCACTGATGTTGATCAAGAAGATGCTGTAAGATTGGGTAGCTCTTGCTGTTCATGCCTATATTTGTTTCAATGGACCATTAGACTGAAGAAACATTCAGACCCTTTTTTCTGTTGTCCACCCAAGTCAAAAAAGAACCTCTGTTTACTGGTCTTGCTTCTGGCAACTCTCTAGGAGAACCTGTGTCTGAAGCATTCTGTCTGTTCATAATGAGCTTTCACTCAAGACATTGATCAATAGCAGAAACTAACAGATCTGTCTCTATTCCTTGTTTCTCTATCTTGAATCTGCCAAGATAGATTAGACCATTGCCAAGGTCATACCATATGTTGCAAGTGAATGAAAAGATATCTGCTTGACTTTTTATAGGACCAGACGGCAGAAAGACAGGACTATAGCTAAAATGTGTGCACCGTGACAGATTAAATCTGCATCAAGGTCACAAGGGATATTTTAGTGGACCTTTTGATACACCTGGGCATGAAAATGCAATTTCCATCAGACTGACAGTTTTCTGCTGGCTAGAAAATTAATACAAGAAAAGTAATGCACCTCTGGATAAAGAGAAGTGCTTTGCTTTGGTGTGAAAGTCTAATTCGTTTCAAAACACTCCTACCTAAATTGCAGCACTCCTAAACAAGGTGTTTTCTAAATGTGTTTGGATGACAATGCTAACTGGGAAGTCTGCATCTTGCAGAGCATGCTACCTGGATACTATAGAGTAAACCTGCTTCTTTTTTTTTTAAAAAAAGCAATTAATATTTAATCTGTAATACAATTACAGGTATACCAATGGAAACAGCAAGTACTAAATAACACAGCCACTGGGAATTTTTGAATCAGCTAAATTCACTTTGAAGGTGGCATGATTCAAAGACTATAAGATTTGATAAAAAGTATTTAACCATAGGCTATAAGGGGAAAGCTTCAAAGTGCCTGCAATTGCTTGATTTTTTTAGGAGATTAGCAGGAATTTTAGACCCTTTGGTGGACATTAAATGTCCTGGCAAGTTTCAATGAGATTTTCATCCCAATTCATTTTTGAAATGTTTGCTTGCATGTCTTTTAAAGAAGAGATAGCTGGGCTGAGGAAAGAATAGCACACCTCCACACGGTTTAGCAAAGAGCCTATAGAGAAGTTGTGCTGAACCAGTGCAGAAAGCATTCTATTCATTCTAAAAATAAAAACTTTCAAAAAATGTTTAAAAACAAAGACTAATAATAGAAAAGTCCACCACCCTGACTACTTCTTTTTCTGGGCTGACATGCTTGTTGGCATCTCATTGCCAACATTAGCCTTTTGGGGAAATGATTTCACAGGCTGATTGTGAAGTATGTGTGCCATTGCTATTGTGAATATCGTGTATGTATGTATGTATGTATGTATGTATGTATGTATGCATGTATGTGTGTATGCGTGTATATGTATCTATATCTGTGGAATACTTGGTGCTCTCTGAGATTGGATGTTTGCTTGCAGATGTTTCATTACCTGACTAGGTAACATCATCTGTGCTAGTGAATGTGGGGTGTGCTCCCTGTTTATATACAGTAGCTTGCCCTGCCAGTATTGGTGGGGATGTGCTTTCCTCTTTGGTAGTTCCTCAATTAGGGTATTGCTTTTTGCTTGATTGTTTGTCTGCTTGATTGTTTGTCCCCTTAGTAGTTCCTTGGTTAGGGTATTGTTTTCTGTGTGATTGTCTGGTGTTAATCCCTGTTTATCTGGGTGTTGGCCACTGAAGAGGATGTGTTCTGGTCTTTTTGTTTCCTTCTTAGTTTTTTTATTGTCTCTTTTGAATGGTGTGTAAATGTGGTTTACCTCTATGTGTCTGTTGATGGCTGCTTTGTTTGAGTGCCAAGCTTCCAGGAATTCTCTAGTGTTTTTGGACTTAGCTTGGTCTAGGATGCTAACAGTTTCCCAGTTAAAACTATGGTTGAGTCTGTCCATGTGTTGTGAGATTAAGGAGTTTTCATCATGTCTTCTGACTGCTAGTTGGTGTTCGTGGATGCGTTCTGCCAGTCTGTCCTACATTGTGGCTGTTACAGTCCTTACACCGTATGTTGTAGATGACTCCTGTTTTTAATTCTTGGGCTACTGCATCTTTTGGTTTACTTAGTTTACTTAGTTTTAGTTGGTTTATGTGCTACGGTGATGCTGTGTGGTTGTAATAGTCTGTTGGTTGTTTCTGAGATGTTTCTGATGTATGGCAGTATTATCCTTTTCATAGCTTGTGTTGGTTGTGCTGTAGTGGGTTGAGTGGTCAGGCACTTTTTGATAAAGTTGGGTATCCATTTTGTTGGTAGATGCTATATAGGCAGTCTGTTTCCTTTTTCTTGTGTTCTGGGTTGCTGCAGTGCATTTGTACTCGTCTGAATAATGTTCTTACACAGCTCCTCTTGTAGGAGGTTGGGTTGTTACTTTGGTAATGGAACACTCGGTTAGTGTGGGTTGTCTTTTGATAGACTTGTGTTTCTAATTTGCTGTCATTTCCTCTGCTGATGAAGATATCCAGGAAGGGTAGTGTGTTGTTGTTTTCTTTTTCCCTTCTGAATTTTATTCCTTTGAAGATGTTGTTGATAGTTTCATGTGTCTTCTCTAGTTGTTCCTTTTTTATTATGATGAAGGTGTCATCTACATACCGGATCCATACTTTCGGTTGTATGTGTGGGAGTGCTATAGTTTCTAGATGCTACATTACAATCTGTTCTATGATTCCTGAGAGTGGTGATCCCATGGGTGTTCCTCTGATTTGTTGGTATATTTGTCCATCAAATTAAAAGTATACCTGAAAGTGAGGCAAAGGTTGATGAGGTCTATGATTCTGGTTATTTTGATCTTAGTGTATCTGGCTAGGTTGGGTATGTTGCATAGAACTGCTGCCATGGATTCCTAGTTACCTAATCAGGTAATGAAACATCTGCAAGCAAACAACCAAGCTCAGAGAGCACCAAGTATTCCGCAGTTCAACCCTGAGCTACATATACTGTATTCTCTTCTATTAATCTCTCTATCTCTCTATCTATCATCTATCTATCTATCTATCTATCTATCTATCTATCTATCTATCTATCTCTATCTCTAGCATCTCCCCCTCCCTGTTGGGGAAGACAGTTTGCAAGAATGAAAGGGTGTACAGTAAGTCAGAAGGACTGAAAGTACTGAAAAATTGCAATAGACTGGACAACCGGACACAGACTAACGAGGCAGCTACCACAGATTAGAAAGATAGATTGAGAGTTAAGAAAGAAAACAATATAGACTTGAGGAAAATAGAAAGAAAAGTAAACCAGATCTTTTTTAAAAAGAGGAGCAGAATAAATCTGGATCACTCCCTCCAAGAAAGCCTATCCAAATAATCTCTAGCAGAAGAATGTGATGAAAACAGCAGAGCAGATAACTCTGATAAGCATGGTTTGCAGAAGGTACTAAGGTTGTGTAGTGTTCAAATTTGAATCCAAACATATGCTTTGGACTCCATAGACTCTCTAGCTATTCTCTCCAACAAATTCTAAACATAAGTTGGAATCCAGAGAAGAAGAAGATGACCAGCAGTAGGGTGGATAGACTCAGTTACAATAGCAATGAGTGCATCGTTGGAAGACCTGAAAGACCAGGTTAGGGACAGATCATCATGGAGAAAATCTATTTATGTGGTCACTAGGAGTCGGCAACAACCTGATGGCACATAATTATCATCAATAAGTAACTAGTTTAGCAAGGCAGAAAGTATTTTATTTGGAATGCTCTGTCTGTAATTGTTGCCTTTGCTTGCTTTTCCTATATTCCCCCTTTCCCAATAAACTCCTTTCTGTATCTAGAAATTTGGTTTCATTGGCTTTAATGAATTTCTCATTAAACACTTCACCACATACATACAAGTTTGCACAGTTATACAACTACTCCTGGTATTTCAGAATTCATAGAATCATAGGGCTGGTACAAGGTTTGTTAAATTCAGTATTCCTGGGCTTTGGCAGGAAGATGCAAAGCATCTTCCTTTCTAACTTTCTGTGGATTGGGATGAAAGAAGGCATCCTTATTGGAAGGAGTAAGATCTCTCCTGTTGCATTGACTAAGGAGTGTCGGAAGGTTCAGTCTGGCAAGTTGCAACCTATCATATTCATGTTTTATTGGAAAATTCCTGGAATAAATAAATTGCCAGAGAGGTTTTAAATTATCCTCCTCTTCTGTTTTACCTGGGGATTGTTTTTTTAGTTTTCTGAATCATAGAGAGCACATTTAAATTCTAGTTGGGAACACTCAGAATAGCACATCTTGACATTCTATCTGTATCTGTCAGATGACGGCTAATGTAGGCCCTTAGATGTGAGTGTGTATGTGTTTGTGTGTGTGTGGTGTGTGTGTGTGTGTGAGAGAGAGAGAGAGACAGACAGACAGACAGACTAGGATTGTAGATTTAGGTGGGGTCAGTAAATGAGAACAGGGACAAACAGCCTAAGACACTATATTAAATTTGATACATATTTTGGAATTGCTGGTAGCAGCTATTAATATCCCAATCTAGTTTGGGACTCTAATGAATTATAGTTTTATAAGTGCATAGTTGAGCATTGCAGAGGAATTGACCTATTTTCTTCTCTCTCTGTGTAAACCAAGAAATAGTTAACTTGGTATTTATCTGCAATCTAATATGCAAACTAATTTGACATTGGGAGACAAGGTTTTTACTCTTTCTTTCATAAACAGTCATGTTATGATCCTACATCAAGGCAGGTTACAGCATGATATAGCCATATTACAGCTTCCAACCCTCACTTCATTAGCATAATATGACAGCATGTTTTTGTACATTTCTTTCAGTTTGTGATAAGTACAATATAACGATAGAATGAACTGGCTAGATAAGCATTCAGATAGTTGGCTAATATTATCAAGAATCTTATTCAAACTGATAGTTGCTCTTGGGTCCAAATGTACTATATGTCATGTATAATTTATCAGAGAGTTCTCCTGTGACAGATCAATTAAAATTAACAGGAAGCTACATTGGATTGCTAGTGAAGTTCCATTAATTTCAAAGGAGAAAAGGGGGTGGGGTGGGGGGCGGCGGCTATGCCTTCTTGGTGAGGACATTCCACGAAGTTTGGTTAAACAACTGAGAAAGATTTCTGCCTTCTAGCCTCACCTCTTTGCCTTACATTTTTTTAACTGGCTACACCCGAGATGCTGTCTTTCTGCTACAGACAATGAGCAGTCCCCATTCTATTTGAGTGAAATCTGTGGCAAGGGCAGTTAAAGAAGATCACAGTGTAAGAAGAGGGGAGGGAACTAAACAGAAAAACAGGTGGAAGTGGGTTATGGACAGCAATCTGAGGTCACAAAATCAAAAAGCCTGCTGCTGTCTGCCTCTGTTGCTCTGCCCATTGGTTTTTCTGAGCACACAAGCCTAATACAGCTCCGTATTAGCCTATGGGTAGATCAAACTGAAGGCATTTTCAGGAGGCCAGGTCCATCTATAGGCTAACATAATCCTGGCATGGGTTCATTTTCATAAGCAGAATTTGCCTGAATTGTGAGTTATATTCCTTCCTTCCTTCCTTCCTTCCTTCCTTCCTTCCTTCCTTCCTTCCTTCCTTCCATCCATCCATCCATCCATCCATTCATCCATTCATCCATTCATCCATTCATCCATTCATCCATTCATTGCATTTGTATGGTCACCCAGCCCAAACAATGTAATTCTGGGTGGCATAAATCAATGAACAAAGAAACCAAAACCAAAATGTAAAAATACCAGGTAAAAACAACAATTAATCATCATTCAACTAATCACATTACATTCTTCCAAATTGAAGCTGTTATCATCCTGACCCAAATGCCCAAGGAAAGAGCCACATTTTCATTGCCTTTCTAAAGGCCTTCATGGTCAAGACCAACTAAATGTCAGGATGGTGGTGGTGGAGATCATTCTAGAAGATAGAAGTTGCCATGAAAAAGGCACGGTTCCCTACACAAAAATCAGGATGGGGCCAGTAGCTTGCGCAATGCTAGAAGTGAGACTAAAAGGGAGGTCTATTCCCTCATTAGCTGCACATTTCCTTTATGAGTGGAATAGATGTAAAAAGGATGCTATTAACTACACCTTGGTCCTGATGAAATCTGTGCTACGACAGGGCAGCACTTGACTTTTGAAGTGTGATAAGCTCTTCTTTTTCCACTACACATATTAATCAGTCAATCAAGGTAAAGATCTAAAGCTGTAATGAAGTTGTGATCAAAGCAGTTGATTGACCTGGATTGAACCAGTGCTTCCGTTTGAACTGCTGAATTGGAGCAGTCATGCCACCAGAACAAAGCAGCCAACCAGAACAAGTCTGCCCATTTTGATGCTTCCAGCTGAGGTTTCAAGTCAGGTGATTCAGTGTTCAAAGTCAAGCCTTGAGTGAATAGTTGCAACAGTTCAAATCATAGCAGGGCTATGAGCAGGAGCAGTGCTGGTTCATACCAACTTATGAGGAACTTGATTTAATTATCCATTGTAAATGGTTGCTTTGTTTAATTTGTATATATTTAATCTTTTAAGTAATTGTTACAGACTTCACTTCTTGCATTTTGTTTCTTCCTGATCTCACTGTTTTCTTTCCACACACATCTCTCTCACTCTCTGGAAGATCAAGAGGATGGTTAGCAGGTTAGGAACAATGAAAGAAACTGTTTTATGCTGCATATGACCATCATTTGTTTTATATTTTAGCTAGTCTATCCTGTCTGATGTGCAGAAGTAAAGTACAACTATGAGGATAGTCTCTCTCTCCCTCCCTCCCTCCCTCCCTCCCTCCCTCTCTTTCTCCATGTGCCAGATGTGGATAACACCCAGTGCATCCAACCTTCAGTCAGGTTTCAGGCCAGAATTTAGTACTGAGACAGCTTTGGCTGTACTTGTAGATGACCTGTGGTGGACGTGCAATGGAAACAGTGCATCCATCCTTGTGTCCTTTGATCTCTTAGCAGCTTTCAATACCATTGACCATGGTATCCTGAGCTGAGTCTGTGGGCACTGTTCTATGGTGGTTCTCTTCCTTTCTCTTGGGCCAGTTCCAGTCAATGTTGGTTGAGGGGGGAGAGTTCGGTCCCTCTGCCCTTCATTTGTGGGCTGCAACAGGATTCTACTGCCTCTTCCCTCATTTTCAACAACTACATGAAACCCCTGGGTGAGGTCATATGCTGCTCTGTGGGTCATTATCATCAGTATGCTGATGATACTGAATTATACTGAATTATTCTTGATTCTGGGCCAGCCAAGTGAGGCTGTTGAGGTTCTGTCCCAATGGCTGGAGGCTGTCTGGGTTTGGATGGAGAGGAACCTGACTCAATCTTACCAAGACCAAGTGGCTGTGGGTGTTTGGGCCACCCAGATCTGGGGATATTCCATTTCTGAACTTGGATGGAGTTGTACTTCCCTATTCAAGAGTGGTGCACAATCTGAGGGTCTTCCTGGACTAATAGCTTCTGCTTGATGAGCAGGTGGCAGCTATGGCCAGGAAGGCCTTTGCAAAGCTTCATCTGGTATGCCAGTTACATCTTCCCCTAGATCAGGAGGCCCTTCAGACAGTCATTCATACCTGTTCACCTCATGGCTTGACTACTGTGACATGCTCTACATGGGGCTGCCCTTGAAGACCACCTGGAAGCTTCAACTGGTCCAGAATGTGGCGGTGTGAGACGTATACCCATGTAACAACTCTGCTTCACAAGCTTCACTGTTGCCAATTTGCTTCTGTAGGCAATTTAAGGTACTGATAACTACCTATAAAGCCCTATATGGCATAGGGCCTGGTTTCTTGAGGGACTGCCTGTCTCCCTCTCTGTCAATTCAATCTGGCAGAGTTGGCACATTCCAGGTTCCTTCGATTAAACAATGTCTTCTATCGGGACCTCGGAAGCATGCCTTCTCTGTAGCAGCACCTGCCCTCTGGAATGAGGTTTCCCCCAAGATCCAGATGGCCCCCACCCTGCTGCTGTTTCAAAGGGGCTTGCAGACATGGTTCTTCACCCAGGCCTTTGGCGAGGGTGAGTGAAACCCCCTTGGATTGTGTGGGTTTGTTTCCTTTTCGTTCCTGTCCAGTTCTTCTCATCTTTGCCATCTTTCATTCTTTAATTTCTGTCTCTTAGCGTACTTTTTTAAAAATGTTTTTACTTGTGAGCTGCCCAGAGTTCTGGGAATTGGGCGGCATATTTTAACAACAACAGCAACAACCAAGTGGATTCTAGCATATAAAAGCTAAATTTGTTCGGCATTAACAGATCCTCTCATTTTTGCTACAACTCACTAACCCAAGCTCCTGCTCTGAAAGTTGATCAAGCTCAGAATCAAAAGTCAGAATCTAAAGAATGAAAATCCAGGTTGGCCCTCTGCTTCTTCTTGGTATCTTCTTTCTGAAATATGGTCCATTGGTTCCTCTTTGGAGTATAGTTCTTCCTCCATCTTCTTCCATGGAGCGATTGGATTTCCAGTTTTAGCATCTGCTTTCCAGAGATATGGCCAAGCATCAGCTTTATATGGACTAATGCACCTATCTTTCTCTCATTCTTATTTTTTGCAGTAATAATTCTCCAACACATTTTTCTCCTTAATTTCATCACTCCACCAAGCATCTTTCCATTAGAGTAACTCCATGTATTTTAAGAGCATAACCCTTTTGTTACGTTTTAAGAGTATAACTCTTCTGTGGGGATACCAAGTCATCTTGTCTACCTCCTGAGGAATCTGTATAACGACCAAGTAGCAATGGTAAGAACAGACCATGGAACAACGGACTGGTTTAAGATTGGGAAAGGAGTACGGCAGGGTTGTATACTCTCACCCTACCTATTCAACCTGTACGCAGAACACATCATGCAACATGCTGGGCTTGATGAATCCAAGGCTGGAGTTAAAATAACTGGAAGAAACATTAACAATCTCAGATATGCAGATGACACCACTTTGATGGCTGAAAGTGAGGAGGAGCTGAGGAGCCTTATGACGAAGGTGAAAGAAGAAAGTGCAAAAGCTGGGTTGCAGTTAAACCTCAAAAAAACCAAGATTGTGGTAACCAGCTTGATTGATAACTGGCAAATAGAGGGAGAAAAGGTGGAGGCAGTGACAGACTTTGTATTTCTAGGCGCAAAGATTACTGCAGACGCTGACTGCAGCCAGGAAATCAGAAGACATCTACTTCTTGGGAGGAGAGCAATGACAAATCTTGATAAAATAGTTAAGAGCAGAGACATCACACTGACAACAAAGGTCCGCATAGTTAAAGCAATGGTATTCCCCGTAGTAACCTATGGCTGCGAGAGCTGGACCATAAGGAAGGCTGAACGAAGGAAGATAGATGCTTTTGAACTGTGGTGTTGGAGGAGAATTCTGAGAGTGCCTTGGACTGCAAGAAGATCAAACCAGTCCATACTCCAGGAAATAAAGCCAGACTGCTCACTTGAGGGAATGATATTAAAGGCAAAACTGAAGTACTTTGGCCACATAATGAGAAGACAGGATGCCCTGGAGAAGATGCTGATGCTAGGGAAAGTGGAAGGCAAAAGGAAGAGGGGCCGACCAAGGGCAAGATGGATGGATGATATTCTGGAGGTGACGGACTCGACCTTGGGGGAGCTGGGGATGGTGACGGCCGACAGGAAGCTCTGGTGTGGGCTGGTCCATGAAGTCATGAAGAGTCAGAAGTGACTGAACGAATAAACAACAAAACAACCCTTCTGTTACGTCTGTAACATATGTTTTTACTGGTCTGAACAGTTCCCACATTCTCTTTCCTTATGGTCATGTCTTTTGAGGAATGGGGGTTGGGAGAAAAGATAATTTTAGAGTTCTTCCTGTTGCTGGGGTAGAAGAGGAAATTTGGCAGAGTTCCTATCAATTTCACCCACTTTAAAGAAAAAGGAAACAAATAATTTCTCTGCGTTTTTCTTCCTGTTAAAAAAAGACACAAAGAAATGGTAGCAATTCACTTTTTTAAAAGGGAAAAAAGAGCAGCCTTTCATGGAGAACAGCCCAGCAACGCAGTACCAGGTGGCTGTTGATACCATGCTGGCTGAGGAATTCTGTGGGTTGAAGTCCTCAGATCTTGAAGTTGCTGAGGTTGAGAAACACTGCTCTAAAATATGGTCAAGTTATTTTATGCAAGCTAGCATTTCTAATTCCAAGCCAACATACTGTTGCCTACATCCCACCAACTAGGAGGTATATGCAATATAATGACACATTCAGGATGTGTTTATGCCTTTAAATGAGAGTTAGAGGAAATAATGCAAGAAATTGAACTTGTGAATGAATGAATGCATGCATGGATCACTGTTTGTGCTAGCTGATTGCTGGTTTCAGCTACACTTACTGACATGCAGGGTTTTAGTGTCCACCCAAGACTGAATGTGGCTCATAGTAGTTGTCTAAGCTTAAAAAGATAGTTGTTGTGGGTCTTCCGGGCTGTGTGGCCGTGTTCTGGAAGTTGTGGTTCCTAACGTTTCGCCAGCATCTGTGGCCAGCATCTTCAGAGGGCAGGAGCACAGACAGAAGGCTCTTTCTGTGCTCAGGTAAAAGATAACTTAAAAAGATAACTGGGAAGGGAGGGAGGGAGGGAGGAAGGAAGGAAGGAAGGAAGGAAGGAAGGAAGGAAGGAAGGAAGGAAGGAAGGAAGGAAGGAAGGAAGTTCACCTGTTACTGTGATCCATATCACAAGCCATACTGTATGACTGTTGGCCCTGGATGGAAAAGAAGACTATAACTTTTTGCAACTTTTTTAAAAAAATAACCTGGGCAAATTACTGGAGAGAGAGAAAGAGATCTCTTGACAATGCTTATAGGTCAATAGTGATGCATCGGTTAAAAACAGCAACACACCTTCAAAAAGCATTCAGGCAATTTTCCCTGATAGAATATTGATCTTTAAACATGTCATTTTCAATGGAACACTTTCAATAGAAAAGGGTGCTACAAAAACAAGTGTGTAATATATTTTAGACAATAGTTTTCTACTCTCAGATTTCATTAAAGTAAATTTATTTTGGCATACCTTAGGTAACACAGGTTAGTATTGTTTTAATTCTCTTCCCCCACCAAAAATGTTAACCTTGGAAATACCTCTATCGGTGTATCAAATATTGACAATATTAAAAGAAATGGCTCTTGAATGGATAGTAAAGTCATTATAACTCCTTTGAGATAAAATTTCTTTGTCTATCTTAACAGACTTTGTTGTCAAAAAGCATTGACCCAACATTTTTAGAAGGCCACACAACACCTCAAAAAGTACTAATCCCTCTTCTAAAATAGCTCTAGCAATTAGATGATGTTTTACAACCCAATCAGATCTGCCCAGACATCAAAGAGGGAGAGGCAGATTCCACTAAACCTCTTCTACTGAAGGACAGCTGGTTGTCTGTTAAAAACACCTGTGACAGATGGAACCCTTGTGCTGGGTTGGGGCTTACCATTGTTAGGATTTGTTGGTATACTGTGGATATGCAGAATTTGGTGGTGTTCTTCGTTCTTCGCTGGTGTGGTGGGCTGCAGGAGCCCACAGGAGAGTCAGGAGGAGAGGCAGAGGTGGAGGTGGCTGGGGAACAGCAAAACTCGATCAGCACTTACCCAAGCAGGGGAGGATTGGTGGAGTTGTGGTGGGCCATGGCTTCCCAGCTCTAGAGGCTAAGAGGAGATGAGCTGTGGTTGGCGCCAGACGTGACTCCAGGGCAGGGGTGGGGGAGGGGCAGTTGTTTTCCAGGAGTCTCTGGTAGCTTTTAGGGGCATTGGCCTAGACATAGCCTGATGTGAGACTCTGCTTGTGAGGTTGGGCCATAGGGATCAGTTGGGATTGCTGCTTGCTTACCTTTGCCGATGCAGTGTAGCAGCATCCCTGCCTGAGCTCCTCAACTTTGTGGCCAGGTTGGCAGTGGAGTTGCCCAGGCTTCAATCTGTCTTCTTTGGGCCCAGGGTTGGAGGCAGGAGTCTATGGCCACCATGGACCTGATCTCATTTATTGAGGGTCCAACCCACAGTGGAGGCCACGTATTAGACCTGGTCTTTGACTCGGGGCAGTGATCTGGGTTTGGGGGTTAGGGACAGATCACACCTTCTTGGCTCTGGAGTGCCGTGTGTCCACCTCCCATGGCAGTGACTGATGGACCCAATTGGGTTTCAGAAGGAGCTTGGGGTTTTCCACAAAGCTTTGGTGCACAGTTCACCCAGGGCTTTGGTTGTAGCTTGAAATGATCATGTGATGATCACATCTGATCATGTGATAAGGGCCCTAGATCAGGATGCACCTGTGCAAACTCTGTGATCGCTGATCCCATAGAGCCCCCTGATTTACCAAGGAGATGTGGGAGATTAAATGACACAGCAGACACCTAGAGAGCCACTGGCAAAAGATGACTGAGCACAGGTAAGACCCTTTATTAGAAGACTCTTACCTTGTGGCAATAAGAGTGGTAAAGTAAGTTTACTTCTCTGCTCTTATTATGCCTTAGCCAATCAGCAGTCTTGTTCTGGGTGATCAGGTCCCTTCTGGGTTAGAAGGGACTGGGGGAACCCTTGCTGAGCAACTGTGAGGAATATTCTCAGTATCTGTTGGATAAAGCCACTCAACTTTGCTTAGAGTTGGACACTGGCTAGGCAGATCCTTTGAAAGTGACTCAGGCACATCTGGGCTCTGTTATCTGGAAAGAGTTTGAGCTGGTTGCTCCTAAGGACCTGTGCCCCTTCTGGTTGGTTAAGGACTTCCAGGAGATAGCATGCAATTGGGTCCAAGCAGTGATTAATGCCTCGTTAAGGGAGGAGGTGGTGCTGTCTGCCTTGAAGGAGGCAGTGGTATGCCTTCATAGCCACTTACGGATCCACCGTTAAAATTTTACCTTTGGAAGACAATCTTACTCGGCTACAAGTGATCGCCAATGAATGGGTATGCCTTCTTCTTAAGAGATCATCCTTGGATCCAACCTTGTTAGACAACTTTCACCTGGTCTCCAACCTTCCCTTTTTAGGCAAGGTTATTGAATGGGTGGTAGGCATTCAGCTTCAGAGCCCTGGATGAAGCGGGTTATCTAGACCCTTTTCAGGCAGGGTTCAGGCAGGGTTACAGCACTGAGACAGCATTGGTTGTCCTCAAGAAACCATCTTTGGACCCTACTATTCTGGGCAATTTTCGCCCAGTCTCCCACCTTCCCTTTTTGGGAAAGGTGGTTGAGAAGGTGGTGGCATTGAAACTCCAGAGGATTCTGGAGGAAACGGATTATCTGGACCCTTTTCAGTCAGGTTTCAGGCCAGGATATGGGACAGAGACTGCATTGGTCGCGCTTATGGATGATCTCTGGCGAGGGCAGGATGGAGGGAGTGCGTCCATCCTGGCTCTCTTAGATCTCTCAGCGGCTTTTGATACCGTCGACCATGGTATACTCTTGGGGCAGCTCAGGGAGTTGGGGGTGGGCGGCGTGGTTTTGCGCTGGTTCACCTCCTTCCTCCAGGGCCGTTCCCAGTCGGTGTTGATAGGAGAGGAGAGGGCTGACCCACGACCCCTGTCTTGTGGGGTGCCGCAGGGATCGGTTCTCTCTCCTCTCCTGTTCAACATCTACATGAAGCCACTGGGCGAGATCATCCATCACCACGGGATGAGGTATCACCAATATGCTGATGATACCCAGTTATACATCTCCATCCCGGGTGAAGTAGGTGATGCGGTCGATGCCCTATCTCAGTGTCTGGAGGCTGTGGGGGTCTGGATGGGGAACAACAGGCTTCAACTGAACCCTGGTAAGACGGAGTGGCTGTGGATTGATGGCCCCCCTAGATCCGGGAAGTTGTCATCTTTGGTTCTGGGTGGGGTTGCACTACCTCACTCGGATCCAGTGCGGAATCTGGGGGTCCTCCTGGACTTGCGACCCTTGCTCGAAGAGCAGGTGGCAGTCGTGGCCAGGAGGGCCTTTGCACAACTTCGAGTTGTACGCCAGCTACGCCCTTTCCTGGATCAAGAGGCCCTCCGAACAGTCACTCATGCCCTTGTCATCTCCTGCATAGACTACTGTAATGCGCTCTACATGGGGCTACCCCTGAAGAGTATCCGGAAGCTTCAGCTAGTACAGAATGTGGCAGCGCGAGCAGTTACGGGTGCCATAAGATCGGCACATGTAACACCTCTGCTACGCGAGCTGCATTGGTTGCCAGTTTGCTTCCGGGACCAATTCAAGGTGTTGGTGATTACCTTTAAAGCCCTATATGGCATAGGACCAGGGTACCTGAGGGACCGTCTCGTCCCGATAACGTCAGGCCGCCCCACCCGTGCATGCAGAGAGGGCATGCTTCGGACCCCCTCAACAAGAGAATTCCATCTAGCGGGGTCCAGGAGGTGTGCCTTCTCTGCGACAGCGCCCGCCTTATGGAACATCTTGCCCCCGGAGGTGAGACTGGCCCCTTCACTCCTGGCCTTTCGGAAGGCCATTAAGACCTGGCTCTGCCGCCTGGCCTGGGACAACGGAGGTGGTAGTGCCTCCTGGGGTTGGCTGGCCCCGTAGCAATATGACCTGTGCTACGGTCCCCAATCCATCTTGGATTTTATTTTATTTTATTTTATATTGGATATATTTTTTATATATTTTCTATCTTGTATGGTTTTAAAAATTTTAAATTTTTAAGTTTTAATTATTGTAACCCGCCCAGAGTCCCTTGTATGGGAGATGGGTGGGGAATAAATTAAATAAATAAATTAATTAATTAAAAATTGGTTGTGCTTGTGGATAACCTGTATAAGGCCTGGGGTGGGGATGATGCATTCATCCTGGCCTCTTGGATCTCTCAGGAGATATCTCAGAAACATTAAGCATGATATACTTTTGGACCAGATCCAAGGTTTGGGAGTGAGCGGCACTATTTTGGCCACCCACTCCTTCCTCTGTGGCAGGTTCCACTGGTTGTTGGTTGGGGGCAAGAAGTCGAGCCATAGGCCCTTGGAATGTGGAATGCCTCAGGGCTCAGGTCTTTCACCCCTTCTCTTAACATCTACATGAGACTGCTGGGAGGGGTCATCCAATGGCATGGGGTGGGGTATCATCAATATGCTGTACATCTCCACCCCTGGCCAACCCAGTGACACAGTCCCACTGTTGGCCCAGTACCTGGAGGATTCGGATGGCGAGGAATTGGGTAGCAAGATGGAGTGGCTCTGTGTTTTTGGTCCCCTTGGTACTGGTGAGGTATCATCTTTTACTCTTGCTGAAGTTGCATTCAGTCCAGAAAGTTGTTGTTGGATGTGTGGGGATGTGTTGTGGATGGGGGCTCCAGGAGTTTCTGTGTGGGTTTTTTATGTTTTACTTTTTTTAATTGTCATTTGTGAGTTGTCAGGGTTATGTGGTATAAGATGGATGGCTATATATTTTTTTAAATATATATATATATATATATATATATATAAACAAATCTAGGCAAAGGCCACATCCAAAGGTCATACTTGTGAAACCTCATACTGCTCGGAGGCCAAATTGGTATCCATGTGTAGAGACAAGGGCGTGGGATAAAGGGGCAAGTGACATTGCACGCATCATGAAATCATCATGCAAATGATGTTAATTATGTAACTAAAACATATTACATCACGACACAAGTGATATTATTTTGACACTTATGGGCCTAACTCTGGAATGTGGATATAGTCACAATAAATAAGTGGTAGGCCCATGGGAAATAGAATTAATATGATTGCTCCCCATGTTTATAGTACTATTATTTTTCCTTCTGCTTCCTTTACTATTACACATTAGGACCTCTTTGAGGAATGCTATGGAGGTCAATGTGACCCAAAGGCCCCATGTGTAACACTATACCATGATTTATCATGATGTGCATCTGCTGAAGAAAGCCTGGACTCACGCTCTCCCCTGAACCTGAGAGAACTTTGGAGGCCAATACTTCTATTTTTGCTAAGTCGGTTTTTTTCCTCTTTCATAAATCATGGCCTGACTTTGGTAATTTTTGGTAAGTTTCAAAATAAGTCAACTTCAGCACATGGTTTCTGCAGTTATTTGTTTAAAGTGTTGCTGTGTTTCTTGTTCACATTATATTAAATCATGGTTTAATAGAACAGATAAAACCAGCCTTTATTGGATCTGCTCCTAGAAATGTTAGGTTAGGTAATACTTCAAAGGAAGCATTAATACTTATGCCACTGCTAAGACCAAGCATGCTTAATAGACACTAAGCATAAATACTTAATGAAGAAATCCAGGAAAATCTGAACCCCTTTTCTATTTTCCTCCCTTGTCAGCCATCTGTTTTCTTCACTGATAGTCCCCACCTCTTTATTTCTTCAGTCCCCACTTTTGTTTCCTTCTTCCTATTACTTATTCATCATTTAGTTTAAAAATGTATATACCACCTGTCATGCAATGCATCTGCAGGTGGCACACAGAATTAAAAATACATTTGAATAAAATAATAAAAACTCATAAAACACCATAAATGCAGCAATAAAACATGAAAAATAACAATGGCTGTAATTTGGCAGCCTCTCCATTGACTCTCAAATGTCAAGGCAAACAAAAGTGTTTTTAATGTGTGCCTAAACCAAAGATATAGCGCCTGATGCCACAGGGCCACATGCAAACTTGGGTATTCCCCCAGACAGCTCTGAAAGTTCTTACCAAATTGTAGTTTTAATATTATAACAGGGGAGAACTTTTAAAATACAAGATTGCTCTCCAATCATTAATTATGTACAATTTTAACAAAATTTCACTGTAAACGAAGTGAAATAAAAGGGGTTTTTTTTTGTACCTTGGAGTATGACCCCTGGAATGTTATTCAAGTCCCATCTCTGAAATTGGGTGTCAGGATTGCACCAGTGCAAATCCTGCAAGGGATTTTAGAAGCTAAAGGGAGAGAATGGACAAGACACGTGTCAGCCAAGTTGGAGCCTGTGAGAGGGGGGAGAGCATTCCAGTAGAAACGGTTGGAGATTGTTTTGCAGCACACCAATGTTGTCCACCTGGGAATGTCTCGGAGACAAGCACTGGATGGGTGGGGGACTGAAACTGAGTGGGAAAGATCTGGAGTTGACATAATCCTGTCAACCCAACAGTTCGAAAGCTTTGCAAGTAGATAAATGGGTACCACCTTAAGTGGGCTAATTTGCTGGCGTCCTGTCGGGAAGTCGGCACCACCGGAGGAAAGGATCGGAGGAAGATTGAATGGCGGCGGTGACGATGGACCCGGATGCAACAGCTACAGGACGTCAGCAGCCGGCTCAAGGCATCCTGGGAATTGTAGTCCAGAGCCTGGAAGTGTCGGTTCCCTTACCCCCTCCCCTCATGCGTGGTGAAAATGGTGATTTATAAAAATTGTATAATTAATGTATATATATGCTTGTAAGCCACCTAGAGTCCTCCATTAGGGAGGGGATAGGCGGGGTATAAATACCACAATAAATAAATAAATAAATAAAAATAATCGGATGGTGGGGGCTGGCACGACAGTGGGAGGAAATAAAATTCAATCTTTGAGCAGGAACTTTCATCCAGGTCTTTAGCCATGCTTTGATTTTTATATCTCTAATAAAGCTTTCTACTGCATTTCAACTGAACTGTATTGAGGAAGACTGATTTGGAGATTTAGAATCAGAGACATCACAGAAAGACCCAAATCTAAGTTTGCATGTCAACTTTACCTGAGGATAGTCCTTTACCAGAGGATTCGCCTTTGGCTGAGAGTCAACCCACACTGTCAAGGTTTGAGCATCCAACTTCTTTGGTTCCAGATCGGATGGAGGGAGCTGCCTCAATGACGATGACAAGTGGAGGAGTGGACTATGCAGTCCCATCAATGCAACTGAGCACCTCAGAGGAGGGGAGAGCACAAGAGGTGGTGGCAGCCTCTAAAGCAACCAAGACACTGAAGTTTTCAGAGAAGGTTGCCCGTAAGAAGCGGCGTGAGGAGACAGACCAAGGCCAGTCAGACTCCCCAGAACCTCTGATCAAAGACCAGCACAAGACACCAAATTTGAAAGGCTGGTGGTCCATGGGCATCGGAGGGGGAATGGAGAGTGAGGTTGGCAGCCATGTGACTATGGGACGAGGCTCGCAGGCCCGTGTGTCGAAATTGGAGCTCAAGGTGACCAGACTGGACACTGAATTGGAGACAGCCAGAAGGTGTCCACTATGCATGGAATGATGGAAAAGATCCTCCAGAAATTAGAGGGCCTGGAGATAGATCAACATCCAGAGAGTGTCACGACTCTTTCGGGAGAGGGAGAGTCTATCAGGGACAGCTCTGGGGAAGAAGAGGAACTGGTGGCGGCTGCTGTGGATGGGTTGAGACAGGGCAACAGAGCGAGAAACTGAGACCCGATCAGATGTTACCCAGACTGGCTGGGACCAGGGAGATCAAGGTGAAGTTTTATGGGGACCCCAAGTGGTTGGCCTGTTTCATGACCCATGAAAAGGGGTTCATGGATGATTTTGAAGAATCCTTCACAGGTGAGGAGGCGAAAGTGAGGTACGTGTTGGCCTACCTGGAAGGGGAAGTCGCCGACTGGTTAGTAGAGATGTATGATGCCAGTGATCCTGAGCTACTAGATTTCAATGCTTTTATGATTGCACTCAAAGAACAATTTGAAGACACCTTATCTAGAATAACATCGAAAACCAGCTTGCAGAACCTCAGGGAAGGCAACCAGTCGGTTGCATAGTATGCCTTGGAATTTAAGAGATTAGCAGATCATCTACTTGACTGGCCAGAATCACTTAAAGTGGAATATATCCAGATGGGTCTGAAGCCGGAGATTTTGGAGATGGCCCTAAACAGAGGGGATCCAAAAACGTTAAACGAATGGATTTACCTTGCTGGGACTATAGAGAGTACGAGACTATGCCTCAAGAAACAAATGCAGATGCAGGCCACAGGGAAAAGAGTTCCCCAATCTGGCACATGCGTGAAGAGGAAGGCACAGCAGAAACCCTGGGAAGATGAAAAGGAACAATGTGCACAAAGCGGTTTGTGTTTTAAATGCGGCAAGGAAGGGCATCAAATCACCAACTGCCCGCAATCTACAACTACATCGAAGAGCAGAGGAAATGAGAAAGGCATGAAGACTCCGACAGTATAGTGCAAGGGAATGGCTACTGCCACCAATGAAGGTAAAAGCAATGAGCCCCAGATCAGGAAGGAGGACTCCATCGATGAAGAATATTTGCTGGTGGGAAACTTCAACTGCCTGTCCTGAACAGCACCAGAGGACAGGCGTTTACCAACGGGTGCACAGATCCAATGGTGAGTGGAGAACTCCTACCATGCAAGTGAGGGTGCAATTAGAGACACTAAATGGGAAAGAAAAGGCAAACCTCTTAACAATGTTAGATTTGGGTTGCACCCAATGTTTAATTCATCTTGCCATAGTGACTGGACTGGGGCTGAAAGTGCAGAAACTAAAAAAACCCATTATTTTCAGCCAGCTTGATGGGTCTGATATGCAAGGGGGCCCTGAATTTTACACCAAGGCTGTGAAAATGAGGGTAGGGACCCATGAGGAAACTTTGAGATTTATTGTAGCACCCATAGTGAACCAATCCCTGGTGTTGGGGCTAACCTGGCTTCAAGAGAGAAACCCTCAAGTGGACTGGGTTTCAGGCTGTATGACATTTATGGATGGGAGCTATGGGGTTGTGAACCAACAGCCACTGATCCTTAACTTAGAATCAGCGGCAGCTGAAACTGAGAACGGGGGGGGGGGGAAGCCCACAAGAAGAAGACAGCCTCATACCTGCCCAATATAGAGACTTAAAAGAAGTATTTGGAGAGGCTGAGTCCAACCAACTCATGCCCCATAGAAAGTCAGACTGTGCCATTGAAATTGAACCAGGGGCAGTCTTACCAAGGCCTAAACTGCATTCCATGACTCACAAACAGTTAGAAGAATTGAGGAAGTTTGTTGACTACAACCTGGAGCAATGTTTCATTCGCCCGGCCAATTCATCGTTGGTAGCACCGGTGCTTTTCTGGAAAAAGAAAGATGGGTCTTTAAGACTGTGTACTGACTATAGAGGTTTGAATGCAATTTGTACCTCGAACCAATGCCCGTTGCTGCTAATGAAAGATATGCTAGCACATTTGTCGAAAGGGAAGATATTTACTAAATTGGATCAAAGGGAAGCTTATTTCAGAGTACACATCCAAGAAGGAGACAAGTGGAAAACTGCCTTTAACTGCCAACTGGGCTGTTTTGAGTATTGCATAATGCCTTACGTGGTGTCCCGGGGGTGTTTATGCACCTGATAAATGAAGTACTGCATGAATTCTCATACAAGGGAGTGCTGGTCTACCTGGATGATATTTTAATCTATTTAGAGACTTTGGAAGAGCATGTGCAATTAGTGTAAAAGGTAAAGGTACCCCCCGCACATTTGTGCAGTCATGTCCGACTCTAGGGGCCGGTGCTCATCTCCGTTTGTTAGCCAAAGAGCCAGCGTTGTCCGAAGACGCTTCCACGGTCATGTGGCCGCATGACACGCGCGGAACGCTGTTACCTACCCACCGAAGTGGTACCTATTAATCTACTTGCATTTGCATGCTTTCGAATTGCTAGGTTGGCAAGAGCTGGGGCGAGTGCGGGAGCTCACTCCGCACGCAGGGCTAGGGATTCGAACCTCCGAACTTGCAATCTTCCGATCAACAAGCCTGGCGTCTTACCCGCTGAGCCACCACGCCCCACGCAATTAGTGAGAGAGGTGTTAAAGAGGTTACTGAAAGCACAGTTGTATGCAAAGCTGTCGAAATGTGAATTCCATAAGGATAAATTGGACTATTTGGGTTATAGAGTTTCAAACAAAGGGATTGAAATGGATCCTGCCAAGGTGCAAGATGTATTGGAATGGGAACCCCCAAAAACCAGGAGGCAGTTACAAAGTTTCCTGGCGTTTTCAAATTTTTACTGGCAATTTATCCCAAATTATGCTCAGATAGCCTTGCCTTTAACTGACCTATTGAACAACAAAACAAAAAAGAGCCTCAGAAAGCAAAGAATCAGGGGTGGTACTAAAATGGACAATAGAGTGTCAGTAAGCTTTTGAGCAATTGAAAGCTCTCTTTACTGCCAAGCCGATCTTGAAGCACCCTGATCCTTTGAAGCTGTTAATAATACAAACAGACGCTTCAGATGTCGCAATAGGAAAGGTGCTCTTGCAGCTTGATGAGTCTGGCATTTTGAGACCATGTGCTTACATTTCCCGAAAGTTTTCAGAAGCAGAAAGGCAATGGCATGTGTGGGAGAAAGAAGCTTTTGCTGTGTGACATGCCCTAGCAACATGGAGGCATTTATTGGAGGGTTCCCCCCACCCATTTGAAGTATGGACTGATCATAAAAATTTAGAAGCTTTAAAATTGCCCAGGAAGTTGAATCCCAAACAAGTGAGATGGGTGGAATTCTTTAGCCGATTCAACTTCACATTGAAATACTTGCCTGGGGGGGGGGGGGATTTCTAGCCGATGCATTGTCAAGATTGCCCCAGCACAATAGCCAGAGAGAAGAAGTAATAGACACAGTTATTTCACCCCAACAAATGGGATTTGCAGCAGTAACACGAAGTCAAAAAACAGAACCAGTTACAAACCTAGAAGGAGGAATAATCCAAGAACTAAAAGAGAAATTACAAAAGGATGAATGGTTGCAGGAGAATAAGCCATCACTGAAAGAGAGCCAGGGACTGTGGTGGAGTGGGGATAGGCTGTACATTCCAAAAGAGATGAGAAAGAAGATTTTAGAGAGAAGCCATGATTCTAAAACTGCAGGACATTTTGGGTTTGTGAAAACATTGCATTTAATCAGAAGGCAGTTTTGGTGGCCATCAATGAGAAAAGATGTGGGAGAATATGTAAATTCCTGCCCCACCTGTGCAACAGCAAAGAGGCAAGGGGGCAAGCCTAAAGGTTTATTACAAAATGTAGCCAATCCCACCCAGCCATGGAAACAAATTGCAATGGACTTCATAGTTGAGCTGCCTGAGAGTAGGAAAAAGACAGTCATTTGGGTGGTCACAGATTTGTTTTCTTTTTTTTTTATTAAGTTTTATTAGGTTTTTAAATATACAAAGCTAAAAGTTAAAGATGAAACGGAAAAAGAAATACAAATTAAAAGAAAAGAAAAAGAAAAGTGCAGTAAAGAAAAAGAAAAATAAATAAAGAAAAAGACATACATAGAAATTAGATAACCTCCAATCCGTCTATGGTCATAAGAATAAAGTAGATACTTTACTGGAAATGAAAACCAAGGACATAAAAATTAAAAAATACATGAAAAAATGGGAGGAAAATTTAGGAATTGAAATTACATATGAAGATTGGCAAGAAATCTGGGTCAAAAATATAAAATTTACTTTAAGTAATGATTTAAGAGAAAACATGTATAAAATGATTTTTAGATGGTACATGTCTCCTGAGGTGTTATTTAAATCAAAAATGAGTAACACTATTTTATGTTGGAAATGCAAAAACAAAAGGGGTTCTTTCTACCATGTATGGTGGCTATGTGAAAAAGCAAAAAAATATTGGGTCAAAATACATAAATATGTATGTAAAATATTCGACAAAGAAATAAAAATGAGACCAGAATTATATTTATTGGGTAAAATTGAAGACAATATAAATAAAAAACAAAAGGTTTTATTTCAGTATCTAAGTACAGCTGCAAGGATAAAATACGCCCAATACTGGAAACAAGAAAATATTCCAACAAAAGAAGAATGGATTATAAAAGTAATGGATTTAATGCAAACAGACAAATTAACAAATTTAATAAAAGGAAAAGAAATGGGGAAGTACAATGAAACATGGGACCCCTTCATAAAATATATTCAAAAAGAATATAACATTAAATAGAGAACAAATAATAATAATAATAATCATAATAATAATAATAATAATAATAATAAAAAGTACAAATAAAGAAGGGGCGAAAGGAAAAAAAAGAGGTATAAGAAGAGAAAATGTAAATCAAGTATTTACAAGAATTTTTTTTGGTTAAAAAACTGGAAGAACTTTAATGGAGTATATGTATGTATTATATATTATAAAACAAAGATTTAAACTTAAGATTGAATTTGATACAAATATATAAATAAATAAATAATATAATGTAAGGAAGGATACATTGTATTAAATATAATAAAAATAATTATATAAAATCAAATGTAAATATATATACATAAATGTAACCATTGTTATGTGTTATATATGATCATTGTTATGTGTTATATGTTTTGTTTATGTTTTATGTTGAATGTAATAATAAAAAATTATATCTGAAAAAAAAAAAAAAGAATAAAGTAGATAGTTTGTTTTAACATACTGGCTATTCATATAACATTCATATATTTTTCCTTGTCTATTATATACTATTTATCTATAATCTAATAATCAAAACCCCATATTTAGCTTTACTCCTCCTGCTTTTTGCAAATAGTCCATCAAAAATTTCCAATCATTAAAGAATAATAATTAAATTTTTCTTTTAGTAGGCAAATCAATTTGTCATTTTCTGCCATTTCTAGTAGTTTCAACATCCATTCCTGTATTGTTGGTACACTTTAATTTTCCCAAAACTATACATATGTAAGTAAAGAGAAATTTTTTTTTCTATTTGTGCATCCCAAATTCCAGATAAAAAGAAAAAATTCTAGTTTAAGTCTTTTAATTTATACCCAACCATACTATTATACTATGTATATAGAAATAAAAAGAAAAGAATTTTTCTATTTATACAACCCAGATTCCAAACAAAAAAGAAAACATTCTGATTTAATTCTTTTAAGTTATACCCAACCCTACTGTTTTTGATCTCTCACTATAATATTTCTTCAGATTTTGCTCTTTTGTAACTTTTCTCACAAAATATCTTGACAATTTCTTATCTCTAACGTAACGTGAGTCAACTCTGAAAATTTTATCTATCTCAGAGTCCATGTCTTCTTCTTCTATCTCTAAATATTGAACTAAAGTATCAACTATATATTTTCTCATATTCTCATCTAATTTTTCCAGGGCTCCTCTCAGACTCAAAATAAATTCTTCTTCTCTCATTTCTGCTAATACAATAGCATCTAAATTATATTCCATAGTAATAGAATCTGATTTAATCTCCAATTTCTTAACCTGGCCTTGTGTCTCTTTAAAATCCCCTGGAAAGATATTTGCCTTTGACAATCTGTATTTCATTTCTAAATTCAAGAAGAACAAGTCACAGATTTGTTTTCAAAGCAAGCTCATTTTATCCCATGCACTGGGTTACCTACAACAAACCAACTGGCAAAAATGTTTATTCAGCATGTTTACCATTTACATGGGGTCCCAGAGAGAATAATTAGTGATCACAGAGTCCAATTTACAGCTAAGTTTTAGGAAGCATATCTCAAGCTAATAGGGGCAGAGCAAGGTTTAAGCTCCTCCCAGCACCAGAAGACAGACGGAGTGACTGAATGACTGAATTCTGTATTAGAGCCATATTTGAGATGTTATATCAGTTATCCACAAAACGATTGGGTGGACTTATTACCTTTTGCTGAAGTGGCATATAATAATGCAGTGCATCAAAGCACTGGTTTCTACCCGTTTAAAGTGGTAAATGGGCAAGAATTTGTAGCCATTCCCGAATTACCGCAAAGTGCTCCTCAAAATCAAGCAGACATAATCATGGCTGATGAGTGGATAAAAAGAATACCAAACAACTGGCCAGTTATGAGAGAAACATTACAAGAAGCAAAGGAAACTTACAAGAAATTTGTTGATCACAAACAATCACCAGAATGGCCAATAAAGGTGAGCAATAAGGTTTACTTATCCACAAAGTTCCTCAAATCCAATCAACCATCTAAAAAACTAGGTCCGAAGTATGTTGGTCCTTTCTCTATTGTTAAGAAGATAAATCCAGTGACTGTACAGTTGCAGCTGCCAAAAAATATGAGGAAAATTCATCCCGTATTCTATTACAGTCTGCTTAAACCGCACAATGAATCAGCGATTTGGCATCCAGAGGAACTGGCCCCAGCACCTATCATGATTGAAGGAGAACGGCATTTCGAAGTGCAAAACATACTAGAGTCATGCTATTATAGAGGCCAGCTGCAGTACCTGATTCAGTGGAAGCATCTACCTAAAAGTTTCAGCGAATGTGTTGCCAGCAAGCACGTTCGTGCCTCTGAACTCACAAATCAGTTTCATACTCAGTTCCCTGACAAGCCAAAATGAGACAATGGAGACTAATTAATGTATTTGCCTTTTCTGTTTATTTTACAGGTTGAGTCTTCAATGACTTTTGTATCTTAATAGGCTGTTCTTTCATCTGCAGAGCCTGCTGTTTTTTTGGAGCGGGTCAGTATGTCAGGATTGCACCAGTGCAAATCCTGCCATGGGATTTTAGAAGCTAAAGGGAGAGAATGGACAAGACACGTGTCAGCCAAGTTGGAGCCTGTGAGAGGCGGGAGAGCATTCCAGTAGAAACGGTTGGAGATTGTTTTGCAGCACACCAAGGTTGTCCACCTGGGAATGTCTCGGAGACAAGCACTGGATGGGTGGGGGACTGAAACTGAGTAGGAAAAATCTGGAGTTGACATAATCGGATGGTGGGGGCTGGCACGACAGTGGGAGGAAAGATAATTCAATCTTTGAGCGGGAACTTTCATTTGGGTCTTTAGCCATGCTTTGATTTGTATATCTCTAATAAAGCTTTCTACTGCATTTCAACTGAACTGTATTGAGGAAGACTGATTTGGAGATTTAGAATCAGAGACATCACATTGTGCCTCCTGGGCCTAAATTGTTGCAAGGTTGGCACATGCTTTATTTTGAGGGTTCCAGAGAGTGGGTACCACAACCAAAAAGACGCTCTTCACATCTTGCAACTCAGATATTGTCCACTTTTCAACTTCCCTTCCTTTCTTGTAGCTCAATCTCTTTATTTACTCATTCTCTATCAGTCTGTCCATCTTGACTTTCCAACCAATAATTTGTCCTGAAAATAAAATATCCCTCCTCCCCATTTCCTCGTGCTCAGCAGTGCTGGCTCTTTTATTCTCTACTGTATCCTTTCATCATCAAGCAGACGCCAAAATGAGAGTGGCTCACTGTCATATTAATTATTGGAACAGGTCACAAAGTCCTTAAGAAAATGCAGCCAATGCTAGTGGGCCTATGAACATGGAAATGGAGACAGGCAGGCAGTTCTGTCCTTTTGATCTTTTGCTAGAATTTCAAAATGAATACTATCACTGCCACAAAAAAACCTACAATACATGCATTCATTCATTCTGCAATCTAAACACTGGAGAAACTGAATGTAGTTTAATAGCCAGATTTTCTTAACTTCATTCCCTTATGGGTAACTGGCTGCAAAAAGATTGCCTACTCAGGTCCTGGGTTTTGTATTCTTTATTCTTTAAGTCTCTCTCTCTCTCCTCCCTGTCCTCCACCCCCCACCATTTTAACTTCAAGTTATCCAGTACTAGATTAGTTTCTAATATATCCAAGGCACTTTCAACTCAATGGAGTCATGGCCTTGAGAATTATGCACTCTTAGTAACAGAAGTTTATCGGTTAAAGAAGAAATTAAATTGTTTTATGATATAATAGTAGTATTGTATGCAATATTCAGATAACATCAGGAAGGAAATTTTCTTCTGTCACTGAACATGATTTTCTACATTTTGAATGGTGCCCAGTTAGTTATAACTAGTTCAAAAGGACAGAAGAATAACTAAATGGCAGCCTACTGGATTCCAGATCAAGATAGATGAAGCACCAGGTCATGATTCTTCTGAAAGTTTCCATTTTGCATGTGTTAGCGTGCAGCGTGAAATTAATTTTGCTGGAGTTTTGTCTTTCATTCACTGATGTGACACTGATTTTTTTTAATCTACATCTTTGGCAGGTATTAAGAAGAGATACAGTTTATTAAATAATTTTTTTTACAGACAAGCCAAAATGAAGAATTATTATTTTGACTGCCAGGTTGTAGTGTTAGTATAATTACATTTGAAAATCCTTCTTTCCTCTACTGATGCTCAAATTCAGAATAAAGAGCACATTTATTCTGCTTGTCCTTGGCTTCTGAAAATGATATACCTTTCTTGTTGAGTTCAAATCCATTTGTTAGAACCAATACTTAGGTTCTGTTTTATTTCCAAATAGATATTGCAGATATAATTTTATTTTATTATTTATTTATTTAGCTTATGTGTATACCACCTACTTGAGTGACTCTAGAACATTTTCAGCTGTATGTGTCCCCTATACTGTATATTGGTTGCTACATTATATTAGACTGAATTATTTGTTGACCTGATCCACTGTTGCTATAGCAAAGTAAGCCTTCAAACATGATTGAGTTCAATTGTGTCCTGTCAGTTCTCAAGATTTGCTAGTTGACTTAGTGCAAAACACCATTTCAGATTTTGTCAACCTTTCAGGGTAGACCAGATTAGGAAACCAATGCCATGTAGATCAGTACTACTTTCATTGTAAAGCTATAGTACCAGAAACTTGCAAGTTTGAATGCACTTTTCCCCTTCCTCCTTTTATCTTCATGAGAACTAGGGAAGAGCTTGTCTGAGATGTTTGCTCACATTCTTGCCCTAGACTCAGACCCCTTTTATCTGACTGTTGCCTTGGTAGCGGCTCTTCCTTCTGTTCCTCAAGGCCATTCCCTCTTTCCTCTACAGAAATTTTTCAACATTTTTTAAAATTAAAATAACCAGAATATAAAATCAAGCAAGCAAGTTTCCTCAGCATTTACCTTCAGTTTCCCAACCACCCTCCCTAGCAGAGTTAGAAGCTTGTTGACACCTAGAGGTGCCAAGCTTGAGCTCTTCTGCTTCCTTCTTCCCATAAATGCTTGGAATTCTAAACTTCAGAGCAGCCTAACTTTTTTCTATTTAATATCCTCTGTTGCTTTCTGACCCAAGATACTTTGCCCCATTCAGGGATAACTATACATTTAAAGTGAAAAATTATAATTCTATCTATATCCCTCCCTCCTTCAACTATCATAGCCACTAGAAGTAATATTTATAGGATCATCTCCTATGTCCTAAATAATCTCAGCCCTGACTTATAGAGGCAGCATATGCTTGATCTGCTTTTCACTTTGGAGCAGGTGAGTTGTGATCTGGATATAGAGGATCTCCCTGGGATTTCTCACCCTGCAGCCTTCAACTTCTATAAAACAAACCTTTGCTTTCCCATTGTTTGTGGTTCCTCTTTCTTGTAAAGTTGGGAGCCAACAATCATGGAATAAACAGCTGGTTATTTCTCCTCAGTGTGGTACTCTAATCTTCTGAAATTTCCATGACATACTGTATATCACTATCCCAGGCTGGGCCAGAGATGTTGTTGAAGTCTTGTACTAGTGATAGGATAGTGCAAGGGACTGGATGCAGAGAAACAAACATAGATTATATCCTTCCAAGACTGAGATGCTGTTGGTCAGTAAAAATCTAGATCTTCCAGGATATACTATAATAACAGACTCTTGCAAGTCTGCCTGTGTTTTCCCTTCCCTCCCTCTTATACCCCAGGGAATCAAGGGAGAGCCAGTCTGAGTCTTTTTCTAATACTTCCCTACCTCTCTTGGCTTAAAGAATGTTTCAGCACCTGTTGTTCTCCTAATAGCTATGGTTGGCATCTCCAGGGTCAACTCCATGGCTCCCTATGCACCTATATTGTGGATGCTGCAATGGCTGCCAGTAGCCTTCCAGGCTTTATTCAAAGTGCAGGCCATCACCTATAAGAAAGTTTGGTGTAGTGGTTAAGGCATCAGGCTAGAAACCAGGAGACCATGACTTCTAGTCCCGCTTTAGGCACGAAGCCAGCTGGGTGACCTTGGACCAGGCACTCTCTCTCAGCCTGAGGAAGAAGGCAAGGGCAAACCACTTCCAAAAAACCTTGCCAAGAAAACTGCAGGGACTTGTCCAGACAGTTGCCAGGAGTCAAGACTAACTCAAAGGCACACACACACACCCCGCCCCATCACCTATAAAGCCCTATACAGCATAATTCCAGGGACCACTTTTTCTAACATGATTCTGCCTGTCTTGCACATCTACAGAGGGTTTGCTGAGGATTCCACCCTGTCTACCCAGAAGCAAGAGAAGTGCGGACTAGGAGCCAGGCCTGCTTTGAGGTGCCCCCCTGCCCCTACCCCAGTATAGAGCATGCTGACTTGATGTATGCTTGGTTCCTAAACTTAATGGCATATGTAAGGCATTTGATATCTAGCATTTTACCTTGGATGCTCTTCAGTAATATACTGTATTTTATGTGTGTGTTGATTTTATGCTGAATTTGCAGGTTTTGATGGGTTTTATTGTTATCTTATTGAACATTGCTCTGGGTCATGTTGGAAGTTAGTCTTGAAAAGGTAAACAAACAAACAAACTTGTCCCATTAAGTCCTGGCTTGCTCTCTGTTGCTCTTTTCTATTTGGCATCTCTAGCCAGCGTCTCCCTTTTCCTAAGCTTGGCTCTAAAATACTGTACTGTTGGACCTGGCTGTTGAAAGATCTTGCTGAGAATCATCATTTATTTTTGATTCAGGAAAAGACATTCTTTGAATCCCTTCTCTTTCAGCGTTCCTTCCATTCAAGTAGAGAGTTTCCCCTCGAGCAGAAATTTAGCTCTAAATTCTATATCTCTAACTCTTGGTAACCTATATTCAGGTTGCTTGAGTGATAAACACCCTGTTTGAAACCCTGGCTTCAGGCTTAAAGGTTATTATTGGAGCTTTCTGAAATGCCTGACTATTCGATTGCCAGCTGAATGCCAGCTGAGTAGCTTGCACCCCTTCCCTGGCATTGTATATCCATCTCTCAAAAAATTGGAGCTAAAATAGCACCTCAGCACTGTTTTTTTCTTCTTCTTCTTCTCACTTTCTTAGATGTGTGTCCCACTTATGTCACAAAGATCTGTTAAAACATGATTTCCCTATACATGGTAACAGTTGATAGGGTAAAAATTACAATGATTTAGGCAGGTGTTAAAACAACTGTGTTTAGTGTTTTCCTCTCAAAACTGAACAAGTTATTTTCCTCGGCTACATCTCAGGGGTAGAAAGGGCCAGTATGGTGAAGTGGTTAAGGTAGTCGCTTAATGTTAGGTTAGAGAGCTAGGCTTCAATATACAAACAAATCATAGTTTATTAGACCATAGAGTGCTGTGTACAACCTCATCATATACAAAAATATGTTCTTTTGCTTTCATAGACTTCCAAACCATTTTCAAAGCCCTGTTATTTAGTTCTGTACTGACAAAGTAACAGCGTTCCGCGTGCGTCATGCCGGCCACATGACTGTGGAAGTGTCTTTGGACAATGCTGGCTCTTTGGATAACAAACGGAGATGAGCACCGCCCTCTAGAGTCGGACACGACTGCACAAATGTGTGGGGGGAACCTTTACCTTTACCTACTGACAAAGTAAAACAACAGCTGGAAATTATAATAAACTTTTTTCATGGCTAAACTTATAAAGAGGTCAACATCCAAACCCTGCAAACATTTATTTGTTTGTTTGTTTGTTTATTTATAATCCTGCATTTTTCTAAAATACTGACCAAGTATATGAACAACATTACACATGTGATGAGTCTGCTTTCAGCCATTCCTTCTTGTTGGCTGTTCATACATTCCTGCATCCATGCAGACACCCAAATAAAACAATTTGTAGTTGCTTTACTGATAAGTAGCTGAGAGCAGAATATAAGAACATAAGAATATAAGAATATAAGAACATAAGCAGTGTCCTTCTGGATTGAATCCCTGGCCCATCTGGTCTAGCAGTCTGTTCTCATAATGGTCAACCAATTACAGCTAGTATTTGGTTGGCCACCAGCCAACTAGTCAGCCCTCTAGTCTCCCAGCAGAATCTGAGTGGAAATAGAGAAGCAACATCCAGGTGGCTTCTGAGAAAAAGGTTGAAAATGGAAGTGATGGCTGGCAGCTAAAATGGCTAACATCAGTTTAGATGGCTCTAGTGGCTGATTGTTGGTTTCAATCCAGAGAAAGGGGGTTAATTATTTTTTATTATTATTATTTCAATTTATTCCCCGCCCATCTCCCTTGCAAGGGACTCTGGGCGGGTTACAACATTGAAAGTTTAAAAACTATACAAAAACATCATCTAAAATACATCCAATAATAAATTACATGAATCCAAGATGGATTGGGGACCGTAGTATCGATCGTATTACTACGGGGCCAGCCAACCCCAGGAGGCACTGCCGCCTCTGTCGTCCCAGGCCTGGTGGCAGAGTCAGGTCTTAAGGGCCTTCCGGAAGGCCAGGAGTGAGGGGGCCAGTCTCACCTCCGGGGGCAAGATATTCCATAAGGCAGGCGCTATCGCAGAGAAGGCACGTCTCCTGGACCCCGCTAGATGGAATTCTCTTGTTGAGGGGGTCCGAAGCATGCCATCCCTGCATGTACGGGTGGGGCGGGCCGACGTTAATGATCCTAAAATGGATTTGACTGTGTTTACACTGTTCATGAGTGGTCTGAAGTCCATGAGGCGTTTGAGGTATGATCGTTGAGGAAACAGTGCTGAAGATGATATCTCCATGGGGCATATTATTAAAGCAGAGAGCACAGTGGGTTACCAGAAGATGGACAGAAGAAAGATAAAAGGTTTTACCAGCTAGTTCAAGGGCAGCTGCCCTTTCCACTTATGCCTGTAAGCCCTCTCTTAAAGTAGGAAGCCTAGGTAGGGGTAAAATTAGAATAGACCACGCAAATGTTAAGTTTGAATCATAATATGCACATATATTGTTGACTAGAGCTTAATGTTGAAGTTCAGGCAAAAAACTCTTATTTCTACTTTTGAAACATCATCTTATCAGCAAGAGGTGAGAAAACCTATTGTTTTGGTATCCAGAGCAGTCAGAAGCTGTAAATTGTAATTGCTAGGCTTAGCTGGAATTGAAACGATTTCCACTATGTGTTTCAGGAGTAGTTTGAATACAAAGGGAAGAAAAAAACTGGAATGTTGTTTTGCACTGTCTGTTTCAATCAAATCCTTCAAACTCTTAAATGTACCCCATGACAAGATTAATAATTCTGGAGCTTATTGAGTCAGGCAGAGTATAAGAGATGTGTAATAAATAAGTAATCTAATTGCATGTTTAAAAGCAGTTCTACAAGCCTATAAATTTTTTATCTCTAAAGGACTTTGATAGGTTTTCTATTAAATTATACTAAAAATGAATTACATTTTGCTAAGTGACTGCCCTTCTTGAATTGCTTGGAACTATGAAATCATTGTCCTCTGTAGTCTATTTTTATCATTGAAGGAAGGGTAGCAAAAGGTTACTTACAAGGCCCTTTTTGTTAATAATTCATTGAGAAATGACAGCTTTTATCATCTTCCATTTAGTTATTTGTGCTGAAATGCAGAAGCAGTTGGTTGAATGGCTGCCCTATTGTTTTAAAATATTGATGAATAAGTTGGTCGTTACAGGCATAAGAATCTCAGAGTCTTCAACAATAAGATAAACAGCAACAAAGCTCTCAATTATGTATCAACCACCTTTGGAAGAAATAACATTTTCTCATGGCTTTTTAAAATTTTTGTTTTATCAAATCAAGTCTAGGCTTCCTCAACTTTGTTGGCAGCCTTCTCTCATCCCAGCCCTTACATTGTATACCACTGGTTTTGTTGTTTATTCGTTCAGTCGTTTCCGACTCTTTGTGACTTCATGGACCAGTCCACGCCAGAGCTTTCTGTCGGCCGTCACCATCCCCAGCTCCCCAATGGTTGAGTCCATCACCTCCAGAATACCATCCATCCATCTTGCCCTTGGTCGGCCCCTCTTCCTTTTGCCTTCCACTTTTCCTAGCATCAGCTTCTTCTCCAGGGTATCCTGTCTTCTCATTATGTGGCCAAAGTACTTCAGTTTTGCCTTTAATATCATTCCCTCAAGTGAGCAGTCTGGCTTGATTTCCTGGAGTATGGACTGGTTTGATCTTCTTGCAGTCCAAGGCACTCTCAGAATTTTCCTCCAACACCACAGTTCAAAAGCATCTATCTTCCTTCGCTCAGCCTTCCTTATGGTCCAGCTCTCACAGCCATAGGTTACTACAGGGAAAACCATTGCTTTAACTATGCGGACCTTTGTTGTCAGTGTGATGTCTCTGCTCTTAACTATTTTATCAAGATTTGCCATTGCTCTCCTCCCAAGAAGTAGACGTCTTCTGATTTCCTGGCTGCAGTCAGCGTCTGCAGTAATCTTTGCGCCTAGAAATACAAAGTCTGTCACTGCCTCCACTTTTTCTCCCTCTATTTGCCAGTCATCAATCAAGCTCGTTGCCATAATCTTGGTTTTTTTGAGGTTTAACTGCAACCCAGCTTTTGCACTTTCTTCTTTCACCTTCGTCATAAGGCTCCTCAACTCCTCCTCGCTTTCAGCCATCAAAGTGGTATCATCTGCATATCTGAGATTGTTAATGTTTCTTCCAGCGATTTTAACTCCAGCCTTGGATTCCTCAAGCCCAGCATGTCGCATGATGTGTTCTGCGTACAGGTTGAATAGGTAGGGTGAGAGTATACAACCCTGCCGTACTCCTTTCCCAATCTTAAACCAGTCCGTTGTTCCGTGCTCTGTTCTTACCGTTGCTACTTGGTCGTTATACAGATTCCTCAGGAGGCAGACAAGATGACTTGGTATCCCCATACCACCAAGAACTTGCCACAATTTGTTATGATCCACACAGTCAAAGGCTTTAGAATAGTCAATAAAACAGAAATAGATGTTTTTCTGAAATTCCCTGGCTTTCTCCATTATCCAGCGGATATTGGCAATTTGGTCTCTAGTTCCTCTGCCTTTTCTAAACCCAGCTTGTACATCTGGCAATTCTCGCTCCATGAATTGCTGGAGTCTACCTTGCAAGATCTTGAGCATTACCTTACTGGCATGTGAAATAAGTGCCACTGTTCGATAGTTTGAACATTCTTTAGTGCTTCCCTTTTTTGGTATGGGGATATAAGTTGATTTTTTCCAATCTGATGGCCATTCTTGTGTTTTCCAAATTTGCTGGCATATGGCATGCATCACCTTGACAGCATCATCTTGCAAGATTTTAAACAGTTCAGCTGGGATACCGTCGTCTCCTGCTGCCTTGTTATTAGCAATGCTTCTTAAGGCCCATTCAACCTCACTCTTCAGGATGTCTGGCTCTAACTCACTGACCACACCGTCAAAGCTATCTCCAATATTATTATCCTTCCTATACAGATCTTCCGTATATTCTTGCCACCTTTTCTTGATCTCTTCTGCTTCTGTTAGGTCCTTACCATCTTTGTTTTTGATCATACCCATTTTTGCCTGGAATTTACCTCCGATGTTTCTAATTTTCTGGAAGAGGTCTCTTGTCCTTCCTATTCTATTGTCTTCTTCCACTTCCGCACATTGCTTGTTTAAAAATAATTCCTTATCTCTTCTGGCTAACCTCTGGAATTTTGCATTGAATTGGGCATATCTCCCCCTATCACTGTTGCCTTTTGCTTTCCTTCTTTCTTGGGCTACTTCCAGTGTCTCAGCAGACAGCCATCTTGCCTTATTGGTTTTCTTTTTCTTTGGGACGTTTTTTGTTGCCGCCTCCTGAACAATGTTGCGAACTTCTGTCCATAGTTCTTCCGGGACCCTATCTACTAAATCTAGTCCCTTAAATCTATTCTTCACCTCCACTGCATATTCCTTAGGAATATTAGTGAGCTCATATCTAACTGATCTGTGGGTCTTCCCTATTCTCTTTAGTCTGATTCTAAATTGTGCAATAAGAAGTTCGTGATCTGAACTACAGTCAGCTCCAGGTCTTGTTTTTACCGACTGTATAGATGTCCGCCACCTTTGGCTGCAAAGGATGTAGTCAATCTGATTTCGGTGTCGACCATCTGGTGAAGTCCATGTATAAAGTCGTCTTTTAGGTTGTTGGAAGAGAGTGTTTGTTATGCACAGTGAGTTGTCTTGGCAAAATTCTATCAGCCTATGTCCTGCTTCATTTTGTTCTCCCAGACCATGCTTGCCTGTAATTCCAGGTGTCGTCTGACTACCCACCTTAGCATTCCAGTCTCCTGTAATGAAAATAACATCTCTTTTTGGCGTATTATCCAGTAGGTGCTGCAGATCCTCATAGAACTGATCTACTTCTGCTTCTTCAGCATCTGTGGTTGGGGCGTATATTTGGATCACTGTGATGTTAAATGGCTTACCCTGAATTCGAATTGAGATCATTCTATCGTTTTTTGGATTGTATCCAAGCACTGCTTTAGCCACTTTATTATTAATTATGAAGGCTACTCCATTTCTTCTGTGGTCCTCTTGTCCACAGTAGTAGATCTGGTGGTCATCTGATGTGAAGTGGCCCATCCCAGTCCATTTCAGTTCACTGACACCTAAAATGTCTATATTTAATCTTGACATCTCACCAATAACCACATCCAATTTGCCCTGGCTCATAGATCTTACATTCCAGGTTCCTATGGTGTGTTGATCTTTAGAACATCGGATTCGTCGTTCACCACCAGCACCGTCGGCCGCTAGCCGTCCTTTCGGCTTTGAGATAGCTGCGTCATCACATCTGGGGCTAGTTGAACGTATCCTCTGTTCCTCCCCAGTAGCATTTTGACCATCTTCCGACCTGGGAGTCCCATCTTCTGATGGTATACCGACATATCTTTGGTTGTACTGATCCATTTAGTTTTCATGGCAAGAATACTGGGGTGGGTTGCCATTACCTTCCCCAGGGATCGTATTTAGTCTGACCTCTCTGCCACGACCTTCCCGTCTTGGGTGTCCCTTCACGGTTTAGCTCATGGTTTCACTGAGGTGCTCAAGCTCCAGCACCACGACAAGGTAACGATCTCCTTTGCTGGTGGTCACCTGCAGTTCTTGACTTGATTTCATGTAGCCTTCATGTAGCCAAATTTCAAACGCCCTCTCCAAGCCAAATCTGACAATGGGAAAAAGCAGGCAAGCAGGAAGTGGGTAACTCCACCTTCTTTGGGCTGTAACATCACCCCCTTCCTTTAGCACTATCCACACTGGCCTGTGGCCCCCAACACATTACCTTCATGGAAAATGGCCCTTGTACAATAACCCCAAAAGTTGTTTGCCCTACCCCTATTCAGTATTTTAAGATTCCTCTTAATTTGCTTGTACATTCAAATGTACTTTTATGTACTGTGATCTGGCAATACAGTCTTGGGTGTTCCTTGACAGGAACAGCATCTAAGGTAAGAGGCTTTCAAGGCACTGGGGAGTGGCCAAGCATGAAAATGCAGGGGACTGTACAGTGGCACCATCCTTTCTACTGCTGTGCCAAACTGTTAACTTCCCTTAAATATACCCTGTGCAGTTACGGTGGGAGGAATTGAAAGCATTCATGAGAATCCATCTTACCTTCTGTTTGTCTTTCCGCTTTCTTTTCCTGGATTTTAAAACAAGAAACTGACTGATGGGCTTTCCTCCATCTTCACTTCTTTTCCAGGATCTATCACTTGAATGCACATGGAAGGGTCAGGGGACAATGCATTGTTGATCATAACCATGCTGCCTAGTGGGGGGAGATGATTTTCTTGGCAAAATAAACTGAGCAGAAGGAAATTCCTTGCACTGCTGCATGTGAGTATATGCAAGGAACTGTTTGCATTCAAGAAAAGAAACAGAAGGAAGTCAAAGGTCCAGGGTGAAGTGACCTCTACTTTTCCTCTTCCCCTAATTGTGCTAGACATTCTTTCATTCCATGTGAGTCAGACATAAATAAAATCTCTCTCTCTTTCTCTTTTTAAGGGAGTAAAAGAATTCCTGAACACATGGACCAGGATTCAGCCCAGTGTTATCTTCTGATGAATAGCTTGGAGGGAGCCGTTTTGGACTAGATGGCATAGAAATACCAGAAATAAATAAATAAATAAACTGACTATTTAGTACAAGCTCAAAGCAGATGCTGCTAATTCAGCAGTCCACAAATAAACCTTTTAATGCCAGTCTGCAACAACATTTATCCTATTGATAAGCATAATCTGTTGGATGTGGGATGACCATTTGTATAGAACTGTGAAGTGGATTTTTATTTTTAAAGGGAGACTTAGGCCTCTCTCTCCATACAGACTGCAATTAATATTGTCCCACATAACATGTTTTTATGTGAACTACAAATATGCGTCTGAAGGGATTCAAATGCTTAGGAAATATCCCATCAAAACATTATGACAGTCTTTATCAACCTTGTACTATTGGGCAATTGGGACAAGTTCACTTCCATGTGTGATATTTTTAGGTGTACACTACAACTTAGGTATCGTACTTTAGCAGAGGGCCCAGATTTACTGGCATCACTTTAGTGTATGCATGGGAAATGAAGTGAAATTGACAGGAATAGAGAGATGTTAACAACTATGTGATAGAGCAACAAGATGCACTGTAAGACCACCAGGCTGCAACTTCCTGAACCAGCTCAGGGGCAGGAAAAGGAAATCTCAGAGCCTACACTGGTTGTTTGCAAATATCAGCATATGGAATGGGCAAAATATGACAGATAAGAGAAGGAAAACAAAATACTGTCTCAGTACTTTGAGTAAACTCCGAGAGACAGTGGAGGACAGGAAGGCCTGGCGTGCTATGGTCCATGAGGTCACGAAGAGTCGGACACGACTGAATGACTGAACAACAAAAAAACTTTGAGAAAAGGCAACAATAAAAGACACAAAGCACATAAAACAGTATTGATAATGAAAACTTGCCCAGGAAAGGCTGAAGACAGGGCATGCTAGCTTCCTAAATGTGAAACCAATAAGAACCGAACATGTCTTCTTTCCAAGCATGGAGGCATATAAAAGGGATGAATAGATAAGCAAAAAGCATTTGGGAATTGCTTGACAACAAGGAAACATCATCTCTAGACAAACAGTTGCATGATGTCTTCCTTCCAGAAGACATCTGGAGTGTATGCATATGTATGAATATGACTAGGGAACATCAATAATTCTTAAACAATTCAGCCATCACGTAATGGGGAACTTCAGTATTACATTTAGGATAAGCAATATTTCATATTAAGCATTTTTCTTTCTACCCTGTAGGGAAAAAAAGTGTTGTACTATATTTGGAATAGACTGATATTTGGCTTGCCCCACTGTCCCTTTCAAAAGATCTCACAGATGACTCTGTTTTATGTTGAGAACTAAGATCAATTTAAAAAAAGTGTTGTATCTCTTCCTTGGGCCCATACCAATACCATCAAGATAGGTTGGAACTCCAACTTCTGTGATTTTCAGCCATCATGGCCATGGAACATATTAGGTTATTTAGTCTCACGTTTACATCTTTCCCTTCTTCGAGAAGTTCAAGCTAGCCAGGTATGGCTGGGTTGCATGTGAGCCAGATAGAGATCATCATCAACCTTGTACACTGCTGCAGTTCCCAAACACATCTGGAAACTTGGGTGCATTACTGTATAGCACTATCCTGGAAACTTAGGAGAAAAAAAAGATTAATTAATTGGAATTAATTGTATTGTGTGCAAAATATTGTATTTGTACCCAGTCTTAATTTCTTTCACAGCAATATTGTTTTGGAATCAGTGAAAGCTTTACATCTTTTGAATGTTGAATGTATATTAAATATTTCTTGTACTGCTGATGAGGGCATCTGCGTACCACACTTTCCCCTGCTAGTGACATTTATTGATTCTGACAAAGAACTTGATGTTGTCCAGCAGCAGGTCACTTGGAATGTATGAAGCATATTGAATGCAAGATAAATGTCAACATCATTAATATCATCAGAGTCTTTCAAAATGAGAACTGTACAGACTATGTAATCTAAATCAAAATGATTCTTTATGAAGTCTGGCATCCAAAGGGATTTGTTCATTTCTACAGAAATGAACTTTGACATCATACTTAAAGATTCCTATGCCAGTTGGTGATGGGTAAGCTTTTTTAAAAAAAGAATTATGGGAAACAGAAATTGCCAGCTGTTTTAAGACTTGAGTTAATGATATCTATGTTCCTAAGTGCTGAAATGGGCTATGTTGTCAGTGTCAGGTTGGTGGGGGGCATATTTGAAGACCTCTCATAAGATATAGGACTGCACTAAATATTTTTCTTCTTTGGGTTTGGGGGGCTTGAAGCATCAATCTTGTGTTGAAGGAAATAAATAAAATAAGGTGGGTCTACCTACATAATCAAATTTGGCTACATGACATAACTGAGGAAAAAACTAGGCTATCTGAAGATGGCAGGAAGCATTGCTAATTTTTAAGAATAAACAATATTTTTGGAGTATCAAAAATAAACTAGAAACACAGCTTCTGCAACACTAACAACATTTTTGGATACTTTTAATTTAGGCTAAAATGAATGAAATGGATACACACAGAGAGACAGACAAGTTCTGGTATTTTAATGGGAAGAATGGACTGGGAAAGCTGGAAACCTGATACTGCTATCCAATACTTATCATTAGATCATCTTATTTATGTATGGATTTATTTAAAAACATAGCCTACTTTTCAGATGCAGAGTATAATAAAGTAATAAAACCGAAGAAAATTGCAGATATTAAAAACTCAGTACAGCACCATGACCACAACAGAAGCATTCTAAATAGCACAGCATCAGAAGATTAGACAAAAGCTGATAAAGAGGGAGATCTTTTAGCCAATTTATGCCAACAATAATTGGCAGGGAGGGAATTCCATAACCCAGTTCTTGGTTTATTATGTATCCCATCCTTGCCAACGGTGCTTTTCTCTACCAGCAAGTCTACCTCCCCCCACCCCCAAATCTGAGGAAAATGAAGCTGTTAGCTTTTACTGACTTTACCCTACATATATGTTCGCTGTCCATGCAATTGAGGAATTCTGGGACTGTTCACAAATCTGGAAGGTGCTCAGGACCATTGGAAAGTTGTTCTAATAGCTGTCTAAATACATAAACTTTAGAGTGATAATTCTAACTGAACCTGACTCTCCATGTATTAAAACATAGGCTAGTAGAGAAAGCTTACCTTTCCTCCTGCGTTAGGGATCTTGGGCTTCATACCAGATGAATTTATTACTTGATGATGTAGAATATAATTATGTTTCTACGAAAACTATTTTGGCCTCAACTCACTAGTTCAGTATCTGCTATAACAGTAATTCAAGAAGTAGCCTTGAGACACTTGGAGACATATAAACTACCAGGACTTTTGTAGAATCAAGTATTAATTCATCTCTGAATTATGTTGAAATGACTTTATGGAAACTTTATTTCTCAAGGATGTAAAATTGAAAGACAATCATCCTAACTACATTAGAATCACCAAATTACTTTTAGGTTGACATTTCCATTTCCATTTCCATTACATGGCTATCCAAAAGGAGTATACTTGGTGCATATCAGAATGAATGTATGATTGAAGTTAATTATTCTATTCACCTTTAAATGAATTATAGATTGTGCTGTTTTGCCCAAGAGAAAAGTCATTTTCACCCATTGAACAAATCCAGGAATTGTTATTACCATTTGTGGTTTCTCTAATGCAGCTTCATCCCCATGTTTCCACACTGCTGGATTTGTAATAATGTGTGGAAAATTCAAAGGTTAGTGGAATTAAATACCACTTTTGCTGTTATAGTTTTGATTCAGAATAACTCAAGGTAAGATATAAATTGACATCTAATAGTCTACAAAGAAAAAGGCAGATGCCACATTTTTCATTTAAATGCCAAATAATTTAAGTTCTACCAGAGGCAAAGTGTTAGGAAAGTAATATTCAAGAAAGTGAGTTCCATTGTTGTTAATAAACTGAGTCTCAGGAGACTTTCTAAACCACACATTATATGTTAAATATTACGTGCTTTTTTGTAATGGTATCAGTTCTTTCAATATTTCAGAAACTTGGGAATGGCCACTAATGTTATTTCCCTTTGTATCTTGTGTGTATGAGCATAAACGTGGGAGAAATATATGCCTGAGGTATTGCTGCCTTAACTTTTATTCTGACTTTATTTAGCTGTTCTCATTTCAGTATGAGGAAAAGGAAATCACTTTTGTTTTCCTCCCAACCCAAAGGAGTAGAGAATTTCAGTGAAATTCTCATGCAGGGTATTGAGGCAAAACCCCTTGAGCAAGAGAAGGACATTTTAGGCCAATGGAACGACAGATTTTAACATAGTGTTTTTCACCGTCCTCTTAAAGCAGGGGATGAATTCACTAAATGCTACTGCAAATCATATCATGAGCCTGAATAAAGAGTTCTACTTTTTGTCATGTAAGATGTTGGCGCTATAAAATTTAATTTAATATTCGATTTAGGCACTGTCCAACTCCAAACAACTCTGAGAGGCTCACAATATAACAAAGAAAATAAAACGCAGCACAGTTCAAAAACATAACCAGCAAAAAACAAATAAGTAAAGGAGATAAAAAACAAGATGGCAAATCTGGCCAACAGCAGAACTCACAAGGGGCTCCAGCCACCTTAGTCCAAGGCCTGGGAGAAGAGCCAGGTCTTCAAGGCCCTCCAGAGCCACCTGGATTGTAGGGGGAATTTCATTCCAGAGGGAAGGTGCCACAACAGAGAAGGAGTGCTTCTTTGGCCCCAAAAGGTGACACTGTTTAATTGAAGGGACCTAAAGTGCACCCCCCTCCAAAGTCCAACCATACCTCACCATGGTGGAGGGGTGAACAGCATAAGTTATACTTATGCTGGCGAACATGGCTCTGGCCTGGAGAAAGACCTGGCGACCTACTCCAGTACTCTCTGCCAAAAAACTTTATGGATCAACCCAAAAATGCAACAGACATGGTACCAAGCAGTGAGACCCCCAGGCTGGGAGGTATCAATAAAGCTACTGGGGAAGAGCAAAGAGATGATCTTAGTAGCCGGAGCAGTTATGACGTGGTCGGGGTAAAGCCAAATGGACCCCCAACAGCTGAGGTGGCCCCTTGCGAAAAGAGATCTCTACGCTGCACAAAAGTTTTTAAAATCGGGACATGGAATGTTAATGGATTACATCTAGGAAAGTTGAGCATTGTTAAAGAGGAAATGAATCGGCTTAACATCAATATACTAGGCATCAGCAAAGTTCTTTGGACCGGAAGTGGCTTCTTCAACTCTGATGACCACACTGCATACTTCTCTGGCAATGATACCATCAGAAGAAGAGGAGTGGGTTTCATACTACACAGAAGACTTGGCAGGACCATAGAAAGTTACTGAACAGTTAGCAATAGGATTATGGCGATACGTATCAATGGGAAACCTCACAACATTACCATTCTGCAAATCTATGCACCCACTGCGGCTTCAGCAGAAGAGGAAATCGAAGAATTCTGTGCTGGCATTGAAGAAACCCTGAAACAAACACCAAAGAAAGGTATTGTCTATATCATTGGTGACTTCAATGCGAAAGTGGGAGCAATGGAAGAATCAGGAATTGTAGGTAAGTTTGGCCTTGGAGAACGAAATGATTCAGGAGAACGTCTGATTCAGCTATGCCAAGAACAGGAGTTAATAATAATGAATACGTGGTTCGAGCAGCCCAAAAGACGATTATACACTTGGATCTCACCAAGCGGAGAATATCATAATCAAATAGACTGCATTTTATGCCAACAGAAGTGGAAAAGTTCCATCCTTGCTGTGAAAACATTCCTTGGTGCAGATTGTGGATCTCACCAAGCAGAGAATATCAACCATGAACTGCTAGTGGCCAAGGTGAAGCTAAGGGTCTGCAGTGTTCTGCAGTGACCACCTATGACTCAAAAATTCAATGTTGAGAGGATTTCTCCTGCATATGCAGTTGAAGTTAGGAACAGATTCGAATTGCTTAACACCACAGAAAGACAACCAGACGAACTATGGGAGGAAATAAAAGCAACTGTCAATGAAGTAGCACATCAACATATTGCTTACAAGAAACCAACAAAATTGGCTAAGTGGATATCAGAAGCAACATTAGAAACTGCAGTAAAAAGAAGAAAGGCAAAAGCTATTGGTGATAGGGAAGAAGTACAAAGATTAAATGCAAAGTTTCAGAGAGAAGTGAGGATAGACAGAAGAATTTTGGGTTGAGCAATGCAGGAAACTGGAGGAAGCAGCCCAGAAAGGATGTACAAGAGAGTGTTTTGCTTATGTGAAGAAGGTCAGAGCTCCTTTTATGGCAAGAAAGGTAACAGTCAATGGACATGATGGACAGGAATTACATGACCAACAAGCAATCAGAGAAAGGTGGTGGGAATATACAGAGCACTTTACACAAACGAAAATCAAAACCAAGGCACAGGAGAAGAACTGCCAGAGCTGGAACCTGATATCTTGGAGGAGGAAGTAGAATGGGCACTCAATCAGATGTCAAGCCACAAAGCCCCTGGAGTTGATGGAATACCAGCAGAGCTACTGAGACCACTGCCAACAAAAGCATTGACAGCATTATGTCAAAGTGTATGGAAGACTGGTCAATGGCCAAAAGAGTGGATATTCCAATACCGAAAAAAGGTGACACAAAAGTCTGTTCAAACTATCGCACCATCACCTTAATACCACATGCGAGTAAAATTCTCTTGAAGATCATCCAACAATGTATGAACTCAACCATTGAAAGAAAGTTACCAGATGTACAAGCTGGATTCCGAAAAGGAAGAGGAACACGTGATCACATCACCAACCTTCAATGGATGATGGAAAAGGCAAGGGAATTCCAAAAAGACCTCTACATGTGCTTCATTGACTATACAAAAGCTTTTGACTGTGTTGATCATGACAAGCTCTGGAACTGCTTGAAAGAAATGGGAATATCATCACACCTCATCCAACTGATACGATCTCTGTACTTTGATCAAGAAGCAACTGTAAGGACAGCATATGGAGACACAGAATGGTTCAAAATTGGAAAAGGCACTCTTCAGGGTTGTATTCTATCACCTTCATTATTCAATATGTATGCAGAAGTGGTTATGAGAAAGGCACATCTAGAAGAATCTACTATTGGGGTAAAAATTGGTGGTAGGAACATCAACAACCTTCGTTATGCAGATGATACAACACTGCTGGCGGAAAGTAAAAAAGAACAGCTAATCCTAATAGTCAAAGATGAAAGTGAAAAACTTGGATTGCGCCTTAACACCAAAAAACAAAACAAAGATAATGGCAGAGAATGTGCAAGTCAGTGTTAAGATCAACAATGAGGTAATTGAAGCAGTGAAGGAATTTAACTTCCTTGGCTCTAAAATTGATCAAAAGGGTGACTGCAGCCCAGAGATTAGAAGACGTATAGCGCTTGGAAGAACAGCAATGACCAGCATAAATAACATCTGGAAGAATAAAGATATCAGCCTCCCAACCAAATGCAGACTAATTAATACGATCATATTTCCAATATCTACGTAAGGTTGTGAAACTTGGACTTTGAGGAAGGCAGATAGGAAAAAGATAGATGCATTTGAATTGTGGTGCTGGAAACGACTACTACGCATCTCATGGACAGCAAAGATTACCAACAAGGAAGTCCTAGACAGAGTTAAACCAAAAATATCCCTGGAAGCCAAGATCACCAAACAAAAACTGTCATACTTCGGTCATGTTATGCAAGCCGACTCACTCGAAAAGACAACTATGCTGGGACTGATCAGAAGAGGAAGGGGCCACCCTAGGACTCACTGGCTTGACACCATCAGAAGGGACACTGGAATGACTTTGATGGAACTAAAGGAAGCTGTAAGAGATAAAAAGGCATGGAAAGCATTGATCCACAAAGTGACCGAGAGTCGGACACAACTGAATGGATAGACAGACAGAAAGTGCACCAATCCTGTTAGTACATATCAGCTGGGCAGACACCATGGGAGATAGGTGGTCCCTCAAATAACCAGGTCGTATGCTATGTAGGGCTTTATAGGTCACAACCAGAACCTTGAATAACACCCTGAAGTAGTTTCATTGCCTAGTCTGGCAATGAAACATCTTCAAGAAAACAACAAGGCTTAGAGAGCACCAAGGACTCCAAAGTTCAACCCTGAGCTACAAATATTCTCTTTGATTGGTACCCTGAAGTAGACCAACATCCAGTGCGGCACATGTAGCAGAAGTGCCACACAGACATTCCAAGGCATGCTCATCACTGCCTGCCCTGCTGCATTCTGGACTAGTTGAAGTTTCTGAGTGGTCTTCAAGGGCAGCCCCGTTGTACAGTGCATTGCAGTAGTCCCACTGGGAGGTGACTAAGGGATGACTGATGATAAGCAGAGCCTCTTGATCCAGGAATGGGTACAATTGCCACACATGACAAAGCTGTGCAAAGGTCCTGTCCACAGCTGCCAACTGCTCTTCAAGCAGGAGCAGTTGGCAGCTGTGGACAGGACCTTTGCACAGCTTTGTCATGTGTGGCAATTGTACCCATTCCTGGATCAAGAGGCTCTGCTTGGCCCCATGTCATGCAGGGCTTTAAAGGTAACAACCAGCACCTTGAATTGCATCCAGAAGCCTATTTGGAGCCAATGTAGTTCATGTAGCAATAGTGTTATGTTGATATAGCATGGTGCATCCAATACTGCATTTGCCACCACAGTCTGGACCAGCTGAAACTTCTGAATACTTTTCAAGGGTAGCCCCTTCTGGAGTGCATTGCAATAGTCCAATTGCGAGGTGACTGAGGCAGGAGTGACTATGAGCAGTGCCTCCTGATCTAGGAATAGACACAATTGGCTCACAAGATGTATTTCTGCAAAGGCTAGAGTCCTAGTCCAACACATGAGGTGGCATACATATTTAAATACATACATACATACATACATACATACATACATACATACATACATACATCATTGAGGCTTTCTCTGTTTGTTTGTTTTTATTTGTTTGAGCTTTTCCTGACTACTTTAGTGGCCTCACAACAATGTCACGGCACTATCTCCTTCAAATATGATAGGTTTTACCTTCATTCAGAAGGTAATGAAGTGATGAAAACTTAGCTGAACTCTTGCTTGATGCTCTGAGATAGCAAACCCAGGTGTTGAAAGTTGAATCAATGGGACTTTGTGAAGATGCTTAGTTATCTTGTTGTTTGGAACCTGTCCCATCCAAAAGATTTACCCATGATATTAAGAAGACTGGCTCCCTCCCCACCCCCTGGTAGTAGCATGGTGGTTATTTCAGAAATTAACTTGGAAAAAACAATTAATTCCACCATATTTTACACCATATTTTGCAGCTTTCCATTCCAAATGAAATTCCCTCTGTTAAATATTTTCATTCTATCATTAAATTTCCACTTAATCAGTCAGCATCCAAGCACGGGATTGGCACGATTCTTTCCTCAGCTGAAACAGAAGTACAGTAGGTTGCTTAATCTCTGCTTAATTGGCTATTTAGAAGAGGGACAGATTTACCTTCCTATTGATATAAATCATCCAAATTGCCTTTTGGGAACTGTTGAATGTAAAAGGCTTGTTTCTCAGCAAGGATGCTATTATTCTGAGAGACTAAAGTCAAAATCACTACCTAAATGTTTAGACATAATGATGGTCATGAGTTACAAGATAAAATCTTGACCTTCGGTGCCCCAGAAGTTCATAGCAAGTAGGGTTGTACAAGAGCTGATGATACAGAATATGAGTAGCCCCAAGGCACAAATACTATCCAGAATTCTACAGAAAAGTAAGTTGTCCTAACTATTTAATAGACTTCAAATTAGTATGCTGAACAGGTTCACTCATCTTCAAAACTGATCTGTTTAACAGTCTATACCCATATGCAAGCCCAGGGGTTTGCTATGGCTGCACCTACTCAGGAAAAGAGAATCAATGGTTAGTTAGCTCATAGACAAGGTATTTTTACAGTCAAGGAGGAGGAGAAGCCACAGTGTCACAATGAGAGAAATCTTTCTCCCATTGTGCCATGAAATAGGTAAAGTTGGGGGCTCTGTGAGGTTTTGCAACCATATATCTTGCTACGTTTTACAAGCAGGCTGCAAAGGGGGGTAGAGGGGGATTGACAGAACCGTGTGCGCAAAAAGGCTGCATTCCTTTGCTGGCTGTTTGGGTGAAGAAGAACCGCCAAGATCGTACCATGGGTGCACCCATGGGGGGGGGGGAGAAATGGAAAGTTACCAACAGGGACTGTTTGGAAAAGAAAGGGTGGTTGCTCAGCAGTGGGGGTGGGTGGGTAAGGACTGCTTTTAACTGCAGAACTGAAAGTATAATGCTAGTTGTGACTTCACTTTGGAACTGGAAGCTTATCTTTATTAAACAGAACTTATTCATATCCTATACGGCCTGTGTTTAAGTTGCTTTTAAAAGATTTAGAACCAGGATTCCTCACACAGGATGAATTTTCTGCCTTACATACTAAAATCACTTGGTCGAATTTGGATATTCTACACTGTGATGACGGTAGAGAGAACATTTTTAGTGCTATGCCACAAGCAAGCAGGCATAATAGGCATAGCTAAAGAGATGTAAACATTTGCCCATTTTCTGCCATCTGGATTAATTTGGGTAGTTAATCTAGGGGTGCAGATTGTTAGATGTTAACTCCCATCAAGCCCACCTTTCATTATCAAAGCCACTGGAAGTTGTTAGGCTAACAATGTCTGGAGCTCCACAAACTACCCAACTGTACTTTAATTCTTATTCTAAGCTGCTTGAAACTAGGGTGAATGATGAACCTTCCTGAGTTACATTCTTGTGCGTTTCCTTAATTTTGCTCTGCCATGTTTTCCTCCTCCTGAAGCCTGGATGAATGAGGATATTATTTATACAGCTAAAGTAATCCCAGAACAGGCTGTAACTTACCATTTATTTGTTCATGTGCATCTTTTCATCATTTGTCTATTCTAGGATATCAACTTTTCTATACATAAATCAATTAATAAAATAAATTTGAATCTGTACACTAGGAAACATTAAGGCCTCTCTGGAACTCAAGGCAGCACACATATAGATTTACCTGGCACCAACTACTCCAGGTAAATCTTTCCCTAAAGTCATCAAGGTAGGTTGCAAGTCCCCACCCTTCCTGAAACTAAAGATGTGGTGAATGGAAATGCGGCTTTTCTCTTGTTGCCCCAGTCTTGTGGAATAATTCATTGCAGTTAGATGCTGATCCTGGTACAGATCCTGTGGAGATGCCTACTAAGTCCAGCTCTGGGAGGAATTTGCACAAGTTGGACCTGAGGAAGTGGACAGGGTTCTCATGACTGTGAGCACAGCCACCTGCTTATTAGACCCATGTCCCTCCTGGCTGGCAAAGGCTTCCTGGGAGGCGATGTGTGGTTAGGTTTTGGTGGTGGTAAATTCTTCTTTGAGGGGGGTGGGTTCCTCTTCCCCCTCCTCAAGAAGCTATCACTAGACCCAACCATACTGGACAATTTTCATCCAGTATCCAACTTTCCCTTGTTAGGAAAGGCTGTTGAGAAGGTGGTCATGCGGCAGCTTCAGAGGATCCTGGATGAAACCAATTATCTTGACCCCTTTCAGTCAGGTTTCAGGCCTGGGTGTGGAACTGAAACAGCACTGGTCACACTTTTAGATTACCTTTGGTGAGAGCAGGATAGAAGTAGTGCATCCATCCTTGCTCTACTTGACCTCAAGGTGGCCTTTGATACCATCGACCATGGTATCTTTCTGGACTGACTATGATGGTTGGAGGTGGGCAGCACTGTTCTCCTTCCTCTGCAGCCAGGTCCAATCAGTGTTCATTAGGAGTGAGAGGTTCTGCCATCAGCCCCTACATTGTGGGGTGCCGCAGGGTTTGTTATTTTCTCTGCTCCTGTTTAACATCTACATGAAACTGCTGGGTGAGGTAATCTGTAGCCTTGGGGTGAGGTTTGCTGGCCTTCCAGAATGGCCTGAAAACATGGCTTTGCCATCTGGCCTGGGGATCTGATAACACAGGTATGGATCCTGCAAAGTAGCTGTATTGCTAGGGAAATTGAGTGGGCATTCCTGCAGATTATTTTTTATCATGTTTTTTATGGTTTTTAATAAGTTTTGTTGTTATTGTTTTAGTTATTTTGTTGCATTGTTTTGTGTTTTTAACTTTGAACACCACTCAGAGTCACGTATGTGAGATGGGCAGCTATATAAATTAAACTAACAAACAAACAAAATAATCTGTCCCCCCCCCCCCCCCCAGGTAAGCTTCTGGTTGCCATTTAGAAGGAAATTTAAACCAATACTCATCCATTGGGATTTTGGATCTTAATCTATTGGAAACTGCTGTTTTTATAATTTATCATCTTGGTTTATATATTTTATTAACTTATTGTATGTGTTATGTAATACTCCCTACTCCCTATGCCACTGTAATCAAGCCTAAGTACTGTAATTGAATTGGTGAAAAACAGTTTGGTGTAGTGGTTAAGACCCCAGGCTAGAAACTGGGAGACTGTGAGTTCTAGTGCTGCCTTAGGCTCAAAGCCAGCTAGGTGACCTTGGGCCAGTCCCTCTCTCTCAGCACTAGGAAGGAGGCAATGGCAAACCACAAATCTTGCCAAGAAAACTGCAGCAACCTATTCAGGTAGTCGCCAAAACTGACTTGAACCCCCCAAAATGGAGATGGACTGAATGCATATTCTGCCCTTATTTCCTCTTTCAGCGTTGACTGCTTTGGGTCATATGTTAAACTGTTCTCTGATATGCCTAGTGATTTACCATTTTATATTTTCTAAATTGGCATATTGATTGCAATGTATAAATAACAACGAAAACAACACAGATGCAACTGTCAGGAATTTGGGCATCTTTTTTATTGCAAGGTAATTTTATACAGTTCAAATGTTTATTAAATACCCAACAGAAAAATAGAAGCATCTTTATAAATATGGATTAGCCTGGTTCTCAAGGTAGCTCCCTGGTTATTACTGTGGTGCATATATTATCATTTTTAATAGGGTGATCTTCATTCAGAAACAAGGAACTAATTTCCATGTTCTCGGATCCTCTTTGCTTTGTCATACAGCTCCATCTTCCATCATGAATAAATCCCATTTCATTCAGAGTGGAAAGTGCCTGTTTAGTGCAGAAATGGTTCTTTACTCTGAAGTAGTAAATAATTAAACTGAGAAAAAGAGGACAAGATACATCAAAATGACAACCCTTTTGATATCAATATTTGCTTAGTGGAAAGTGTTACTTTCTGATCTCTTTTCTTCTAAGTTCAGACTATGAAATATGAAAAGCCATTCAGGAAACTGGATATTATCCTTATCACAGCAACAGTTTTTGTTCTTTTATTTTAAATTACTTTGGCCAGACACAATTATTGGTTTCAAGCTCTTAATGTCAGAAAGATTAATATACACATATATGCATATGAGAGACCATGAATAAGACCATGGAAGAATGTGTTATTATTAAGAAAATTTGTGAATAGAGATAATTTGAATATATGTGAGACATGTTCTCATTAAAAGTTTCTAAAATCAATACGTATTTTGAGGCAGCATTTGCAAAAACAGACAAAACAACACACTAAGCTGCTTTGAAATAAAATTGCCTCATCTTAAGAACAATGAGAAGGCATCCCACAATATTCTGCTATTGGCATTAAGTGTACAGCAAATGGTTTTCCAGGCTCTATTTTCTTCAGATTATTGTGATTGTTTTCTCCTTTAAGGATATTGGAAATTAAGGAGAGAATACAGATATATTTTACATTTATTCCAGAAGTCATCAGAAAGTCTTTCACACATGGAAAAAGAAACCAAAGGCTTCCCTAAAAAGATTGTACTACAAAGTGTAAATAGGTTGCATAATTTCTTTGGTAAGGCAGGGCTACACATATTTTGATGGCCAAGGGGCAACATTTCAGGTGGGGGGGAGGAGGCCTGAAAAGTGGGAGGGGAAGGGCCACATTGGACATCCTTTGGGCAAGTTTGGGGGAGGTTCTTTATGACTATTTTAGGATGGAGGGAAGCTGTCAGTTTTCAACAATCATGGTCAAGGGGGGCTCCAAGTTTGCAAATGTGGGAATTGCAGGCCATATATTTGATCATATTATGTATCCATGTGAATTGTGTTATATATTATTGGGAGAGACTTTCCAGGGCCTTGGGTATTGCTCTTACGTTATTTCAAACTGGTCCTTTTAACAGAGATGCCAGAGGTTCAACCTGAGACCTCAGGCATGAAGAACCACCATCTTCTACCACCTTCTGTTCTATCTCATCCGTCATATTAACTGTTCCCTGCCTTGATGGTTTTCCCTGCATTTTAAATTTCCTGGGTTCCCTCTCATATGAAGGTAGTACTCTTTCTGGACAAATTTAGTACCGGTTTATTTAAGGAATGAAAGATCTACCTGAATAAAAGGCAACATGACTCCCTAATTCACTTTTGTCTTACCTGGAAGCTGCTGCATGGCTCCCTTAGAATGAGCAGCTGAGGTGTGGAGGAATTTATGGCTGTCACAAAACTTAACACCTCTGGGGATTTTATTCAGTCAGCTGATGCTTAGACAATTAACTATTTACATGCCTCCAAAGATGAAACATTATTCAAACATTTCACTTTGTGTGCTTTTTTCCCAGCCCACACCTATCAATCCATATCATTCTTCATTTTTCAACTCTAGGGATATTAACTTTTGCTTTAAGGCTGTCAAAAGAGAAGGAGAAGGGCAAACAACCAATACTGATAGATTTTGATAATTTGTTTTGCTTTTTCTCCTCATGCCCCCTTTCCCATTTCTAATGACAATTAATCTTTTTGACAACACCTAATGTTTGGGAGCAAAAGGGTGGCTAAATGAAGCTTTACCAGTGGGCCAAACAAAATGGCAGTTGGATGCTGCTTTAGATACTTCCATCAAGTGATTGGGTCATGGACCAAAATAGTGATTAGATTTGATGTTAGTCAACAATTCTGCTTTGAACGAAGTCATGACATTATTATTTAATGTAGGTTCAGTGAACACTTCTGGACACTGGAAAAGAGACTGGGAAAGGAAATTAGCATACTGATAATTTCATCCCATTTCCAGTCTAAATTTAACTTGGTTGAGGAGAAATGCAGCTTTGTTACACTTTAATCCAATGTAACTGAAGAAGAGGTAATTACAAATACTATTTGTAAATCCAAGGCTCATTTGTGTCTCTTAGTGGGCAGGGTTTGAGCATGAATATCTTCAGAGAAGAAAGGGAAAATCAGATGAATGTGGCCGATCAAGTGTTGCAAACGTATCTCATCTCAAAGGCCAAATAGGGTTTGCAATGCAACACATGAATGAGAAGATTTTCTGGCACCCTGATTTGACTGTTTTGTAGAACTGTAAGAAGTGCACAACACAGCCTATTAGGATGCTGCTAAAGCACAATCTGAGCATCTCATTTGGTACCAAATGTCCAACATGGAGATTTGTTCCAGTACAGATAGCATCATAGAGACATGAATGCATCCAAACAGTACACAGATGACTTCCTCTATGCCATCTACATAATTTATTGTGATGTTTAAGTTCTGGCAAAATTCTGTTATCTGCGCATTGAGAACTGCTGGCAGACGATATCTGTAGAAACTCACAATGGACTCTTATTTCTCACCATATCCATTATTCTTCTTCACAAAGCTTAGCTTTGGCTGCTGCATTTGGAATAAAAAATGAGAGGAATGGATTATTCTTAATCCATTCACTCTTTCTTAATATATTTGGTTTGTGACTACTTCTTTCATATTGATCATTCATTGTTGTATTCAGTCCATATTCATTCCATATTCATTCCATATTCATTCATTGTTGATCCTGTCTCTTCTTGTTTTAACACACATACATGTTAAATAGCCCATTCCCATTGCTTTCAGCTTACATTCATATTTCTCCTGACATACCCAACATTCACTTCTATATAACAAAGTGGGCAGAATTATGTTATGCCCATTTTCATTTCTTTTGAGAAACCTTCATTTCTTGCAACAGACTACAAAGTACCCAGTACACTTGTTCTGGCATTTGCACTTCTTAAAATGTACCCATCCATTTTCAGAATGTTAGCAAATATTCCAATAAGATACAGAGGTTCATTTGCTTTTTCACCATTCACATATAATTCACAATAACTTTCTCAATTTTTCCTGAAAAACACAACTACCTTGATCTTTATTACATTAATTTTAAGATCCATATTTGTCTTTTATCATGCAGTCTATCCAACATTGATTGCAAATTCTTTGGGTCCTCAGCCAACATTAGGCTTCATCTGCATAGAGAAGTATACAAAGGCTAACCATACGTCCTGTTTTGAATGGGACAGTCCCGTTATTTTAACATTTTCCAACTATCCCATTGTTCAGGACAAAATGTCCATTTTGTCCTGTTTGCAAACAAAGTTAGAGTGCATGCGTGCGTGCGCTGGCACGCGTGCCTGCACAACTTCCTCTGCACCTGCCTGCGCGCATGCCTCCGTGCCATCATGCCAGCGCACGTGTGCGCATTAGGGTCCCGTTTTCGTCTCTAGGAAATATGGTCAGCCTAAGTATACATATGTTAATTTATATCCCCAGCCAATACATTTCTACTATTAGCACAAGCATTCCTTATACATTTATCAATAAATACATTAAACCATGAAGCAGATATCACAATCCTTGTCTTATTCCAATTTTCCATTCCATGCATTGGTTTCATATGCTTGCTTTCAATCAACAAATGTACAGTAAATTTTCTCACATTCATACATTTCTCAGTGATCCACTGAAGAGCAAATATCTAGTCCATACAAATTTGCCTAGCATGAAGCTGCACTGCACTTCCCAAATTTTGCTCATTGCTGGCTATCCCTTTGTAGAGGGGTACAATACTGGCATTCTTCCTATTGTCAGGGAAAAATGAAGCCTTCACACAAATGTTGAACAAGCTGTACAGCCATTCCCTAAGCTGACCATATCGATATTTTAACAGTAAAATTTTTGCAGTAAAACCATCCACACCTGCAGCATTACTATTTTTCAGTTTCTTCAAAGCATTTATGCCTTCATTTCCATCATTTTTTCCTTGCATACTCTTTAATATATCACTGTCATTCTAATACAAAACTTTAACATGCTATTTCCAGCTTTCCCTCACCTCTGTTTCTTTTAATGTTTTTTATTTAAAATCCCAGAGGATTTTTGTTTAGCCCTCTTCACCCACTTTCAAAACAAGATTTCTATTAAAATTGTTACAAATTAAAAGTCTATATTGTTTCTGCCTCTTTCAATTTGTTAATCTGCCTGGGTATATTATTTGAAAGTAATTTGAGATTATCTAACCAGCTTAGCCAATGAGTTGCAGACATTGAACCCTTAGTTTGATTTTTGGCTTGACTTGATAGAAGACTCACAGATTTGACTTGGCTGGATTAGAAACTTTATTGCAGGCAATTGTTGGATTGTAAACATATTCTTACATTTCTGTATATATAAATACAAATATATTTCATATTCATATATTAGAAACATATGCACTTGTATTATGGCTCTGAAACCATTTTGTATTTCCTTGAAGAGTTTTGTTAACTTTCTTACCCTTCCTTTCTAGCAGGCCTTGATAGATAGCTGTGCCCATAGAAAGATAAAGTGTACTTTCCAAGGATAGCTTCTCCAGGGGAAATATATTGTTTAATAACGGTCAAGGAGCCCTAGCAAGGATGGAAGGAAGTTCCTAATATGGAGTGAAGGAAGGAAATTCCTAATATGGAATGAGGGTAAGGTGGAGTATGGGTAACTGAGTAAGGGGTGGTCTTCTAAAGGAGGAGTTGAATGGCATCTATATAATGTGCTGTAGGAAGGGGGTACTGCACGGCCGCCCACCTAACAGCTTGCTGTCATTGCTTTTGCTCTTGGGTGAATAAACTCCTAACTTCATGCAATTGGTCAGTTTCTTTACTCCCGGCTCAGGAACGAACTTGGTAAGATAAAATTTACTTCTAACACAATAATGAAGCCACATGCACATCTGTTGACCGTGTGTGATGCTTCATTATTGAGTTTAGAATGGGAAGGAACGGTTGAGTCTTCTGGTCAGCAAGCCTCTCTCTCTATGCAGCCAGGAGGCAGCACTATAGATTTTTTTCCCCTCAAACCTTTGCATTTGGAACTTTTTTTATTATGTTGTTGTTGGAAATCTTAATATATTATATTGTTTTGATACAATGAACAGGTGTCAAAATTTGTAGAGAGGAATATAAGCTTAAAAGCTATGCAGATGGTGTAGTATTAACCATCACAGAACTACAAAAGGCAATAAAACAGTTAATAAAAACAATTCATAATTTTGGAGAATTTTCTGGATATAAAATCAATGTTAAAAAAAACAAATAATTACAAGATACTTAATGCAAGGAGAGATCAATCTTTTGCAGGAAAAATCTGGCTGTCAGATAGCTCACTCAGTGAAATACCTTGGTTTGCATCTGACAGGCAACAATCAAGAAATATACCGAAATAATTATGCATTTGGATCTTTTAATTGTCAGAAAGACAGCTTAGGATGTAAAGGTCATATTGCTCCCAGAAACCAGGGTTAGGGGTGGAGGATAGATGCTAACAGCAGGAACTACCAAACGACTACCCATAAACAAGTTTGAGCAGAGTGTGAAGACATAGAAAGCTTCTGGTAGAGGTGATTTGGGACCTCCAGATTTCTACCCTGTGGTTCTCAGCATTCACTACACCCACTCTTTTGTAGGGTTTTTATCTCAAGGTAGATGATAAAGCAGGAGCAAGATTTGTATCTTCCATATGTATAACTCAATAAGAAATAATAAGGCAGGCACAGATGCTGGGAAAGTGAGTAATAACAACGTTACTGATGTTCATCAAAATCAGACTGCTTTTTCTTCGTCCAAGGCTGCCCTATTAAACTATTATTTTTTCTGTGTATGGTCGAAGGCTTTCACGGCCGGAGTTCAATGGCTGTTGTGGGTCTTCCGGGCTGTGTGGCCGTGTTCTGGAAGTTGTGGTTCCTAACGTTTCGCCAGCATCTGTGGCCAGCATCTTCAGAGGGCAGGAGCACAGATAGAAGCAAAATCTCTGACTTTTGAGATTTTGCTTCTATCTGTGCTCCTGCCCTCTGAAGATGCTGGCCACAGATGCTGGCGAAACGTTAGGAACCACAACTTCCAGAACACGGCCACACAGCCCGGAAGACCCACAACAGCCTATTATTTTTTCTCTTTCCTTTAAGAGATGCAAGGATGATATCACTGCAGGGGATATGACTGAAAAATTCAAATTTTGGGGTTGCCACCTGAGAACAAGCTTCCCCATCCCTGAATGTGCAGACACAGTCCAATAGCTTTCTCTTCCCTCTGGCCAGCTTTTGATATGGAAGGGTGGTCTTGCAGAGTTGCAGCCTGTTGAGATTGTCTACTTTTAAAGGGGTTCTTATATCTGAAAGGAGGAAGAGCATGAATTAAAATTAAAGTCCCAGCCCTGCTCATATTCATGACCCCCCAGTTTGCATTATTGCCACTTACCCACCATGGCCTTTATACCCCCAGTGTTAAAAGATTGCCCTTCTGTGCTTTAAAAATTGGTGATCAGAAGCATGTTTATAAGCATTCCATAGACTTAAAACTGCAACAGTTGTGATCAAGGCTGAAATAAACAAGCCATAAAAATGAACTTAATGAATAAAATTTTCCTTAAAAATTTAGCACTGAATGCTTCAATGTCAGGGGGTGCTAAAGGACCAATGAGGGGAAGGTCATTTTTATAGGAACATTTTCACATGCATGTAGCAGTCATATTTGTTTGTTTGTTTGTCTAATTTATATAGCTGCCCATTTCACAAAACCAGTGACTCTGAGCAGCATACAACAGAGCTAAACAATTAATAAATACCTAAAACCATTATCATTATTAATTGTTTTAAAAAAAACATTAAAAACTAGAAAACAAAGCTAATACAAAAAATAGTAGATGGGAGGTTAATAATAATGGAGCCACCTCAGTAGTTCACCCATCCCTTGAGGTCCCCAGGCCTGCTGGCATAACCAGGGACCTTTGGAAGCTCAGAAGTGATGAGGCCGACCTCACCTCGTGGGGAGAAGATTCCACAACACAGGCACCACAGCAGAACATTTTATTGGCTTTAGGTTAAAACAGAAGAAATGTGTGACTTCTGTAATTAGAAACTGCTAATACAATATACAGTATTTACCCTCCCACACAAATAAGGAAAAGAAAGCCATGGAGAGGAAGAATGTCTTGCAGAGAGTCAGCATAATGTAAAAATTAAGATGTTTGAATATGATCAGGGACACTTAGGTACAAGTCCACCCTCAGCCATGGAAGCTTGCTAGAGGCTGGTACTTCATTTCATGTGTTGCCCTTCTTTACAAGAAGTTTCACTAAGATAGCAGACAGGACAGAAATCTAGTGGTCGCTGAAGAAATGCTTGAGGGCACAGTGGTGCCTCTACACAAGGCCTAATTATGCAGGTACAAACAAAGACACACACACACACACACACTGCATACTATAATATTAATAACAATAATGCAATAACAATTCTGACAAGATGTTAAAACAGTCAACTGAGTAGCTGTTGCACCCTAGGAATTCTCTTCCTTCCTTCCTTCCTTCCTTCCTTCCTTCCTTCCTTCCTTCCTTCCTTCCTTCCTTCCTTCCTTCCTTCCTTCCTTCCTTTCTTTCTTTCTTTCTTTCTTTCTTTCTTTCTTTCTTTCTTTCTTTCTTTCTGGCTTATAGGCCACTCCAATCAGGACTTTTATCTTTACTAACTACTAGGCTCCCAATGTGTATCTTGCTTGTGTGAGCTAAAAGCAATTATTCATACAGCAATCTATTACAAATTCATATAATTTAAATATTTGTTTAACTAGCGCTTTTGTTTATTTTATTACTGAACTGTTTTTCTTCTTCTTGCTACTTTTCTCCCTTCCCTTTCTCTCTTAAAAATGATACTGTCATACATGCAACATTATTTTAATGAAGAGATAGTGATGAGGTAAGAAATTGAAACTGAGAAGCAATATATAAATATTGGAAACAAACAATATAAAGAACTTTAACGTTATTATATTGCAGAATTAATGAAGTGAGTTCAGAACTTTCAAACATTCTTCTTCAACGAAAACCAATGTTTGTTGTATATGTGGGGGAGTTATAGAGAAAATTCTATATTTAAATCCCCCGGATGTGCTCAACAAAGCATTAATTTGATTACACACTTAGCCATGCATGCACTTTTCAGAACCTATCATAGGTAACTTTTTTTGCCTAGTTTTTGCCACTAGGGAAATTATTAACATTCACAGTTAATTTGCATCACCTTAGTGTATAAAGTTGTCCATGGGAAACAACTTTATAAATAAATGTTGCGTTAATGTCTTGAAGAGAGACAGGTTTGCTATTATTTATTAGCTTGGCTAATTGAAGCTCTTGTTATTAATGTTGTATCCTCCCTCTGACATTTCTTTCAGCTTCTTGAGTGGGTTGTACGGTCTTGTTAGAATATTTGAATATGGAAAGAAAGAACTGAACCATCCATCTCTCAATATTTTTAGATTCCGAAGGCTAATAGAAGCTGAGAATTGCATGGTAACGTGGAATTATATTATTTTGATGACTCTGTTAACCTAGATCTAAGAGCACTGAGTGTTAAATAAATGAGGAAGAGCCATATCAACCACTTTCACTGAACTGAACTTTCATTAAATTTAAAGGTAAAATTAAGTTAAATTGAATTTGGGTTTTGTCAAGATCCCCATTTGGGTTTTGGAGGGATCCATTCACAGCAGCCACAGCAGGACCACAGGGAAGAAGATGCTAAGGCAGGTGCTGCAAAAGTTCCAGCTCCATCCCAGGTAAAGGCTGCCAGCAGGGAGAGGGCATGAGAAAGACCTAAGCTAGGCAAGCTCACACCTGGTGAGTGGGCAGAGTTAATCGCTCTCTTCTTTCTCAACTAACTTGGTTCCAGAAGGAAAGAGGAAGCAAGAGAAACAGGAGATCTTTGTTTTTCCAGACTGACCTAGACTTCTCTTGCCCCCCCTCGCTCGTGGCTTATGACTAGAGAGTCAACAAGTTAGCCATGGAGTTTTTGGCAGGATAGAGCCTCTCCTGCTGAGCAAAGACTGTGAAGTTGGCTGAGAAGGGGGGAGGGTTGTCTCATGCCAGGAAGGACTCCTCTCTCCTCTCTGATTGGCTAGCTTGATTTAATTTTGAGTTGTGGGAGAACAAGGCAAAGGAATGCTTAAGGAGAGAGAGTCATAGGGAATGTACAAAGTGCTTTTTTCCTCAGTATATCAATGAAGGTTTCCACAGACAGTGACAATCTAGTGGGGATGAGCTTCTGGGTTTTTTTCCTCCGTATTCTTAAGGCCCACTTGCGGGAAGCTCCTCGTTAACAAATTGGCAGAACGTCCCTGATTGGGGCACAAAGTGCTCGGTGCGCACAAAGATACAGTTCGCTGTACTTGTGCATCACAAGGTAGAGAAAGATATAGCATTCTGTGCCCTGCCTCTACATTTCCCAGAGACATTCAGTGGGCTTATATTGGAGAGAACGTTCCTTACTCCATGGGACTTCCTGCCTTTCATCAGTAGGAATTTTTTTTAAAATAATTAATGTGGACCCATTTCATTAAATAACCTGTCAAAAGCTGAGCTAGGAGTCTTCTGGAATTGATATAGGAATTGTTTGTGTGTATTTTTCCTGCTTTTTATATCCACAATTAATATGAATGCTTTTAGGAGTGGGAATAAGGAAAAATAACACCTCTGTATAAATAAATAAAATTTGTGGCCTTGAGAGAAGCAAAGAAAAATGTTCTTTCTATATACAGTTTTACATTCTATACACAGGCCAAATTTTCTTTCTTATTAGTTAGCAATAATAATGGGACCAAAAGAATCTGTGGAACCTACAACAGTTCATTATAATTCTTATAAATGGAGGGATTTAAACTGCAAATGTATTTCTTCATAAAAGAAACTTGGGCATTTGGTCACTGATGGGTGGCTGTTAGCTTTGTTTCTATAATATAAATATTTTATCACATAAAAGGTAAAGCAATGTTCAAAGGAGATTGGACTAGCAGTTAAAACTGCCCTAGGCTGCAGTCAAAACTCTGTTAGATTTGACAAACACAAGTGCTATTAATAGAGAGGCTGTGCAGAACTGTAATGGACATTCAAGGAAAAAAGGCCAGCACAGCTCTTAAGCAGAAGCCTTGAAAATTCACAAATATCCACTAGGCCATAGCTTTCCAAACTGTGTGTCGTGACACAGTACTGTGTCACCTGCAGTGTGCAGGAGCACGCACGGCAGCGGCGGTGCGCCATCAGCGCTTCCGGGTTTCACACGACACACCTGCACACTGCTGCCACCGCGCGTGCCGCCGTTGGTGTGTGTCACCAACAGGAAAAGTTTGGAAAGCTCTGCACTGGGCTTTATATGATATACTTCAGTGTTGTCTGCCTGGATATTTAAGAATCAGTATATCATTTCTTCAGATCTGATCATTTCAGAAATGAATTGATAGAGTCAAAAAAATTTTTTTAATGTTAATCAGAGGCAGTAACTAAAAAAAACAGCATCAGTTAAACTTAAGACAAAATACAGATAGTTGAAACCATCATAGGTCATGAAAACAACATTCACATGTAGCCCAGTTCACTAAACTCTTAGCATTAAGGAGATCCTTTAAAAAGCACAAATCAATATGAGGACAAGGAGGAGATTTTTGCAAGCCTAGAGCTGACATCATAAAACCCAACCAATTCCTCCTCTCCCTTTTGCTGTCACTACCTCCTGTAGCTGAGTCCCCCCCTCTGAATTACCACCAAATATGAAACCACAAATATCTCTTCAAGTTCACAAAAAGAAAACAAAATGAATTGCTATCATACTCCTCCTAAACAGATACACATGCACACAAAGGTGTATAGATGATTTTGTATATTTCGTGGATTGCCAAGATAAACAACATCCACAAAATCCAAAGGCTTCTATGAAAGATGGTTGCTATGAAAGAACAGCTGTAAGAAATATAATACAGTTTGAGAGGCCTTTTGTCCCTAGGATAGCTGACCTCCACTGCATTGTTTGTTGGCATCCATGAGAAAGTGCCATGCTGGGAATTTTGTATCCAGGTCTATTTCTCAATCACTGAGATCTGGATGTCATATTGCTATTCTGGGTGGTTGGGGGTGGGGAAGTGAAAGAAGAGAAAAGCTTAATTACAGCTGCTTTATGGTGGTTAACAGAGTCAAGGCAAGAAACCTCTCCAGGAAGAAAGCAGACAGCTCCACAGGCTGTTGGAATGCAGCAAGACCTTCCTGGCAACACTGGGAATGTCATGGTTTAAAGGGAAAAGATGGCTGTTTTTCCATTGGCCAGGGAGGAAGCGGGGGCAACTGCTATGGGACCTCTGATGTCATGAGAAATGCCAGGAAGTGACACATTCTTTGTTGGATTAATGTGGGCAAGTGGATATCCACAAAGGTGCCCAGTGGCCCTCTTATCTGTGTGCAGGTAGTCCAGATGTGCAGGTAGTCCAGATGTGCAGATATTCCCTGGTTGTAGTTGCTGCAGATTATAGATCTGATGGTTTATTACTTGTAGGATTTAACATGGAATATTTGGGGAAAGTTTAATAAGAACAAATCATAGCCCTATAGTCTTATTACTGGGTCTTACAAAGGGACAGGAGAGAATGTAATATGCATTTTTATTTTTTTGGGAGGGAGCTCATTTGTCATATATTTATAACCATTATTTATCATCCCTTGTCCCTAATATTCCAAGAGCCATAAGAGTCTGCCATAATAGACACCAAAAACAAAGTGGATCAATATATAGGATAGACTCATTATAAAGCAGAGTTATGTGTTTATGTAAGAACTTTGAGTCATTGTGCTCATTTTTTTTTGAATGAGCATCTGTGATTTGTTGCTTATAGTTGGCACTATGAAATCAATTGCAGACAAACAAATTAAAACAGGTTAACACTTTGTCTAATATATTCAATCTATGACATACAATTTCAGCTTGCAAACTAGTGTGATGCTAAAGGCTATTTGACATCTGTTCAGTGAAACTTAGCTGCTTATTCTAATGCCAATTTATCACATTTTTTTTTAAAAAAATTACTAATTGAGTTTGTGAATTGGAAAGTAAAGATATGTCACAATAACATAATTTGACATTTTTCCTGTAAGGTTCTATTTCTTACAACAGAAGCAGCAACTTTTACAAAAGGATATTGAAAATCTTGACATCTGCAATGTAAATATTCTGAAGAATTAATTAGCAGATTTGGCACTTGGAGTCGTTATACTTTTGTCTCCAAAGTAGAATGTAATTCCTAGAGAGAGCTTTATTTTCCAAACTGGCAACTAAACTAACAATATGATATGTAATAACACAAAATGAACAGCACCTAAAAAATTAATCCCCATTTTATGAAACTCAGAAAGTAAATCAAACCATTTCCAAAATAAACAATCTCCATGCTCAGGAGTCTCATTTCCATAAATGGATGGAAGTACTTTGAAATTGAAAGTGGAAGTCCATTGGCCATGGGAAGACTGAGTTGGAAGGACAAAGCAGAGGATGCGTGATTATGGGTGGGTGGGCTGGCGTTAGTGTTTCAGCCTTCCAAAAGAGCCCCCAAGGCGGCTTTACCAAATACAGTTGGAACCAATTATAAGAACAGAGAGTGTTAAAAACTCTGAATGAATTAAAACAACATCAATAGCAGAGGTATTCCAATGAAGCAAAATGGCAGGCAAAATGAAAGATATTGTTAGTTTAGTTGCCAGGTCTTCAGAGAGTACCGGTCCCCAAATCCTAAATTTGCTTCCTATATACACCCAGGACAATAATCATGCATGTTTTTTATTCTCTACATACAGAGGGAAAACTATATATGTGGACAAATTCTTTCACACATGCAGGGGTGTCTGCAGGGTGTGGTCAAAAAAGTCAAGGTGGTGGCCACAATGGTGTGATCAAAGCTCTGCTTGGTTTTTTAATGCACGTTGCATGTTACGTGCAATGCACAGAAAAAACAGGTAGAGCTTCAATCACACTGTTATGGCCACCTTTTTTTACCACACCTTGCAGACACCCTCACACAAATGTATACTCTTTAAAAAATAAAGATTTCAATTTTGCTGTTGTCATAACAACTCCTAGAGGAAGCATAAACATTTGGTCTTTGCCTCCCTCCATCCTCTTTCCCTCATTCTGCCTGCCTTTCTCACACACGCACACAGACACATACATATACACTGGTAGAAAGGCAGAAATGCTAGCTTTCTTGTACATATGGATGCTCCTCATCATGGCTCACATCGGCCAGCAAATCTTTCTCTGCTGTGGCCAGATACTTCTTTGGTCTTGTACCACGATGGCTGATAGATATGCAGATACACAGATGATTGGGCTGGCAAAAGAACTGGTTCTATGACCTTTATGTTCAAAACATCTGAGTAGGCAGAGATTCCACAGGCATGATTAAATTACCTGGGTGGGCAGATTTTTATTTCATTTACTGCAATGTACTGTTTCCTTATTACGCAATTCCCTCTGTGACTTACGAAGATCAGCCTTCCCTGCCCTCCTGCTTACCCTCTTTAAACTACTAGAAAAAAAGAATTGAGGAGGAGGATGACAAAAATCACCCCTGGTACAAGTTATTGAAGGTCCTATAATGACCAACTTGTTAGAAGGAGAGCCAGTTCCGACTAATGGAAAGGCTGCTATTAGATGACAATTGAAGGAGAGTCTCTTAGCAAAGGTAATGAAATTGTCTTCTTTCTTCAGCCTTCTTTGAGCTCTGCAGGGTGATGGAATAGCTTTCAGTCATTGACATTAGTGGAGGCTCAAAACTAGTAGTCTCTTAGCAATTATGATAGAAGAAGACAAAAGTTACACACACAAACACACACACACACACACATCCCCATGCATCCAGCCATACTATTCTCTTTGGGGACATTACACAATATTTGCAACATTATCCAAAGCCCAGAGAAGCAGGAAGAAAAGAAATTAAAGTCAAGAGAATAAAAAAGAAAAGGAAATATAGCTAGAACTACTTTACACCACCACCATTCACTATACTTCATGTTTCTATCTATCATCTATCTATCTATCTATCTATCTATCTATCTATCTATCTATCTATCTATCTATCTATCTATCTATCTATCTATTTTATATGGCTGCATATCTCATGTATATGACTCTGGGAAGCTAACAATCAAAACAAGAACAAAGTAAAAGCACAAGTAGTGATTAAAAACATAAATAACATAAGACAGTATAAAAGAGCAGCTGAGAATAATGAAACACTGAACAATCAATATAACCAGAGAACGGGCTCACCCACACTATCAGGGCCCCAGGCTTGACAGCAAAGCCAAGTTTTTAATGCCTTGTGGAAGGACAGCGGAGTCAGGACAAGTCTGATCTCCTTGCAAACGATCCTTGCTTCCACCATGTCCTTCATACAGTGTCTTTTTTGTTTGAATCTCACCTCTTTCTTTTTCAGGAGCTTATCTGCTCCATTCAACCACAATTTGCTTTCTCTTCCCCTTCCTCTCAACCCCTTTACTCTTCCTTTGTATATTTGCTGCAAGTTATTAGGAGCCTCAACCAACAACACAGTGTCAGTTGTACACAAAAGTACATGTACAATCACATCCCTGACCACCACACCACTAATGTGACGACAAGGATTTCTTATACATTCATTCATAAAATCATTAAGCAACCAATACAACTCTGATTGCACTCAACAGCCAAACGTCAACTCCATGTTCACACAAAGCATTCCATAACTCAAGCCTATTTGCTGTATCCTACGCTTTCTCTAAACCAACACATGTACAATAAGCTTTCTTTATCACATTCACATATTTCTCAATAGCCTGTAGAAGAGGAAAAATCTGCCCTGTGAATCTCCTGCCTGACATAGAGCTACATCAGATTGGCCCCAACTCTGTCAGCCTTTTGGAAGGCCTTCAAGACTTGGTACTGTCACCAGGCCTGGAGGTCAAGAGGTGGGGTTGAGCCCATGCATTGGGTTTCTTAATTGTTACTGACCTGTTGCTCTTTTACGTGTGTTGTTTTCTGTTTTTCTGTTGTTATATTTTTAACATTGTTAGCTGCCCAGAGTCATTAATTTGAGATGGGTGGCCATATAAATTGAAGTAATAAATAAATAAGTACATTGCACTTCCAAAATTTTGCTTGCTTCCTTCTTCCAGTATTAAGAAGCTGATTGGTACAATATTTTTGTTTAAACTATCCACAAATGCAGAGGTGGACCAATATTCTTTTTATTTATTCTCTGGAATAACCCTAAGATCACCCTTTTTATTTATAGATAGGCATTTGCTTCCGAAAATAACAGCAAATACCTTTCTTTTTCTTCTAATAGAGCAAATTTACTTATGAAATGGGGGAGAGGGTTAGCTTTGCTCTTGTTCTCCTCAAGTTCTAATCTTTTCTAAGGAGAAAAGAAGCCACTTAGTGTTACATCAAAGGACTGATTTAGCTATTTTTTATGAACAAACTACAAAGCCATAGATTCCAGAGTTGTCTCAAGCTTATATAAGTATTAATAATTTGATGGTAAGCCAGAAGTCAATTTTCAGGATAATTCTATTTACATTGCAAGTGCATGCAAATGGAAATGTGGAGAAGAGCCAATCTCAGGGATACAGCTTGAATTTTCATGTTTGTTTTCATCCACTGTAGCTCAAGTAGAAGTTCAGATTCATTTACCAGCATCCAAATAGAAAGCCGTGTTTCTCAACCTTGTCAAGTGTAAGATGCATGAACTTCAACTCCCAGAATTCCCCAGCCAGCTACAGTGTTTCTCAAATCTAAAAAGTTCATTCACAGACTTATTTTTTATACCTTTTACAGATATGGCATTTATTCACTCATGAGTCTTCAGTAGCATATTTCATGTCCCTGGAATTAGAAGCCCAGCAAGTTTCTAAAGAGAACTCAAAGTGTAATGAGCTCCAGGATACCTACCGTACATTCAGGGTAGAATCTCAGGCTTCAGAAAGGATCAGCAACCCTTTAAGTCCAGGATCAGCAGCAAGCAAGGGTGAAGCTAAGGAACCTCCCAGCTCTTCAACATCCTTAAGGCCTCCATTGAACACAAATGCAGACTGGAACAGCAACTCTTATACAGCAACTCTTTAATTTAGGCTGTAGCTTCCTGCACTGAGTTTACCCTCAGCTTTCTTTTTTGAAGTCCCTGAGACACCAAGGAAAGAGCATCCTCCTGGAATCAGAAACTATGTGATTTACCAAGGTAATGTAAAAAACGAAGGGACCCGGCCCTCCTTGCTATGCTTCAGAGTTTCTTGACTGAGACGTTTCTCTGGGTTCTAGGGGGTGGTACTTCCATTGACTTCCTGCCCATTTGGGGGTGTGATCCTCCCCATTTATAGAGGTGAGTGAGTGGGTGGGTTGGTGGATCAGACCTATAGCTAATGTTGTAGTAGTAGCCAGGTAATACTGAAGACCTTCCAAATATAATCCTGGTATCTTAAATTGAACTGTTTCCCAAGTACTAGCTGATGCCTCCACTATTAGCATATCTTTGGACTGCCACATAATTTAAAAACACAGTTTCATACTCAATTTCTAGCATTTTTAGTTAAAAGAATTAGGTAGCAGCTGCTGGGAAAGACTGATATTCCAAGGAGCTGATTTTAGTTATAGCACAGAACATGGGACAGATGGATAACTTGGTGGAGATTTTCATATATAACTCCATATGCTACATGTTCTTAGACTTGCAAGAAACAATTTATTCCTGCACTTGCAAGAATAGTTAAAAAAAATCAATACATAAGTTGTCCTTAACATTAATTCTGTCCTGCCTTTGCTATCTGATGGAGTTTGGCTTGATGCATTTGTGAAATGCACCTTTCTGTACACATAATTTATGCAGGCACTTATAAAACCTATGTTGGATTAGACTAAAGGATGATCTAGTCAAGCATTTCATTCTTAAAGCCGCCTTCCAGCAGAAGCTCAGAAGCAGGACATCAATGCAATATCATTCTCCCAGTCTTGTGGTTATATGACAGTAATTACATGTGGCCATTAAGAATCATATATTTCATGAATTTCTCTAATCCCTCAGTTTAATAATTTGGTTATAACCTGTTTGAAGAAGTACTTTTATCTTCTTGAGTCTCCCATCATTTAATTTAATTAACCACCAATTCTAGTTTGTTGTTTATTCGTTCAGTCGTTTCATGGCCAAAGAATTTGAGCTTCAGCTTCAGTATCTGTCCTTCCAATGAGCAGTCAGGGTTGATTTCCTTTAGGATTGACTGATTTGACTTCCTTGCAGTCCAAGGGACTCTTAAGAGTCTTCTCCAGCACCACAGCTCGAAAGCATCAATTCTTCGGCGCTCAGCCTTCCTTATGGGCCAACTCTCAGAGCCATACATTACTACTGGGAAAACCATAGCTTTAATTATACGGACCTTTGTCGGCAAGGTGATGTCTCTGCTTTTTAATATGCTGTCTAGGTTTGCCATAGCTTTTCTCCCAAGGAGCAAGCGTCTTTTAATTTCATGGCTGCAGTCACCGTCTGCAGTGATCTTGGAGTCCAAGAAAATAAAATCTGTCACTGCTTCCATTTCTTCCCCTTCTATTTGCCAGGAAGTGATGGGACCAGATGCCATGATCTGAGTTTTTTTAATGTTGAGTTTCAAGCCAGCTTTTGCACTCTCCTCTTTCACCCTCATCAAGAGGCTCTTTAGTTCCTCTTCACTTTCTGCCGTTAGGGTGGTATCATCTGCGTATCTGAGGTTGTTGATATTTCTCCCGGCAATCTTAACTCTGGCTTGTGATTCATCCAGCGTGGCATTTCTCAAGATGTAGTCTGCATATAAGTTAAATAAGCAGGGTGATAATATACAGCCTTGTCGTACTCCTTTCCCAATTTTGAACCAATCAGTTGTTCCATGTCCGGTTCTAACTGTTGCTTCTTGACCCACATACAGGTTTCTCAGGTTTCTCAGGTAAGATGGTCTGGTACTCCCATCTCTTTAAGAATTTGCCACAGTTTGTTGTGATCCACACAATCAAAGGCTTTAGCGTAGTTAATGAAGTTAATGAAGCAGAAGTAGATGTTTTTCTGGAACTCTCTTGCTTTTTCCATGATCCAGCAAATGTTGGCAATCTGATCTCTAGTTCCTCTGCCTCTTCGAAACCCAGCTTGCACTTCTGGTAGTTCTCAGTTCACATACTGCTGAAGCCTAGCTTGTAGGAGTTTGAGCATAACCTTGCTAGCATGTGAGCTGAGCGCAATTGTAGGGTAGTTTGAACATTCTTTGGCATTGCCCTTCTTTGGAATTGGAACGTAAACTGACCTTTTCCAATCCTGTGGCCACTGTTGAGTTTTCCAAATTTGTTGGCATATTGAGTGCAGCACTTTAACAGCATCATCTTTTTGGATTCTAAATAGCTCAGCTGGGATACTGTCTTTTCCGCTAGCTTTGTTGTTAGTAATGTTTCCTAAGGCCCTCTTGACTTCACTCTCTAGGATGTCCGGCTCAAGGTCAGTGACCACACCATCATATTTATCAGGGACATTAAGGTCTCTCTTGTATAGTTCTTCTGTGTATTCTTGCCACCTCTTCTTAATCTCTTCTGCTTCTGTTAGGTCCCTGCCTTTTTTGTTCTTTATCATGCCCATCTTTGCACAAAACGTTCCCTTGATATCTCAGATTTTCTTGAAGAGGTCTCTAGTCTTCCCCATTCTATTGTTTTCCTTGATTTCTTTGCATTGTTCATTTAAGAAGGCCTTCTTATCTCTCCTTGCTATTCTCTGGAATTCTGCATTCAGTTGTTTATTTCTTTCCCTTTCTCCCTTGCCTTTTGCTTCCCTTCTTTTCTCAGCTATTTGTAAAGCCTCATCAATTAAATTTGTCCATTCCTGTCCATTTTAGTTCGCTGATTCCCAAGATGTCAATGTTCAATCTTGTCATCTCATGTTTGACCACATCCAGCTTACCTTGATTCATTGATCTTACATTCCAGGTTCCTATGCAATATTGTTCTTTACAGCATTGGACTTTCCTTCCACTTCCAGACACATCCACAACTGAGCGTCCTTTCGGCTTTGGCCCAGCCGCTTCACTCTTTCTGGAGCTACTCGGAATTGCCCTCCACTCTTCCCCAGTAGCATATTGGACACCTTCCGACCTGAGGGGCTCATCTTCCGGTGTCATATCTTTTAGCATTTTGATACTGGCCATGGGGTTTTCTTGGCAAGGATACTGGAGTAGGTTGCCATTTCCTCCTCCAGTCAACCACGTTTTGTCAGAATTCTCTGTCATGACCTGTCCGTCTTGACCTGACTTCACTGAGTTACGCAAGCCCCTTCGCCACGACAAGGCAGTGATCCATGAAGGGGAAATCAACATCTAAATAACATCTAAAAATGATTTGGGTTTGGAAGCTAAAATACTGAAGATATTTAACAAAGAGTTTTGACAATTTCAACATATTGTTTAAAATGAAGAATTACTAAATTTAGAAGGACATGACAATAGATATGGTTGGCATGGTTACATGTGGTATAATAAAAGCAAAATACATAAGGCATTTAATAACCACATAATAAGAAAATCCTTGCTAAATATTTGGAACAAATACAAAAAAACACTATTACCAAATCTTCCACTATGGGTGTCAACCCAAGAGGCATGTACCAGATTAGGGAGTCAAAATAAAAAAGAATATATAAGATATAAAAATTTGTTAAAATTTGAAGGAAATACTCAGAAACTTAAAACAAGGGAAGAACTAGAAAATGAAAATATAATATGTCATTGGTTTACGTATTTCCAATTAAAAGAGCAATATAAAATAGACGAAAAAAATTATCAATTTACAAAAATAGAAAATAATTGGGATAATATATTAAAAAAAGAGGAAGAACATTTAATCTCTAAAATATATAAAACATTACTGGAAATGAAAACCAAGGACATAAAAATTAAAAAATACATGAAAAAATGGGAGGAAAATTTAGGAATTGAAATTACATATGAAGATTGGCAAGAAATCTGGGTCAAAAATATAAAATTTACTTTAAGTAATGATTTAAGAGAAAACATGTATAAAATGATTTTTAGATGGTACATGTCTCCTGAGGTGTTATTTAAATCAAAAATGAGTAACTCTATTTTATGTTGGAAATCCAAAAACAAAAGGGGTTCTTTCTACCATGTATGGTGGCTATGTGTAAAAGCAAAAAAATATTGGGTCAAAATACATAAATATGTATGTAAAATATTAGACAAAGAAATAAGAATGAGACCAGAATTATATTTATTGGGTAAAATTGAAGACAATATAAATAAAAAACAAAAGATTTTATTTCAGTATCTAAGTACAGCTGCAAGGATAAAATACGCCCAATACTGGAAACAAGAAAATATTCCAACAAAAGAAGAATGGATTATAAAAGTAATGGATTTAATGCAATCAGACAAATTAACAAATTTAATAAAAGGAAAAGAAATGGGGAAGTATAATGAAACATGGGACCCCTTCATAAAATATATTCAAAAAGAATATAACATTAAATAGAGAACAAATAATAATAATAATAATAATAATAATAATAATAATAATAATGTACAAATAAAGAAGGGGCGAAAGGGAAAAAAAGAGGTATAAGAAGAGAAAAATGTAACTCAAGTATTTACAAGAATTTTTTTGTTTGTTTGTTGTTATGTGTTATATATGTTCATTGTTATGTGTTATATGTTTGGTTTATGTTTTATGTTAAATGTAATAATAAAAAATTATATCTACAAAAAAAAAAACATATTGTTTAAAACATGTATTAGAGCAAGGCCTTTTCTCTGTGGACTTCTGATTTACTGTGCAATTGGATTACATTTTAACTTCATGAATGTGGCTTTTTAGATTTCTGTGTCTAAATTGTTGTTGTTTATTCGTTCAGTCGTTTCCGACTCTTCGTGACTTGATAGACCAGTCCACGCCAGAGCTTTCTAAATACAAATACTAAATTCTAAATACATTTAGACTGTGTCTAAATACAAAGTAACATATTCCCTCAGTGACAATTCAGGTACCTTGTCACCAACAACCATCCCGTATTTGCTACATTTTCAAGCCTATATGGTACAAACTTATGGAAGGAAATATACATGGAGGTGATTTCAAAGAAGGTTGCATAACTATCCACAAATATTTATTGTTATGGATCAAGATTCTGTATAACCCTTTCATTTATCTTTGTTCAAGAATGGCATTTTAAAACGTGCTTTGTCTGAAAAGAAACAAAAAAGAGAGTGATAAACAGCAGACTAAATAGGGAAATATATTAGAAGAAAAGTATTTTGGACTTTGGTAAGTCTTTATCATGGAAATCTAAAATAAACATGCACAATATGTAAATTATCAGTTCAACATTCTCTGTAATTGTGTATTTTTTATATTGTGTTGGAACTTTGTTCTGAAAGTTGACTTTTAAACATATCCCACATGGATAACCGTTGCATGAAAAACAATTTATTTAATATGTATACAGTCTGTACACAAAAGTTTGAGTAAAGCAATATTAGCAAGGTCATTCAACCCATTGTTAAAATTGTTTCTTTTTTCTGTAAGATTTGCAATCCATTTACATATAGCTGTGTTAGGTAATGTAGGACTACCAGATCCAGGCTGCAAATATTTGGATGCCCACAAGATGGCAGCAAAGAGAGGCATCACATCCTAACACTTTGCTGCCATCCAGTGGCCATCCAGGTATTTGTAGCCCAGATCTGGTAGCTTTAGATCACAATCTTTATGAAATTGTGGTATGTCTTTGTCAGGTTACCAGGTCCAACTGAATCTTAGTATAATTATGAGAAGTGTACAGAGGCCTGAAAGGCATTTAAAAAAAAAACTGAAGCAAACTCTCTAGAAATAGTTCCAATAGAAGAGAATATATGTAGCTCAGTGTTGAACTGTGGAATCCTTGGTGCTCTTTGGGAGCAAACTCCACACTCACTTAGCACTGATGATGACCTCTACAGTAGTTGGGTCATGAAACATCTGCAAGCAAACAACCAATCTCAGAGAGCACCAAGGACTCCACAGTCTCCAGAAATAGGCTATATGGAAATCAATGGGCCTTGTCCTTCAAGTTAGTGGATGGAGAAAGGATTGGGGATTCAGTCCCATTGATGTTTAGTAACACTGAGTCATCATAGATCCAGGAAGAATTCAGATTTAGGTAATAAGGTTTGTTGATTCAACCACCAGTGTTCAAAAACACTTGCTTTTTGTGGCTCTTTCTAAACTTAAATTTGTTTCTGTGTCACACTCATAGCAAGAAATCTGATTTCATGCAGATGACAGGAGAGACTGCAATGCATCCAGAAAATATGCAGAGGGTAAAGGATCAAGCTGAAAATGACATTGCTTCATACTGCACATAATAGTACTTTTGTTGCCTCCCAACATCGCCTTACAAGTGCCTTGTCTCAGTTATTTTCCAGTTGATTTGATTTCCTCAATAGTAGTAAGTATATGGAGGCCTAATGAGTGGTAATTAATATATTTTCAAAGTACTCACTTTTGTGACAGGCTAGCATGAGAGTGACAGCAAAAATGAAAGTAACAGAATACAATCATTTTCTGGAAGAGATGATTTCCATTTAAAACAACCTGCAGTTCCTTGGCTCTTAACTCATGCATTTTTGACAGCCAAGAAACTATTCTGCAATTTTTAAAATGAAAGAAAGAAGAGCTGAAATGGGAAAGATGTGTTGCATTGCAAGTCTTTAATTGTATTAGAAAAATAGTAAAATGCTGTAGAACTCCAGCCAAAGATTGTAATGGGTAATTCAGTATGTGAAATCCAGCCTTCTTCCAGATGCCTCTATCATTTGCTGATGCCATTTATTTATTACTTAAAACATGAATGAATGAATGAATGAATGAATGAATGAATGAATGAAAATATTGCTTTACTCTCACTGATATACAGTATATTTATATTTTTCCTGTAAAAAAATAAGATTGGTAAAGTAGAATAGAAAATAGCATCCTGTAGTGATAGGGAGGTAACCTCACTTCTTTGTCCTCTGGTAAGTCATGTTCTCCACCACCACCACCCCTGCAAGACCTGCTGTGGTGCCTCATTGTGGCAGAGAGCAGTGTTCCTGGGAGGGATGAGCAAAGATTGTCAGGAGTGAATGCCAAGGATATACAGTATATTCCCAGCAGGGTCACCCAAGGAATTGAAGGTCAGTTCAAAGCAAGCAGGCACCTATATTGGGCAGCTGCAATATAGGAAGATGCTGGAAGCAGATGATCACTTTAGTGACAGTGGCAAAGGCATCAATTCATACTGCGTGGAAGAAGGCAGTGGGAAACCACTCCTGTATTTCTACCAATTTGACCACATGGATAGAAAATATAAAATGATTGATGATATAGTGACGGATGATGGGCCCCTCAAGTCAGATGGCACTCAACGTGCTACTGAGGAAGAGCTGAGAATCTTTCTCAATACTAATCGTGTTTCTGAGTACTAGATTAAAGCCTTTGGGATGTCTAGTTGCTGATGTTGTCATAAAGAAAAAGAAAGTCTGAAGCTGCCAAGACAGAATTACAGTGGGAATATGGAACATAAGAAGCATGTAAATGGGAAAGCTTAACACAGTGAAGGATGAAATGAAATGACTACACATTGACGTCTTAGGCATCAGCAAATTGAGATGGACTTGGATTAAACACCTTCAGTCAGAACATCACACTGTTCACTACTCAGGACATGAAAAGTAAAGAAGGAACAATGTTGCTTTCATAGTGTAGCAAGAACATACTTGGCTACAATGCAATCAATGATTGAATAATGTCGATTAGACTTCGTGGACAACTCTTTAATATATCATATTATACAGTACATAGATATAGATGGTAGAGGTAGAGGTAGAGGTAGAGGTAGAGGTAGAGGTAGAGGTAGAGGTAGAGATGATAGAGATAGAGATAGAGAATATATAGAGCCAGTTGGGTCTAGTGGTTAAGGTGCTAGGCTAGAAACCAGGAGTCTGTGAGTTCTAGTCCCGCCTTAGGCATGAAAGCCGACTGGGTGACCTTGGGCCAGTCACTCTCTCTCAGCCCAACTCACCTCACAGGGTTGCTGTTGTGAGGAAAATAGGAGGAGGAAGTAGTATTAGGTATGTTCACCGCCTTGAGTTATTTATAAAAATAATAAAGATGGGATAAAAATTAATTAAATAAATAAAAAATAAAAATATCATTCAAGTTTATGCTCCAACCACTGATGCAGAAGAAAAGAAGGTTGATGAGTTTTATGATCAAGTCCAATTTGAAATTGACAGAACATGCAAGCAAGATGTGCTGCTTGTGATTGGAGACTGCAATGCCAACGTTGGAAATGTAGTTGGATTGTATGGTTTAGGAAACCAAAATGAAGCAGGAGACCGACTTATAAATTTCTGCCACTCCAATGATTTCTTCATAGCTAACACTGTCTTCAAGCAACCAAAGCGACACCCGTATACATGGACATCACCAGATGGAGTATATTGAAATCAAATTGAATATATTATTGTGTCAGAGTGCGCACCGTGGGGCGGCCTGCTCCTTTTTCCAAAACAACAGTGATCCACGTTCTATGCAGTAAATAGTCACTCAAGCAGAGATTAAATTGCCTATTTACTTTATATACATACGTAGTCCAAATACATCCAATAGCAGTAACAAATGATACAGCAATACAGCGATGAGAAGTTTCAACAGCAACAAGAAGAAAGAACACCAGACTCCTCTGCTTATATACATAAACTGACCAATCACATTATAGGTCACTCTCATCATCTGCCACACCCAACTAAACTATTAGCACCTGTAGTATGAGTCATTGCTGCCACATCATCCCTACAACAATGGCTGCTAATTGGGTGACTTGCAGAATAATTCCCCTCTCACCTAGATATCAAGCCTCTCCAGTATAATTTATCTAACTGTAAATTCCTGGGTATATACAAACCCCAACATATTGCTTAAAAGGAGGTGGAGGAGCTCAATTATAGCATCAAAGTCATGGCCAGGTGCTGACTGTGGAAGAGATCATGAACTGCTCATGTGCAAGATCCAAGTTAAGCTAAAGAAGAAGAAAGCCAATCAGTTTCCATGATGTGATCTTGAACATATACCCACCATTTTCAAGGAGAACCTCAGGAATCGCTTTGAAGTCCTGAACTTCATTGATAGAGAACCAGAAGAATTATGGAACTAGCTTAAAGAAGTCGTTAAGGATGAATGTGAAAAGAGACTGCCAAAGATTAAGGTAACAGAAGAAAGCAAGCTGGATGTCAGAACAAACTCTGGAAATTGTCAAGAAGAGAAGAGAAGCCAAAGTCATGTTCTCCACATGGAGAACATACATCTCAGAAAGGAACTTAACAAAGAGTTTCAGCGAGCTGTTAGAAGAGACAAGAAGCAGTATTACAGCGGCATCTGTAAAGACATTGAAGATGGAAACAGTCATGGAAGAACAAGGAAAGTATTCAAAAGATCTTTGAACTCAGATGGAGGTTCCATCCTCGAATTGGTATGCTAAAGGGCTCCAATGGCCAGATAGTAACCGATTCAAAGGAGATCAAAGGAAGATGGAAGGAGTATACTGAAACACTATACAGTAGACACATCAACTTCCAAGATTCCTTAGAAGATATTCCTTACCTGTCATGGGGGGCTCAGAGTCCGAGTCAGAGGGTGAGGAAGGGCAGCGGGCCCTGGGACAGCTTCGGAGGGCGTGCAGGCAGCAACGGGGGCGACGGACGAAGGTCTGTCTGGGCAGGCAGAGGAGGCGGGGCTGGCCAATGAGCAGAAGGGTCATGTGAGATTCTAGTACTAGGAAATTAAGTTAGATCAGCACTCCAGTCATTACCAAGTCGAAAGGCTACAGGAACTGATAGAATACCCACTGAAATATGGCAAGCAACAGAAGAAGAATCAGTCAAGGTACTAACCAAGCTACGCCAGCAAATCTGGTGAACAACACAGTGGCACAATGGTTTGGGGTACAGCAAAAGCAGATGATATATATCCCAATCCCAGACTAACCAGGAGATGCTGTGGAAGTCTTGCCCTTAGGTCTGGAGGCTGTAAGATCTTGATGGGGAGAAACAGGTTGAGATTTAACTCTTCAAAGATGGAGTGGGTGTGGGTTGAGAGGTCAACTCACTCTGGGCCAATACTGACTCTGGACAGGGTTGCACTCATCCCCAAAGAGTTGTCATGAAACATGTAGGTTCAACTGGACTCTTAGTATATGCTGAAAGAGGCAGGTGGAAGCTATGGCTAGGAGAGTCTTAGCTAGCCATGGCAGGTGTGGCATTCCTGGAACAGAAGGTACTGGCAATGGTAATTAATGCCCTCATCATCTCAACCCTAAACTACTGTGATGTGGATGGAGCCATCCTTGATGACTGTTGGCTGGCAGGTGACCTCTGGGTGCAATTTAAAATGCTGGTTTTACATGGTTTGGGGTCTGATTATCTGCAAGACTGCTTACTCCTAATAGTAGTCTTCAAGGTATGTCTGCTGAGAATCCCATCCCAGGCAAGGTACAAGGGACATTCATTGCCAGAGCTATCCCACTGTGAAATTTCCTATAACCAGAAATAAGAACAGTGCCCTCACTCTAGATATTTAAAAACTTATTAAAAATCTGGCTTTTTCAAAGAGAATTTGGGACTGTAGAGTGGGGGATGGATGCATCTGTGTGAACAATAGTGCTATGAATGTAATTTACTGAATTGTTATATTATTTTATAGTATTGAAAAGATATATGTTATGACTTTGATGAAGTTTTGTAATTTTTAATATGTTTATTGCATTATGAAGTTTGCTGTAAGCCTTTTAGAGTTGGAGTGATTGAAGCAGCATCAAAGTACATGAATCAAATAATTAAATAATTCAAATTACAAATTCATCCCCATTTTGTCTCCTTACATAGATAAGAAACTTTTCAAGTTTTAAAGTCTATTGTGAATTAATCGCAACCACGCAAACAATGGAGGATTGGCTGAGCTATCTTGACAGCTCAGACCAGAAGCTACTTCATGAATTATCTGGTTATAAAAGTGTCAGATCAAAATCTGCTCTTAAATTAAAGAATTGAGAAATGTTTAAAGTCAGAACATACTACAAGTTATTAGAACACTCCGCAAATCATTTGAAAGCCACAATTATACCATCCTGATATTTTTGTTTTTCCTTATTCTTCCTAATGTTTCCAAGAAAGCATAAAATGTAGTCTAAAAATTAGTATACATAATAATTATGTAACATATCCCGTGTTAATTGCATCTTCCTCTCCCTGAACAGGAACTTTTTCTCTAGTATATTTGTATAATATAATATTCCAAAAACTATACAAGTAAAGTTAATAAAATGTTTTTACAATAGAAAACCTGAAAGTTGGCACATTCACTATTCCTTAAGGTATGTTTGATGAAGACTTGTAGTTTAAAAGCCAAACATAATGGGAAAAAAACCCCAATAGAACCTTGATTCATATATGCAATAATCCTTTTAATCATTTTCTAAAGTGAACAACACACAAACACCACTAATGTGCTGCACTATAAGTGGCATTTTTCAATGAGAAGGCCTACACAAAAGAAATCTACAGCTGGAGAAGAGAACAACAACAAACCTCAACAAGTTATTCTCTTGATGAATCGGATCCAGCCTCCAAAATGACAAGCTAACATCATGAGCTACATTGCATCCACTGATCAAAATGCAAAGCATGAAAGAGTTTGCCAGGTTCATTTGATTAACTACACAGCAAATCTTTCCCTTGACAAGAGCTGGAACTATACAAGCAATCCTAATCTTCTATTCAGAAGAACAAAATCCATTTATTTTATGCAAGGAAAAATCTTGGAGGTAAACCCAGTTCCTTTCTTATGTAAGATCTCCCATTAGGTCTAAGGTGCTCAGTGGAATTGCTGTGTTTTGTCAAGATTGTTATTATTAGCACTATAGACAGTTTGCCAGCTGAGCACAGAAGCTTGGGTGAGAAATCAGAAAGTTGGCACAAAGCTCTTTGGAGGATTACAGGAGAATTAAACATGCACTGCAAAGCAAGATCAAACAAACAGCAAAGCTCAGCGAGGATCTGAGAGAGAGAGAGAGAGAAAAGACAAGCTTAGATGTGTTCTGAGAACAAAACAGAAAAAAGAAGGAGCTGGAGGGAAATGGGAAAAAGAGACAGGTCACCCAAAAATGTACAGACAGGAAGCCCAGAACACTAGAGACAATATCAGGGCAGCTAACATTTGGAATGAAGTGAGGTTGATGAAAGATGCTAAGAACAAGACCAATGACTCACTAATGAAGGCAACACAACACTAACAGGTGACAAAAATAAAAGACAAAGCTACTCCACTCTTAGTTTGGCCCCAGGAAGAAGGCAGGTGCTCTACCAGGCAACTGTGAAGAGATAGATGAAATGGCAGGACTAAACCTTGGGATTGATAGAGGCAGCAGCAGGGAGTACTTTTTAACTTGGAATAAGTTGACACCTCCAGACCCAGTTGAACTGCATTCCTGATGGTCTACCTGAACATTTACTGTATGAATTGTCTTTGAGAAATCCTGGATAATTAGAGAAGTGCAAGAGGGGAAAATATAGTCTCTGTTTGCAAAAAGGAGGGGAAAGGAGGATTTAGGGAACTAGAGACCTGTCAATCTGTCAGCCTTACCAGGTAGACCAGACAGGAAACATGGTCAGTAAAGCTACATTAACAGAATTTTGCAAGTCTGAAAGTCCAATTCTCCCACCGTCACCTTTACAGCCCAATAACTTGGGGACGGTCTCTCCTGAGCCTCTTGCTCCACCCACTATGCAGCTGTGGGCTATGTTCCCTCTTATCTGACCATTCCCTAGGCAGCATCTCTTCGCCCATTCTCCCAAGGTCTCCCACATACCATTACACCATCTGACATCAATTCTTGGGAAGATTCTATAGCAGATATTAATTAATTAATGAAGCTATTCATTTATTGATGACTTTAAACTACTTTGGTCAAAGCTACTCTAAGAGGCTGCCCTGTAAGCACTTTGACAAGTACATGAGCATTACCAGAGACAGCATGTATTTGTCAGCAACAAATCTTAACAGACTGTTGGATAACTTTCTTAGTAGATTGTGGGAATCTTGTAGATGCAATATATCAGCATGGTATTTAACAAAGTATCCCATGACATTCTGATTAGCAAGTTAATTAAGTGTGAGCTCTAAGGCATGGCAATTAGGTGGGTTCATATGGCTCTAAAATTGTAAGCCAGAGAGAGATTATGAATAGTTCCTTATCAAACTGGTCTGAGGTATTGAGGTAGGTGCTGAAAGATCCTGGCCCTGTATTTCTCAACATTTGTATAAGTTACTTGGATGAAGAGGAATCAAAACTGGGTGGAATAAGTAACACTCAAAAAGACAAACAGACAATTAAAGCAATCTTTGTATGCTAAAGAAATTATCTGATAATAATATAATGAAATTTAAGACAGAGAAATGCGAAGTTTTTTATTCAGGCTATAGAAATGAAATGCCCAGGTATAGGATGAGAAATACCTGATGGGATAACAGTACTTGTGAAAACAATTGGAGTAGTTACTAACTGCAGATTGAAAATTGAGTAAAAGCAGTGTGCTGTAGCTGCAAAAAAGGCAAATGTAATTTTAGGCTCTGTCAGATTCAAACTGAACCCCAATAAATAAAGCCACTCCGAAGTTAGCAGCCAATAAAAATAATTTTATTGAAAGCGTTTGCAAAGGCTTGGCGTTTCTGCAACTTCTGCAATATCGGTTAGTTCAGAGCGCCCTGAGTGAAGGCTCACTCAGTTCTTTTATACATGTTGTCAAAAGGTTTACACAATTTCAACAGTTACATATTACACAAATTCATCAGTTACACAGATTTACACTTCAACGTGTCAGATTTACAGCATCCTGTTTCATGGTATCTCGTTTTCTATCATATCAATCTATAGCATCCTGTCCCCCATGCTTTACAATACCAGCGACCACCTAACGCCTTTTCCAATTTCCCAGGTGATACCTTACTCTTCCTGTGTTTGACTTTTCCCAATAACAGTGTGATTACATGATTAGTTCTGTCCCTAAAGATTAACATAGTCCTGATGGTTTTGAAGGTTCCCCTAATTCCTGGCTAGCCAACTGGGGGAAACACTTACATGGACACTAATAAAAGACGAAGACGAGGCTTCCAGCTAAGACAGTGTTTATTTGATCAACTAGAGGCCTGGTGGGTTCCTTTCCTTAGGCTACTGTGGCAGTCAGTGCCCAAGGAAAAAACCACCCCAGTGCTTACAAACAATCACTTTTATACTTTACATACATCCTGGCTAAAGAAATACACTCTTGTTGTTTAGAGAAACAAAAAGAGACCCCAATTAGCACAGATGGGAGATTAGTACTCTAATTAGCACAGATGGGAAAGGTCTCATTTAGTGCAGATAGGAGATAAGCGCTGGTGGGAAAGATCTTATTTAGCGCTGAGAGGAAACAGACACATTCCACCCCCTTCCATATTGTCAATTTCATTTTCCTTTCGCAAGTGTGTTACAGAGGTAGATTGGCTTATCCCTTAGTTCCTTTGGCCATTGCTTAGTCATATCCTGTTCACAAGCACAATATAGAAAATTATTTGGGATTCCCAAGAACTTAAGATGGCATTAGTTTTCCTTCTCTCAGGAGTCCCTTCAGTTTTAAAGGGTCTTTTAGAGTTCAGCATGGCTCATCTTGTGTTAAGTTGAAAGAAGTGAACCATTTCTCTATGGTTCCGTTTTGATCATTCTTGAGGAACATCAGTTTTGGCCATATCTCACAATCCCCTCTTTTTTTTTGTCTTTGTACTATTGTTCCTCAAGAACATAGTTCGTATTTCTCCTCCCTTGGGTCGTTATCTTTGAGTATTTCAAGTTTCATTAATTTGGCCGGTCCTCCTTGCATGGGTTGGGCTAATACAGTAGCGCTCTGTATAGTCCGGGTGATCATGTTTTGTATTAAGGGCAACAAACAGGGTATTATTAATAATCCCCCGAATGCTAAAGCTAGTATGAATAGGACCCTTTTCCAATCTCCAAATAATCCCTTAAACCAATTCCCTACCTCCGTATCCCCTATCCCTCTCCAGGTCTGTACTGGAACGTGTATTACCTTTCGAACCTCCTGAGTCAGCTGTTCAATCACCTCTCCTGTGTCATCTATTTCTAAACAACAATTAGTTAGATTAAACTTTCCACACACCCCTCCTTCTTTTGCCAATAAATAATCTAGAGCCAATCTATTTTGGTATACCGCAGTTCTCAACTGGTTTCCTTGTTTTGCTAATACTTCTATGGACCGAGTGATTTTTTTTCCAGCTATTTCTAACACAGCCTGTAGATGGATTATGTGATTTAGCATATAAATAGGGGTCCGGTAGCCCCAACTCCCGTCTTCAGCCCAATTAGCGGGATCATAGTATTGGATTATACGTTCAGGCGGCCATTCATCATTCCATTTTCCCACAGTTAAGTCTGCTACTGCACGCTTTTTCCAGGATCCCAAGTCTTGATATACTGGGATCCCCAGCTGTTGCTTGTTTTTAAGTGGTAGCAGGAAAAACCCAGGCTTAATGATCCATAGTATACAGGATCCATACCAGCCTGCTGGTAACCGCTCGTAAGCATATTTACCACAAATCCAATGCATCCCATCTGGGGCTTGCCACTCTAATGCTGCATTACTTGGGTCTGTTAGATAGCTCAGCTGTGTGACTTTTTCGAAATATTTTTCTGGTGTAGCCAGGTTTGCCGGACTGGTCCATGTGGAGTTTTGCCAACTTCCTTTACATAAAAGATATCCTACCGAGACTGAGATGTCCCTTGTTTTATTTCTGTGATAACAGACGTTTCCTATCAAATTTGTAGTTAATACCCAAGTATTGTTTTTCCTCTGGGTCACATTTAATTGATTATATTTGGACATATTAAAAAGTTGCTTATAATCTAACTCTTTGGCTTCCCAGGGCCATTTTTCTCCCATGTTAGTTCCTCCACAGACAAAACAGTTTTTCACACACAAGGTTAGAGCCACCTTCTCAGCCATGTCTATAAACAAGTTTTTGGTTACTTCAGTGTAAGTTAGTTCCTTAGTTTCTTTTCTCCCTTGTTTAATGGTATTATAACAACAACAACAACAACAACAACTTTATTGATTAGTCTTACGACCATATCAAAGATAAAACAAAATAACAGGAGTACAGTTTAACTGATAAAATTGATAACAATACTCCAAAATATTCCATTTTGATAAAGGAAATGTGATAATTAAATAACCTGAGATAATGATAAATACAATACGTGTATATCTAGTCAAAATTCAAATGAGTTCATCACCCCTACATGACACTCCAATCTGTTCAATATAACAGGCTCTCAGCTGAACTGCCTTGTCTACAAACTTGGCAGTCCTATTCACAATAAAAGTATTTGAGCCCGAAAGAAAATAAGATAATCTGTGATTAGAATCCCAGTGAGCTGTTCTTTCCAACAAAGGAGACAGGAATTTAATCCTAAGTGAGTCATATAGTTTACAGTTGAACAAAACATGGGCAATATCTTCTATGGCTGGGTCCCCACATAAACAAGTCCTCTCATATGGCAAATGATGGAAACATCCATATTTAACCATAGAGTCCAACAATTCAAACCTAGCTCTGGAATAGGCCCTTCTCAGATTTTGTGTTAGACTCATCAACAGGTATTTTTCAAATTTAAAAATAGTGATATCCAGGGCTCGCTGTTTAAAAATATCCTTTGCCTGCGGTGCAGTTATGAGTACCTGTTGAATGGGAAGTCCATATTGTGTAATAACTTTGGTGATATGTTTTAGCCAGGATGTGGTAAAATCCATACTTATTTGTTCAAGTAGGCATAATTTGGGAAGCCTATCATGGTCCATTGAATGAACCTTCTGCCAGTAAGAAAAGACCTTTGTTACTGTCTGGCTACGTATAGAGTGGATACCTGTTTCTGCTCTAATCGCGGGTGCTGACGTGTTTTTATCAACTCCCAGTATACTTCTTAAAAAGCGGGTTTGAACATGTTCAAGTGCGGCAGAATTTGTTAGACCCCACACTTCCGCACCATAAGTCAACATTGGGACAATTTTTGCTCTAAATACTTTCAGAATAGGGGTCAAAGTGCCGCAATATTTATAGTTATACAGTTTAGATAGACTTTTGGCACAGACCTCAGCCCTCCCTGCGGTCCTTCTGAAATGATTGTCCCAGGCTCCAGTATCAGTAAAAAACACTCCTAAGTAAGTGAAAAAATTTACTTGTTCTATAGGTTCCCCATTTATTTGCCATTTATATTTCATCCTTTTTCTTTTACTAAAAACCATCACTTTAGATTTAGACTTATTTATAGTTAAAGAGTTATGAACACAATAGACATTCAACTTTTTCAGGAGTCTTCTCAGGCCGACTTGTGAATGTGCCATCAAAATCATATCATCTGCATATAATAGGACATTCACAAATATGCCATGAATTTTTAACATGTGGGTATCTACGGTACGCATAAACCCTGGAATATCATTAATATAAAGATTGAAAAGCATTGGAGCTAAGATACAACCCTGCCTGACACCTCTATGAGTAGGAATACTTTTGGTTAAAGAGCCATTTACACCAGTTCTTACTTTTAAATAAGTATTTGAATAGAGGGCCTTTACCAGGAACAAAAGTCTGGGCTCCATATTTAAATTAATCAATTTCTTCCATAAAATGTTTCTATCTATGGAATCAAAAGCTGCGGTAAGATCTATAGAAGCAGAAAACACTTTTTTGCCATTTGCCAATTGTTTTGAAATAAGATGATGCAAGGTGAAACAATTATTTATTGTGGAGCAATCTGGTCTAAAACCGCCAGGAGGTTTGTCCTAATTACCCAGTCCTCTATTTTGCCCAAGAGGTGTTTGGCATACATTTTCGCAGCAATTCCTATAAGACTGATTGGTCCATAATTTTGTGGGTCAGCCCTATTTCCTTTTTTATATATAGGGACAACAATTGCTACTTCCCATCCTACTGGAATGAATCCTGTGTTGTTTATATAAGAAAACAAACCTGCAAGTAATGGGGCCCACCAGTCAGTATGGGTTTTAAAGAGTTCTGGTGGTAAAAAGTCCTCTCCTGGAGCCTTGTTGGGTTTCAAGGAATAGATGATAGATTTGACTTTGCCACTGACACTGAAGGCCAAAGAGGGAGGTTTTCAAAATATGTAGGATCAATTATACTTTCCTGCAGGTGGCTTTGGTTTGACTCAGTAAATTAACTTGTATAGAAATCCTCCCAGACTGAGGCAGGTATAGGAATGTCAAGTTGAAAATTGCGTTCCTTCAACAAACCCAAGACGGAATTCCAGAAAAATATTGAATTAGTTCCTTTTGCTGATAATTCCAAGTCTGCCCATATTTTAGCCGTATAAAGAGCTTTTTTCAACACAATAAGTTTCTTATATTCACGCCTGATTTGTAGCATTTTGGATTGATTTTTTATGTTAGGATAACACTGGGCCATACGCATTGCTGCCCTTAAATGTTTCCTAGTATGTAGACAATCAGAATCAAACCAGTTCGTACTGTTTTCAAAATGATTTCTAGCAGGAACTTTATCTATTAGAAATTTCCTCAACGAGCTAGACAAAAGAGCGTATTGTGTCAAGATCTTGTCTGGGCATTGAAAAGGAGTAGAAATAGAATTTCTCCAAGACTGAACCTGCTCTGAGTTTAGATAAGTGGCTAATGCCTTTGTATCTACCTTGACCCACCTAAGTCTTCTGTTTTGCCTAATTTCAATATTTGCTAGCTAGATCGCTGTCTTCTCTCACACGGGCTTGAATATCTGACAATAACCCAGACTTATTTCGAGAAACACAAATATAATCTAGGACACTACTGGAGTTTCCTGTATGAAATGTAAACGGATATATAAAATCAGATTCTTTGCCTCCTAAAATATGAAGGTTACATTTATAAATTAGTGAGACCAACTGAGAACCCGCCATGTTCCTTTTGGAATCTCTAGAATGCCAGGGTGGGTTATTAATAAGGTAGTCCTCAGGAATAACACCCAGTCGTACAAAATCAAATAAAGAAGCCCCCACTCTGGCATTAAAATCTCCCGCTAAAATTACAATAGCATTGGGGTAATTAAGGTTTATCTTCAACACTAGATTTCCTAAATTTACCCAAATGTTGGGAGAAAAGCGTGGAGATGAATATGGTGGCAGATAAATGTTCACTAGTACTACTACAACTGCTTCATAAGAAAATTTAACCACCAAATAGAAAGGAGAATCAAAACCAAACACCAGTTCCTGGCCTTGCCAACCCAACTCAGCCTTGGCAAGTATCGACAATCCTCCCGATGCCCTTCCTTTAGTCTTGTATTTCACTGCCGGGACTGACCAGGAATTAAATCCTGGAATGTGAATCCTTTCTTCCTCTTTGTCCAGCCAAGTTTCTTGAAGAGCTATAAAATCAAAGCCAGAGAGAAATTCCAACAAGTCTCCATCAGATACTCGATTTTTCCAACCAGCAATGTTCCAAGTCAGTAGGTGGAGAAAAACCTTGCAATTAATGTCGGCAGGCGGCCCCATTGGAGACTTGAAATTTTGGGTTAGAGTGCATGAGGCTTTTAGTCAATCGGTGGGGGTGATGTTGTCTAGAGTGCCTTCTGTATCGAAGAAGACACATTGATTTACAAGTTGTCTGCCTTCACCATTGTCTTGTTGATGAGAAGGCACCAACAGAGATTGGGGAGCAAGACTATTATGATGAAATACTTTAACAGGTTGAAGAGTCAAAGTAGAATCAGCATCCAAACAGACGAAGTCCTCACTAACTGGTAAGGATGTTCCAGCCTTGAGTTCTTTCCTTAAACCATTTTGAACTTCTTCAAATGCTGTAGATCTAGCATATGCGGGACTCATTTTAGACAACATTTGTTTGGAAATAGAATCCTTAGGACTCAGTTCTACTCCACCACCAGCATCCAATTTTAACACACAAGATACTTTAACTTTCTGCAAATTATCTGAGACTGGATTGAGCAATGCCATTTCCTCACAATTGGCCTGTGTTTCTATACTTTTCTTTTCTGTTGAGGTAGTAGTATTTTGTTGAACAGATATATTTTCACAGGCTTGAGTACTTAGTAGTGCCATATTTATTAATGGCTTTCCCATAGATTGTGTTGTTTTCAATGTCTCTCTTAATTCATCCAGTCTTTGTATAACATCTGATTGCTCTGATTGTGGTAACTCCCCAAATAAGTCAATCAGCGTTTCTTCTGGCATTTCCTCACTCAAGGTCATTGCTGTTGTAGCAACTTCATGATTATCTGTATGTTTGCTACTGCCATCAGAACTTAAAGCAATATTATCCTCTTTCAAAGACTGATCTAGGAGAGGGCTCACTTTGTCTGAGCTAAAAACACGTATTGGAAATATTGAAAAAGTGCTCAGGAAAGGCTTCATTTTAAAAAGCATGCTGGGAACTATAGGCTGCTTAAATATTAACAAAACTCAGATATAGTCTCTTCTGGATGGCAGCTATTCAGCATGAACTAAGTCTATCAGAGAGCGTTCACACCGGAGCAGCAGGCTCAACGAGAGCATAACAGCTCTCCTATTTCCCCATCTCTCTCTATTCATTTTATTATCATAAATCTGCAAGGAAATCTGTTTGGTTTGTAAGTAATAACTACATGGATCTCCTCTCTGCCTTTTTTCTGGTTGAGAGCTGTTTTCTTTAGAGATATTCTTTCCTCTCCTTTCGGTTTTGGGAGTGGGGCCAGCTTTAGTTTTTGTATTAACCCCTTGATGACTGTTGGTGGGAGTAGTAGTAGATATCTTCCTGTTTCGTTCTGTTTTATTTGGATAGCTCTTAATGAATTTTGCAACGAACTCCTTCAGGGAGTTAACCTGATCCTTAATTGATGTTAAAAGTTCAAAGATTGAAACCACTGTCTGTGCAGTAAGCAAGCACTGTCTAGATATAAAGTCTGTTACATTCTCCCTCTTTAAGTCCATAACAACCCCCTCCTGCATAAGCATAGCAGCTGCCGAGCAAGCTGCTGTAGTCTGGGAGGGGGAGACATTTTCTGTAAGGCAGGAGGAAAGTTCTAAGAGCTGTTGACTTTCTAGCTCGGTCTGTAAATCCCATTCCACTGAGCTCTGTAAGTTAACTCTACCTGATAAGGAGTCCAAGGTTAAATTACTTACTACAGCAGTCTCTTTACTTGTTGTATAATTATCCATTTTCTGCTGCTTCAGTGGCTTAGATGAAGTCTCTGCTGCAGAGTGCGCATGCTGCCTCTTTTCCTTTTCCCCATTCCTGGGAGCTAATTTAAAATGTTGATAAATTAAAGCTAAAAAGTTGCCTCTCTGTCATAAAATAATTATAAAAGTGGTTAAAAATAGTTAAATATATAAAATTTTTAAAATAAGGTATAAAAATAAACTACTAAAAAGTAAACTTTAGAGGAGCTCTTTCCAGCAAATGCTGCCTCGCTGCCATCTTGGCCCCACCAACCCCCTGGTATCAGGCTAATGGTATTATAAATTGACCACCACAAATGCTTAGGAGTGTTGTCTCATATTTCAGTTTGAGTTATTGTAAAATATGTGAGGGGATCTCTTCCTGTCCCATCTATCTCTATTCCATAACTTTTTCCTTGTCTTATTCCGGTCAGGGTCCAGTCAAAAGATATGTTGTTTGACCCAGTGTTTTTGTGGAGAGATGAGATTTAAGTGCAACCAGTATACCCTCCACCAGTATAATAACAAACACAGCTCCATCCAGTACAATCTATTCTCCCTCCACAGGGCATCCAATCATCTGGATTCCCTCTGTCCCATCTAGTGTTTCTTTCACATAGGTATTTATGGTTATGAATATATGCCTTTTTCCATGCCCGGTCTTTACAGACATTAGAAAATTGGTTGATTAATGCACACACATCTATGTTCAAGGAGACTGTGTGCTTGGATATGGAAACTGATGTGGAGGTTAGGTATTTAAAATCCTTCTGGGGGTGGGGGTCTGTTATATATTCTAATCCACCCCACACAGTGATGTTATAAAATTGGGGCTATCCAGGGGCGTAACACTTTAAGCCTGTACTAGTTTTACAGGTTTTATATTCTGTCCCATGGTGGGTGCAAAAGGATTCTCCTTGCGAACTGCATTCTTCTGGCCTCATGGTATGGTAGACTAGGGTTTTTGTAATCTTCTGCCCATCTTGAACCTGAGTGACACAAGCGCTACATTTGTCCTGAGCCTGCCTGTTCGGTCTCCTTGGAGGTTCAAAGATGGTACAAGTACCTGACCATCCAGTTGTTAATGACTACAATGTTCTGACTTCAAAGGGACTGGGACTGCACTCGAACTGAATGCCGAGTGGTAATGGTCCCTGCCCACACATCCCTATCTTTACAGCCTTCATTATTTCTTCACAAATTAGGGGGTTGGTGTCATCATAACTTTTACATTTATCCATCAATTGTCATTCAATTCTGTTTAAATGGGGCTGAGCACACACGTGTTTAGTTAGGGTGAAGTTCGGTTCCAAAATATATTTGCAGTTCATTTGGTGTCCTGCATTCCATGCCCATGTTATGGGTGGATCAAAAGGGTTTTTACTTTTTCATCCCTGATTAGAAAAACATGTTTGTTTGTCCCCTTGGGTCATCCCCCAATAGCATATAAGAAAAACGTAATTGATATTCATGGTCTAAACCTTATTATTCTGAAGTCTACCCCCGGGTTCCGGGGTGTTACCCGGGTTTCTACAATAGGGAATACCTGTGGAGATCCTTTATTATTCTGAACCTTTCCTATTACTATAACTCTGCCCTTCCTGGGGTCCCTGGGTATTTCAATGGGTTTCACTATTAGTTTTATTTTAGTTGAGGGCCCTCCCATATGAGGATTAGTTATCTAACCAATCTTCAATTAGTATTATGTCACAGGGAATGTTACACTCACTGTGATATGGAGCACAATCACAACAATGAGTACAACAACAACATTCACAGATACAAACACAGTCACAAAACCAGCACATCAGGCAGAGGTGTAACCTCTGGAATTTTTCTGGGGCACAATACTGGTAACCAAATTCTTCTAGTACAGTATAAACCTATTGTTCAAATAACATATAAAATGCAAATTATGGTGATAGCAATTACTTCATTCAAGCCCAACATTTATTTCTTGATAATGATCTTAAGGGGATTTTCTGATGGTATTACAGTCCAGTGGGTTGGGGCTGGCATGGGCTCTTTAACTCTGGAGTGATGGGTCCACCCGTTTTCAGCAGTCTGGACCGAAGTTTCAGTGGTTAGCATTGTGAGATAAGGTCCCTCCCACAGTGGTTTCAGTTTTTCCTCTTTCCAAGATTTTATGAAAACCCAATCTCCAGCTTAATATTGGTGTACTGGAAAGTCCAAGGGTGGACTCTGGGCTAACAGTCCTCTTTTCTGTAACATAGAAAAAGACTGTGACAGTGCCTGGATATATCTCCTAACTGTGTTATCGGTTAACTCGATTCTAGGCAACCCCAATATACCCTGATAAGGCTGTCCAAACAGCATCTCGTAGGGCGAGAGCCCAACGTCTTTTCGGGGCTGGGTTCGGATCCTGAGTAAGGCCAAAGGCAAGTACTTTATCCATGACAAGCCGGTCTCCTCCATTAGCTTGGTTAAAGTGGCCTTAATCTTTTGGTTAGCCCGTTCTACCATCCCTGATGAAGATGGTCGCCACGGGGTGTGAAATTCCCACTGGATTTCCAATGCTCTCATTAGTCTTTTTACCACCGTGGAAGAGAAATGTCTCCCCAATCGCTATCTATCCATCTTTCTTTGTATATATACTTTAAGAATCTTCTGAATAATGATACATATTTGATCCCAGAACTTTTTAGCTTTCTCACAAGTCCACCAAAGATGGTAAAAGGTTCCTTCATCCTGTGAACATTTCCAACAGACATTAGTTATACCACTATACATTTTTGATAACTTATCAGGAGTTAGATACCAACGATACATCATCTTATAAAAATTTTCTTTCAAATTATAATTCAACGTAAATTTCAAACCTTTCATCCACATATTCTCCCATTGGTCCAGCCTAATATTATATCCAAAGTTCTTAGCCCATTTAATCATACAATCCTTAACTTGTTCATCTTCCATGTTCATCTGTAACAAAATCTTATACATCTTAGTAATAACATGATTATCATTTATACATAAATCAATTTCAAATTATGTTATTTCATTAACAAATTTATGTTCCTTTTTATCTAGTTTAAAACATTCCATCAATTGTATATAGGTGAACCAATGACATATAAATCCATCAGATTCCAACATTTCTCTTGTTTTAAATTTAGTTTCACCCCCTTCAAACTTTAACAGGTCTTTATATTTTAGCCAACTGATTCCTTGCATTTCTCTTCTAGTAATTGCTTCCTGAGGAGACAACCATAATGGTACATTTGGAGACAATCTTACCTTATATTTATTCCAGACTCTCAATAAAGCATTTCTAATAAAATGATTTTTAAAATCCTTGTTAACTTTAACTTTGTCATACCATAAATAAGCATGCCACCCGAATCTTAATTCATGTCCTTCCAGTTGTAATAATTTCTCATTCTCCAGAGTAATCCATTCCTTAATCCAAAGCAAACAACAGGCATCAAAATACAATTTTAAATTAGGCAGACCCAGACCTTCTCTTTCTTTGGCATCTTGTAACAATTTATATTTAATTCTTGGTTTCTTGCCTTGCCAAATGAATTTGGAAATATCTCTCTGCCATTCTTTAAATGGTAAGTCTGTTGATAAAATTGGTAAAGTCTGGAAAAGAAATAACATTCTAGGCAAAACATTCATCTTAATCACAGATATCCTTCCCATAAGAGACAATTGTAGTTTCCCCCATCTTATCAAATCTTTTTTAACATCATTCCAAATTTTAATATAATTATTCTGAAACAACATACAATTTTTAGTTGCTAAAATTACCCCCAAATATCTAACCTTATTTTCAATCTGAAATCCCGTCTTACCTATCAGCAGGTCTTGATCAGGCCGGGTCATATTTTTAATTAACATTTTGGTTTTCTGCTTATTTACTTTGAGTCCCGCCAATGTCCCAAATTCTCTTAATTTCTTCATCAACTGCTCTGCCATTCCCAAAAGTTCTTTCAATATCAAAACTAAATCGTCTGCAAAAGCTCTTAATTTAAATTCTTCTTGTTTAATTTTTAGTCCCTTTATTTGTTCATCATTTCTAATGTCTCTATTTAAGATTTCCAATACTAGGATGAATAATAAAGGAGATAAAGGACATCCTTGTCTTGTTCCTTTTTGTATCTGACATGGTTCAGTTAATTCATCATTTACAATTATATTTGCCACTTGTGGTGTATAAATTGCTTTAATGCCTTGAATAAGATACTCTCCAAAGTCCATAATCTCCAAAACCTTGAACATAAAACTCCAGTTCAAATTGTCAAAAGCTTTTTCGGCATCTAAAAAAATAAGAGCTGCTTGACATTCGTTATGATATTGTAAATATTCTATAATATCCAAAACCACTCTTACACTTTTAACTGTCTTTTTGGTAGAAATCCACATTGATCACGATGAATAATTTCTTGTAATTTTTTTTTCATTTTTTCATTCTTTCTGCCAACACTGATGCAAATATTTTATAATCATTATTCAACAATGATATTGGTCTATAGTGTTTAACTAGGCAAGGATCTTGTCCTTCCTTTGGTATTAAAGCAATATTAGCCACTCATGTCCTTTTATTATTGTATAACCGTTTCGCCTCTCCCCATTTATTACTCTAGAGCTCCCATCAATGAATAAAGTGTCCCCCCCTTCTAGCGGGGTATCTTGCAAATCTTCTCTGATACTGGTCTGAAAGTCTATAGTCTCCAAGCACTGGTGCTCTAATTGTTCCCATTGATCTCTGGATCCGCTTAGGAATTGGGCAGGGTTTAAATTTCAGTCTGTGGTTATTATCAGACTTGGATTTTCAATTAAAATAGATTCGTATTTTATTAACCTTGAATTGCTCAGCCATTTATAGGCACATTGCTGAAGAATGGTCTTAACTTGGTGGGGGCTTGATATTATCAAAGCTCCTCCAAAAATAATTTTCCTGCTTTCTGCCACCAGTAGAGCCGTAGCTGCTACTGCTTGAACACAAAGTGGCCACCCTCTAGTTACCAGATCCATCAGTTTGGATAGGAAAGCTACAGGTTTCTTTCCCCCCACCAATCTTGGGCTAACACACCTTTCCCCACCCCGTTTTCTACCGCCACAAATAAATGGAAAGGCTTTTCTAGCGAGGGTAAAGAGAATACCGGAGGGCTTCCCAGAGCTTGTTTTAATTGCTGGAATTTTTGCAGCTCTTCTTGAGTCCAGACCAGCTCGTTCGGTTCATTATCAAGTAACTTTCCATAAAGCGCTTTGGTCAGCCCCGCATAATTTTCTATCCATAATCTGAAATACTCCAGCAAAGGAGATCGTTACCTTGTCATGGTGCTGGAGCTTGAGCACCTCAATGAAACCATGAGCTAAACCGTGAAGGGACATCCAAGACGGGAAGGTCGTGGCAGAGAGGTCAGACTAAATACGATCCCTGGGGAAGGTAATGGCAACCCACCCCAGTATTCTTGCAGTGAAAACTAAATGGATCAGTACGACCAGAGATATGTCGGTATACCATCGAAAGATGGGACTCCCAGTTCAGAAGATGGTCAAAACGCTACTGGGGAGGAACAGAGGATACGTTCAACCAGCCCCAGACGTGATGACGCAGCTAGCTCAAAGCCGAAAGGACGGCTAGCGGCCGACGGTGCTGGTGGTGAACGACGAATCCGATGTTCTAAAGATCAACACACCATAGGAACCTGGAATGTAAGATCTATGAGCCAGGGCAAATTGGATGTGGTTATTGGTGAGATGTCAAGATTAAATATAGACATTTTAGGTGTCAGTGAACTGAAATGGACTGGAATGGGCCACTTCACATCAGATGACCACCAGATCTACTACTGTGGACAAGAGGACCACAGAAGAAATGGAGTAGCCTTCATAATTAATAATAAAGTGGCTAAAGCAGTACTTGGATACAATCCAAAAAACGATAGAATGATCTCAATTCGAATTCAGGGTAAGCCATTTAACATCACAGTGATCCAAATATACGCCCCAACCACAGATGCTGAAGAAGCAGAAGTAGATCAGTTCTATGAGGATCTGCAGCACCTACTGGATAATACACCAAAAATAGATGTTATTTTCATTACAGGAGACTGGAATGCTAAGGTGGGTAGTCAGACGACACCTGGAATTACAGGCAAGCATGGTCTAGGAGAACAAAATGAAGCAGGACATAGGCTGATAGAATTTTGCCAAGACAACTCACTGTGCATAACAAACACTCTCTTCCAACAACCTAAAAGACGACTTTATACATGGACTTCACCAGATGGTCGACACCGAAATCAGATTGACTACATCCTTTGCAGCCAAAGGTGGCGGACATCTATACAGTCGGTAAAAACAAGACCTGGAGCTGACTGTAGTTCAGATCACGAACTTCTTATTGCAAAATTTAGAATCAGACTAAAGAGAATAGGGAAGACCCACAGATCAGTTAGATATGAGCTCACTAATATTCCTAAGGAATATGCAGTGGAGGTGAAGAATAGATTTAAGGGACTAGATTTAGTAGATAGGGTCCCAGAAGAACTATGGACAGAAGTTCACAACATTGTTCAGGAGGCGGCAACAAAAATCGTCCCAAAGAAAAAGAAAACTAAGAAGGCAAGATGGCTGTCTGCTGAGACACTGGAAGTAGCCCAAGAAAGAAGGAAAGCAAAAGGCAACAGTGATAGGGGGAGATATGCCCAATTAAATGCAAAATTCCAGAGGTTAGCCAGAAGAGATAAGGAATTATTTTTAAACAAGCAATGTGCGGAAGTGGAAGAAGACAATAGAATAGGAAGGACAAGAAACCTCTTCCAGAAAATTAGAAACATCGGAGGTAAATTCCAGGCAAAAATGGGTATGATCAAAAACAAAGATGCTAAGGACCTAACAGAAGCAGAAGAGATCAAGAAAAGGTGGCAAGAATATACGGAATATCTGTATAGGAAGGATAATAATATTGGAGATAGCTTTGATGGTGTGGTCAGGGGGTTAGAGCCAGACATCCTGAAGAGTGAGGTTGAATGGGCCTTAAGAAGCATTGCTAATAAGAAGGCAGCAGGAGACGACGGTATCCCAGCTGAACTGTTTAAAATCTTGCAAGATGATGCTGTCAAGGTGATGAATGCCATATGCCAGCAAATTTGGAAAACACAAGAATGGCCATCAGATTGGAAAAAATCAACTTATATCCCCATACCAAAAAAGGGAAGCACTAAAGAATGTTCAAACTATCAAACAGTGGCACTTATTTCACATGCCAGTAAGGTAATGCTCAAGATCTTGCAAGGTAGACTCCAGCAATTCATGGAGCGAGAATTGCCAGATGTACAAGCTGGGTTTAGAAAAGGCAGAGGAACTAGAGACCAAATTGCCAATATCCGCTGGATAATGGAGAAAGCCAGGGAGTTTCAGAAAAAATCTATTTTTGTTTTATTGACTATTCTAAAGCCTTTGACTGTGTGGATCATAACAAATTGTGGCAAGTTCTTGGTGGTATGGGGATACCAAGTCATCTTGTCTGCCTCCTGAGGAATCTGTATAACGACCAAGTAGCAACAGTAAGAACAGAGCACGGAACAATGGACTGGTTTAAGATTGGGAAAGGTGTACGGCAGGGCTGTATACTCTCACCCTACCTATTCAACCTGTATGCAGAACACATCATGCGACGTGCTGGGCTCGAGGAATCCAAGGCTGGAGTTAAAATCGCTGGAAGAAACATTAACAATCTTAGATATGCAGATGATACCACTTTGATGGCTGAAAGTGAGGAGGAGTTGAGGAGCCTTATGACGAAGGTGAAAGAAGAAAGTGCAAAAGCTGGGTTGCAGTTAAACCTCAAAAAAACCAAGATTATGGCAACCAGCTTGATTGATAACTGGCAAATAGAGGGAGAAAAAGTGGAGGCAGTGACAGACTTTGTATTTCTAGGCGCAAAGATTACTGCAGATGCTTACTGCAGCCAGGAAATCAGAAGACGTCTTCTTCTTGGGAGGAGAGCAATGGCAAATCTTGATAAAATAGTTAAGAGCCGAGACATCACACTGACAGCAAAGGTCCGCATAGTTAAAGCAATGGTATTCCCTGTAGTAACCTATGGCTGTGAGAGCTGGACCATAAGGAAGGCTGAGCGAAGGAAGATAGATGCTTTTGTACTGTGGTGTTGGAGGAAAATTCTGAGAGTGCCTTGGACTGCAAGAATATCAAACCAGTCCATACTCCAGGAAATCAAGCCAGACTGCTCACTTGAGGGAATGATATTAAAGGCAAAACTGAAGTACTTTGGCCACATAATGAGAAGACAGGGTTCCCTGGTGAAGAAGCTGATGCTTTCTAGGGAAAGTGGAAGGCAAAAGGAGGAGGGGCCGACCAAGGGCAAGATGGATGGATGATATTCTGGAGGTGACAGACTCAACCATGGGGGAGCTGGGGATGGTGACGGCCGACAGGAAGCTCTGGCATGGGCTGGTCCATGAAGTCACGAAGAGTCGGAAGCGACTGAACGAATAAACAACAATCTGAAATAGCCAGTCAAGCCTAAAAATTTTCGGTGATTCTTTTTAGTATGGGGCAGGGGCTGGCTCAAAATTCCCTCTGTCTTCTGTGGGGTTAATTTTCGGTGTCCTTTACTAATTAAATTTCCTAAATATTTTACTTCAGGCTCTACGAATTGCAGTTTCCCCTTAGATACCCGCAGTCCCTTTTCCCCCAGAAAGTTAAGCAAATTGATTGTGGCTTCAGTAACTTTGTTTCATTTCCCCCCTGAAATTAGCAAGTCATCCACATACTGAATTAAGGAGATTCCAGGGCTTCAGGTATATTCTTCTAAAACTTGCTCTAACACTTGCCCAAATAAGTTAAGGCTCTCAGTGAACCCTTGGGGGAGAACAGTCCACCGGTATTTACTTTTTCTCCCCATGTTGGGATCTTCCCATTCGAATGCAAAGAGATCTCTAGATTCTTGCTCCAAGGGGCAACTCCCAAAAGCATCCTTAAGATCGATAACTCTGAATAACAAATGTCCAGGGGGTATTCTGCTCAATAGAGTATATGGGTTTGGGACCACTGGGTGTCTAGCTTTAATTATTTGATTTAACTTTCTCATGTCCTGGACCAATCGATAAGAACCATCAGGTTTGGATACTGCCAAGATGGGCGTGTTATAGGGTGACATGGCAGGTTTGATTAATCCATCCTTAATGAGCCCCTTTATAACTGGTTTCAATACTTTTCTTCCTTCTAGACTAATATTGTATTGTTTTTGTTTAATTGGCTCACTATTTTCTTTCAATGTGATATGGAGGGGCGCGATCTTCAAGCCTCCTCTATTCTCTGGACCTGCCCACACCTCAGGTGTAATTTTCTCTTCATCTTCTAGGGTTAACTTAAAAATTCTATGCTCTTCTGACTTAAACTCTATATTACTCCTAATTGTCCCAGCATGTCTCTTCCTAATAAGTTTATGCCTGCAGCTGGGACATAAACTGCCTCTACGGTTCCTTCGCGCTTTCCAAATGTCAAAGTTATTGGCGCAGTCAGTGGAGCTGAGAAGTTTTCTCCCTTTACTCCGGAAATAGTTAAGGTCTTTTGTGTCAGCCTTACCCCAGGGGGTAGAATGGATAGTGATGTTCTGGAGGCTCCCGTGTCTACTAAAAACACGGTTTCCTCCTGATTGGGTCCCACTTTAAAATTTATCAAGGGCTCTCGGTGAGACCCGAAAATCAATGGCCCCTGACACCCCTAATCCTCATACTCTTCCATCAACTCAAACATCCTCTGCTCTCTCTCTTGTCCCCTTTTTGCATCAGGGCAATCTCTAGCAAAATGTCCACTTCTCTGGCAATTATAACACTTTCTCTCTATCCTTCCTTCACCTCTCTCTATCCTTCCTAAACTTCCTTTCTCTTGTCCTCTGAATCCACCTTTTCATGGGGGTCCTGAATGGGGCAAAATTTTCCTGTTTCTTAACTGTTCCCTATCCATTCTCTTGTCTACTAATTCATTAACAGCAGACAGTAACATTTTCCCCTCTGCCTTGGTTTTTGCCGTATCCTGATTAACAAAAACTTTTTGAGCCTCAATTAGGAGATTAGTATTGGGAGTCCCAGCCCAATTATCCATCTTTTGAATTTTATTTTGTATATCTGGCCATGATTTGGTTACAAATTGAACTTGCATCAAAGAATTGAAAGCGGGGCCGCAAGCAGCAAGACTTCTTTATGCGCAAAATTGGAAAAATCAAACATTACCAACAATACAAGAATGGATGCTAAAATTTATGGATATGGCAGAAAATAATAAATTGACATGTTTACTAAAAGAAAATTCAAATCGTTATTATCTTAAAGAGTGGAAACCGTTGATGGACTATTTGCAAAATGCAGGTGGAGCAAAGCTTGCATGGGGTTTTGATGATTAGATTATATATAAATAAAATATATTAGACAAGAAATGTATATGAATATTATATCAAATGCTAGCATGTAAAAAAATTTTCTTTTATGTATTCCTATGACCATAGATAGATCGGAAGTCGACTAATTTCTATATCTTTTTCTATTTTTCTATTTCTTTTCTTTGCTTTTCTACACTTTTTTCTTCCTTTCTTTGATTTGTATTTCTATTTCCGTTTCGTTTCAAACTTTTAACTATGTATATTTTAAAATCTCAATAAAAAAGTATAAAAAAAAGAAAAAAGAAAGAAAGTCTACTGGCAACCCAGAATATTTTTTCATGCTTTCCCTGAGTCGTTCTAGAAACTTTCCAGGTGCTTCATCTCTCTGCTGTTCTATGTCAAAAGCTTTGACTATGTTTCTACTTTGAGGTACAGCGTTTTTTATGCCAGTGATAATAATATCCTTGAGATCCTCCATATTTCTCCTGTGGATGGCGTTTTGATTATCCCACAGGGGATCTTGGAGAGGAAATTTATTTGCAGCACTCCCACCCGCTGGATAGTGGCGGTCCCACTCTCTCATCCCTGCATCTCTAATGAGATTTCGTTCCTCTGGAGTAAAGAGGATCCCTAATATGTATTGAATCTCTACCCAGGTATATAGGTTGGGTCCTAAAAATCCCATAACCTGGTCTGCTACTTCATTTGGCTCTTCTTGCAAAGATTTCATAGCTTGTTTAAAAGTCCTAACCTCCGAAGCTGTCAGGGGGGCATTTACAAAACTAATTTGGGGAATCCCAACAGCGTTCATTCCTGCAGGGACTTCCCTTAAGGGGAAAAAGTTTTCCCGATAGATCTTAGTCATTGGGAGGTTGTTTAAATCTTCTTCCAGGGGTTCTACCTTTGTTAGTTGCTGTTTCCATTTTGGCACTAATTGAGAAGGGGGAGGGGTAGACACGGGGGTGATGACGGGAGCAGTCGGAGGGGTAGCAGTTTGGGGAAGGAAAGGGGGGACAGGGAATAGGGAGGGGGGCATATTCTAGGGGATCCCACTTAGGAGTTTCTTTCTCTGGATCTTCTTTTTCTTTGTTAGTTTCCTTGGTCTCTAAGACTAACAGACGGTTCGTACTGGCCCTCGGGCAATCGGGCCAATTTATATGGAACCATGGTGTCACATAGGGTAATTCTAGTGCTAGTTGTTTCCTTTTGGTAATATAGTACCTTAGATGACTTATCCAGAAGGAATCTGAATTTCCAAATTTGTCCCATCGGTAATTTGGTTCCAATAATATATATGGGCCATTTTTGAACACACAATTGAACCATTTTTTCTTTAGCTAAATCTCTAGTCCTTGGCTTTAAATTATCTTCGTCCCATTGATCTAACAGAAAGGTCAGGGGAGAAATTCTGGGAAATACTGGTTTTCCCATATCTTTGAATTCTCTTTGGGGGCGCGACCCCTTACTCAACTGGGTACCCATCTTTTGGACTCTATTTGGGCTAGTGAACTATGATTCTCTTGACCTTGGGTTCTTCACACAGTCAACCGACCCAATGCAACTGGCTGATCCCAGCGGACATTCCAACGCCAGGGTACAGAACCGCAGTCACAGGGGTCTCAGAGTTAGCCGTCCAGAGAGCTATCTACTCTCTCCTATGGTATCTCAACATTCAGCGAGGTCTCACACTGCAAACACTTCCCTCATGCCACCCAGGTTCCTCTGTCCCAAACACAGCGGACGAGGTTCCTCTGTCCCAAACACAGCGGACGAGGTTCCTCTGTCCCAAACACAGTGGACAAGGTTCTTACCTGGGTCTGTGCATGGAGTTTCCTGGCTCCCTCTGAGTCCTTCTCCTCAGGCCCGTAGGCTGGTAAGATCAGAGTGTTGTGGGGCCGGGTCTCAATTTAGGCTTGGCAGGCTGTGGAAGGGCGAGGGCGACTGAAATCAGTCGGCGCGCTCCCCCCAACCCAGACACAGTCCGCCGGGTCAAATTGGACCCCCCTGGCCCCATGTTGGGCGCCAAGCTGTCAGATTCAAACTGAACCCCAATAAATAAAGCCACTTCAAAGTTAGCAGCCAATAAAATTATTTTTATTGGCTGCTAACTTCGGAGTGGCTTTATTTATTTGGGTTCAGTTTGAATCTGACAGCTGTATCAACTGAAGTATATTTTCCAAACCACATAAAGTTTTCATTCCACTTTGACCCATCACCTTGAAAACCAGTGGTTGGGCATCATACTTTAAAAAGGATTCAGCAAACTAGACTGGGATCAGAAAAAAGCAAGGAGGATGATTAGGAAACTAGAAACTAGAAATCTTATGAAGGAAGAATTAAGAAATAAGGAATGTTTAACTTGAAGAAGACTGAGGGGGAAAATGACCGCATTCTTTTTTTTAAAAATATAATTTTTTATTAAGTAAATTTTTAAAAGAATAAAAACAATACAAATTTTGAAAAAGGAAAGAAGGAAAGGAAAGGAAAGGAAAGGAAAGGAAAGGAAAGGAAAGGAAAGGAAAGGAAAGGAAAGGAAAGGAAAGGAATAAGAACGTGAATAAAGGGCAAAGAAAGAAATAGAGAAAAGGAAAAAAAGAAATGGAAAGGAAAAGTTATAAAGAAGCGGCTTCTAGTTTTCTTAACAGCAGTTACAAATACATTTATGTTTTACCCCCTCTCTCTAAGGTTACCCAATAATATCCTTCTTTGAAAATGACCACATTCTTGACATGAAGGGATGATACACTGAACAAGGTAAAGGTTTTCCATTGTTTCCTAACAGTAAGAGCAGTTCAACAGACTGGATTTTATTATTCCTTGGAAGCAGAAGTAGAATAGAAAATGAAGACTGGAAAGTTGCCTTATATGATTTTTCCCCTGTTTTCAGGCTGAAGCAAAAGATCCATGGCAAGACAGAACCTATCAATGCAGCTTAGATACATGGGGGCTTTGTGCCTTGGAGGTGACATGGCTCTCTTCTTTGAGGTAGTGTGGTTTATTTATTTTATTTATTTATTAAACCAATTTATAAGGCCGCCCAACTCACACATGGTGACTCTGGGCAGCTTACAGAATTAAAAACCATGAAAACACATTTGCCTTGATGAAACACTTTGCATTCATTTAGAACTTTCCAATTGTCTCTTGCCTCCTTGAGAAAGATTTCTGTTCAGGCCCTGCAGGTGTGCAGAAGCATCTTCTGATTTTTTGAGATGCCAGGGGATGCTAAGATGGCGATGTCACGCTGCAGCCTCTTCCTATTGTTCTCTCCTCCAGCATTTGCAAAAGTCAGAGCCTCTTCTGCAGAGGAGGAGCTGCAGAGCAGAGTAAGATGATTCATTCTTTGCTTTGCAAAAATGCTTCAGTCAAACCTTCACTGAATCAAAGCTCTCTGTCAAAAGCTGTCTACAGTCCTATTCAAGAGGACTCCAGGACAGAGTTTAATGTTTTACAATAAATCTGTAAATGATTTCAGGAGATCAGCAAATAGATAGAGGTACAAAAAATAGAAGGCTGAATACGGCCTACAAAATAAAGGAACGATAAAAGGAATGAATTGTGGGACATTTTTTGAGATGGGAAAGTGAACTTTTAATTGGACACTGTATCTAATTCTGTGATTTGATTTGAAATTGGTTATGCTTCCCTTAAAGAATAAATACATTACAATTTAGAACTGATTTATTTTTTTAAAATACTTTTATTAAACAATTTTACAATACTAAAAGATAATACAAACTGAAATCAGAAAAAAGAAAAGAAAGAAAGGAAATGCAAAATGCAAAAGAAAAAAAGAAAAAGAAGGGAAAAGAAAAGAAAAGAAAAGAGAAAAGAAAAGAAAAGAAAAGAAAAGAAAAGAAAAGAAAAAGAAGGAAGAATATTTAAACAAGCAACTCCCAATCGTTCTTGCAACAAGTACAGGCAAATTAATATTTCCCCACCCCCTATGAAATTACATACAATTTAGAACTGATTTTGAAGTGTTTAAAAATTAGGGGACTGTGAGAAAGGGTGATAAGGAAAAATCAAAAGGGCCAAAAGCTGTTGCCTGGAGCTTATTTGAAACCACAGTGATGAAGGTGAATTGGAGCAGAGACTCTGGTAGAAAAAACGTAGATGAAACTAAGAAAAAAATTATAATGGAAACAATAAGAAATTATTTAAATACATTCAAAGCAGAAAACCAGTCAGGAAGTACTTCGGCTGTTAGATGGCAAAAGAGTAGAAGAGATGATCAAGGATAATACGGAGGTTACAGAGAAAGATATGAATTTTTTTGCATCTGTCTTTATTACAGAAGATATAGAACAAATATCAGAGTCAGTGCTGACTCCCTCAGGGGGGGCACTGTAATATCTAAAGGAAAGATATTGTAGGACGGGGGTCTCCAAGTCATGGCCCAGTGGCTTCATGCAACCCTCCAGCTCATTTCCCCTGTCCCATGGAGCAGGAGATGGCCAGAAATCAGGAAGCAGTTTGCTGACCTCAGCCAGTTAGAAGAGATCCTCCATTAGGCTGAGAAGAAAGCTGAGCTCCATGCAAAGGCTGGGCAAACAGGCTGGGGGTCTATATTCCTAGCTCACATCAAATCACCGTCACAGTCTGTGTTGGGGCCTGTCAAGGATGCTGCTTGTAATGAAGAGCTTCAGGGCTAACATGGCAGGGAGAGTGGCCATGACCTAAATTGTCAGTTTAGGATCACATTTATTCTTGATTCAAACTCACAGTCCACAATAAAAGATAAAGGTCCCCCCCGCCCGCTCATTTGTGCAGTCATGTCCAACACAATACTTCCCTGTTAATCATAATTGGGAAACTCCCCATGGCGATTGCATTTTTTATGTTTTCCATTCAAAGTAATCTGAAATTGAGCTAAATCTGCCGAATTTATAGTCTCTTCTGAGAAGGTGGCATATGCCAAATTGAAAATATTTCCTTTAAAGAGAACTGTCAATATTTTATTTTTTAGAAAAATTGGAAATAAATTTCAGGCAAAGTTGCCTCTTCTGAGGAGATAAATCCTGCCAAGTTTCACATGATTAGATTCAAGGGTTTTTACGTTGTTATTTGATAACAAACAATATTGATGTTCTGGTTAATGAAAAACACTGCCAGGTAAGTGTCAAAATGAAATGGTTAAAAAGCAGCTCTGTTTCACAGTAACTATTTTTTTAAAAAAAATATGAAACCAATGACCTATTTTGATACCTTTCATTGTCTTCATTTTTACTCACTTTATCAACTAATGAAAAGGCTTTACTCTTGTGGCCCTTGGGCTAATTAACTCATCCTTATGATAATTTGAATTTGAGAGCCTTGTGGTAGAATCTTGTACTAGAGAGTTTTGATTGATTATCTGCCATCAAGTCATTTTTGACTCCTAAAAGAACTCAGATGATAAATTTATTTATATATTAATTTATTATTCACATTTCTATCACTGCCCATCTCCCCCGAAAGGGGGACTCTGGGCAGTTTACAATAAAATCAACAATTAAAACAATAGAAGTATAAAATTACAAACAACAACCAATATAAATAGAAAATAAATAGATAAAAGTCCAAGTGATGAACAGATCTCATTCAATAGGGAGGAAACTACGGCACCAGCCACCTCCAGGAAGAACTATTGCCCTTCCCATCCCAGTCAAGGCGGCAGAACCAGGTCTTCAAATTCTTCCGGAATGCCGGGAGCGAAGGGACCCACCTCACCTCCAGGGGAGAATGTTCCAAAGGGCGGGCACCACTGCAGAGAAGGCCCACCTCCTGGACCCCGTCAAATGAAATTCCTTTGCCGACGGAGTCCGTAGCATGCCCTCTCTGCATGACCGGGTGGGACAGGTTGATGTTATGGGGATGAGACGGTCCCTCAGGTAGCCTGGTCCCATGTCATGTAGGGCTTTAAAGGTGATACCCAACACCTTGAATTGGACCTGGAAGCAAACCAGTACCCAGTGCAGCTCGCGCAGCACTGGTGTCATATCTGCCGATATTGAGGCACCAATAACTGCCTGTGTGGCCGCATTCTGGACCAGCTGAAGCTTCTGGATACTCTCAAAGGGGAGCCCCATGTAGAGCGCATTGCAATAGTCAATATGGGAGATGACCAGGGCATGAGTGACTGTCCGGAGGGCATCTCGATCCAGGAAAGGGTGTAACTGGCGTACAACCCGAAGTTGCACGAAGGCCCTTATGGCCATGACTGCCACCTGCTCATCGAGCAGGAGTTGTGAGTCCAGGAGGACCCCAGATTCAGCACTGGGTCTGAATGGGGCAGTGCCACCCCATCCAGGACTAAAGATGACAACTTCCCAGATGCAGAGGAGCCATCAACCCACAGCCACTCCATCTTACCAGGGTTCAGCTGAAGCCTGTTATTCCCCATCCAGACCCCCACAGCCCCCAGGCACTGAGATAGGGCAGCCACCGCATCACTTACCTCACCCAGGATGGAGATATATAATTATCATCAGCATATTGATGATACCTCATCCCGTGGCAACGGATGATCTCACCCAGTGGTTTCATGTAGATGTTGAACAGGAGAGGAGAGAGACCAAACCCTGCAGTACCCCACACAAGAGGGGTTGAGGGTCGGATCTCTCATCCCCTATCACCACCGATTGGGAATGGCCCTGGAGGAAGGAGGTGAACCAGTGCAGAACTATGCCACCCACCCCCAACTCCCTGAGCCGTCCCAAAAGGATACCATGGTCGATGGTATTGAAAGCCACTGAGACGTCCAAAAGAGCAAGGATGGATGCACTGCCTCCATCCCGCTCCCACCAGAGATCATCCATAAGCGTGACCAATGCAGTCTCTGTCCCATATACGGGCCTGAAACCTGACTGAAAGGGGTCTAGATAATCCATTTCATCCATAATCCTCTGGAGTTGTAACGCCACCACTTTCTCAACCACCTTTCCCAACGTGGGAGACAGGACGAAAATTATTCAATACAGTAGGGTCCAGGGATGGTTTCTTGCTGACCTCTTAGCAAAAATATAAAAGTTGTTCTTCAAATTGGGCGAGCACTTCTTCACATAGTGCACAATTAACACAGAGAAATAAATAAACAAGGTGTGATAATGGCCACTAACTTGGATGGCTATAAATTCATGGAGGAAAAGTCTCTCAAAGGCTGTTGGCCTTGAAGATCGATGGAACCTCTGGACTATGGCAGCATGCCTCAAAAAAATGCTAGGGGAATGCTGTTAGAAGAGAGGTATGTCTCTGTCTCTTGCTTACAAATGCCCCAGAATCATTTAGTTGGCCACTGGAAGAAACAAAATGCTAGACAAGATGGATCTTGGCCTGATCCAGCAGTCTATTCTTGTATTTATATCTATTATTAATTATTGTATGTTTATTTTATGGGTAATTCAAATAGTGAGTAGGAACCACCTTGCTACTATGATCTTTCAAATAACTGTGCTATTATTTTTTAAACATCTAGTGACTCCCATTTTCATTGGTATTACACGTGCTTAGTTTTTTAAAGAGGAATATTAGATGCAAAAGAAGAGATTTCAGTGTATATATTTTTGTTTTTTAATCTCTGGATAACAATATGTACATGTACATTTATAAATATAGAAGAGTTTCAAGCCTCATTGCATCTGGTTCCCCAACAATAGGTTTGGGAGGACCTGTGATCCTTCAGATGTGGCTGAACTGCAATTTTCAGCAGGAACTGTCTTCTGAGCATATTCTTCAAAATAATGGGGAAAAATGGTAAGCAGTACCATTTGAACGACTGAAATCAAGAGTCTTTTCTGCTTGCTGTGGATTGATTCAGAAATGAACTAAGATCTTTCCAAAACAGCTGGAAAGCATTTGAACCATTATTGAGCTATTTCAAGATTCAGAAAATGACCCTCTGATATTCCTTCTGATCTTCAAAGACATCGTTCCCCAAGCCCTGCAAACAGCCTAACCCTGTTCGTGCAATTTCCAGTGTGTGGAGAACTCAAAGTGAGTTGAGATGGGGGGCTGTAAATAGTCTCCTAGTCCCTGCTTCTCTTCAAACTATAGGTATTTTAGTGGATGTTTTGAAGGGGAGTTTTACTGGGGTGTTCTCTGCATGGAAGCTAAAAAGAAGAGGGGTAGCGTTGTGTGTATGGCCCTTTTCAGCCTACATTTTGAACTCTCCATGCTTTCGGGTGACCAAGGCTCCTTCTTTTAGTTTCCTGGCTTTGCAAGACTTTTCTCTTCCTTCTCTTTGTCTATCCCCTTGTTGAGCTGCATGGAAAAGGCACCGTGGACCTTCAGGAGTCCTGAAGAAGGAAAGGGGGGCAAGGAACAAGATGAAAACATTGTGATTTATGCTCTTGCATTTGACAGTGGAACACAAGGAGGAAAGGCCAGGGTTTGTCACAAGATGTGTTTTGTCATTATTTTCATCATCATGGCTTGTAGTGGATACCTATGGTTGCGTCTTGAAATCCTGAGGAAGGTTATGTAGGATACGAAGGTTATGGAAGGGGAAGAAGAATGGGCAATCACAGCTTTTGATTGTGCAAAAAGGCCCATGTGCATATAATTATAGGATACTGGGTCCTTTCAGATGAATGCTATATGTTGAGCCACTGAAGAGACTATCAAGGGTCCCACCATGCTGTCTGTTTGGCAAGTAGGCACAGCAATCAAACCATTTCATCACATATTAACCGGGTGAATTTCTGAAGAGATCTTAAATATATAACTCTAGATTGGTGCACTGTAATTGGAAATGCCTGGGAACCCACAGTGACCAGTCTGCTAATGAGAACTCAGCATGTTCCCATTTTACCAGGGTGATTCTATTCCAGGCTAAAAACAAGATATGAAATGTTTATCTCAGACTGTTATATTATTTTGCCTTTGTAGTTGGTTTGCTTTATTTGTAATTTGCTTTTATATCCGATATGTACATTGTTATTTATTTTGAGGTTGGTTGTAAGATACTTTGAGTGTGTCATGTCTATTATTAAATAATAAACTAAATAATACTGCCTCGGTCATACATTATGTAGACTCCAGAAATCAGTGGAACCTAAATTAGTTATGATATACTGAAATCCTACTGGTTTTACTGGGTCTACTCTATGCTGGTGCACAACCTATTGTTTACAAGTAATTCAAAGTTCTGATTTTATTGTGTGTCCTGTGACATAAATTCCCAGAAGATAGTCTTATAATATATTTAGACAAACCTCTAGTATTTCTCTCTAATCCACCGTTACTGTTTGAACTGTGGCTGAGATAACAGGGGAAAAAATATTTTTTTTCCAATCATAAATCCCATGCAGCGAGATGGACTGATCAAGAGACAGAAAAATGAATTTAATACATGTCTCTTGCCTCAAATTTGATAAATTTGGAGCTCAGCAGAATGAATCTAAATGGGAATGGAACGGAATAGGGGTGAGCATAAGCTGCCATGTATTTGTATACTTGGTATTTGGTGACACAAATCTCTGCTTGCTGGATCCAGCAGTTCTTAACATGGCCATCAGGATGGGGAATGGGATTGAAAGTAACAAAATATGCATCACAACATTGCAATAGAAACTCCACCCATGACATTACAGCACATATACAAAACAGTGAAGTGAGCTGTGTTAAAGAAAGTCTAATGGAATGCCCCCACTGTCCCACTTTTTAAACCAAGCTTTTAATTGTTAGTTGAGCTGAGTTTTGATTTCAATAACGCTGCCTTTAAATTTGCCTTGCTTTAATGGCTTTGTTTTTACTCTTATGTTTTATCATTTGCATTTGTAATTGCTCTCAGATGGCTTGAGTGTCAGATAGGCAAAAAAGCATCCTATATTTAATAAATGGATGGAGTCCATATAGCATTTACATAATTGTGGTATTTGTTTTTGATTGGCTTGAGTGTTGAAAATCCATTTCTCACAAAGATATTTTGAAGGCAAAGTTAGTAGGAACTGCAGTGCCCTTGAAGGTGCTCATGGAATACCATCACAATATTGACTGATTAATACAAAAATGTATTTGTCTACTTCTCCTAGGATTCTAGGCAGCTCATAGTAAAAAAAAATATTTATTTATTTATTATTGTTTTTACAATAATAGCAGAAAAAGAACAAAAGAACAAAACACAAAGAACATGATAGAAATACATACACATTGTCAAAGAAAGAAAAACACACATAACAAGTGCTTTAAAAAAACAGAAAAAAGAAAAAAAGTATAATATTTCGTTGTAACAGTAAACTGTTTCAATACTATATATGCTTATCTAATACAAATATTATGCAAGTAATATTTGTATCAGATAAGCACAAATAGAATATAGTCTTCCCAGGTAGACCAGACAGGAAACATGACCAGATGAGCTAATTCTACTTTATCATAAGGCTACATTAACAGAATCTTGCAATTATAAAAGTACAAATCTCCCACTGTCTCTTTTACAGCCTGCTAAGTTAGGGAGGTTCCTTTCTGAGTTTCTTTCTTTCCTGTTATGCAGCTGCAGTCTATTTCCTCTCTTATCTGATCATTCTCTAGGCAGCATCTCTTCCATCCCCCTCTCCCAAGGTCATTCCCACATACCATTATGGAGACCTAACATAATGTAATACTGGGCAAGTCAAATGGAATAAATATCTATTTTAAAAATCATTGAACACCTGTCTTTTATGCCAAATGTAGTCTGAATTTTTTTTCTCTTTTGAAGTTTTATTAGATTTTTAAATATACAAAGTTAAAAGTTAAAAGTGAAACAGAAATAGAAATACAAATTAAAAGGAAAAAAAAAGAAAAGTGCAGTAAAGAAAAAAAGAAAGAAAAAGACAAACATAGAAATTAGATAACCTCCGATCCATCTATGGTCATACGAATAAAATAGATAGTTTGTTCTTACATGCTGGTTATTCATATAACATTCATATATTTTTCTTGTCTATTATATACTATTTATATGTAATCTAATCATCAAAACCCCACGCAAGCTTTACCCCTCCTGCTTTTTGCAAATAGTCCATCAAGGGTTTCCACTCTTTAAGAAAGTAATGATTTGAATTGTCTTTTAATAAGCAAGTCAGTTTGTCGTTTTCTGCCATCTCTAATAATTTCAACATCCAATCCTGTATTGTTGGTACGCTTTGATTTTTCCAGTTTTGTGCATATAAAAGTCCTGCTGCTGTAATCGTGTATTGTATTATTCTAAAAAAATGTTTTTCTATTTGTACATCCCAAATTCCAAGTAAAAAAAAATCTGGTTTAAATGGTATTCATATCTGTAGTATATTTTGCATCAATGAATATATCTCAGTCCAAAATTCTTTTGCAATGTTACAAGTCCACCACATATGGTAAAAAGACCCTTCTTGTTTTGTACATTTCCAACATAAGTTGGAGTTGTTCCCGTACATTTTTGAGAGTTTTTGTGGGGTCATATGCCATCGATACATCATCTTATAAAAGTTTTCTTTTAGGTTGTAACATAAGGTAAATTTTAATCCTTTAATCCACATATCTTCCCATTGTTGAAGTTGTATATTGTGGCCAATATTTTTCGCCCATTGAATCATACAGTCTTTAACTTGTTCCTCTACCATTTCTCCTTTTAACAATAATTTATACATTTTAGCAATTAAATGTTCATCATTTTCACATAGTTGTATTTCAAATTCTGATTTAGTTTGTTCAAATTCCATTTTTTTTTTTGGTCTAATTTAAATTTCTCTATAAGTTGCATATAGGAGAGCCATTGAAAAGTATATCCTTCTTGAGCAAGTTCTTCTTTTGATTTTATCACATAGTGTCCTTGTTCTTTTTTTAAAAAGTCCTTATATGTCAACCACTTATCTTTATTTCTTGCTTCTTGGCCTTTTGGCTAAGATCAAGTGTAGTATCTGTTCTTATCAGTTTAAAATGTAGTCTGAAATTTAAAACAGTGCACAGGCTCTTCTTTTTGTGGAAGACAAGTTAAATAATCCAACCATGATGAAGTTTATTCAAGCAGCAAGTTCCATTGCATTCCATGAGACTTAACCCAAAGAAGGAGGACATAGGATGGGACCCTAAAGGTGTGCACCAGCTGAAGTGTGTTTAGGATGAAGCAGGCATTGCTTTGGCTGATTGAAAAACTCTTCCACCAATTTAAATCACTTTTTAATTGCTTCAGCCACTTGACGATGGTGACTCTAAAACTGACCAGCAGAAAATGCACCAGCAAAACAGGGAAACAAAACAAAACAAAACAAACGCATATACATTCCAACAGATGATTCAAGAAAGGACGTTGATGAAGTGGAAAAAGGGAGGAGCAGAATTATATGTGTCTAAACTCCACCCAAACTAATGACATACCCTTGATGCTGTCCGAGGCCAAATTGAGAGTCCACACTAAATCACTTAATGTCAGCTCAGTTGAGCCTTGGCTGTTTTGACTTGGGAAACAACCAGCTTGCCACAACATGTGTATGGACCACTGGGTTTTTTTCAAGGGCAGTGTCATCCTCCAAACACTGGTCAATGCCCTCCACAGATTTCTTTTTTTTAACTTCACTGATGGAACAGTAAATTCTGAACCTTTTTCCTTTTCTAACCAAATGAAATTGACAAGAGTTCTGCTACTTTCCCTTTCTGGTGGAAATGAAAGAAAAATAGCCAAAATGTGGTCTTGTCTTTTCTTTCTATTTTTCTAGTCCACTGGAGGAAGCACCAGGTGTCAGGTATGAGGAGAAGACAGTGGTGAGGGTTGTCGTGGGTTCTTTTATGAGGGATGGTGCCAGCCAGGCAGGAGATAAAGCTTTTGTTCAAGAAAAGTGTTTTTATTATACTGTTATAAGGGGCATGGTAGCTCAGCGGGTAAGACACCAGGCTTGTCGATCAGAAGATCACAAGTTCGGATGTTCGAGACCCTAGCCCCGCGTGATGGAGTGAGCTCCCGCACTAGCCCCAGCTCTTGCCAACCTAGCAGTTCAAAAGCATGCTAATGCAAGTAGATTAATAGGTACCACTTCAATGGGTAGGTAACAGTGTTCCGCACATGTCATGTGGCCACATGACTGTGGAAGTGTCTTTGGACAACACTGGCTCTTCGGCTAAGAAACGGAAATGAGCACCGGCCCCTAGAGTCAGACACGACTGCACAAATGTGTGGGGGGAACCTTTACCTTTACCTTATATATAAAATACTCTGGATACTCACATACCAAAACCTATGATTACTTATCTATGTCACTTTTAAACCTATATTTCTAAGGATTTGTTCCTTTTCTACCTTATATTTACTTAATTTCCTATAGTTAGACTTAAGTCTATAACCTTAAAACTAACAATGTCTTTCTAAGTTCTTCCAATATATTTCCTGTTCTCACTTCTCCCTAATTATTTATCTCTTGTTAGCATTTTTCCAACCCCTTTATGACTTTACTACTATTACTAGAGCTCCTGTCTCTTCCTCTCCCCACTCCCACCTCCTCTCTTTCCCCAGGGTCATTTGTTTTACTTCTTCCAGTTTCTTCTTTCAAGTGTCTGGATCTGAGTTCAGTCAGTTGCTCACAATAAGACACCAGTCATTTGCTTCTTTCTGTTGATGCACCACCATCCTGCTCTCTCAGACTTCACCCTTTCTGCAATGGCCTTTGTGGGAATTTGCCTCTGGGTAAATGCAGGAATCTCTTTATGTCTTTTCCTGGTCCTTGTGAATTCCACAGATGCCAGTCCCATCAAGTAGACCAGACCAAATATCAACTCCACAGGAAGCTTAAGACTACTTTTATTGAGAGTGGCCATAACAGAATCTTGCAACTATGATTGTGCTGGGCCTCCTCCCTTTCTTATACCCATGTGAATTAGGGAGGTGTCTGTCTGAGCTGCTGACTCATACTTTTGACTTGTTTTGAACTTAAGCTGTGTACCACATTGCTTTGGTAATGGATCTGGCTCATCTTTGTCAACGTCATCTTCCTTACTCTCTACAACAGAGCTGCTTTCTGGTTCTGGGCCTGTTGCTACTCTTAATTGACTGTTCTATGTGCTTTATGTCTTCTGGTCTCCTCCTCCTTCTTATCCTTCTTATCCTTCTTTCTTTTTTTCTTCCTCTCTGTCTCTAGTCATCTCCAACATGAATGTTAAACAACATTCCTCTGTCCAACTACTGCTTGCTCTTAACCGTCCTTATTTATTTCTCCTCTGTCCTTCCATAAAAGTACTTGTTTGCGTGTTGCAAGATTTGCATGCCCAGGGGCAGGTATTCACCGATGGCTAATGACCTTGATGAAAAGCAGGCAGAGACTGCCCTTGGGATGCCCTCTGAACAGTCACTCATGCCCTTGTCATCTCCCACATAGATTATTGTAACACGCTCTACATGGGGCTACCCTTGAAGAGTATCCGGAAGCTTCAGCTGGTTCAGAATGCGGCCGCGCAGGCAGTTATGGGTGCTATAAGATTGGCACATGTGACACCACTGCTGCGCAAGCTGCATTGGGTACCAGTTTGCTCCGGGTCCAATTCAAGGTGTTGGTTATCACCTTTAAAGCCCTACATGGCATGGGGCCTGGTTACCTGAGGGACCGTGTTATCCCAATAACATCGACCCACCCCACTCAGTCATGCAGAGAGGACATGCTTCGGATCCCATCAACAAGAGAATTTCATCTAGCGGGGTCCAGGAGGCGAGCCTTCTTTGTGATAGTGCTCGCCTTGTGGAATATCTTGCCCCTGGAGGTGAGGCTGGCCCCCTCACTCCTGACCTTCTGGAAGACTCTTAAGACCTGTTTCTGCCGCCTTGCCTGGGACGAGGGAGGTAATAGTTCCTCCTGGGGGTGGCTGGCGCCATAGTGTCCCCCCTTTTATATGAGATTTTACCATTCCTTGGATTTTTATCTATCTATCTATTTATTTATTAATTAATCAAATTTCTATCCCCGCCCATCTCCCTCCTCCGGAGGGACTCTGGGCGGTTTACAATAAGATAATAAAAACAAGAAACATAAAATATACATACAATATAAAAATACTAAATTCTAAAACAAGATTAAAATCCAAGAGGTAAGAATAGTAAAAAGATCTAACTCAATCCAATGTAGGAGAGGGGCTCTCTAAGGTATTAGCCATCCCCAAGAGTGACTATTTCTTCCTTGGCCCCAAGCAAGGCGGCAGAACTGGGTTGTAATTTTATGGTTATAGGTTTTTAAAGGTTGACTTGTTGTAAACCACCCACAGTCCCCCATTGGGGGAGATGGGTGTGGAAATTTTGAATAATAAATAAAAATAAATAAATAAATAAATAAATAAATATAGGGGCTAATATAAAACGTCTATCAATGGAAACCACATATCCCTCATAAGATCAACTTATGAAAAAGAAAGCAAGTGGCACTTGGTCTCCTGGCATGAATGGGAGGGGTAAGGAAGTAGGGGCCTCTATCAATCAGGTGCTATGCTAAATGCAGTCTGGACAGAAGACCAGGCCATCACCATTGCCAAAATGGAGGAAGGGGCAGAAACCTAGAACTGAATTTTTTAAAGCCATTTTCATTTGCATCTGTCTTACCACTATGAGTTAAGCATGTTTAAGGCTGCTATGCAGAAAAGGCCTTAGTATAGGTTTATAAATCCAACCACTTCCTTTGAATCCAGGGCAGAATGCTCCAGAATGGGGTGGAATTAGATTTACAATTTAAATGTAAGTGAGATCCAATTATTTGGGATGGAGCTTTACTTGCATTGCTTTCTAATTACATGAAAGAAACTGATCTTTCCTAACTCTAGAATTCTGTACATAACTGCTGTCTGATCGGTGGCTTTTCTTGACCCATGACATATTCAGTCACAGTCTATATAACTATTACAATAGGCAAGGAATGGGAAAGCTGAAACAACTGCGTTTTCTCAGAGACAAAACAACAATTGCTTTCACTGCATTAAAAATGCATGTGTGTCATGTAATTGTAAAAGAATGAATGCTAGATGCATTGTTAATCATATTATTCTCCTGTCCCAAAACACCCTTATTCAATGATAGACACAAGAATGATGGACTGCATTTGCACCATTTTTATGATAGATATTCACTAGAGTCAGCTAAGGGCATAACCATCTAATTTCTGCTTCCCTTTCTTTCATTGATTGATTAATGATGAATATGATGATAACAATCACCACTAAATATTCAATCTCATTCTATCCATTGCATGTCTTTAATAATTCAGCACATGCTGTAATGTGATAAATAGTCAGCACTTAATGCTAAACTAATGTTAGGTCCACTACTTTCAAAGCTTCCATTGCCTGGATAATTAATGTTATTCTAAATAGAAGTAAATGTACTTGACTTGTGTAAACATATAAAATAGCCTGTGCAGATAGATCATCATTTATTCTAACTTAGAAAAAGCAGAAGAAGCAAAGATTACAAATCAGTTTTAGAAAGTGTCACATATTTTTACTCTTGGATGCATATATTAGGTATTATCAGTATCAAAAATGTAGCTCCTTAGTTTTAATTGGAATTATTAGAAACCACTTGAATTATTAATATGGCCAAGGTTGAATTCCAGCTTTGTGCAGTTTTCAGCTACATCCTAGAAGTTTGCATTATATAGCAATACATCTGTTTTCTTCATAGTTTGGTCTTGGGGTTGCAGGAACAGTGCACTTCACTTCATTTCCACTTCTAATCTCCTTTATTGTCGTGTGGTTGTTGCCATGTGTTTATTGAATATCATGCATTCACTAATTATGCATAATAAAATTAGGATCTGCAAATGCAGGGAAAAAGAGACATTTAAGTGGTAATAGTAATTTTGTTTTGTTTCAAAGTTTAGATAAAGTTCATTTGTTTAGTTGGTCCTATTTGCATTTCTTAAGGTGGTTATAATGAAAGCCAGTTTGGTGTAGTGGTTAAGGCATCAGGCTAGAAACCGGGAGACTGTGAGTTCTAGTTCCACCTTTGGAATGAAGCCAGCTGGGTGACCTTTGGCCAGTCATTCTCTCTCAGCCCTAGGAAGGAGGCAATGGCAAACCACTTCTGAAAAACCGTGCCAAGAAAACTGCAAGGACTAGTACAGGCAGTCTCCGAGATTTGGACACGATTGAACAGCAAAAACAAAAATAAAATAAAAAAGTGGTTATAATATTCCTTAAGGTTGCTCTATTACTCAAGCCTGATTTCTCCTCTTCCAGAACAGTAGTTTCTCCAAGTTATCTCATGGTGGGGAGAAGTTGTAATTCAGAGACACAAAATGTTTTAAGGGCTGAGGACCACACTTGTCTGCTGAATAATATGCTGAGGGAGACACTTCCAGAATGGGATGGGCCCAGGATAAAGAAATGGGAACTAGCAGGACAAGAAGTAAATTTAGTTTAATTCACATATAATTCAAATTATATGAACTAAAAAGTTAATATGAAGATTTCCCTGTATATAATAAATTTCTATTCTGCCACATTCAAAATTACAATTTGGTAGCAGCTTTTGGAACAGCTTGGACACTGAATCCAAGGCTTAGGTACATGTAGAATGTACATTCCTGTTCTTCATATATACAGCAATGTTCATCCTGATATGTTCCTGTTCATCTAGTTTCTTTTAGGGTAGATGTATCATATTTCAGCAGAGTTTCAAGGGGCAAATTTAGAAAAAAAAGAAACAAGTGTCCCATGTATATGCTTTATATACTTGGGGTTCAAGATAATCTGGAACATGTAGGCTCTTCTTCAGAGAGGAGAAGATGGCTTATTCAGAAGAATAAATGTTTTTGTATGTATGAACAGATATAAGAATAACATTGGTTTGAGTCAAAAAAATAGCTTATCTGCATTTGATATAACAACAGTTGCTAGGATATCTTTGAAAAACAACAAAATGTTAAAACCCTAATTAAATACAGAGTGAAGCTGTACTAAAATCACTGGATTGATTAAATCAGGGGGCTCCATCACACTGAACCTCTGTTTTTTAAAATTTATTTATTTATTTATTTCAATGTTGGTGCCGCCCAACTCCAGAATGACGCTGGAGAGTGCAGCCAGAATATTCGTACTTTACTTTGCAGCATTACAAGTATTACAATTGTTGTCTTGAATGTATAGCACATCTAATTCCATTTTTTTTTCATTTTACTTGGGGATCTATTTTGCCCCCATCCAACATTCAACACACACACACACACTGACATATCTTCTTGGAATTTATTTGTGCCATCTATTTTTATCATTCTTTGAATTTGTATTGTTCTGTATCTACTGTATTTCATTATATACAATCATCATATATTTATTTATTATTTATTTATTTATTTATTAATTTATTTATCTTATTTATACCCCACCTATCCCCTCCCTAATGGAGGGCTCTAGGCGGCTTACAATCATGTAAGTTCAAATTCAAATTATACAATCATATCATATACAATCAAGTTTACCGCGCGAGAGGGAGGAGGGAAGGGAACCGGCTATTCAGCTGCAGGCATCGGACTACATGACCCAGAATGCCTCGCTCCGCGCTGGCTGCTGACGTCCAGGAAGTTGCTGTTTCGGATCCGTCATCCTCTGTCGCCATTATCGGGACTCTCCAGGTCTTCTTGGTTTGAGGACGACCCTCCGATGGACGCCAGCAAATTGACCCACGTAAGTGGTACCCAATTTATCTACTCGCATTCAGCTTTCGATCTGTTGGACAGAAGCCGGGGTAAATGGTGAGAGCTCACCTCGCCACACGGTTTTTCGAACTGCCAACCTTGTGGTCGGCAGTCTAACGGCTCAGCGGTTTAACCCGCTGAGCCACCACACCCCAATATATATACCGTATATATTTATAAGCATTGTTGTTGTTGTTCAGTCGTTTAGTCGTGTCCGACTCTTCGTGTCCTCATGGACCATAGCACGCCAGGCCTTCCTGCAAATCCATACTCCGCATTTGGCTGTTCTATGATTGTTTTTGAGAATATAGCTAATAAATGAAATGAAAGTGAATCCAGTGGCAATTAAGTAGATGACTATAGAAGCTAAATAAAAAGACAGAAAGTCAGCAATACATTTAAAATGTGCTACATAGACCAGAACATCTAAAAGCTGATGGATCTCTTTCTGAGGGTTAAGAATAATGAACAGAAGTGAAAATTGTCTAAGGAAAAAGTAACACTTTCTCTCTTGCCTTTCATCTTTTAAAATTATTTGCTATTTGCTTTTGTGTTCCAATCTCTTCTGAATATTGAAGCATTTTGTTTTAATGCATAAAAAGCAGATTTGAACATTATGCCTAATGGGAAATTACACAGTAAGCACCAAATTACAATACGTTTTTATGTACAGTTCAGACTGGAGCACAGTTAATTTGCTTGTTGTGTGTGTGTGTGTGTGTGTGTGTGTGTGTGTGTACATACTATATATAAATTTAGACGTGATGTTTTGAGTATTTACTTGCCAAATGCTGATAGCTGCTGTTGGAGATTTTGACTAGTGGCAACAACTAAACTGGTTTGAATGATGAAAGCATTTGTAGAACAAAAGATTGTCTAAATATGTTGCCAAGGTTGGATCCAGCCTTAAAAGTAGAACTTAGACTTAATTTATTCAACATTACCTTCTCCTCCTGATCTCAATGGGTCTGGTTCTAAGGATGATTTCCTCAGGATCTAACTCATGCTTATATATTAGATTTTTCAGGTTCAGGAGTGTGGTTCCTAAACTGAACTGAACATTTCTAAATTGAATTCTTCCATGATTGGAGCTCTTCCTTTTCCTGAGTGAAAAAAAAAAGAACACAGGCAAACCCTAGAATCTCCAACAGTATTATTCTTAATTACTTCATTATGTTAAAACAGAAAAATATAAAATAATAAAATAAAATAATAAAATAAAATAATAAAATAAAATAATAAATAAAATAATAAAATAAAATAAAATAATAAAATGAAATAAATAAAATAAAATAAAATAAATAATAAAATAAAATAAAATAAAATGAAATAAAATAATAAAATAAAATAATAAAATAAAATAATAAAATAAAATAAAATAAAATAAAATAAAATAAAATAAAATAAAATGAAATGAAATGAAATGAAATGAAATGAAATGAAATAAAATGAAATAATAAAATAATAAAATAAAATAAAAGGGCGTGGTGGCTCAGCGGGTAAGATGCCAGGCTTGTCAATCGGAAGATCGCAAGTTTGGAGGTTCGAATCTTTAGCCCTGCGTGCGGAGTGCGCTCCTCCACTAGCTCCAGCTCTTGCCAACCTAGCAATTCGAAAGCATGCAAATGCAAGTAGATTAATAGGTAGCACTTTGGTGGGTAGGTAACAGCGTTCCGTGCTTGTCATGCGGCCACATGACTGTGGAAGTGTCTTCGGACAATGCTGGCTCTTCGGCTAACAAACGGAAATGAGCACCGGCCCCTAGAGTCGGACACGACTGGGCAAATGTGTGGGGGGAACCTTTACCTTTTCTTATAAAATAAATAAAATAAAATATAAAATAAAATATAAAATAAAATATAAAATATAAAATAGAATAGAATAGAATAGAATAGAATAGAATAGAATAGAATAGAATAGAATAGAATAGAATAGAAAAAAATAAAATGACAATCAGTAAAAACAGTATAAATACACATAAATACAGGCACAAGTATAAAAATACAAAAGTATAAAATATAAAATTAAAGATGGCAATAGGATCTTATCTTGGGCATGATCACGGTGCCAGCCACCCCCATGAATGACTATCCCCCCTCCCATCCCAAGCAAGGTGGCACAACCATGTCTTCACCCCCTTCTGGAAGGCCGGGAGAGTGGGGGCCTGTCTTACCTCTGGGGGAAAGCTGTTCCAAAGGGCAGGTGCCACGGCAGAGAAGGCCCTCTTCCTGGACCCTGCCAATCAGCAATCCCTCATGGACAGGGTCCGTAATATGCCCTCTCTGCCAGACCAGGTAGGATGGGTCGATGTAATGGGGATGAGGCTGTTCCTCAGGTAACCTGGACCCATGCCATGTAGGGTTTTAAAGGTGATAACCAACACCTTGAATTGGACCCAGAAGCAAACTGGTACCCAATGCAGCTCGCGCAGCAATGGTGTTATATGTGCCCTCCTTGGAGCTCCTAAGACTGCTTGCGCGCTGCATTCTGGACCAGCTGTAGCTCCTGGATACTCTTAAAGGGTAGCCCCATGTAGAGCGCATTACAGTAATCTATATGGGAGGTGACTAGGCATGAGTGACTGTTTGGAGGGACTCCTGATCCAGTAAGGGGAGTAGCTGGTAGACAACACGAAGTTGTGCAAAGGCTCCCCTGGCCACGACTGCCACCTGCTTTTCTAGCAGGAGTCGTAAGTTCAGGAGGGGTCTGTCTGGGGCGGTGTAACCCCATCCAGAACCAAAGATGGTAAGTTCCCAGATACCCGTGAGCCCCTAACCCACAGTCACTCCATCTTGCCAGGGTTCAGCTGAAGCATGCTGTTCCCTATCCAGCCCTCCACACCCTCCAGGCACCGAGAGAGGGTGGTCACAGCCTCACTTACGTCACCTGGGAAGGAGATGTATACCATCCAGACTCCCATCTAGACCCCCACAGCCCCATCCAGACCCCCACAGCCCCCAGGCACTGAGAAAGGGCAGGTACCGCATCACTTACCTCACCTGGGATGGAGATATATAATTGAGTATCATCAGCATATTGATGATACCTCATCCCGTGGCGATGGATGATCTCACCCAGCAGTTTCATGTACTGTAGATGTTAAAAAGGAGCGGGGAGAGTACCAAACCCTGCAGCACCCCACAAAGGAGGGGCTGTGGGCCGGATCTCTCACCCCGTATCAACACCGTTTGGGACTGGCCCTGGAGGAAGGAGGTGAAACCATCGCAAAACTGCACCACCCACCCCCAACTCCCTGAGCTGACCCAAAAGGATACCACGGTTGATGGTATCAAAAGCTGCTTTGAGGTCAAGAAGAATCAGGATGGATGCACTGCCCCCATCCTGCTCCCACCAGAGATCATGCATAAGTGTGACCAAGGCTGTTTCCATTCCATATCCGGGCCTGAAACCCGACTGAAAAGGGTCCAGACAATCTGTTTCATCCAGGACCCTCTGGAGTTGCAATGCCACCACTTTCTCAACCACCTTCCCTAAAAAGCAGCTTGGGAGGGGACGTGTGGGTGGGTCCAGGTGATGGTGAATTCATCCTTGGGGAAGGGGGTGTTTCTGGTGGCATTTAAAGAGGCGCTGGTGCACCCCCTCCTCAAGAAACCATCACTGGACCCTACCATTCTGGACAATTTTCATCCAGGAGACTGCCAGGAGGGACAAGGATCTAATTAGCAAGCGGTGGCATTTACAGACCCGAGAACAACTGTCCACTTCCTCGGGCCCAACAGGATCAAACCGTTCCCAGATAACCAGGCAAGTCTGCTCCCCATGCATCTCCTCAGACCCTGCTACATGCTTGGCATCCCACTTGGAATGAATCTGAGCGATTTTATCCTCCAGATGCCCAGCAAACTCCTCAGCCTGGCCCTGTAGGTGGGTTTCTAAACCCCCCTTCCCCAGAAGGGAATGGGTGATCTTAAACAGGGCCATTGGGCAGCATTCTGCAGATGCAGTAAGAGCTGAGATATATTGACGTTTCGCCCGCTCTTATCGCCACAAGGTAGGCCTTAATAGCAGCTCTAACCTGTGTTCGGTCGGAATCAGTTCTTGTCTTCCCCCAGCAGTGCTCTAGATGTCTCTTAATCCTCTTCAGAACCCTCAACTCCTCCGTAAACCACAGGGGGTGTTGGGTACGAGGGACAAGAGAGGTTGCACAGGCGCGATCCTGTCCAAGGCTCCAGCCGCCACACTATTCCAGGTAGCAGCCAGGGCCTCTGCTGGACCGTGCAGCAGATCCTTGGGTATAACCCCCAGCTCCCTCTGAAACCCTGCCGGGTCCATCAGTCGCCGGGGGCAGACCAATCAAATGGGTCCTGCCTCCCTGTGAAGGGGGGTGGCATAGTAGAATCTCAAGGCCACCAGGGCATGATATGACCATGACAGTGGGGACAGATGTAACTCTCTCCTCAGATCACATTGCCACTGCTCTGACAAGAAAACCAAGTCCGGTGTAAGGCCACTGTCTCAAGTCGGGTCCTGAATAATCTGGGACAGGCCCATGGCCGCCATGGTAGCCATGAACTCCCAAGCCGCCTCTGAGGCACACCCCAGGGACAGCAGGTTGAAGTCCCCCAGAACCATAATTCTGGGAAACTCCACCGCCAACCCCGAGTTGGCCTCCAGCAGCTCAGGCAGGGAGGTTGCTTTGCAGCAGGGAGGCTGGTACAGTAGCAACACTCCCAACTGTTCTCAGGAGACCAACTTGAAAAACAGGGTCTCACAACTGGCCACTTGTGGAGCAGTGCCCTTGAAGGCCACTAGAGACTCCTGGATGACAACAGCCACCCCTCCTCCCCTGCTCTGGAGTCTCGGCTGGTGCCATACCGTAAACCTGGCTGGGCACATTTCCAAAAGTGGCACCCCCCCTTCAGGGCCCAGCCAGGTCTCGGTAATGCATGCCAGGTCTGCCCCCTCCTCAGTGATCAGATTGTGTATGAGAGGGCCTTTGTTATTAACTGGCCTGGCGTTATTCCCTTCTTCCAGGATACTCTTTCAACTCTTTCAACTTTCCCATCTAGCCAACAGCCAATGGAGTCTTTGAACAGAATAAAAAAGGTACCATCATCTTTTAGAGAAGTCCATGGCTTTTTCCTGGTAAGACTACCAAAGTGCTTTGCCATTGCCTTCTGCTAGGATGTTTTTTTCCACCAAGCCAACAGCCCTTGAATTCCCATCGAAGTATCCAATTTTTCCATTAAAGCAATTTCCCAGCATATTTCCCACCATATAGAGATATTTTGTTTGTTTGCTTGTTTGTTTATTTGATTTCAAATCCATTCCTCTTTCCAGCATCTTGCTACTACCTGTCTGGCTCCAACCAATAAAAAAACTATCAATTCTTTATGTTTCAAAGTGTCTTTTGGATTATCTAAAAAAACATAGGCCAATTTAGAATCTAATATAATGGTCTGAGTTGTGCTTTGTCTCATTTTAATTTAAAAAGTCAGTCCAAAAGACTGAATTTTACAAGATTACCATATATGATAATATAAACCTATAAATGAGTAAAGAACAAAAATAACATTCTGGCCTTGCATTGCACATCTTAGTGCAAGTATTAAGACACAATAGTCTTCAACTTGCAAGTATTGCAGAATGTCATGCCACAGTCCACTTCAAAGAGGGTCATTTTATTTTTGGGACTTATATTAGAATTTATCAGGTTGAGTTTCCTCAGAGTTAAGTACCATCTTCTATTGAATTTTCTCTAATTTTTGGCCAGAATCAATGTTTACAATGCCAGTCAGATAGCTATAAAGTCAAGGGTAACAGGGCTTTTATATCAGATTCCCATATTGCTTTTAACTCATTATCAATGCATTTTCTTCTAATATAATGTTGTAAGTTTTTGAAGTCCTTTTTTCCATTAGGTGATGAATTTAGCTTAATTTGAAATTTAGTCATGACACTAGTTGCTTGTATTCTTGCTGGAACTGCAATGAAATGTAGAATCTGATTTATTTGGAACAATGAATGAGCCAAATTTTCTAAACTTATGTTTATTATTCTCTCATTTCAGAAATATCTGTATCATATAAGTCTTTTAAATAAACATGTATTCCTTAGGATGTTGTGATCTTGAGCTATGTATGCTTAATAATTTCTGGTATTCCATAAGTTTACAAACAAAACTCTGAAAATGGTACCCTAGTTTGTTTATCAAAGAAGAACCAAAGCAAATTCAAAACATAAATGAGGGGAAATAGAATCTCACATTAAAGTGAGGGTACTAATAGAATTACAACCAAATATAAAAGGCAATAAACATGAAAAGGCAGTAAAAGAGCAACAGCCAGTGAACATAATGTTCATATTTAAGGGAGTATATGACTAGGAAACTATATCTATACAATTTCTAACAAAGGTTTGTCTAGCTACTTTTGGAAAGAAGTGAATTATAGAAAAGAGAATAGTAAAACCAAGTATTATTCAGCTTTTGAGAAACAAGATGAGGAAAAAGAAGGCTTAAAGAAACCTAAAAGCAGGACTGGGAACAATTTTAACTTAAGGAAGAAGGCTGAGAGAAAATGTTGGATGAAGACTTCAGGAAGCACTGCATGTAATTGGGCTGATGGGAAGAACTCATAAAAAAAGACAAAATTGGCGTATGGATGAATTAGAATTTGTAGGTTTAGCATGAAAGTACACCTCTCCTGGTCTATTGGCTTGGATGGGACAGAAGTTGGTTTAGCTTCTTTTGAAGAAAAAGGGGGGTTAGAGAAAAAGAGAAAGAGAAAGGGAACTGTAGAGTTTATTAACAAGCGTGAGGGTCCTTCCTGGATTGCAAGAGTTCTTCATCTTCCCCAAGAGGGCCTTCTTATCTCTTTATTGGGAGATTTAGTAAATTAAAACCAAAACCAAGTTCTCACTGCAGGATGGCCAGTTGGATTTTTATGGAGCCAGCGAGAAAATCAAAAAGAAAAGTGCTTTTCTTTCTCTCTTCTGGGCTCAGTGGAGGGGGAGGAATGAGGAGAGTCTTTAGAATATAAATGCAAAGCACCTTATTTTATGCCAGTCAGTGACAGAAAGAATCTCTCAGTGATCATCCTAAACAAGATTTGGCTGAGGTGACCAGATTTGGCATGATGTGCTTGAACTTCGGAATGAGAGATTATTCCAAGTCTGACTATTTAACTTTTTTTTTCCAGTTCAAACTCAGCATAATGTTAGAGTACAAAAAGTATAAAAGGTGTTTGCATAGTTAAATATACACTAAAACTAATAATTTTTCCTTCCATTTTGGCTTAAATAGGACAGTTAAATCATCATTGATATTATTTGGTGATTACTTCTATGGCTATTGTCTTCATGTGATATTTGCAATTTTACAATTGTTAAGAGGGAGAAAGTAGACATATGAAGCCCACCAAATATGCTTGCAAAAGTTGGATGTCCATTTTCTTGCTTAGGCCATGCCATGTCCAAGTTTCAATAATAGTGGGAATTCTCCTGTGTCTTTACAAAGATGGAATGAACACCTTTCAGCTGTAGTCCATTTTAACAAAATATGCAGGAGCAACCTACCAGTGCAAAAATATACAAGTATCAAAGATTTATCAGTTCGTCAGATTACTAAGCAGAAAAGGTTATAAGATTTTGTCTTTCACTGCATCATTACATCTTTGATGCATCACTGCATCATTGCATCACTCATACACCACTTCATAAAATAGTGTATAAAATAGAGACCTATATCCCGTTTTGTATGTAGTTGAAGTTCATCTGCTGAATTGCTTGCAGTTTGTGATAGAATTTAGATAACCAAGTCCTAGTTTGATTTTATACCAATATTCATATCCTTCTGTTAGTTTAAAACTATAGTTTGCTCAATCATTTTCAGATTCATTTTAATAGAAGACACTTGATACACATATACCAATTAAGCATACTTCTGTGATCCTGGGCCAGGAGATTCCCATGTACCTTCCTTGTAGAAGAGTCTTCAGGATGGGAAAGTAGTTACTGTATACCCATGGGTGTCCATAGGAGGTGAGAGGGGATGATTTATTTATTTATTTATTACATTTATATTTCACCACAATCTGACAGTTCTTGGCAGCACACAAAATATACGGAAAATGTTAAAACATTCAAAGTACATTCAAAAATTATAGTTCAATCACTAAATCAGAAAACCCATAGGCATAACAAAAATAAGATCAAATCAATGAGAGAGAGAGAGATAAAGATGGAAATAGATGATAGTGTAGTATGTACAGTAACATAATGGGAAAATTCTCTGAAATAGTTCAGTTTTTAAAATCTTCCTGAAAGCCATCATGGACAGGGCTGATCTCCACTGCGGGACTGTTCTAAAGTACGGCATTGCCACTGAAAAACAGCTTCTCCTAGTTTTCACCTCCTGGAATTTTAAATGTAAGATTATAAGGGGTTTCTCTTTGAGCAATCTAGTAGGTTTGGCTGATTCAAGTTTGAGAAGGCAGTCCTGCAGATATAGGTGTCAACCCATAAAGGGTTTTATAGGTTAAAACCAGCACTTTAAACTGTACTCAGAAACTGGTTGGTAACCAATGAAGGACCCACAATATAGTGTTACATGCTTCCGGTGATGGATTCCAGTTAACACAGTTAACAGGGTCCCCGCTGGGGGAGATGGGCGGTAATATAAATTTTATAAAAATAAAATAAATAAATAAATAACACAGACACCACTGCATTCTGGACCATTTGTCGTTTCCAAGTAGTCTTTAAAGCAGTGCTCGGTGGCTCAGCGGGTTAAACCGCTGAGCCGTTAGACTGCCGACCACAAGGCAGTTCAAAACCACATGGCGAGGTGAGCTCTCGCCATTCACCCCAGCTTCTGTCCACCCAACAGGTCGAAAGCTGAATGCGAGTAGATAAATTGGGTACCACTCACGTGGGTCAATTTGCTGGCGTCCGTCAGAGGGTCGTCCTCGAATCCAAGAAGATCTGGAGAATCCCGACAATGGCGGCGGAGGACGACGGATCTGGAACAACAACTTCCTGGACGTCAGCAGCCGGCTTGGAGCAAGGCATTCTGGGGCATGTAGTCCGATGCCTGCAGCTGAAGAGCCGGTTCCTTCACCTCCTCCCTATCGCGTGGTTAAATTGTAATAATATATGATGTATAATATATGAATGTACATGATTGTAAGCCGCCTAGAGCCCTCCATTAGGGAGGGGATAGGCGGGGTATAAATAAGATAAAATAAAAATAAATAAAATAAAGCAGGGTTTCTCAACCAGGGTTCCATGGAACCCTAGGGTTCCACGAGAGGTCACTGGGGTTCCCTGGGAGATCACAATTTATTAAAAAAATTATTTCAAATTTGGGCAACATCACATTAAAGAGGTATGTTTCATTCTTTATTTTTAGTTTAAGAACACTGTTCATGCATATATACAGACCTACACATGGAACAAATATAATAATTTTGTAACTTCTGGCCTATATTTGAGGCTGAATGTGCAGCGGTTCTCCGAGGCCTGAAAAATATTTCAAGGGTTCCTCCAGGGTCAAAAGGTTGAGAAAGGCTGCTTTAAAGGCAGCCCCATGTAAAATCCCTTGCAGTAGTCTAACTGGGTGGTAATGAGGATGTGAATTAATGTAGCCAGAACCTCCTGCACCAGGTGACACAACAATTAGCACACCACCAAAGCTGGGCAAAGGTCTCTCTAGCCACAGCTTCCTTTTGCTGCTCCCACAGGAGCTGTGAGTGCAGGAGGACCCCCAAAACATGAATCTGCTCCTTCACATATAGTGTTTGCCTGACCAGAGATCACAATGGTGTTGATAGAGAACCCCAATGAACAAAGAAAAAACTCCATCTTGCTTGGCTTCAGCTTCAGGCTGTCCTTTTCCATCCAGACCCTTACAACCTCCAAGCACTGGGATGGGACATCAACAGCATCCCTTCTATAGCTTGGGGTGGAGATGTATAATTGAGTATCATCAGCACCTACACCCCAAACTGTTGCATGACCTCCCGTAGCTTCATGTAATGAAAAGAAGAATGAGTCATAGAAGTTTACATGGCTATGTTGCCTCACTCGTAATAGTAAAGGTGATACGGATTATCTGGACCCCTTCCAGTCAGGTTTCAGGCCGGGATATGGGGTGGAAACTGCATTGGTCGCGCTTACAGATGATCTCTGGCAGGAGCGGGATGGAGGGAGTGCATCCATCCTGGCTCTTCTCGACCTCTCAGCGGCATTCGATACCATCAACCATGGTATCCTTTTGGGACGGCTCAGGGAGTTGGGGGTGGGAGGCGTAGCTTTGCGCTGGTTCACCTCCTTCCTCCAGGGCCGGTCCCAATCGGTGGTAATAGGAGATGAGAGGACCGACCCTCGCCCCCTCTCCTGTGGGGTGCCGCAGGATTCGGTTCTCTCCCCTCTCCTATTTAATATCTACATGAAACCGCTGGGTGAGATCATCCATCACCACGGGATGAGGTACCATCAATATGCAGATGATATATCTCCATCCCTGGTGAGGTAAATGATGCAGTGGCTACCCTTTCTCAGTGCCTGGAGGCTGTGTGGGTCTGGATGGGGAACAACATGCTTCAACTGAACACTGGTAGGATGGAGTGGCTGTCGATTGATGGCTCCTGTGGATCCAGGAAGTTATCATCTTTAGTTCTGGATGGGGTTGCACTACCCCATTCAGACCAAGTGCGGAATCTGGGGGTTCTTCTGGACTCACAGCTCCTGCTCGAAGAGCAGGTGGCAGCCGTGGCCAGAAGGGTTTTGCACAACTTTGCATTGTGCCAGTTACGCCCTTTCCTGGATCAGGATGCCCTCCGTACAGTCACTCATTCCCTGGTCATCTCCCACATAGACTATTGCAATGTGCTCTACATGGGGCTACCCTTGAGGAGTATCCAGAGGCTTCAACTGGTCCAGAATGCAGCTGCGTGCGCAGTTATTGGTGCCCCAAGATCAGCACATGTGACACCTCTGCTGCAACAGCTGCACTGGGTACCCGTGTGCTTCCGGGTCCAATTCAAGGTGTTGGTTATCACCTTTAAAGCCCTACATGACATGGGACCAGGCTACCTGAGGGACTGTCTCATCCCCATAACATTGAACCGTCCCACTCAGTCATTTAGAGAGGGCATGCTGCGGACCCTGTCAGTAAGGGAATTTCACCTGGCGGGGTCTAGAAAGCGGGCCTTCTCTACGGTGGTGCCCACCTTTTGGAACATGCTACCCCCGAAGGTGAGGCAGGCCCCATCGCTCCTGGCCTTCAGAAAGAACTTAAAGACCTGGTTCTGCCGCCTTGCTTGGGATGGGGGGGGAACAGTTCCTCTTGGGGATGGCTGGTGCCATAGAGCCCTTTTAAATACAAGCCCGTCGCATCCTGGATTTTATATTTATTTTAATTGTGATGGTATTGTATTATATGTTATTTTAATTGTTTGATTTTAATTGTTTGACTTTTGTAAACCGCCCAGAGTCCCCCTAGGGGGAGATGGAGCGGTGAATATAAATAAATAAATAAATAAATAATCACAAATCTATTTAGTGACAGCGAAGTTACAGCTTGGATTCATGGAATTCAAATTATTTTGGACAAAGCTGATCGGGAATTAGATTTTAGTTCCATTCTTAATGTCATGTCCTCCGATCAATTTCAGTGTAAGAAATGTACTGAAAGTTCTTGTATGGATTCATGCATATATGGGCTCATATGGGATAATCATACTTCTTGACTCTGTGAACCATTTTATGAGTGGAGACCACTACCCTTACTTCTGTTTATGTATGTATGCATGTATGCATGTACTGTATGCATGTATTATCTCAATTTATATGGCCACCAATCTCAAATACATGACTCTGGGAAGTTCACAGCAATTAAATGCACATACACACAAACGTTTGTTTACACAAAACATATGAATGAATGAATGAATGAATGAATGAATGAATGGGTACTGAATAAAGAAAGAATGGTTTTGCAAGTGTATGCAATGTAAGCATTAAAAAAGAAGGTATAGAACATTCCAAGGCATTATTTTAATACTCACCAAAGGGATAGGTATAGTATAATTTGAGATCTCTGGTGTGTTCCAGTGGTAACATTAATTTATATTCCATCAAGAGTATCTTTCAAAATGTCTGTTAAAATATTTAATTGCAAGGTGCTTTTTTCTTCTTTTCTTTGCTTCATTGTCCTTGCATGAAGTTTTCTCCAAATCAAACCTGCAGCATTTATAACTTTGACAGCTGTCAAGGGAAGGGAAGCAATCAAGTAATGTAAAAGGGTAAATGCTGGTGGCAGTTAAATCACTGAAAGCTTGGGATGTTTATTGATTAAATTGGTTAAGTTTTCCTTCATTTTAAGTTTGTTGGGCTCAAAAGAGAAAGTACTCTGAACTGCTTGCAAATACTTGAAGACTAAGATACTCTTCTTTATTGAAAGCAAAAAGTCTCTTTCATTGGAAGGCAGCATGTTTACAGTAGTTCTGATGATTCACCTTGAAAGCCATTTCATACACTTGTGTACACACACACACACACACACACACACACACACACACACAGTTAAAGCATTCTCCACTCTCTGCTTGGAGAACCCTGGGCTTACCTCTCTTCAAAGTTCCTCCACCCCTGCAGAATGAAGTGTGACACAATGGAAGTCACAATCCTTGGGGAAAGAAGATGAAACCATGGCTAGCCTCACACACCATGCAAAGCCATAAATAATTGTTTACAAACTGTAACAGCTGGATTCATACACACACTAAATGTGAATATCAAGGACTTAGAGATGACAATATATATTCACACAAAGATGTTTGCCACTTCATGGGGAGGATTAAAGTGGGACTAAGGAATGTAGGAACATCTGCATGCTGCCCACCCACCTTCCTGCACATTTGCTTGAAAATGTGTATTTAATGTGAAGGTCCACAAGGGGGCAGTGTGCATAGGGATAGAACTTCCATATATGCCTCTATTCCCTATGCCAGGGGGTTTCAAACTTCTTTAGGCTTCAGAACCTGTTAGTTAAAAAAAAATAATCCCAGAATCCCTGATCAAGACATAAACAGTGATCCAAAATTGGTTGAATTCTTTTTTTTAAATAATTTTTACTGAAAATTTTGATTATAGTAGTAAAACCTAATACCAACTAAATGTAAAGAAAGAGAAGAGAATAGGAAGAAAGAATTTAAAGTACAAGAAAAAATAAATAAAGAAGAAAGAGAAAAGTAAGAATATAATAAATAAAGAAAAAAGAAATATATAAAGAAGTGACTTCCAACTTCCATCACAACAAGTATAAACAAATTTAGTGGCTCTCCACCCCTTATAAGGTTACAAACAAATATATCTTCATCCCATATCCCATCCCTTATCTATAGACAAATCCAGAAAGCATCATCTTTTCAGTCCTGGTGTCAGCAGAAAGTCCAAAATGGGTAACCAGAAGTAACAACATCTGTCAGGGGAAGCAGAGAGGAGGGCGGAGCACTGGATAAGAAGCGAGCACGCAGCTCAGAGAGCCTAGCCTATTTCCCCAAACGTCAGAAGAAAGCTCCGCCCTAGGTTGAGCTGATATACTTGGGAATCTTCAGGCACTGTTAGTTTAGCAGGATTTCTGCTTGTAGGTATGCGATAAACACTAGAGACTAGATTCCTGGCCTCGGCGTGTTATTTCTGCATCTACACACGACATCAATCCTGCTAAACCAAAACTCCCATCGAAAGAGGGAGGAACACATAAACCAGAGGAATGGCTTCTCAGACGCAGGAATTGCAGCAGGCCATAATCCAGCTAGCAGCGGCCTTGACACAACACCAGCAACAAGTTGACGACCAGATTAATAACTTACAGGCGGCGATGCTTCAGCAGATGCAACAACCAGTGCCAGGGGCACAGCAGCCAGCACCAGTGGCACCACCCCCACCAGTCGTTCTGCGATCCCCAGGGTGTTTACCAGAGAAATTTGGGGGAGAGACGGCACAGCTCAGGACCTTCGTCGCCCAGTGCACCATGTTTTTCGACAGCAGACCAGCCGAGTTCCCGACGGAGAGGTCCAGAGTCACGTTCATTTTAAGTTTGCTGAAAGGCTCAGCCGCAAGATGGTCCATCCCCATGGTGGAAGCTAACGACCCAATTCTGGACAACTACCAGAATTTTATGGCCCGTTTCAGAGCCCATTTTGATGATCCAATCAGAGAGGTCACTGCCAGCAGAGAGATCCGGCTGCTCCGACAGGGGAACAGGAGAGTAGGAGCGTACATCGCAGATTTCAAACTGCTGGCAGGAGATTTGGGCTGGAATTAGGTGGCATTGAAGGATCAGTTTAAACAAGGACTGGACGAAGAGATTAAGACGGAGTTAGTGCGGCAGGGCACTCCAGCGACATTGGAAGACCTATACCAGTTAACAGTCGTCATAGATGCTCGATTGGAGGAGTTAAAGCAGCTTCGGCCAGGGAGAAACAGGGCAGGAACCCGACCGGCTTTTCCAGGTTGTGCTACCCCCTCTAACACGTTTGTTCCCCTGAGCGCGGAAGAACCCATGCAGATAGGGGCCACAAGAAGGGGGCTCTCTGAAGCCGAGAGGCAAAGGAGAAGGGACAGTGCACTTTGTTTTTATTGCGGGGGGCCAGGGCACATTGCAAGGGTGTGCCCGACCAGACGCCAGGCAGCCCCGGTAAGATTTACAACCCAAGGCACGGAGCAGGCCCACATTCCAGCCACTTCTTCTCAGCAGTTAAACTCCAACGGCCCCCCTTGTCAGAGCCCCGCAGGGCGGCCATCCAGCAATTAAGAAGGGCTCAGACGGCAGATCACAACCAAGATTTTTATATTGTTCCAGCCACGCTGACTACAGATTCCAAGCAACTATTACCGGTAAATGTTATGATTGATTCCGGGGCGACAACCAATTTTATAGATGGGGAAGCGGTGGAAAAGTTTCACATTTCAACTACTGCACTACCAAGCCCCATGCAGGTTGAAACCATCGACGGGCAACCTCTCAAGGCCGGCGCGATCGAACGTTGCACCCTGCCGATTCAGCTAAACATCGCAGATCACTCGGAGTGGATCCAACTGTACGTTACTGCCTCCTTGCAAGTCCCAGTCATTCTCGGGGCACCTTGGTTGAGACTTCACAACCCCAATTTGGACTGGATGACTGGAGCAGTTTCCTTTCCCTCTCAAGACTGTCGGCACCACAAATTGCAGGGCATTACCCAAGCCCAGCCGGCAGCTGCAAGCCGGGAAGCAGGGAAGGCTCCACTACCAACAAAGTATGGAGATTTTGCAGACATCTTCGGAGAGCAAGAGGCCACAGTGTTTCCCCCCAATAGATCTTTCGACTGTACCATAGATTTGAAGCCTGGGGCCAAGATCCCAGCGGCACGGCATTACACAATGTCCCCAAAGGAGCTAGCTATACTGAAGGAATATTTGGATACCAACCTAAAAAGGGGTTTCATTAGGCCATCAACATCACCGGCATCTGCCCCTACCTTCTTCGTGCCTAAAAAGCCCGATCCTTTCGCCCCGGCGGCACAGGCTGGCGATAAGGGACCCCCCATGCGCACGGTGCATGACTACAGCGCACTCAACACAGTCACCGTTAGAGACCACTACCCTCTTCCAGTGATATCGGAGTTGCTAGATCGCCTGCAAAAGGCTCGCATTTTTACCAAGCTAGACCTCAGGAATGCCTACAATTTGATCAGAATAAAGCCAGGCCATGAATACTTAACGGCTTTTAACACCAGATATGTTTGAGTATTTAGTCATGCCTTTTGGACTAAGTAATTGTGGGGCAGTATTTTCCAGGTTCATGAACCACATTTTCTCAGACTTGTTAGATAAATATGTCATTGTGTATCTGGATGACATTCTGATTTATTCTGAGGACCCCACCTCCCACATTACCCATGTGCGTAATGTTCTGCAGAGATTAAGAGAGAACAAGCTGTTTGCGAAATTAGAAAAGTGCGCTTTTGACTTAACGCAATTAGACTATCTGGGATACAGGATTTCCACAGAAGGCGTAGTCGTGGATCCTGCAAAGGTCCAAGCAATTATGTCATGGAAGCCTCCCCGTAACGTCAAGGAGCTCCAACAATTTCTGGGGTATGCGAATTTTCTTCACAAGTTTATTGCCTCATATGCGGAGAAAGCGCATCCCCTTACTCAGCTGTTAAAGAAAAACAGACGTTTTTGCTGGGGGGAACAGCAGCAAGCGGCCTTTCGAGAATTTAAACAGCTGTTTACCTCCCCACCACTCCTGAGGCACCCGAACCCTTCAAAACAGTTCCACGTCCAGTGCGACGCCTCTAACTTTGCCGTCGCCGCCATTTTACTCCAAGCGGCGGACGAAAGGGGGGAAGATTTATTACCCTGTGCCTATTTCTCTCGCACGCTGTCACCAGCAGAGAGGAATTACGATGTTTTTAACAAGGAACTGCTTGCCATAAAATCAGCCTTTCAAGAATGGAGGCATTGGTTAGAGGGAGCAGCTTTGCCAATCAAGGTTTACACAGACCATAAAAACTTAGCACTGTTGCAGAGCTCGGGATCCCTCAACCCCCATCAGGTCAGATGGAGTCAATTTTTTTCACGCTTCGATTTCGTCATCTCGTATTTGCCAGGTAAACAAAACAAGCTGGCTGACGCGTTGTCTAGGCAGCCGCAGGACATTGCAGAACCTGACCAAGCCACCCAAGCCACGGTCTTGCACCCTCAAAATTTTGAGAAGCCTCCCGAAGGGGTCCAAGTAGAGAACTTGGCAGCAGTCAGACTAGTAGACGATCTCCTTGTAAGAATCAAGGCGCAGCAGCAACAAGACCCCTACGCACGGGCTAGGCTGGATGACCTCCAGGGGGCCCAGCATGGTACACCGTCCCCTTTCACAGCGGAGGCAGGGACACTTTGGCATAGTTGGCGGCTTTATGTTCCCAAGACCCTGAGGGAAGAAGTATTACAACTCTGTCATGATAGCCCTACGGCAGGACACGGGGGGGTGTTCAAAACACTGCACAGAACACTCAGAGACTACTGGTGGCCCAAGATGGCAGCACACATCAAGACTTACGTGGCCTCTTGCCACGTGTGTAGACGTGCTAAAACGGTTGCAGGGAAACCAGCAGGCCTTTTGCAGCCCCTGCCCACACACCCCCAACCTTGGGACACTGTCTCCATGGATTTTATCACTGACTTGCCACAGGCACAGGGTTTCACTTCCATCCTGGTGGTGGTAGACTGCTTTACGAAAATAGCGCACTTCATTCCCTGCAAGGGCCTACCAACAGCACAAGTTACAGCACAGCTCTTTTTGGACAATGTCTTCCGATATAGAGGTATGTCTATGAAGGTTCTCAGTCATCCAGGTGGAACAGTCTGTGGCTTGAATCATGTCAACTGGATTTCTATTTTCTTAGTGGAAACGTTTCACTCCTTATCCAAGGAGCTTCTTCAGTCTGAGTAAAGTTAGTAAGGGAATCCTTAAATATGTTTCTAGGCTGGCTGTGTGACCTTGCACCTGGGGCTAGGTCATGGTTATTTTTGAGATGTTTGTTTCTAAGTCCCTTTATCATCTAAAGGAGGATCGTTAAGATTACCCTGCTGCTGTTGAGCTTGTGAAATGGTCTTAATCTTCCTAGGCACAGAAGACAAAGCAGGAAGGAAGATAGGGGAAAGGTTATGCCTGAGGCCCCCACCTCTATTCAAGGAAGGATTTTCCAAGTTGGCATGGAATCCATTCATGCCAACTTGGAAAATCCTTCCTTGAATAGAGGTGGGGGCCTCAGGCATAACCTTTCCCCTATCTTCCTTCCTGCTTTGTCTTCTGTGCCTAGGAAGATTAAGACCATTTCACAAGCTCAACAGCAGCAGGGTAATCTTAACGATCCTCCTTTAGATGATAAAGGGACTTAGAAACAAACATCTCAAAAATAACCATGACCTAGCCCCAGGTGCAAGGTCACACAGCCAGCCTAGAAACATATTTAAGGATTCCCTTACTAACTTTACTCAGACTGAAGAAGCTCCTTGGATAAGGAGTGAAACGTTTCCACTAAGAAAATAGAAATCCAGTTGACATGATTCAAGCCACAGATATAGAGGTATGGTTAACCACTTGATCTCAGATCGCGGTTCGCAATTTACTTCCAGGTTCTGGGGGGCGCTTTTCCAGACGTTGGGGGTCAAAATACACTTGTCCTCTGCGAATCATCCTTGCAGTAATGGCGAAGCAGAGAAAACTAACCAGTTATTGCAGCAATATCTCAGATGTTACATTAACTACCGGCAGGACAATTGGCCAGAACTTCTCCCCATGGCAGAGTTCACTTACAACAATGCAGTACATTCCTCAACCAAGATGTCCCCTTTCCAGGCTCTCTATGGCACAAACCCGAGAGTGTTGCCCCTTTCCTCACAACAAACAGCTGTGCCTGCAGCCACGGATTTCCTGGCAGAAAGACAGGCAGCCCATCACCTGTTAGCAGAGCAGCTAGAGCTGGCAAAGGCAGCCTATAAACGGAACGCAGATGAACGCAGACAGGAAGGACCCCCCATATCACCAGGAGACAAGGTCTGGCTCTCTACAAAGTTTCTGCCCACTAACAGACCTTGTAAGAAGCTGGACTCTAAGTTTATTGGCCCTTTTCAAGTGATACAACAAATAAACCCTGTGGCTTATCGTTTACAGCTTCCACATTCCATGAGGATTCACCCGGTGTTTCACAAGTCCTTGTTAGTCAAAGATTCCCCTCCAAGTGCCTTGCAGTCGCATACCCCCCCCCACCTCCAGTACCGGTCCAAGGGGAACCGGAGTACGAAGTGCAAGAGATTTTGGACTCCAGAAGGAGGGGCAGGGGGATTCAGTATTTAATACACTGGAAGGGGTATTCTCAGACAGAGCGCTCCTGGGAAAATGCCAAAGATGTCCATGCACCCTTCCTAGTGCATAGGTTTCATCAGATTTTCCCTCACAAGCCACGGCCAGCGCGACTCCCAGAGCTACAGCCCCCAGCTGAAGACGAGGAAGCCGACCAGCCGGAGGATTTCGTGAGTTGCCAGCAACCATTCCTGCTCCCCCCGTCAGACCCAGCGAGGGGGGAGGAGGAGGATTCGCATCCCTCCACCTCTGGTTGCCAGCTCCCAGGAGGGGGGAGGGAGAACCTTTCTAACGATTTAGCTGTTTTTCAGGAGACGCCAGCTGCACCCAGACTATCAGATCAAACAGAGAGACGCGAGCCTTCCCCCGACATTCCTTTCCTGGATGACCTCCCTTCACTGCCCAGCTCCCAGGAAGAAGAGCAGATAGACACTTTTTCACACGGGATCCTGCCCGGCACCAAGGACGAACGGGGGGAGGGAGTTGCTATGGAGTTTTTGGATGGGGAGGGGGGTGGTGTCAGGGGAAGCAGAGAGGAGGGCGGAGCACTGGATAAGAAGCGAGCACGCAGCTCAGAGAGCCTAGCCTATTTCCCCAAACGTCAGAAGAAAGCTCCGCCCTAGGTTGAGCTGATATACTTGGGAATCTTCAGGCACTGTTAGTTTAGCAGGATTTCTGCTTGTAGGTATGCGATAAACACTAGAGACTAGATTCCTGGCCTCGGCGTGTTATTTCTGCATCTACACATGACAACATCTTGTTTTAACCTTGATCAAATAAACCAACTTTATATTACTTCCTTTTACTTCTAACAGTCTTAATCTTTAGTTCATTCAAATACAGATTTTTTTCTACTATTCTTCTTTGTCCCATTGCACAAATTTCTTCAACACTTTAACAAGCCTCTTTTGTAAATCCAATAAGAAAAAATCATCAAGGTCATTCTCTCGGTTTGTCATTTGTATTTCCCTTTTGATGTTTTAAACCTCAGCCAGTTAAACCTATCCAGTATACACATATACACAAGGGGCTACCCTTGAAGAGTATCCGGAAGCTTCAACTGGTCCAAAATGCGGCTGCTCGCGCAGTTATTGGTGCGCCAAGATCAGCACATGTGACACCTCTGCTGCAATGGCTGCACTGGGTACCTGTGTGCTTCTGGGTCCAATTCAAGGTGTTGGTTATCACCTTTAAAGCCCTACATGGCATGGGACCAGGTTACCTGAGGGACTGTCTCATCCCCATAACGTCGAACCGTCCCACTCAAACATTTAGAGAGGGCATGCTGCGGATCCCGTCGGTAAGGGAGTTTCACCTGACGGGGTCTAGAAAGTGGGCCTTCTCGATAGTAGTGCCCACCCTTTGGAATATGCTGCCCCCGGAGGTGAGGCAGGCCCCATCGCTCCTGGCCTTCAGAAAGAACTTAAAGACCTGGTTCTGCCGCCTTGTGTGGGAGGGGGGGGGGACAGCTCCTCTTGGGGATGGCTGGTGCCATAGAGCCCTTTTAAACATCGACCCATGAAATCTTGGATTTTGTATTTAAATTTCATTGTATTGGAGAGTATTTATATATGCTGTTTTAATTGTTGAATTTTAACTGTCGATTTTTTGTAAACCGCCCAGAGTTCCCTTGCGGGGAGATGGAGCGGTAAATACAAGTCAAATTATAAATAAATAAATAAATTTTCCAAGTCGTTCTCTTGGTCTTTCATTTGTAAATCCACTTGCAGTACCATCTCTATCTTGTCAAACACAAGTTGTTCCACATCTGTCATTTCTTCAATAATATATTTTGGACATAGTCTAGCTATAGAGTCAGACATCATTCCCGACACTGATGATATTGTGGCTACTAATTTCTGGCTCCATTCTTCAAAAGTCTCCTTTCATATTTTCAATGTTATAACATTTTGCATCATTTTGTAAGTCCCAGTAAATAAAAACACGTTTGTATTTTTTTTCCTCTAGGAACTTTAGTCCCCTCTAGTGTCCAGTTTCTAAAATCATAAAATTATTTATCTTTGGACTTCCGGGTACTGATCGGAGCGCAGCGAAGAACCGAGGCTCCCAGCCTCGATTCCACGGTTAAGCTGTTTGCGGCGATTTGGGAGAAGAAAATCGCTGAAAAATCACAGTCGAAGAGAGTGTGATCAGAAGATTAACCACAAGGGGTCCCCAGAGTAACTGCTCTCCCCCGACCCCCATAATTTCCACTACGGGAGAAGGGAGATTGGAGCAGTGAAAGGGGACTGGAACTGGAAGAAAAACGGAGCTCTGCAGCAGCCGTGATTCTAAAATAGATAAGTAGCTGCCCGATCAGGCTTTTAGACACTTTTTTTTTACTTTTAAATATTATTTCTCTTATTAAGTGCTAAGATTTGTATCTGGACTTGATTTATATTTGCTGGTGTTATATATTTTTTTCTTGTTAAAGGAAGATTAAATGATGGCTTTGCTACAAGTGAAAGTGACTTTTATTACTATTTTCAGTTTGGCTTGAGTTTCTTACTTATGGACAATTATTGGTATTTTTCTTTTTGCTTTCTGGAATATTATATTAAAGCCTGGATTTAAATGGAGTGATTAATACTTTATTTTTTAAGACGTTGATGTTGAGACTGCTGCCTGAAAAGGAAAAAAAAGAACCCTATTAAATCTTCTTTTATATATATATAAGTTCCTGTTTTTCTTTCTGAACTTTGAACTCTGTTTGGATTAATTTTTTTGGAAAAAGTCAAGTTATTCAACGCTTAATTTGGATTATTGGATTATTATATGGAAAGTAGAGGCTTTTTTATATGTTTTTAGTAATATTTTTTCTTTTTGACTTGTGGTTGGACTGAAGAATTACAAGTGGGAAGGTGAAACCCTGGGAATATTTACTATTCTTATCTTTGATTTTGACTACGGGAGAACAAAAAGTCCTACTGGCTTTTATCTTGGGTGTTTGAAACACTGGATTTTTATATATAAGGGATTAAAAATGAAAAATTATTGAATTTGGAAGGACATGAATTAAGATATGGATGGCATGGACATTTGTAGTATGATAAAGTTAAAGTTAATGTGGACTTTAAAAACCATTATATTAGAAGATCCTTGTTAAGAATTTGGAACAAATATAAATTAATCTTATGTTATAAAAGACCTTTATGGATTTCTACACAAGAAGCATTCTACAGAACAGAAGTAAGAAATAAAGATAAATGGTTAACCTACAAAGACTTTTTAAAGAAAGAACAAGGACAATATATAGTTAAATCAATAGAAGTATTGGCATCAGAGGGATATACTTTTCAATGGCTTTCATATATGCAGCTCGTAGAGAAATTTAAATTAGATAAGAAAGACTTTGAATTTGAACAAACCAAATCGGAATTTGAGTTACAATTATGTGAGACAGATGATCATCTAATTGCAAAAAATGTATAAATTATTGTTAAAAGGTGAAATGGTAGAGGAACAAGTTAAAGATTGTATGATTAAATGGGCTAAAATATTGGTCATAACATTCAAATGCAACAATGGGAAGATATGTGGACTAAAGGACTAAAATTTACTTTGTGCTATAATTTAAAAGAAATTTTTTATAAGATTATGTACAGATGGTATATGACCCCACAAAAACTTTCTAAAATGTATGGGAATGTTTCCAACTTATGTTGGAAATGTAAAAAAAAAAGAGGGGTCTTTTTACCATATGTGGTGGACATGTGAGATTGCAAAGAAATTTTGGACTCAAACACATTTATTGATGCAAAATATATTACAAATTCGAGTTCCGTTTAAACCAGATTTTTTTTTATTGGGAATAATTGATGGACAACCTGGGAAGCAATTTACAAGAATTATGCAATATATGATTACAGCAGCAAGACTTATATATGCACAAAATTGGAAAAACCAGATATCGCCTACGATACAAGATTGGATGTTAAAATTGATGGATATGGCAGAGAATGATAAACTGACATGTTTATTAAAAGAAAATTCAAATTATTATTTACTTAAAGAGTGGAAACCATTAACTGACTATTTACAAGATGCGGGAGGAACAAAGCTTATATGGGGATTTGAAGATTAATATATATATATATATATATATATATATATATATATATATATATATTGATATAATAGACAAGAAATATTCTTTAATGTTTTATATAGACCTAGCATGTAAGATAAAATTGTTAAAATATCATGACCAGATACAAATTGGAAGTTGACTAAATTCTATGTTTCAGCTTTATCTTTTTTCTTTTTTTTACTTTACTACACTTTTTTATCTTTTCTTTTTTCTTGATTTGTATTTCCATTTTCCTTTCTGTTTCAAACTTTTATCTATGAAAATTTAAAACCTAATAAAATTTGATTAAAAAAATAAAATTATTTATCTTTGTTATGTCTTGCAATAAGAAAAAAATCTTTTTCCCACAAGAAGCTGACTCCAGGCTTGGCTGCCAGCTCGACCAGTCAGATTTCTCAGAGAAGCTGAGAACTGACTGAATTTTCCTTGCTTGCAGTGGATTGCAGAAGTTGTGGCCACTGAAGTTTTTTCCCCTGGAGAAGGGGAGACCAGAAGATTACTTGTGGGGCCATTGGAATTGCCTACCCTTGTTTTTTCTGTAGTTTTCCGCCGCGGAAAGAACAGGGCAAGGGCAAGGGAAATGGCTGAGAGATATCTGGCTCTCGCAGGGAAAACAAGTCTCTTTGAAGAGACACAAGAGCGTCCAGCCGCTTTTAGATCACTTTAGGAATGTTTTTTTTAGATTAGAATATTTTTGAAATCTAAGATCTATCTTTTGGACTTTGTTGAAAATGTTGGCTAATTTTGTGCTTTCTTTGCTATAACTGATTCTGGTGGAAGTTCGATGGATTCTATATTTGCAACATATGAAACGTCTGATTTTTTTTTACCTTTCTTTTGTATTAGAGGGATTTAAGAGACTTTGTTTGTAATTCTTTGCTTGATAAATTAATTGACAATCTACTTTTTGAGAAATTGCCTGTTTGGATTAAGCAGCCTGCAGTTTGAAGAACAAAAGCACAGGGGAACGTCTGTAAATTCTTTTTTCCTTTTTCTTTCTATATTTCTATAGAGTGGATTCTGTTTTACTTGCAATTTATATTTTATTTCCCCTTTTATAAACTGTTTGAAATATTGCTCCCTCCTGTACTTTGGATTATTGGAATGTTTTTTAATTTCATTTGATAGACTTTGTTGGTAATATTCCATGAACAGACCAACTTTTGTTTTGACTAGAAAAATTTGAAGGTCATAGAAGTGAGACGGTTTTTGCAGCTGCAATCCTACTTCTTTCAGGGATTAGAAGGTCACTGGAATTATTATTGATATCTTTGCAAGACCAAGAGAAAGAAAAACAAAAAATAGAATCTGAAACAGGAAAGAAAAACGTTTTTGAAATAGAAGAGAAACAGGAGGAGGGAATTTTGGATGTTTTGGCTCAGAAAAACATTCGGAAGGCTATACATTATAATTTTGATATAAAAATGTTATGGTTGTGGAGACAGGGAGAAAATCTGAGTATGCAATTGGATAGATACTGTGAAATACAAATTGCTCTGATACTCTATATGAGACATAGAAAAAAGCAGGCTGTATATTGTAAACTTGATTTTGCATATTATGAACTTGGCATAACCTAAACAGAAGATTCAGTATTATGATTGGGATATAAGGTTAATGGAAAAAATGGATTTGGATTATATACTTGCGAATTTGCCATTGAGTATAAGTGATATTCTAAATATAAGATATAAGACTAAACACAAATATAAGTTGATATTATAGATTATTGTTTAAGATAATGATATGATGAGATGGTGTATATTGCGAATTTGCCATTGAGTATATATTATGTATTAAGTTAAGTATTATGTTAGGTTATGTACTAATTGAATATATAATCATAATATGAATAGAATATATTGTAGTTTATTAGAAGTACATAAGGCTTTTATTTGTTATACTAATTGGACTTTATGGAAGAGATAAAAATGCACTAATGAACATTCAATACTTAATTACTATTTCAAAGAGTGGAAGCCAAAAATGGATTATTGGGAGACAGTAAGAAAGGTGAAACCCATATGAAGATCAGAAGATTGGATTATAGAAATTCAAAGACATATGACAAAGAAAAGTTCCTGTGTATTATATGAAGGACTAACATTTAAAATTAATTATTGTACCTTAAGTTCAAAGATAGATTGGAGGACATCTATTTTCTATACTTTCTTTGTTTATTATTTTTCAACTTCACTTTTTCTTTACCCTTTTTTCTTAGTTTGTATTTCTATTCTATTTCTTTTCTTTATTCTAACTTTTAACATGTATTGTAAAACTTAATAAAATTAATATAAAAAAGGAAGCTTTTTATTCCTTTTAATTAATTCCAAAATCTTATAGTAAGTGTTCCAATTTTCCAAATTTATCTGGACCCTTAAACCATTTATAACTTTCTAAGATCAAAATCTTATTTAGCTTTTTGTTGTTTATTTCAAATTCTTTAAATTCTTAAACTTACGAGTAAAATTTAATTTTGTTCAGGATTGAACACCCACCTGGTGTTTTCAAATTTGTCATTCCAAAGATCTCTAATAGCTTAGAAGTAGTTAATAAGCAATTTCCAAAAGTGATTAGAAAGTGAGGTTTGCAAACTTAGTGTCCTTTAAAAGGCACTGCTGTGGTTGCGAGCAAGATGGCTGATCCCTTCATCTCCCAGTGCTCAAGCCCACAGGAAACAGCTGTCCTGTGGTCTCCTCACAAGGAGTAGCTGTTTGGAGCACATGTGGGCAGCTTCCCGTCCTCTCCTTGTCCGGAGAGGTTCCAATGAACTGGTCTACTCACCGGTTCTTTGTTCTTTGCCATGGTTGTCGGCTCTGCTTTCAGTCTTCAGTCTGCCATTCCTCCCCTAGAAGTCCACCCAAAATTGGTTGAATTCAAGTGATTTTTTTTGGAACTGATCAGGTTCTAGGATTCTGTGGAACACAGTTTGAAAAGCCTTGCCCTAAACCATCATAGTGTGTGTGTGTGTGTGTGTGTGTGTGTGTATCCCAAGAAATTTATCATGTAGTCATAAAAAGGGCTATGACTCAAAGGGAATGTCTGGCTTCACACTGAATAACAACAACAACAACAACAACAACAACAATAACAATAATTTAAACCTGTATGCTAATGCTGAGCCAAGATATCTCAGCATATCCCCAACTCCACTCCCATGAAGTGACTTCTCAAATGTTCCTTTTTCTTTTCATTCCCCAAAGAAAAAAGGCATTGGTCTTTTTTTCTCCATCTATTGCACCCATTGAGACACGTGTGTATCTGCCCTCACAGCTCTACCAAAGACATTGACCCGTGGAATTGTGTCATTTTTTTTCTAGAGGAAAGGGGTGGTTGCTGCTTGCTCACACCCATGTTGAAATCTTGGGCTTCTCTAATATTTAAGCCTTTTCCTTTTATTATTTTTTTCTTTCTTAAGGACAGGGGCTACACTTGATTTTTAAATAGCTCAGTTGTGGAATAATTGTTCTCTGATCAGTGGTAGAATCAGGGCAAAGATGTAGACAAGGCCAGGAGAAAGCTCATCTTGATTAAATTTAAATGCAACTAACTCAATAAAATGCAGTTGATACTACTATTCTTTGTGTATTTAATAATTGAAAACCCTTCTTTCACCTTAAACAACATAATTCAGTATCACGTTTTGAAGAGCTATATGGAAGGTGTTGGTTATCACCTTTAAAGCCCTACATGGCATGGGGCCAGGCTACCTGAGGGACCGTCTCATCCCGATTGCATCTACCCGCCCCACCCGGTCATGCAGGGAGGGCATGCTGCGGACCCCGTCAACAAAGGAATTCCATCTAGCGGGGTCCAGGAGGCGTGCCTTCTCTGCGATAGTGCCCGCCCTGTGGAACATCCTGCCCCCAGAGGTGAGGCAGGCGCCCTCCCTCCTGGCCTTTAGGAAGTCCCTAAAAACCTGGTTCTGCCGCCTGGCGTGGGACAAAGGTAGAGATAGTTCCTCCTGGGGGTGGTTAGTTTAATAATAACCTCCTTTTAAGATCCTACCATCCTCTGGATTTTTATATTCTTATTTATTGTACTGTTTATTGTATTTTAATGATTATTGATTTTTAATTTTAATTTTAACATTTATTGTAAACCGCCCAGAGTCTACCGTGGTAGAGATGGGCGGTGATAAATTTGATTAATAAATAAATAAATAAATATTAAATAGTAGGGCTGTGTGAAAGTTTGAAAGGGTGCTTTGATTTAAGGGAGTTTCCAAAGAAGCCCATTCTCAAAGGTGCTTTGGGAAGCCATGCAGTCCTCTGATGTCAGCCTTTCAAGCTAGACCAGACTAGGAACCAAAGTCATGCAGGCTAATACTACTTTTACTATAAGGTTATGGTTACAGAATCTTGCAAGTCTGAATGTGCTTCCTCCCTCTCTCCTTTATCTTCACGAGAACTAAGGAGGGTCTTGTCTGAGACATTTTCTCAGGTTACAGTTCTGCTCTGGACTCAGGTTTCTTTTATCTGACTTTGTCTTGGTAGCGGCTTTTCCTCCCATTCCTCAAGGTTATCCCTTCTGCCCATTACGTCTTGCTTCTAAGAGTACAATAAAGGACCACAGTGTGGATTGTCCAACTGTGTGCCAATGGCAGCCAGCCTAGATCCCCTTGTCCAGGAGCATTTGCCAGGGATGTGGTGATGGTCAAAAAGATCAAGATGGTAGTTGCAATTGCAGAGTCTCATCCCCATCTTTATTTTTTAACATCTTTGGTCAATGCTGGGGGAGAAGGCTTCTCCTACGGCACTGGCCCAAAGAAGTTTAATGCTATATGAATTATATTATCATGGTGAATCAGGCTGCCTCTTTGCTTTGGTGAAAAGAATCATATCACCTTCCCCTCCACTTTGTCAGAGAGGATCTAAATAACTTTGCACAGATCTGCTAGATCCATGAACTAAAGTGGAGGAAACAAAAGAGTATTCTTGGCCTACTTGACATTAGTGTACAGAAGTTAGAGTTACTGGAGGAAAAATGGGGAAATAAAAAATTGTAGTGTGACTTCATAAAGCCATGGAGCACTAGGCTTCCACTGGATTTGGATTGGTGGGGTGAGGGAAGAGAATATAAGAAGATAAAATAAGTATCAGCAGAAATATCTGAGCACACTAGATAAATTGTAGTCCCAACAGTTCAGGCCTAAAGGCCTTTACCAAATATTGGCATGAAAAAACAGATCTATTATTATTATTATTATTATTATTATTATTATTATTATTATTTAAATTTAAATTTATATGTCGGCCAACTCAGTGGCTCTGGGCAGTCTACAATTATTAAAAAAAAATTAAGAAAAAAAATACAAAAACAGCACAAGACAAAACAATGATGGGAAAGAAAACAAACCCAGAGGCGAACAAAAAGGCAGAAAGGGGCGTCAGTCATCCTTGCCAAAGGCCTGGGCAAAGAGCCAGGTCTTTAGGCCTCTTCAAAATACCAGGAGGGTGGGAGCCATTCAAATTTTTGGGGGAGCCTCATTCCAGAGGGCAGGGGGCTTTTGTCAAAAAGGCAAATAACAGGAATACATACAGAGCAGGGGAAGCTTCCAAAGTAACAGGCATGAGGTATGATTGGCTCTCCATCCCCATTGCTAGGGTAGAATTTGGAGCTTACCCATTAGCTTGAAGAGTTGAAGTAATCTCTTGCTATTAACCTGAATTACATAGACCTCTGCAATAACTTGACAGCTCTTTTCCAAAGGAGAAAACCTCAGGAGCCCAAGTACTCTTCCAACCAATCTTTGAGTAGACAATATTAATAAAGAAATAAGTTATGGTAATCTTGTACATGAACAGTTTTCTTGATGTTAATAATAGTTATAAAATACATAATACAAACATTAACTGCCAATGCTACTATGAATAATAAACCTTCAGATACAGCATCATCATAAATAAAAGAATCAAAAATTATCAATTTTATCTCTGTTTGAACCCTGCCCCCCCAAAAAAAAGTTTAAAAATCCTTCTTCAGATTTCATTGTACACCTATTTGAAGGTTCATGAAGAGAGAATAAAAATAATAATTTATTTATTATTAATTTATTTATTAAATTTCTATGACCGCCCATCTCCCCCTCAAGAAGGGACTCTGGGCGGTTCACAACCAAACAACATCATTAAAATACAAGAAATATGACAATAAAAATAAAAATGCAATATAAATACAATAAAATCCAAGTGGCAGATGGTTCTTACAGTGACGCTAAAAATATTTAAAATATTTAAGGCGGCTCTAAGAAATCAGCCATCCCCAAGCGTGACCACTTTCCTTCGTGCCCCAGGCGAGATCACAGAGCCAAGTTTTTAATTTTTTCCTGAAGTCCAGGAGTGAAGGGGTCTGTCTTATCTCTGGGGGGAGGGTGTTCCATAGGGCATTTATGCCTAGTAGATACTATAAAATCTTTATTTCTGCATTTCATAGTATCACTGCTGTAAAGTACCATTTGTAACCCTTCTGGCTAATTAGGATTTGAAAAACAAAAGGATATTGCAGGAGCATAATTTTCTAAGCTGCCTATTTATACTCCCAATGCAAGCTTGGCTTAAGCAAATGGCAACATTTCAAGGTTTCAGCAGTTCTTTCTTTATGGTCCAGTGATATCAATCCTGTCAAGTCTCCAATCTTGTTAGGAAAAAAGCAAAAATTACTCCTTAGCTTCCTACCACTGAATTGAGATATCCAAGAATTCATAATAAATTAAAGGCATCTGATTATGCATTATGAATTAGGAAAGATCATTCAACAACTACCCAGTTTCTTTGTGACATTACAAACTTGAATTTTTAATCAGAGATAAGATTCAAATCATGACAATCGCTTGTTGAATATGTCAGCCAGTAAATTGGATACCATTTTCTTCAAGTGGAGCCCAACCCTACTTATCTCATGACCTTGTTGGCCCACTCCACAAATCCCCATGGAAAAGTCATTTCATGCTGAACTTTATTGGGTATGACAGGAAGACTTCCCCAGTCTTGACATTCATTTCAAATCATCTTGAAATCTTTATTTTTAGAGTGAGAAATAAGAAGCTCACACATTCCTAACTTCTCCATCAAGTAGCCTGATAATACGGAACAGAACTTGATTTGGGGTATTGTGGATGAATGATTTCTCCGTAGACCATGTCTTATATCATGTTTTTTTGTGTGTGTATGTGTCTTGGAGTCAGTCTTGACTCCTGGCGACTGCCTGGACTAGTCCCTGCAGTTTTCTTTCTTTCTTTCTTTCTTTCTTTCTTTCTTTCTTTCTTTCTTTCTTTCTTTCTTTCTTTCTTTCTTTCTTTCTTTCTTTCTTTCTTCTTTCTTTATGATGCCCTGCTGTAAGAGTGTGTCGCAAAATGATGCATGTCTAAAAAGTGTGTCACCAACATGAAAAGTTTGGAAAGCTCTGGTTTAGGGCTTTTATTTTACTCGTCAGCTGAAAGGGAAGAAAGTCAAAACAGGTGGTGACAATTAAGATAGAGAAGAGTACAGTATTTTTAAATGAAGGGGACTGATAGATATTATGTCCCTTTCCACACTGTGACAGCATCAATTTGGTGAATAATGAAATATTGCTATGTGGTGATATTTCACTATAGCCCTTTCATTAAGGAATTCAACCTGATATAGGGTCAAAATGTGATGCAACTATTGGAAATGAGTCACTCTAAGTATTTATATTTTAAATCTATGCAAAGACTCACTTATACTTTAAAGTCCTGATTTCATAACTTAGTTAAGCACATCACTGTTGCCATTTCTGAATAAACCATTTTTGGTCTTCTTGATTAAGAGTATGCAGTCAGTGTAACTGGTGCACAATTGGTAAAAGAGGAGTGAAGTGCTTTGTTCCAACAAGTATTTTGATTATGGCACCCTCAGGCACTTCATTTTACTTTTTTTAATCTTCTGCTTTCCACTATCTTATTAAACTTTGCCTCTATTACTTTCTGCAGGAATTTTAGTCACCCTCAGTCTTACCCTCAGATTTTGAGACAGGACTGAAACTGTGACCTTGGTGCATGTAAAGCATGTGATCTTCCAATTAAAGTCCCTTTAAGATTTCAAAGCAATCCTCTGATAATATTCTGAAGCAAATGCATTTGGCAAAATGTGAATTGATCCAGGAAAAGGTAAAGGTAGGTCAGTTGTGCCATCTGTTACATATGTATGTAGCTAATGAAGAAAAGGGCAGGTGAAACCTCAGGGGGTGTTAATATGAAAAAGCAATTTATAGGCAAAACAGTAGCTAAGCAAACAAAATATCTGGCTGAGGAACAAGCAGTGGCTATTAGGAAGAAGAATGGTGAAGCAATATAGTTCCCCAGCTGTTCATTATCAACACAGGGACTGATTATCTCTGATAGGATGTCATTTTGGGAAAATGCATTAGATAGCCTCAGCGGAAAGACTTGCATGCTAAAAATTACGGTGAAGCACCTCCACATGACAGTGGCTCTGGACTGTTGTACGGTTCGGTTTTTTTGGAACGCTTTCTGCTTAAGCTGTTACTCACTTTTAAAAAGAACGCTTGCTTTACTAGAGTTATTCTAAGAGTTCCAGGGATTTGAGGTGGGGAGAAGAGCCAAAACAAATGTATAATGCTAAGCACAGAGTCTGCATTTATTCCAGTCAGTAGACTCTTCATAGACATAATATTGGGAGAGGAGGGAACCATGTCAGAGCTTCTGCATCATCTCTGCAAACATCAAGAAATGATTCCCAATCTAAGTGAAGTGAATTTCAGTCCACATTATTTTCCTTTATGGTTTCTTCCAAATGCTTAATATCTATCACATTTTCATCTGTGTCATACTTTCTTCCCTGGAATGGGTAGGAAAATGTGGAATGATCTTCCCTAAAAGATGGAGAGAGCAACCTTGTGCATCTGCCTGGAATTGTGCTTTCATTGTTTTCAGCCATGGTATCCTTTTAGCCCATCTTGCTTTTTTTTTTTTACATGATTTTTATCATCTATTTGAAACCACCGACAAAGTTCATCATTGGTTTGGACAGAAGTATTCTGGAGGTGATGGACTCAACCATTGGGGAGCTGGGAATGGTGACGGCCGACAGAAAGCTCTGGCGTGGACTGGTCCATGAAGTCACGAAGAGTCGGAAACGACTGAACGAATAAACAACAACAATCATGCATCTTCAGTCAACATACATTTCTTCCCCACTTTTCTATTTATGCAGTTCCTCTGGTTCTCTAGTTTCAGGACTTCAAAGTGATTCCTGATGTTCTCCTTGAAAATGGTGTATGCTCAAAATTATATTTTGGAAACTGGTTGTCTTCTTCTTTAGCTAAACATGGAACTTGCACATGAGCAATTTGTGATAACTTCCACAGTCAGTACCTGGCTACATCTTTCATGCTATAACTAATCTCCTCCACCTTCTTTTAGCAATAATATTGTCAATTTGATTTCTATGTACTCTATCTAGTGATGTCCATATATGCAAATGCCATTTTGGCTGTTTGAAGACAGTGTTAGTTATGAAATAAACAATTTAGATTCCCTAATATATGTGAGTGAATATTTCTATTGAAATCTCAGTCATTCTACTTTTTCCTCCTCAGGTATACAGTATATCTAATACAGCCATGATTTTTCAGTAGGAAAACATGCTCAAACAGGGACTAATTGCTATTTCAAACTGAAAAGCCAAGAACAGAAGATCTATAGGGATCTTTTTCAGATCTAGAAGTAAATTCAAAACAACAAAGAAAAAGGATGAAAAAAGTATCATATGATGATGTCAATATGTCTGAAAGTGCTTCAGAAGTGGTAGGAAAAAGAAATGCTAAAGTTCAGAGCATCATTTTATCCCTTGTCTTTGTGCAACCAGGACATTGTTTTCAGGTAGCGATGTGGGGCTATGACTGACAACAGGTATGCAACTTCCGGAGAAGGGGTGTCCAGCTAGCCGCAAATTTGCATTTCAATTCACATTTATCCACTGGGTATAGAATGAAAACTGAAAAAAACAAATTCTCTCTGAAGAATTTGAAAGAGAGGAACACGTGGACTTCTTTTTTTTCTTGAATTGATGTTAGCATCTATTGCCCAAAGAGTCTAACACAATGCTGTAGGCCACATCATTCTTATTCATTTCCACAACCTTCTCCTCTGCTTCCATTTCAGGCAGGGGTCATAAAATGAAAATTCTCTATGAATAAAAGAAGTTAAAAATGAATGACAAAAGAACCTTGCGGTGAAAGAACTGAGATTTTTTTTTAAAAAAAAAACTTTACTGCTAACACAAAGAAATTGTGATGTCTGAGCCCTTCTTTGATCCATCTCTGCATCTGAATTCTTTTATTATTTTTCAACAGATCAGAAAGGCACAGGTGCACACCCTCATCTTTCTGATTTCTGTGCATGTGTGCACATGCACATATATGGTATCTATTTCTCTATCTATCCACCAGCCTGAAAAAAACATCTGTTGCTGATTTAAGAGTCACATTAACTTTAATGAGTGAATTCCTTAAATCAGCAGCATTCTTTTTTCAGGCTGGTGTGAAATTATTTAATGAATAACTGAGAGGAGTTGTGCTTGCCTGAGGTCCAAAGCTCTTATTCCAACTCATTACTGAAGTGTCCTCTGCACTTTAAATTTAAGATCTTCCAGAAAACAAAGAGAATGTGGAATAATACAATTATAGAAGCAATGAGAGCTAAATGGAACATGACAAAGCACACATTGAGGGTGTGTGTGATGAAGAAGTTAAGCTTTGTAAGGTTAGGTGATTTTAATTATTTTATTCTCCCTCTCACACAGTGAGAACTTTTGAAGTATGAAATGTGCGCATTACTATGGACAAACAAGTTGGGAAAAATTGGTGACCTGGTAGCTATTGGAAAAACAGAAATACATTATTGATGGGAGAACAGGTTGATGTTCATTAGGAAGGTAGATATGAGGATTGTGAAGTACTTCAGAAATAATTTAGAAAAAGTGCTGCAAAGCATCCAGGCACATCTGTCTGCAACTCTTAATGCAGCTGCATCTTCCCCCAAGATTATGCACAACTACCCTTTGCATCTACCAACGTCATCCAACACTCTGGATTACAGATCATCCTCAAGGCTTTCTCTTTTGCAGATGAGCAATTAGAAGTGTTTTGCCCTGCAACAGCAGGTAGAAAGATTGGATAAAATGAACATGCAACTAGGTGAAATTTCTTAAATATTTTATTGTACATTTACAAGGTATGAATAATATTAGAGGCAGACAGATAGAATGAAGATCCACCTTACATCCCTTGAGCTGTCAGGTCCTCATATATGACAGCAGATGTAGCCAAAGCCAGCTTGAGTGCAGTACCATCCTAGGATCCCTGTCTATGAAGGGTGAACTAGGGAATATCACACACACACACACACACACCTTTCCTTCTTAACTAATCACTTCGGTCATTTTGAGAAAATATCTTTCCAGACACTGGTATATGTGCCACAGAGATTCCACCATAGATAGATAAAGAAAGCCCATCTGACCCTGTCAGTCTCACTGCTTACACTAGATGGATTTGAAATAAACACACCATAATATGCTGGTTACATATTTTTTTAATGAAAGCATATGAAATAAGATTCAGATTCACCCATCACCTGCTGATTTATTTTATTTATTTTATATCCCACCTTTATTATTTTTTATAAATAAATCAAGGTGGGGAACATACCTAATACTCCTTCCTCCTCCTATTTTCCTCACAACAACAGCCCTGTGAGATGAGTTGGGCTGAGAGAGAGTGACTGGCCCAAGGTCACCCAGCCGGTGCCTAACAGCTTCTATGCACTTATCACCTCAAAAGGGAAAAAAAATGCACTTGGGAAAAAAACTCCACTAGTTCCTTGCCTTTCTTCTGCCATTTCACTACAAGCATCCCTCTGCTTTCCAATATTTAACCCAGCATTAGCCCCTTGGCAGCAAGTCTTCAATGAAAACCTGGCCAAAGGGTCCTAACCTAGGAGGGACTTATTGTGATGCAGCTGTCTGTTTTAGTGTGTTGCCTTGAGGGAGAACTTCATATGAGTTGCTTTCAAATAAATATAAAACTCAAGAGGTGGAGTGCAATAAAGTTATGATTACATTTCAGAAACAGCATATTATGAGTGAGAATCAAAATACCGTGAGGTTCCTCAAGTTCAATAGAAAGAACAATTCAGCTGATCTCTAGCCTCAGTTCATGCCTGAGGTGAAATTCTGAAGTGAAGATCTTCAGCCTCTTGTCTCACACACTCTGTCATAGCAACAACATCCAGAGAGGTTACTACATCTAAACATATTTTTCCTCATCTACCTGCCCAGACTAAAAAGTAAAAACAATGGCACACTTCTACAAAATCTTGAGCCTTTGAAATTATTTGGCACAAAACACTTATTTTTCCTGGTCAGATAATTCAGACAGAACCAAAAGGCATAACCTGTTTAGGATTTCTATCTTAAGCTTACGTTTTCCTCACCCCCCCGCCCCCAAGTCAACATTTTTAATAAAGTCCTCCTCCTAGGAAACTTAGTTATAGATAACTCCTATTATTTACTGTAAAATAAAGAGTGGTTGACACATTTTGCTAAGGCACAGTTTATTATTTATTTATTTTATTAAATTTTTATTACCGCCCATCTCCCCTGTCGGGGACCCTGGGTGGTGCACAATAAAACAAAATTTAAAAATAAGTATAAAATTACAGTAATACATAATAAAGTAACCAAGAATAAAATGTTAAAAATGGAATACTGGGAGGCTTCATGGGACCAGCCATCCCCAAGAGGATCTATTGGCATTTCCCTCCCAGGCAAGGCGGCAGAACCAGGTCTTTAAGCCTTTCTGGAAGGTCGGGAGCAAGGAAACCTGCCTCAGCTCTGGGGGTAAGGTGTTCCAAAGGGCGGGCGCAACTGCAGAGAAGGCCCGCCTCCTGGACCCCGCTAGATGGAACTCTTTAGTCGATAAGGTCCGCAGCAAGCCCTCTCTGGCTGATCGGGTGGGATGGGTCGATGTTCTGGGGATGAGACGGTTCCTCAGGTAGCCTGGCCCTATGCCATGTAGGGCTTTAAAGGTGATAACTTAGCTAGGAAAGAAGGTATTTCATACTCTCTAGTGCAGCAGAAAGAGAGCAAATATGTTTTACCATTTTCTCTTCCATCTGATTTTCCTCTTCATTCTCTTTTCTGCCTTGTCCAAAACATTTCTTATTCCCCTCCTTTAGTATTACAGCCTTAAACGGAAAACTGATATGAATCACTTAAGAATTTCACTTTTGGTTGTTGTGGGTTTTCCAGGCTGTGTGGCCATGTTCTGGCAGTTTTGGTTCCTAATTAATTTGGTAATTCCCTTACCAATGGGGTCCACAGCATGCCCTCTCTGCATGACTGAGTGGGATGGTTCGATGTTATGGGGATGAGACAGTCCCTCAGGTAGCCTGGTCCCATGCCATGTAGGGCTTTAAAGGTGATAACCAACACCTTGAATTGTACCAGGAAGCAAACCGGTACCCAATGCAGCTAGCATAACAACGGTGTCACATGGGCCGATCTTCTGGCCCCAATAATTGTCTGTGCAGCCGCATTCTGGACCAGTTGAAGCTTCCAGATACTCCTCAAGGGTAGCCCCATGTAGAGCGCATTACAATAGTCTATATGGGAGATGACAAGGGCATGAGTGACTGTTCGGAGGGCATCTCAGTCCAGGAATGGGCGTAACTGGTGCACAATCTGAAGTTGTGCAAAGGCCCTCCTGGCCACGGCTGCCACCTGCTCTTCAAGCAGGAGTTTTGAGTCCAGGAGAACCCCCATATTCCGCACTGGCTCCGAATGGGGTAGTGCCACCCCCTCTAGAACCAAAGATGACAACTTCCTAGATCCCGAGCGGATATCAATCCACAGCCACTCTGTCTTACTAGGTTCAGCCGAAGCCTATTGTTCCCCATCCAGGCCCCTACAGCCTTCAGACACTGAGATAGGGCAGCAACTGCATCACTTACTTCACCCGGGATGGAAATATACAGCTGAGTATCATCAGTATATATATGGTATTTCATCCCGTGGTGATGGATGATCTCACCCAGTGGCTTCATATAGATGTTAAACAGGAGAGGGGAGAGCACCGAACCTTGTGGCACCCCACACAAGAGGGGCCGTGGGTCAGATCTCTCCTCCCCTATCATCACTGATTGGGAACAGCCCTGGAGGAAGGAGGTGAACTACACTGCCCACCCCCAACTCCCTGAGCCATCCCAAAAGGATACCATGGTCAATGGTATCAAAAGCTGCTGAGAGATCTAAAAGGATAAGGATGGATGCACTTCCTCCATCTGTCCTTGCCAGAGATCATCCATAAGTGCGACCAATGCAGTCTCCGTCCCATATCCCGGCCTGAAACCTGACTGAAAGGGGTCTAGATAATCCATTTCATCCAGAATCCTCTGGAGTTGTGATGCCACCACTTTCTCCACCACCATCCCTAGAAAGGGGAGGTGGGAGACTGGACGAACGTTGTCCAGAATAGTAGGGTCCAGGGATGACTTCTTGAGGAGGGAGTGCACCAGGGCCTCCTTAAAGGCAGCTGGGAACACCCCCTCCCCCAGAGATGCATTGATCATCGCCTGGACCCAACCATAAGTCACCTCCCGGGCCGATTTTACTAGCCAGGAGGGACATGGATCTAATTGACAAGTGGTGGTCTTCACAATCCAGAGAATTCTGTCCACTTCCTCAGGTCCAACAGGATCGAACCGTTCCCAGATAACAGGGTAAGTACGTACCTCTGTCATCTCCCCAGACCGTGTATCACGCGTAGAGTCCAACTTAGAATGGATCTGAGCGATTTTCTCCTGCAGATGCTTGGAAAACTCCTTCGACCGACCCTGTAAATAGGTCATTGATTTTGATTGACCTAGAAGAGATCTTGTAATCTTAAACAGGGTCGTCAGTTGGCATTCTGCGGAAGTAATAAGAGAGGAGAAATATTCACATTTCGCTGCTCTTACCACCACAAGGTAGGCCTTAACAGCGGCTCTAGATTCTGTCCGATCAGATTCAGTCCTTGTCTTCCTCCAGCGGCACTCCAGACGTCTCTTAACCCTCTTCAAAACCCTCAAGTCCTCTGTAAACCACTGGGAGTGACAGGCCGAATGAGGAAAGATAGGTGGCACAGGCATAATCCTGTCCAGGGCCTCGGCGGTCTCCCTATTCCAGGATGCCACCAGGGCCTCTGCCGGACCGTGCAACAGATCCTCGGGTATACTCCCCAGCTCCCTCTGAAACCTCATAGGGTCCATAAGTCGCTGGGGGCAGACCAATCGAATGGGTCCAGCCTCCCTGCGGAGTGGGGCAGTGCACAATAGTCTCAACGTCACCAGGGTGTGGTCTGACCATGACAGCGGGGACAGATCTAGCTCTTCCCTCAGATCACTTTGCCATTGCTCGGACAAGAAAATGAGGTCCGGGGTGAGGCCACTGTCTCTAGTCGGTCACTAATTATCTGGGACAGGCCCATGGCTTCCATTGTAGCCATGAACTCCCGAGCCACTTCTGAGGTCCATCCCAGGGATGGCAGGTTGAAGTCCCCCAGAACCATAAGTCTGGGGAACTTCACCGCCAACCCCGAGATGGCCTCCCGCAGCTCAGGCAGGGATGTTGCTATGCAGCAGGGAGGCTGGTACAGCAGCAACACTCCCAACTGTTCTCGGGAACCCAACTTAAAAAACAGGGTCTCACAACTGGCCACTTGTGGAGCAGTGCCCCTGAAGGCCACTAGAGATTCCTGGATGACAACAGCCACCCCTCTTCCCCTGCCCTGGTGTCTCGGCTGGTGCCACACCTGAAACCCGACTGGGCACATTTCAGAGAAGGCAACCCCTCCCTCAGGGCCCAGGGCACCCCCTCAACTTCTCTCACTAGTGGAGGAGGGGCATCTCAATCACTCCTACCCCACTAAGCTGAGTTCAGGGGGCACTCTTACACACAAGCAAACATTCCTAGCCCCCACCCAGTATCTCTCACCTACTGGGGGGGATGACACTCACACTAAGGGACCCAACCCACTGCCGCTTGCCTGGGAGGAACAGATGGTTCACTCCAAGTCACTATGTTCTAAAAGACAGTCCTCTATGTTGTTAGTCCTTCTGGCATAAGATATTAAAGGCAGCACAGCGTCCAATGTCTGAGTCTCGGGTTTCTTCTCCCAAATCGACCCGATCTCCAACATCTCCTGAGTCCAATTAAAACACTAATAGTGTAGGAGGGAGTCAAAGTTGTACTAAATTGCCGCATTGGAGCTCGTTGTCCTGCTAATCCAATGTTGGTTAAGGGCCCGGCCCATTCAGACGTCTGAGGGTCTGTTGCGCCAAGACCCGCTACCACCATCACACACCAAAGCTGAGCTGGGCATTCGCCGAGGGGGCCAAAAAGTCCAGCACACCAAAGGCCACAAGCCAGAAGCCAAATGCCACCAGGGGCCAACCAAGGCTGCGCCGCTCCGTCAATCCTCCAGCCGCTGCAGCCTCCCGCAAGCCCCAAGAAAAGCAAAAACGCTCCCGGCCACCACACGCACGCTGAGGGCCTCCGCACCGCCAAGCTCCACACTCCAAATGCAGAGACCTCCGTCGAGCTCCACTGCAGCCACTCCGTCCCAACTCCTCCGCTGCTTCTCCCCACCAGTTGACAAGCAAAGGTAGGGGTCTGGACTCCAAATCTGTGCCCCAATTTGTGCCCCAGTTCTCTGACCGGGAGCTGCAGCCGCCGATTCTGCTCTCTTCCCCCAGGAGAGCTCTTTCCTCTCCGTTCTCCGGCACATGTTATTAAAGCCGGCAGGAATCCGATGTCTGGAAACCTGGGGTTCCTCTAACCAACTCCCTACCAGTTGGAACGTTAATGTGTAGGGGTGGTATGTAGAGGTGGGTGTCTGGACTCTAAATCCGAGCCCTAAAGATGCCCCTCAAAGCAGCTCACGGCTCTGCATCCGCTCCCAATCGCCATCTTGGAATCAGATCAGTATAAATTTTTTTTCAGTTTACTGAATAAATGATAATTGGCAGAATTTGTGGTTTATTTTAAAAAAAACATTTATCATTGCTTTAAAGCCATGATTTGTACAGTAACATTCACACAATGTGCTAAGCCAAAATAAAACCAATCATACTGTGCCATAACAATGTGTCAACTCAACTACAGAATACACAGCATTTCCTCCACTTACCATCTAATGGTAATAACTTAGTTGAATCTACTCCAAATATTTATTATAAAACTGAAGGCTATGGATATTTGATATCAAATTATTTCTAGGTCTTTAAGGTGGACTGATCTCTCTTTCCTCTGTTCTTCCCCAGTTTGGTCCCTTGCTAGATACCCATCAAATGGCTAAGATGAATCATCCAAACCATGCCAATACATTTAGAGTCAGAGAACCTGGAATTGGGATGGAGAACTAACATCCATAAACCATTTTCTAATAATTTCCCTCTTACAAAGCAAATAGCTGTAGTGCTTTCAAATGTAAGTACAAAAGAATAACTAATATTCCTAATTCCAGTTTCTGGGCAAGCAGGAGCAGAAGGATAAAGAGAGAAGATAGACCCAAACTTAAATTAGCATTGATAACCAGGGTCATTTAGAATGTAAGGTGTCTAAAGGTTGATGAAGACCTTCTGAGAATTTCTAGAGAAACTCCTCATACCTTTTAACCATTTGCAAATTTCTTAGGAAATGTTGAAGTCCACTAGGATTTCCCCATGTTCAATGATCTAAGCTTGATTTATCTTTTAAAAACCACACTGGAAATTATTTCATGTCCCTAAAATAAACCAAAAAGAAACTTTTATTGCTCTTTAAAACAAACAAAAGTTACAAAGAAAGGAGGGGGGGCCTTGTTGTGGAGCCAAGTAGAACGTTGAATACAATTTGCTTGGAAGCCAAACTTTTTCTAAAAATTCTGTTAGTAAAACAACTACATTCTTTATCCTCCAGATTATGATGCTCTAAACTTTCAAGAACAAATTGTACAAAGTATTCTACATGGATACGAGGAACAGCTGGTCCATGGGCTAAATATGACCTGTGGAGGTGATCCATCCAGCCTGCCAACTCCTCCCTCATTTCCCCAGACCCACTGAAACATTAGCTTTTCCCAGCTCAGTGCTCATAAAAGCTTCATTTTTGAAGGATGAGGTGATGGGGCTTCCAAGTTTCTTATCTTTGATCAGCTGCTGCTCAAATGTACAACACTAAGCCTTCAAAATGGTTTTCTTTCTGAGTGCCGGAAAGGGAAAATCCTCTAATTTCTCATTAGTCTCTGATTAGAGAGAAGAAATTTGTGTTTTTTTTTTAAACCATACTCAGAACAGAAATCTTTCAGAGTCTTGAACGGGGAAAATAGGACACATATTTCTGTGCAGAAGAAAATGGGGATTGATCCCCCTGTTCCATAGGAAAGGACTCTCTTTGTTTATATAAAGAGAAAGACATTGATCAGTTCCTCTCTGACACTTCTGGTCACTTCTGGGACTTACAGTAGCTCAGAGTATGAATTTCAGGGGGACTTGAAAAGACTTTCCATCTCTAAAGCCTCCCTTCATAAAATTATCTGGCCAGATGGGTAGGTGCATCTGTGGGAATATAGTCCTTGAACCAAATTAGGTTCTTCATCACTACTTTAGCCTGTGAAACCTGCTCATCTAAGGACTAAAGTCTCTGACCTCCTCCATTACATTTACATTCTCGTGCTTAAAATTGGAGAAAAGAGAAATCATTTCATTATAGCACCACCTGGGAGAAATTAAACATAATTGACATAAGTTTGGTTGATTTCAATTGATCTACTCATTGTGACTAATTTGGATCCAATTCATTATTTTGAGGAGGAAAGCAGCAGTGTATTCACTAATAGCAAGAATATGGAATAAAGAAAGCACTTTCAATCTTTCCCTGCTCCATTATATCATTTTTGAAAGAGTTAATGTCCCAATTTTTTCTCAGCTCTTCTTAATTTTTGTTCTCTTGCTTATTTCTTGGAAGGATAATGAATGAGAAAAAGAAATAAAATCCCCATGAAGGGATGAGAAAGTATGGATTCATAGGTTTCTGTGATAAACCAAAATTACAAAAAAGAAAAGAAAAGAAAAGAAAAGAAAAGAAAAGAAAAGAAAAGAAAAGAAAAGAAAAGAAAAGAAAAGAAAAGAAAAGAAAGCTAAAGTGTGTGTTTCAATATCACAATGCAAACCTTGTATTTTATTTATTTATTTATTTATTACTTTTATATCCCGCCCATCTCCCCCACAAGGAGGGACCCTGGGTGGTTATCTCAAGGGATACAAATATGTCAGTCACAGGGTTTGTGTCGAGGTGTCACAATATATCTTTCATCACTTGTCTCCCTTTTCCTCCCACTTGGACACCTATACATGGATTTATATATACATTTTCTTCAATTTCTTACAGTACATTTACTTACATGGTGGGCATCCCCTGTATATTCTAAAACCCAGTCTTTGGGGCCCCTGGATAGTTGATTGAAGGTTGGGATGATCCCCTGTGATGCCAGTGCCTTGGGTGCAACTGTTGGGTTAAGGCACAATGTCATGCCCTCCCCTCAGCTGTCCTTGAAGGCCAATAAAAGAAGATTCCTTACCCGGAGAGACAATGCCCCTGTGACTCTGGTCACATAGAAACAACAGAGCATGTGCTCTTCCAGTGTCAATTGAAGAGAATATTTGTAGCTCAGGGTTGAACTGTGGAGTCCTTGGTGCTTTCTGAGCCTTGTTGTTTTCTTGCAGACGTTTCATTGCCAGGCTAGGCAACATCTTCAGTGCGAAAAGGGAGTGGGACTTGCTCTCTGTTTATATACCACGGCTTGTCCTGCTTGTGTTGGTGGAGGTGTTGTCTCTCCTTAGTAGTTCCTTGATTGGACTGTTGTTTGCTACTTGGTTGTTTGACTGAGTTAATAGTTCCTTGATTAGGGTATATTGTGCTGTTTGATTGTTCCTCTGGTGCTAATCTTGGTGTTAATCTTTGCCTATCTGGGTGATGATGTTGGAGTTCTTGTGTTGCCCTGGCGAATCATTCCTGTACAAAGCAAAAGCATTCTCATGATGAATGCCAGGTGGCTGGATAACAGAGAAGCCTTGGCTTTGTTTACATCTTCATTAGATATGAAGCTAGAAGGTACCACTGTTATGGCTAGCAATGGATCTTCCCATGAAAGTGAAGCCTCCTGATATCCTTCTGTGGGAAGCCTTGCTCAAGTAAGTGGCTGTAAAGGCCAATTTTGGATCCGCACAACCTCCCACAATGAGGGCATAGGTTTCTGGGTGGGAGACGGTCATGATGAGGGTTTGCCTGACGTGCCTTCCTTTTAGCTCTTTTCTCCTTTTCGCCCTGTACTCGTGCTTCTTCAAAGTCCATAGCGCCATTAATAAAGGATGACCTCCAATTGAAACGCTCATGAGTTAGGGCTTCCCAGTTCTCAATGCTGATATTATCTAATAAATTTGTGAACATCCTGCGGTTACTCCATGACGACATGATGGCAACAATCCTGAATAACAATGGCTCTCAAAGCGATCCATTTAAAGTGGAATCCAGCGTTAAACAGGGATGTGTTATTGCTCCAACCTTATTCGCTATCTTCATCGCTATGATTATGCACCTTGTTGAAGAGAAACTTCCTACTGGTGTAGAAATTATATATCGAACAGATGGAAAGCTTTTTTATCTTAGTAGGCTGAAAGCAAAAAATAAGGTAATTGCAACTTCTGTTATAGAACTTCAATATGCTGATGATAACGTAGTCTGTGCACACTCCAAGGAAGATCTTCAAACTATCCTAAACATCTTTGCAGAAGCATATGAAAAACTCGGCCTCTCAATTAACATTAAAAAAACCAAAGTGCTTTACCAGCAAGTTCGAACCAATCCCTCCGCAGTGCCATCAATCCAGCTTAAAGGTGTGTCACTAGAAAATGTCGATCACTTTTCTTATCTCGGCAGCCATCTATCTACAAAAGCCGACATCGACGCTGAAATTCAGCATCGCCTGAGCTCTGCAAGTGTAGCTTTCTCCCGAATGAAGCGTAGAGTGTTTGAGGATCGGGACATTCGCAGGGAGACCAAAATGCTTGTTTACAAAGCCATTGTACTACCAACCCTTCTGTACGCCTGTGAAACATGGACCCTCTACAAACGCCACCTCCAACTTCTTGAAAGATTCCATCAACGCTGCCTCCGAAAAATTCTGCAAATTACTTGGGAAGATAGTCGGACTAATGTTAACGTATTAGAAGAAGCGAAAACCACCAGCATTGAAACAATGATCATCCAACATCAACTTCGCTGGACCGGTCATGTTGTTCGAATGCCTGACCATCGTCTTCCAAAGCAGCTACTTTACTCCCAACTTAAGAATGGAAAACGGAATATTGGTGGACAGCAAAAGAGATTCAAAGATACTCTCAAAGCTGTGTGTGTATGTGTATGTATGTATGTATGTATGTATGTATATATAATTTAAATTTGTATTATAATAATTTGTATTATTAAGTCAAATTTGAATATTATTAAGTCATATTCTATGCTTTTAACTGACTGTACCCACCCTCCTTATGCTGGTCTTTGACCATAATAAAAATTTGATTGATTGGAACTGTTAGGTTACATCCTACTTTGCGCTTAGAGATGGTGGATCAACTTGGCGTGCTTGGGGTGGGTGGCCCCTGTGTGAGAGGCCAGGAGAATGAGGACAGCCTGGCCTGCAGGAGCAGGGTTACAGTATCTGGAGCCAGTGGGAGAGTCTCAGGGTACTGTGCTTGCCTCCACATTGATTTTATGGATTTGGGTAATAGAGAGAGGTTAGGAGTAGGTTTAGTGTTCTGGGTGGTTGGTCCCTACTGGTTGGGGTTGACATGATTGCTTTTTTACAAGTTTGCTGACCCCACTTATGGATGGGTGAAATGGTAGTGTGCAGTGGTGCCAGTGGAGGGATAGAAGATGGAAACCAGCTCCTATGTTAGGTGGACATAGATCTTGTGGGGCGGGGGGGTAGAACATGGCTGCCATATCCCAGTGCCGATGGGGAGATACAATGGGCAGTGATCAGGTTCTCAAACTTTAGTCTGTGGTGTCAGATCTCCTCATCATTCTGTTAATTAAAGTTGTGTTTTTATTTATTTGAGCCAAGTACTACTGTTTTTCCAGTAGTAATGTATGGCTGTGAGAGTTGGACCATAAGGAAGGCTGAGCGCCGAAGAATTGATGCTTTCGAACTGTGGTGCTGGAGAAGACTCTTGAGAGTCCCTTGGACTGCAAGGAGGTCAAACCAGTCAATCCTAAAGGAAATCAACCCTGACTGCTCATTGGATGGACAGATGCTGAAGCTGAAGCTCAAATACTTTGGCCACCTAATGCGAAGAGAGGACTCACTGGAAAAGACCCTGATGCTGGGAAAGACTGAAGGCAAAAGGAGAAGGGGACGGCAGAGGATGAGATGGTTAGATAGCATCACCGATGTAATGAACATGAATTTGAGTAAACTCCGGGAGACAGTGGAGGACAGGAAGGCCTGGCGTGCTATGGTCCATGAGGTCACGGAGAGTCGGACACGACTAAATGACTGAACAACAACAACAACTACTGTACATCAGACCATCCAAAGACAATGCAGATTCTGAAGAATTATTGTACTCCAGTCCCCAAAGAAGTCTATTCAAGTGTGAATTAGGCAACTCTGATTGCTCTAATCCATGGGCAAGCTTTTATATTCAGATCAACTCATCCTGCAGGCAATATTCCTGTTCATCCTGTGAACAGTTTCAGTTCTGAGACCCATTTTGCTCAGAGTTCTTTCCAGGTGTCCCCTACCCTATACTGTACCTATACCTTTGATTTTTTTTGGGGGGGGGACACTTCTTTTTCCCAAGGGAAGTCATTTGCATTTGTCTCCATCAGATTTCATTTTTGTATTTTCAGTCTACATGTGCTGCCTCGATGTCACTGACAGGGATGGAACTAAGGTCTGTGTCACCCGGGGCAAACATGGATTCCGCGCACCCCCCCATGGGTTATTTTGTCATTTTGGTGCCCCACGGGTATCATTTTGGCGCACCCCCCAGAGCGGCACCCGGGGCACATGCCCCGCTTCCCCCCTCCCCTAGTTGCAGCTGTGCATATAATCAAGATGTAGTGTAGATATTTCAAAGGCAGCAGAAGGCACTTAAAGGTACTTTTTAAATGAAGGGAAGGCAACCCTTCCATCATTTTGCTGCCCCTCCCCAGCACGGCGCCTGGGGCACATGCCCCACATGCCCCCCCCACCCCCATTGCGGCCCTGGTCACTGAGAATAAGAGGGTGAGAAAATAATATTAGGAAATGGGAGTGCAGAGAAGGCAGGGCTCATTTAGACTCGGGAGCAGAAACAGCAAGGCTGGAGTTCATGCAGAGCTTGCCATAATTGCCACCTTGGCTACAGCTCAATCATAAATGCATATGATACCATGAATCAGCTCTTGTTTTCAAGGCTATTCCAGATGGTTATCAAATTACTATTTCCTGTTTATTTAATGGTCAACTTGTTTCAATTAAAATATCAGTTTCCACAGGCAAAAATTGAGATGGACAGCTGTTTGCCTAGCAGGGAGAATAAAACCAATAGAAAACATAATGCTGATATTACATTTCCCTACAATTCATATTTACTTCTTTTATGGATAGATGGAAGGAAGTAAATTGCCATCTATGAAAATCATTAGTAAATCCTATTGTCTCTAAAAAAAAATCACAGCTGTATTCCTATACATTAAATATAATAAGGGCTGTGCAGCCCTTTTGATACAGCTCCCACAAAGGGCTTCAGAGCGTGTGGGGCAGAAACATCCCCTATGTGAAACTCTTTAAAGCAAACACATCTTTCATAGGATTGAGCAGCAGTTCCAAAGGTCAGCAATGCAAGATGCAGCTGCTTTAATAAATTGCAGACAGGGGCTCTGTTCACAGTATTATATGCTCTGGAGAAACCTTTTGGAATCAAACCCAAAGCATTAAAACGTATGCCAAACCCTAGAAAGCCAAAATGCCAGCATTAAAAGCAGTGGTGGGGGATGCCACAATGCAACTCAGCGTGCTCACTGACACAGAAAATGATTTTTTTTTTTGGTAGGGAAAAAATTCTAGAAAACAAGAATTAGTACTAGGAGGATAGAGTGCTTTGGAATGTGTCACCGTCATTTAGCAGAAGCTTGTATCAATAATATTAATATTATGCTCCCATTATGTGTTTCATTTGATGTTTCATATGAATGTCAAAAATCCAGATCAAGCCGGCACTGTATTACATCAGCTGAAAGGTCATAAAATAGCACGACATCTTCTGGGTTTTAAAGACCAGTAGCTGATATTGAGAGCAGAGGATTGGCATTTTGTCAGTCTGAAAAATAAAAGGAAAAGGAAAAGGCTATTAGTACTTGCATTAGGCTCCACTGAAGTTGTGCTGATTTGGAGCTGCATTTACAAATTTCCTTGGAACATTTCTTTCAAAAGGGGGGGGGAGAGAGGGACAGAGAAAATGAATCATTATTTGTTTCTTCATCAGGATGTTCCCATAAAATCCCCGCTTACATTTATTCTGTCAGCCCTTCCTGAAAAAAGGAACAGCTACATCCTGATTTCTAATATAAAGTTTTCTTCCCTCGTTCATGCACCGAAGGTCAATTTGTTCCTTTTCATTGAAACAGTATTTGTCACATGTATATAGAAGTATAGCACAGAACTGGTGAGGGGAGGGGGAAACAAGGGAGGAAACCTTGTATCTGTCATCAGCCATTCTACTAGGTCATTGCAAAACTTCAAGAGAGTCAATTCAAAGTTGATTTGACCAGGTTTACAAACTGAATCAACTTTCCAGTTCAAATCAGAAAGCTGAGTAGAGTAAGACACCAGGCTTGTAGATCACAAGTTTGGAGGTTCGAGACCCTACCCCTCGTGACGGAGTGAGCTCCCGCACTAGCCCCAGCTCTTGCCAACCTAGCAATTCGAAAGTATACAAATGCAAGTAGATGAATAGGTACCACTTCAGTGGGTAGGTAACAGCGTTCCGTGCGCGTCATGCCAGCCACATGACCACGGAAGCGTCTTCAGACAACGCTGGCTCTTTGGTTAACAAACGGAGATGAGCACCGACCCCTAGAGTCAGACACGACTGTGCGGGGTAACCTTTACCTTTTTACTGAACTGGATGCCTCTGAATGGATTTACAATTTTTTTTCCAGACCAGTTTAAAATTAGAAGCAATCCAATCTGACACTTTAGAGAGCCAGTTTGGTTAGTGGTTAAGGCCCCAGGCTAGAAACCAGGAGACCATGAGTTCTAGTCCCACCTTAGGCACAAACCAATTGGGTGACCTTGGGCCAGTCACTCTCTCTTAGCCCTAAGAAAGAGGCAAGGCACTTCTGAAAAACCTTGTCAAGAAAACTACAGGGACTTGTCCAAGCAGTTGGCAGGAATCAACATTGACTTGAAGGACACCACCCCACCTCAAAAATCTGACACTTTGAATCAAAGTATTAATTTAATTTAACCAATTTTCTGAATTGGACCAAATTGTTGAATAGCATTCTAACAACAACATTTTCACTTAGAAATTGTCCTGTGCTTTTTTTATATACCAGTTCTCACTCAATTTCATGAAAAAGAATGTGTATGAGAAAACAGAACATAATACCAGAGATATTCACTGACTTAGTTATGAGGTGGTCAAGGGCTCTATGTCAGTGTTTCTCAACCTTGGCAACTTTACGATGTGTGGATTTCAACCTCAACTTCAACAGGATAGCTGGCTGGGGAATTCTGGGAGTTGAAGCCCACACATCTTAAAGTTGCCAAGGTTGAGAAACACTGCTCTATGTGAATGTCCTCTCTGGACTCGCATGGTAATTTCTTCAGCAGTCTGCAGCTTCTCTTACTTCCTGGGCTTCCATACTGCCACTCAATTCTAAGGGAAGCTATTAATGTGAAACTTGTCCCATTGATTTTTTCAGTTGTAGCACTACTGTGATTGCCAAAAGAGAATTGCCTGCTCTTGAGAAACGTTTGGAAAAGTACTCTGTTCAAAATTTCAAAAAGCCATTAGGGCTCAGTTTTATTTATTTTATTTATTTATCCTTCAACTTCTATCACTGCACCATCTCCCCCAAAGGGGACTCTGGGCGGTTTTAGTTTAAACTGGAAAGCAACCTGGGATCCTTCAAGCGCTTTGACTACAGTTTCCACAATCCCTGGCCCTTGGCATGTTGTCTTAGGCTGGTGAGAACTGAAAACATCTGGAGACCTTGCCTATCCTTGTTTTAGGTAGAATTACACTTGCTTTAGCCATGACAAAGCCATAAAGCACTTTCCATTGGGAACTGATATATCACCAAATAGGCAAGAGATGAAACATACAATGCTACATTGCAATGCAAATCTTGACCCTTACATATGCAAGTACAAAAGGGTAGAACTTTGCTGTGGCGATCCATGTTTTACCATTTTGGCATCATTGCCATCATGCCATGAAACCAGCCTTATTATTAACATCTTTCTATTTAGATTTTATATGTAATTTATTGATGTTGTAATTTTATATTTTAACTTCTTTTATTGTGAACCGCCCAGAGTTCCCTGGTTGGAGGAGATGGATGGTAATACAAATTTAAATAAATAAATAAATAAATAAATAAATAAATAAATAAATTGTGGCTAGCAATGGGTACTTCTAAACCTTCAGAGAAGTAAGGATGATATAAATTATTTTTAAAACTGTAAGGCAGTCTGATTAAACTCAAAAAACTGCCATACTATTGGAAATCAATTGTGGTTTGATTATATTCACTCCATAATATAACAGAATGTAAAATGGTTCTAGCCTTGTAAGAAATAGCCATGGTCTACTGTGGACAAGAGGACCACAGAAGAAATGGAGTAGCCTTCATAATTAATAATAAAGTGACTAAAGCAGTGCTTGGATACAATCCAAAAAATGATACAATGATCTCAATTTGATTTCAGGGTAAGCCATTTAACACCACAGTGATCCAAATATACGCCCCAACCACAGATGCTGAAGAAGCAGAAGTAGATCAGTTCTGTGAGGATCTGCAGCACCTACTGGATAATATGCCAAAAAGAGATGTTATTTTCATTAGAGAAGACTGGAATGTTAAGGTGGGTAGTCAAACGACACCTGGAATTACAGGTAACCATGATCTGGGAGAACAAAATGAAGCAGGACATAGGCTGATAGAATTTTGCCAAGACAATTCACTGTGCATAACAAACACTCTCCTCCAACAACCTGAAAGACGAGTTTATACATGGACTTCACCAGATGGTCGACACCGAAATCAGATTGACTACATCCTTTGTAGCCAAAGATGGGGGACATCTATACAGTCAGTAAAAACAAGACCTGGAGCTGACTGCAGTTCAGATCACGAACTTCTTATTGCAAAATTTAGAATCAGACTAAAGAGAATAGGGAAGACCCACAGATCAATGAGATATGAGCTCACTAATATTCCGAATGAATATGCAGTGGAGGTGAAGAATAGATTTAAGGGACTAGATTTAGTAGCTAGGGTCCCAGAAAAACTATGGACAGAAGTTCGCAACATTGTTCAGGAGGCGGCAACAAAAAACGTCCCAAAGAAAAAGAAAACCAAGAAGGCAAGATGGCTATCTGCTGAGACACTGGAAGTAGCCCAAGAAAGAAGGAAAGCAAAAGGCAAAAGTGATAGGGGGAGATATGCCCAATTAAATGCAAAATTCCAGAGGTTAGCCAGAAGAGATAAGGAATTATTTTTAAACAGTCAATGTGTGGAAGTGGAAAAAGATAATAGAATAGGAAGGACAAGAGACCTCTTCCATAAATTAGAAACATCGGAGGTAAATTCCAGGCAAAAATGGGTATGATCAAAATCAAAGATGGCAAGGACCTAACAGAAGCAGAACAGATCAAGAAAAGGTGGCAAGAATATACGGAAGATCTGTATAGGATGGATAATAATATCGGGGATAGATTTGATGGTGTGGTCAATGAGTTAGAGCCAGACATCCTGAAGAGTATAGTTGAATGGGCCTTAAGAAGCATTGCTAATAACAAGGCAGCAGGAGACAATGGTATCCCAGCTGAACTGTGTAAAATCTTGCAAGATGTTTCAGAAAAACATCTATTTCTGTTTTATTGACTATTCTAAAGCCTTTGACTGTGTGGATCATAACAAATTGTGGCAAGTTCTTGGTGGTATGGGGATACAAAGTCATCTTGTCTGCCTCCTGAGGAATCTGTATAATGACCAAGTAGCAACGGTGAGAACAGACCACAGAACAACGGACTGGTTTAAGATTGGGAAAGGAGTACAGTAGGGTTGTATACTCTTACCCTACATATTCAACCTGTATGCAGAACACATCATGCGACATGCTGGGCTTGAGGAATCCAAGGCTGGAGTTAAAATTGCTGGAAGAAACATTAACAATCTCAGATATGCAGATGATACCACTTTGATGGCTGAAAGCGAGGAGGAGCTGAGGAGCCTTATGACGAAGGTGAAAGAAGAAAGTGCAAAAGCTGGGTTGCAATTAAACCTCATAAAAACCAAGATTATGGCAACCATCTTGATTGATAACTGGCAAATAGAGGGAGAAAAAGTGGAGGCAGTGGCAGACTTTGTATTTCTAGGAGCAAAGATTACTGCAGACACTGACTGCAGCCAGGAAATCAGAAGACGTCTACTTATTGGGAGGAGAGCCATGACAAATCTCGATAAAATAGTTAAGGGCAGGGACATCACACTGACAACAAAGGTCCGCATAGTTAAGGCAATGGTATTCCCCGTAGTAACCTATGGCTGCGAGAGCTGGACCATAAGGAAGGCTGAGCGAAGGAAGATAGATGCTTTTGAACTGTGGTGTTGGAGGAAAATTCTGAGAGTGCCTTGGACTGCAAGAAGATCAAACCAGTCCATACTCCAGGAAATAAAGCCAAACTGCTCACTTGAGGGAATGATATTAAAAGCAAAACTGAAGTACTTTGGCCACATAATGAGAAGACAGGATACCCTGCATTCGACTTCCCGGTGTTGAGGTGACAGGTGCGCTGAGCCAAAAGCTCCACGGTTTTTTCCGTTTGTGGTGATTTAAAAGAAGAAAAAATCGCTGAAAAATCCCCCTCGAAGAGAGGGGGAACAGAAGATTACTCACAGAAGGGTCGCCGCATTCGCCGCTCTCTTCCGACCTCCGTATTTCCACCACGGGGGAAGGGAGATTGAAACGGCGAAAGGCGGCTGGAACTGTCAACAAAAGCTCTGCGGAAACCGCGAATCTGAATAAGATAAGTAGCACATCACCCAACCTTTTAGACACATATTTTTATTTTTAAATATTATTTGCCTATTAACATCTAAGTTTTATCTCTGGACTTGATTTATAAATGCTGCTGTTTTCCTTCTTTCTTGCCAAAGGATTGTTTAAATGGTGGGACTAGAAAGCTAATTGACTCTGCCTGAAATGGATTGAGTAACTTTCTTTCTTATTCCTATTTTTGCTTGTTTTTACTCTTATTGCAATTGGAAATATTTTTTCTTTGGGACTATCTTGCCTAGATTTTAATTTTAATTACTTATGGATTAATGAGTTAATGATTTAACATCCTTTCTTTTATATACTGGTGATTTTTTTTATGAAAGAATTTTTCCCTTTCTTCTTTAAGTGTTTGACTTTTTTTTGGATTATATAAGTTGCTTCAAATAATTTTTCTAGATCACTTTTGTACAGAAATTTGATTGCTGAATGTCTGGTTTCATGGCAGTTTTTCTTTTTAATTTTTTATGGCTGGACTGAGTGGACACAAGCTGGCGTGAGAAACCTTGGGATCTTTTTTGTTATTATTTTGTCTACAATAAAAAAAGGAAGCCTCTTTGTTCCCTTTTATCTTTTACTCTTACATTTATACGGATATATAATTTTAATGGACTATATTTTAACTATTTTGACAGCTATATTTAAAGGACTATTTTCATTTTTTGCAGTTTTTATTCCTTATTTTTTTAAAAAAAATATTAGCCCCCTTTTTTTGTTTGTTTTTTGTCTTCCCCTTCTCCTCTCTTTTTTTCTCTTACAGGGAAATTATTTACACTATGGCATCTTTGGCAACGAGGAGGAAAGAGAAAGAAAAAGAAAAAGAAACTGGAAGGACATCTACAGATTCTTCAACAGCTGAAGCATCAACAGAGCCCCCCCCCCCATCAGAAATGAAAAAACTTCTAGAAGCAATGGCATCACTAAATAAGAAAATGGAAGATTCAATGATACAAAATAAACAGATGGAAGAACAAATTGCATCTTTAGATAAAAAAATAGATAAGAAGATGGAAGAAATGAAGAAAGAGATAACTCAAGAGATTAAACAGGAACTTAAAAAGGAAGTACAGACAGTAAAGGAAGTTGTGAACACTTTGTCAGGGGAACTTCAAGATATGCAAGGACAGATGCAAAAATTAGAGACTAAATCAGAAGATGTTACTAAGGAACTTGAATATAATTCAGATATTACTGCATTAGCAAAAATGAGAGAGAAGGAATATATCTTGAGATTGAGAGCAGTTCCAGAACAACCACATGAAAATGTAAGAGAAAGGATTGTTTCTATACTAGCTAAATTTTTGGAGATAAAAGAACAAGATTTAGATTTGGAAATAGATAAAATTTTTAGAGTTAATTCACGTTATGCTAGAGATAAGAAAGTACCTAGAGACATATTGATACATTTTGTGAGAAAAGTTATAAAAGAGCAAATTCTGAAGAAGCATTATAATACTGGTTTAAATATAGAAGGAAAATAAATAATTGTACTAAAAGAAATACCTTTGAGGATATTAAGAAAAAGAAAAGACTATTCCTTCTGTACAGAAAAGTTAAAGCGAAATAATATTTCATTTAGATGGGAGAGATTAGAAGGTGTATCTTTTATGTTCAAAGGGCAAAGGTTCAGGATAACTTCCATACTAAAAGCAAAAGCATTTTTAGAGAAACATAAGATGGATATGAAAGATGCATCTGGAGACTTGGAAGAAAAAGTGGAGATACCAAAAGACAAAGAGACGAGTGAAGACTTATCTGCGTTGGGAGCTGCAGGACTGGACTGGGAAAAAAGGCTTTTAAACATCAAAACACTTATGGATTATAAATATTTGACATGGAATATCAATGGTGCCAACTCCCCACAGAAGAGGCGAAAATTTTTTCACTCTGAAAAAACTGAGATTGGATATAACTTGTCTACAAGAGACTCACATTTGTAAAAAAGATACTAAGTATTTGATTTGTAAACAACTTGGAGAAGAATTTATTTTGGCTGGACTTAAAAAAACTAAGGGAGTAGTTTTGTATATACAACCAAAGTTAAATCCAAAAAAGATACTAGTGGACGATGAAGGAAGATATATTGCAGTTGAAATTAATATACAAGGAACTAAAACATTAATTGTTGGACTTTATGCACCAAATATGGACAAAGGAGCATTCTATAAAAACTTAATGGATAAAATTTTGGATTTACCCTATGAAAATTGGTGTTTTATGGGGGACTGGAATGGGGTTATTCAACCAATGATGGATAGACACTCACAAAAAGAAGTGAAACGTACACAGGGAAAATTACCACAAACATTCTTTGATTTGAAAGAAATGTTGGATTTACAAGATATTTGATGAATGGGACTTCAAGAGAATATACATATAACTCAGAGAGATTTAAATCCTTCTCCAGAATAGATATGATTTTGATTTCTAAAAGCTTAATGATGGGTATTGGTAAAGTTGAAATATTACCTAAGAATCTCTCAGATCACAATCCTGTAATGTTGACTTTTAAAGGAAAACGGAATGTATTTAGATGGAGACTGAATGAGTCAATACTGCGGAAAAATGATATAGTAGATGTATGTAAAAAAAAGTTAAGGGAATATTTTCAATTGAATTTAAACAAAGGCACAAATATTCAAACTGTATGGGATGCCAGCAAAGCATATATGAGGGGATATTTTATTCAATACTGTTAGGAAGGACTGGTCAAAAGGGGCCAAGTCTGGCAACAGGAAAGGGGAAAAGGTAAAACTCCGTTGCAACGATAAAAATGTTGCAGCAGAGTTGAACTCAATTTCAAAAAAAAGAGCCAAGAATGCAGCGTGCCTGTTGGCTGCTGCATTCGAACGGCGTGAGATACAAAGTATAAAAGGAGGAAACAACGAAGAACGGGTTGTCAGGGACAACCGTTCTTCAGGAGTACCACATACCTTCAGCTCCAGACTTCTTCCACAGCTGCTCACACCACAGAAGCCCTGCTTAAACGATCTCTCTAGCCCTCCCCATCCTCAGACTAACTCCAGCCCTCGGATCCACCAATCAACCAGTTCTCCTTACCTTTCGGAGCTGTCTTCCGTCGCAGTTTCTGAGGAGACTCCTTCTTCAGTTGCTTCCCTTGCTGCCTCAGCGTCAAAGCCGTGGCTTCCCTCCGTGCCTGTCTCCGCTGACGGATCTGTCTCTGGGCTGTCTTCCTTTGCTGCTGCTGCTGCCGTGCCAGTGCCTTCCTGCTATTTCAAGCCTCCTGCTGTTAGAAACAAAGACCGCTTATCACCTGTCAAACAGCATACTGTTGCTGGGCTGAATTACTCTGACCCTAAATTGCCTCAGACCTCAACTATTGGAAAGTCTGTTACAGCAGAGGATTTTCTATCAAGCTCCCAACTACCTGTCTTCAGAACAACCCAGTTAATTAACCCTTCCCATTCCTTCCTATTAAAACCCAGACAGCCTTTTAAAATACCCAGTCCTTTCCACCTTCCTCCTAATCCAGCCTTGCCTACCTTTGACAAAAAACCATAACTGTCTGTTTTGTCCTTGTTAAACTGTACATTGCCTAAATTAATTCTTGATGCAATTACCACCTAGTAGATCAGTAGTTGTGTAAGTTGTCTTGCTAGTTAATCTCCAGAACCAATCTGGTATTTATTCTTGATTGTACTGATTGTCTTGCTTGTGTTGTCTTGCCTTGTTCCTGTCCTGTTGTATTGTTTCCAGATCCCAAAACCCATCAGATTGAAGTAGAATACAGTACTGTGCCCTATAACAGACGAAGATTATCTTGGAGCCTGCCACCCAATTGATCTGATAGTACTTAATAAACTGTTAAGCAATTCAAGTCTCTGTATTAAGTTGGAACAGGACAGATTGTCCCTGACCACCGTTCTGATGAGGAAAAGCAAGGCCAGAAAGCTTGTAGCCAAGGAAACCATATCATCTGAGTCAGAACAACTCCGGCAACAGGTTGCCACCTTAAGTGCCCAGCTCTCACAACTTCTTGCACAACCGGCAAACGCAGCACCAACACGCCCAAAATGCCCTGTGGCTACACCGGAAAAATTTGATGGCAACCTAAGCCAATTCCCGGCCTTTTTGGCCCAGTGCCAGCTGTGCATAAGTTTACGTGAGGAGGATTTTCCTACTGACAGGCACAAGGTAGGATTTATTATTAACCTCCTGACTTGAATTGCCGCCCAGTGGGCCTCGCCTCTCATCATTCAACAAAGCCCCATATTAGATGATTTTGAGGAATTCATTCAACAATTAAAGGACATGTACGAGGACCCGGTAAAGGTCCAAACAGCTAGTCGCAGATTACGCAGATTGAGGCAAGGCCGTTTACCTGTAGCAGATTACATTAGTACCTTCTGGGCTATCGCTCAAAATTTACACTGGGGAGAAGAGGCATTGGTAGATCAATTTCAAGAAGGTTTATCAGCAGAAATATTGGATGAACTCTCCCGTATCCAATGTCCCTCTACCCTGAAGGAATTAACCCACCTCTGCCTTTAGATTGATGGGAGATTGCAGCAACGCCAGGAGAGATGCCCTTTCTATTCAGGAATTAGTCCAGCTTACCACAATTGGAGACCGGTGGAGGAAACTCCACAGGTTATACCACCTTAAGAGGGGGCTCAACCATGCCTTACTAAACCAAAAAAGAATGATGCCGGCGAGAAGGCTTATGCTTATATTGTGCAGGTATTGGACATATTGCGGCTAGCTGCCCAGTCAAAACCAAGGCTGTCTTTCAGGCAGGAAACGGACGATGCCCAACCTAAGGTGGCAATTAGGTTGGGTGGGGAGTACTGAAGGCCAAGGATCACTGCAAAGTTTCTTTCCTCCAGGACATTTGGCATTAACTGTGACTATACAATTGGATCAGGCACTGATAGTTACAGTTCAAGCTATGGTGGACTCAGGGGCCACTATTAGCTGTATGGATATGGAATTCGCGAGACAATGGGGAATTCCTCAGACCAAGGTCCAACCTCCTATGATGGTGGAAACCATTGATGGATGACCCTTGAGGTCTGGACCAGTGACAGCTATCACTCAATGCTTGAGCATGAGGATTGGAACTCATCTAGAAGAGATTAACTTTTACTTGGTGGTCACGCCAAAGTTTCCCATAGTCTTAGGTTTGGACTGGTTAAGAATCCATGAACCAAGGATTGTCTGGTCGAGCGGGGAAGTGGAATTTTTTAGTCCAAAATGTGGTCAACATCAGACAGTTACAGTCACCGGTACTTATATGACCAAAATTGAAAAACAGATTCCTGAACCATTCCATGAATACCTGGATGTCTTCAATGAAAAAGAAGCAGAACAGCTTCCTCCCCATAGAACTTACGACTGTCCCATCGAGTTAATTCCCGGTGCCAAACTTCCAGTGGGACAAATTTATTCTTTATCAGAACCCGAACGAATAGCTCTCCGAGAGTTTGTAGACTCCAATCTGAAGAAGAAATTTTTTCGACCATCTACTTCACCATTAGCTGCACCAGTGCTTTTTGTTAAAAAAAATCAGGAGAGTTACGGCTCTGTTGTGACTATCACAAATTAAATGACATTACCATCAAGAACAGATATCCGTTACCTTTGATTTCGGAACTGCTGGAACGGGTCCAAGGGGCCAAGGTCTTTACTAAATTGGATCTAAGAGGAGCTTATAACCTAGTATGAATTAGAGCAGGAGACGAATGGAAAATGGTGTTCCGTACGTGTTACGGCCATTTTGAATTCACAGTCATGCCGTTTGGGTTGTCTAATGCTCCTGCAGTCTTCATGTATTTCATGCATGACATTTTTAAAGACCTTTTAGACCAGTTTTTAATAATCTACTTAGATGATCTCCTGATTTACTCCTCATCCCATGACATGCATGTCCAGCATGTTCGAGTAGTGTTACAATGCCTACGTGAAAACCAACTCTATGCCAAACTGGAAAAATGCCAGTTTGCTCAGGAGACGATAGAATTTTTGGGACATCGGATCTCTGCCGCTGGAATCGAGATGGAACCAGGCAAGATAGAGGCGTTACAGTCATGGCAAACACCTAAATGGGCCAAGGATGTACAGCGACTTCTAGGATTCGCTATTACAGAAATTTCATACCGCGATTTGCAGAAATCACAGCTCCGCTGTCCAACTTATTGCGTAAACGATCTACTTTCCAATGGGGAAAAATGGAGATCCAAGCTTTCAACAAGTTAAAGACTCTCTTTATGACTGACCCCATTTTGAAACACCCCAATCCAGCATTACCATTTGTAGTAGAGACTGATGCCTCAGATATTGCCATCGGGGTGGTGCTACTTCAGGCAAATTCAGAGGATGGGTTACTTTTACCTTGTGCCTACTACTCGAGAAAACTAACAGCACCCGAACAAGCATATACTATATGGGACAAAGAGCTCTTGGCCATCAAAGTGGCTTTTGAAGTTTGGAGACACCACCTGGAAGAGGCTAGACATGTTGTTGAGGTAAGAACGGACCATTGGAACTTAGAGCATCTTAAAACAGCACGCAACCTCAATCAGCGTCAGATCTGTTGGTCTTTGTTCTTTTCCCGCTTTGATTTCAAAGTCACCTACATTCCGAGAGGGAAGAATCAACGAGCAGATGCACTTTCACGCAAGCCAGAATATGATCAAACCAAGAAAGAATTGATAAGACAAACGGTCATTCCTGTAGAACGAATCGCTTTACTACAAACCTCCAGCAATCTATAACAAGACATTCGAGAGCAGCAGCAACAGGATCCATTGGTTAAGAAAAAGATACGCGAAATATCCCAACTACCGAACAACCAATCAGGACAATGGTCCTGGAGCGATAATCTACTACGTTTCAGGGGTTGTTATTATGTACCTGCTGGAAATCTATGAGGAGAAGTACTGCAGCTATCTCATGATAAACCTGCCGCAGGTCACTTCGGGTTTTACAAAACCCTCAATCTGATATCAAGGAACTTTTGGTGGCCACCACTCCACCATGATGTAAAAACCTATATATCATCCTGCCCTACCTGCCGTAGAGCAAAACATCAGCCGGGCAAACCGACAGGATTGTTACTTCCCCTACCCACACCGGAACAACCTTGGGAGACCATATCAATGGATTTTATCACGGATCTTCCAAAATCTAATGGGGCCACAACCATCTTAGTAGTTGTAGATACCCTGACCAAGATGGCACGTTTTATCGCATGTAAAGGACTTCCCACAGCAAAAGACACAGCACAACTGTACATAAAGCATATCTTCCGATTGCATGGGTTAGCAAAAGGGGTGGTTTCAGATCGGGGACCACAGTTTACGGCAAAATTCTGGAAGGCTTTACTTACCGGCTTACAAATACACAGACAATTATCATCGTCCCATCACCCACAATCTGATGGGGAGACAGAACGAGTAAATTCCATCTTAGAACAATACCTGCGCTGTTACGTTAATCACTTACAAGATAATTGGGTCGAGTTATTATCTTTAGCAGAATATTCGTATAACAACTCAAAACATACTACAACAAAAATGTCACCATTCTTGGCTAATTATGGGTTTCATCCCCACTCATTCCCTATGGACTCTCCTGACACAGCGGTTCCTGCAGCGAATCAATTTTTACAAGACCTACAGGCCACACATAAGGCACTCCAGAACCATCTAAAAACGGCTAAGCAGGACTATAAAAGATTTGCTGATCGTCATCGATGTGCTGGGCCTCCACTCTCAGTGGGAGATTTAGTGTGGCTTTCCACTAAGCACCTTATATCTTCTCGCCCTTCAAAGAAATTAGATCACAGATTTGTGGGGCCTTTTCCTATCGAAACCAATATCAATCCGGTGGCCTTCCGTCTTACCATCCCGTCACACATGAAAATTCTCCCTGTATTTCATAGATCCTTACTGATTCCAGCTGGTCCACCTAGCCCATTGCGAACTATCAAACCACCATCACCTCCAGTCCTGGTTCAGGGTGAAGCAGAATACGAGGTTGCATGCATCCTAGATTCACGGGTTCGCCATGGACGACTCCAATATCTGATATCTTGGAAAGGTTATGGACCACAAGAAAACTCTTGGGAAAATGCTTCCCATGTTCATGCCCCTGCAAAGCTTCGAGATTTCCATCAACGTTACCCGACAAAGCCTAGGCCACAATGCTGGAGGGACGGGGGTCCTGCGGGGGGGGGGATAATGTTAGGAAGGACTGGTCAAAAGGGGCCAAGTCTGGCAACAGGAAAAGGTAAAAGGTAAAACTCCATTGCAATGATAAAAACGTTGCAGCAGAGTTGAACTCAATTTCAAAAAAAAGTGCCAAGAACGCAGCACGCCTGTTGGCTGCTGCATTCGAACGGCGCGAGATACAAAGTATAAAAGGAGGAAACAACGAAGAACGGGTTGTCAGGGACAACCGTTCTTCAGGAGTACCACATACCTTCAGCTCCAGACTTCTTCCACAGCTGCTCACACCACAGAAGCCCTGCTTAAACGATCTCTCTAGCCCTCCCCATCCTCAGACTAACTCCAGCCCTCGGATCCACCGATCAACCAGTTCTCCTTACCTTTCGGAGCTGTCTTCCGTCGCAGTTTCTGAGGAGACTCGTTCTTCAGTTGCTTCCCTTGCTGCCTCAGCGTCAAAGCCGTGGCTTCCCTCCGTGCCTGTCTCCGCTGACGGATCTGTCTCTGGGCTGTCTTCCTTTGCTGCTGCTGCTGCCGTGCCAGTGCCTTCCTGCTATTTCAAGCCTCCTGCTGTTAGAAACAAAGACCGCTTATCACCTGTCAAACAGCATACTGTTGCTGGGCTGAATTACTCTGACCCTAAATTGCCTCAGACCTCAACTATTGGAAAGTCTGTTACAGCAGAGGATTTTCTATCAAGCTCCCAACTACCTGTCTTCAGAACAACCCAGTTAATTAACCCTTCCCATTCCTTCCTATTAAAACCCAGACAGCCTTTTAAAATACCCAGTCCTTTCCACCTTCCTCCTAATCCAGCCTTGCCTACCTTTGACAAAAAACCATAACTGTCTGTTTTGTCCTTGTTAAACTGTACATTGCCTAAATTAATTCTTGATGCAATTACCACCTAGTTGATCAGTAGTTGTGTAAGTTGTCTTGCTAGTTAATCTCCAGAACCAGTCTGGTATTTATTCTTGATTGTACTGATTGTCTTGCTTGTGTTGTCTTGCCTTGTTCCTGTCCTGTTGTATTGTTTCCAGATCCCAAAACCCATCAGATTGAAGTAGAATACAGTACTGTGCCCTATAACAGACGAAGATTATCTTGGAGCCTGCCACCCAATTGATCTGATAGTACTTAATAAAACTGTTAAGCAATTCAAGTCTCTGTATTAAGTTGGAACAGGACAAATACAATGCTCAAATGAGGAGAAAGAAGCAAGAGAGAATTAAATTGATTTTAGATGAAATTAAAAGCAAAGAGTTATGCTTAAGAGATAAGCCAATGGATGATACCTTGCTTACTCAAATTAAATTTTTACAAAAACAGATATCAATGATATTGACACAAGAAACAGAAACTCAAATGAAATTTACAAAACAAAAATACTTTGAACATGCAAATAAACCAGGTAGATGGTTAGCCTATAAATTGAGGAAACAAAGACAAAAGAATTTAATTGTTAATATACAACATGAAGGGAAAGTTTTGGTGAATAATATAGATCTACAGGAAGCCTTTCACAACTATTACTCAAAATTATATAAAAACAAGATGTCAACCTAGCTGATATTGATGAATATCTGAGTAAACAAAAGCTAACTGTTCTTAATGATCAACAAAGACTAATATTAAACAACCCGATAACAATAGAGGAAATGGTAAAGGCCTTTAAGAAAATTAGTAGTGGAAAAGCACCTGGACCGGATGGCCTCTCAGCAGCTTATGTTAGGAAGGACTGGTCAAAAGAGCTGTCTTCCGTCACAGTTCTGAGGTGATTTCCTGCAGTTGCTTTCCTTGCCTTTTCAGTGTCAAAACCGTGGCTTTCCTCCGTGCCTGTCTCTGTTGACGGATCTGGTCTCTGAGCTGTCTTCCTCTCTGGCTGTCTTTGTTTCTGGCTGGCTTCGTCTCTGGGCTGGCTTCGTCTCTGGCTGTCTCCTTGCTGCTGCTGTTGCCTTCCAGAATTCCAAGCCTCCTGCTGATAAGGACAAAAGACCGATTATCACCTGTCAAACAGCATACTTTTGCTGGCTGAAATAATCTGACCCTAAATTGCCTCAGATCTCAACTACTGAAAGTCTGACAGCAGAGGATCTTCTAGCAAGCTCCCAACTACCTGTTTGCAGAACAACCCAGTTAATTAACCCTTCCCATTCCTTCCTATTAAATCCAGCCAGCTTGTAAACACCAGCCTTTCCACCTTCCTCCTAACCCAGCTTTGCCTGCCTTTGACAAAAACCATAACAGCCTGTTTTGTTCCTGTTAAACTGTGTATTAACTAAATTAATTCTTGAAGCAGTTACCACCTAGTAGATCCGTAGTTGTGTAAGTTGACTTGCTAGTTAATCTCCAGAACCGGTCTGGTAATTATTCTTGATAGAACTGATTGTCTTGTTGTGTTGCCTTGCCTTGTTCCTATTCTGTTGTATTGTTCCCAGATCAAAAAACCATCAGGTTGAAGCAATACAGTATTGTGCCCCATAACCGAAGAGGATTAGCTTGAAGCCTGTCACTCAATAAAGACTGTTAAGCATTTCAAGTCTCTGTGTTCAGTTGGAACAGGACAGCTTATTACAAATGCTTTGAGGATGAATTATGTTTACCTTTGCAGAAGACTATGAATTCTATTTTGGAAACAGGAACCATGCCAGAGACTTGGAAAGAAGTGCATACTGTATAACATTGATCCCTAAAGAACAAGATTTGACCCTAACTAAGAATTATAGACCAATAACTTTATTGAATAATGATTATAAGATATTTACAACCATATTGGCAGAAAGAATGAAAAATATTCTTAAGAACTTTATTCATCAAGATCAAGCTGGATTTTTACCTAAGAGACAAATTCGAGACAATGTCCAAAATATATTAGATGTATTGGAATACTTGGAACAACATTATGAAAAACAAGCGGCTTTGATATTTATATTTATATTATATTTGATATTTATAGATGCTGAGAAAGCTTTTGACAATTTAAACTGGCCATTTATGTTTAAAGTATTGGAAAATATGAATTTTGGAGGAAATTTTATTACGTGGATTAAATCAATATATACTCCCCAATTTGCAAAAATACTTGTTAACGGAGAATTTAGTAAACCATGTGAAATTCAAAAAGGTACAAGACAAGGTTGTCCATTATCTCCACTTTTGTTTATATTGGTATTAGAGGTGTTACTTAGAGACATTAGACAAGATGATGATATTCATGGTATTAGAGTTAAAAAAGATGTTTATAAAATAAGAGCCTTTGCTGATGACTTAGTCATTACTTTGGAGAATCCAGTAGATGGAATTGAACTATTGATACAGAAATTAAAAGACTTTGGGTCGTTAGCAGGGTTTAAAGTGAATCTACAGAAAACTAAAGTCTTGACTAAAAATATGGATCACCATCAACAAGAGAAATTGAAAGAAATAACGGGATATTCAATGGAAGAAAAAGTAAAATATTTGGGAGTATATTTGACATCTAAAAATGTTAAGTTGTTTAAGAATAATTATATTCCACTCTGGATAGATATTAAAAAAGACTTGGATCAATGGAAAAAACTACAATTATCATTGTTAGAACATTTTGCCACGAATTTTATATCTTTTTCAAACTCTACCTATATTATTTATTTATTTATTTATTTATTTATTTATTTATTTATTTATTTATTTATTTATTTATTTATTGTTTGGATTTATCCCCGCCCATCTCCACCGTGGTAGACTCTGGGCGGTTTACAACCACAATATAAAAGATAAAAGCTATACATTTAAAACTACTATAAAAATAAAAAATAAAAATCCAAAAGATGGTCTGTTCTTAAAAGGAGGGAAACCACTAAGCCAACCACCCCAGGAGGAACTATCAATTCCTTCACTCCAGGCATGGTGGCAGAGCCAGGTCTTCAAGGACTTCCTAAAGGCCAGGAGCGAGGGTGCCAGTCTCACCTCAGGGGGCAAGTTATCCCACAGGGCGGGTGCTATTGCAGAGAAGGCACGCCTCCTGGACCCTGCTAGATGGAATTCTTTTAAAGAAGGGATCCGAAGCATGCCCTCCCTTCATGATCGGGTGGGGCGGGTAGATGTGGTCGGGAGAAGATGGTCCCTCAGATACCCTGGTCCCATGCCATGTAGGGCTTTAAAGGTGATAACCAACACCTTGAATTGAATCTGGAAGCAAACTGGTACCCAATGCAGCTCACGGAGTAGCGGTGTTACATGTGCTGATCTCATAGCACCCAGAACTACTCGCACAGCCATATTCTGGACCAGCTGAAGCTTCCGGATACTCTTCAAGGTTAGCCCCATGTAGAGCGCGTTGCAATAATCTATATGGGAGATGACAAGGGCATGAGTGACTGTTCAGAGGGCCTCCTGATCCAGGAAGGGGCACAACTGGCGCACCACCCGAAGCTGTGCAAAGGCCCTCCTGGCTACGACTGCCACCTGCTCCTTGAGCAGGAGTCGTGAGTTCAGGAGGACCCCCAAGTTTCGCACTGAATCTGAATGGGGTAGTGCCACCCCCTCCCCCAAAGATGTATTAATCATCGCCTGGACCCAACCACATGTAATCTTAAACAGGGCCGTCAGGCGGCATTCTGCGAACGCAATAAGAGTGGAGAAATATTCACGTTTTGCCACTCTTACCACCACAAGGTAGGCCCTAATAGCGGCTCTAGATTGTGTCCGGTCAGATTCAGTCTTCGTCTTCCTCCAGCGGCGCTCCAGACGTCTCTTAACCCTCTTCAAAACCCTCAACGCTTACATGAACCACGGAGAGTGACGGGTCAAATGAGGCAAGAGAGGTCGCATAGGCGCAATCTTGTCCAAGGCCTTGGCCGCCTCCTTATTCCAAGCTGTGGCCAAGACCTCCGCTGGACCATGTTGCAGATCTTCAGGTATAACCTCCAGCTCCCTCTGAAACCTCATTGGGTCCATAAGTCACCGGGGGTGGACCAATCTAATAGGTCCCGCCTCCCTGCAGAGTGGGGCAGCACACGACAGACTCAAGGTCACCAGCGCGTGGTCTGACCATGACAATGGGGACAGATGTAACTCTCCCCTCAGATCACATTGCCACTGCTCTGACAAGAAAACCAAGTCCAGCGTGAGACCACTGTCTCGAGTCGGGTCCCGAATAATCTGCGACAGGCCCATGGTTGCCATGGTAGTCATGAACTCCCGGGCCACTTCCGAGGCCCATCCCAGGGATGGCAGATTGAAATCCCCCAAAACCATGAGTCTGGGGAACTCCACTGCCAACCCAGAGACGGCCTCGAGCAGCTCGGGCAGAGAGGTTGCTACGCAGCAGGGAGGCTGGTACAGTAGCAACACTCCCAACTGTGCTTGGGAACCCAACCTGAAAAACAGGGTCTCACATCCTGTCACTTGTGGAGCAGCACCCCTGGAGGCCATAAGAGACTCTCGGATGACAACTGCCACCCCGCCTCCCCTGCCCCGTTGTCTCGGCTGATGCCACACTCGAAGCCCGGCTGGACACATTTCTGAAAGGGCAACCCCTCCTTCTGGGCCCAGCCAGGTCTCTATTATACATGCCAGGTCTGCCCCCTCCTCCACGAGTAGATCGCAGATGAGGGGAGCCTTATTATTCACAGACCTGGCATTAAGGAGCAGCAGCCGGACATCGGGGCCCTCAAAGATCTGCTTACCAGGGCCTGGGTATGAGCTTGGAGGTCCGGAATGCGCCACTGGTAATAAACACCGGGGGCGCCTTCCTCAATGATGGCCTGCCCTCCAGCTCCCATCATAACATCCCTTACCCATCACCACCTCGATCAAATTCCCCGCCCCGCAGCCCCCAGAGTCTCCTGGCTCAGACGCCTCCACTCCTGAGTCCCCGGAAAGCCTGGATTTTGGCAAAGGTCCCCTTCTCCATATATCCATCCTCTCAACCCAATCTCTCCTGGGTAAATGGCAGGGCCCCCAGTACACCAGCTCATGCTCTCAGCGCTGGTAAGCCCCAACCACCCCACACAGCTCACACACTCTCACTGTTCCCTCCTGGGCCTCTCTCACTAGCCACAGCAAGGGACTCAAGCACTCCTACCTACCCTGCCTCTCACTCAAGGATAGGTACTCTCTCATAACTCATACAATCTTAGTCCCCCCCCTCGTCACTCTCACTTACAAGGGGGGCACCACACTCACACCAAGGGACCTCCCAGCCTTCTGCCACCCTAATCAACTGGGGGTGGTCGATCCTCCACTATATCCGCCAAGCAGATTAGGTGTTAAAATTAGGTGTTAAAATGATATAAATAATATAAAGTCTGCGATGACAAAAAAAACACCCCACAGGTTTGTTCTTCCAACCCATTCCTCATAGAGCCCCAGAGTCCAAAAAGGTCTAAGTCTGGTTCCCCCAGAGTCCATCAATCAAACAGGAGTCCCACTCAGGTCTGTCCAGGCTCGCTGATGAAACTGCTCCGTTCTTTCGCCAGGGGGGATCCCAAGTATTTTCCAGCCCCCCCTGCAATGGGCCAGCCACGCCAGTAATCTTCCTGGGCCTCCTGGACTTCACCAGGGCCCATTAGCATGATACAACTTTGGCCATATTAGCATCAGAAGAACCTTTTAAACAATGGCAACGGGACATTTCCAAATTTATCTGGCAAGGAAAGAAACCAAGAATAAAATATAAAGTCTTACAAGACTAAAAAGAAAGAGGTGGACTAGGTTTACCGGATTTGAAGCTATATTATGCTGCTTGTTGCTTGGTATGGATTAAAGAATGGATAGTTCTGAAAAATGAAAAATTATTGAATTTGGAGGGTCATGAATTAAGATATCAATGGCATGGATATATGTGGTACGAGAAAGTAAAAGTTAATGTGGACTTTAAAAATCATTGTATTAGAAGATCTTTGTTAAGAATTTGGAATAAATATAAATTAACTTTATGTTACAAAAGACCTTTATGGATCTCCACGCAAGAAGCATTTCACAGAACAGAAGTAACAGTTAAAGACAAATGGTTGACTTATAAAGACTTTTTTAAAAAAGAACAAGGACAATATAAAACCAAATCAAAAGAAGAACTGGCCTTAGAAGGATATACTTTCCAATGGCTCTCTTACATGCAACTTGTAGAAAAATTTAAATCAGATAAAAAAGAATTTGAATTTGAACAAACTAAATCGGAATTTGAGATACAAATTTGTGAGACAGATGATCATTTAATTGCTAAAATGTATAAATTGTTGTTAAAAAGTGAAATGGTAGAGGAACAAGTCAAAGATTGCATGATTAAATGGGCAAAAAATATTGGTCATAATATTCAAATGCAACAATGGGAAGACATGTGGACTAAAGGATTAAAATTTACTTTATGTTATAAGTTGAAAGAAAATGTCTATAAGATGATGTACAGATGGTACATGACCCCACAAAAATTAGCTAAAATGTATGGGAATGTTTCCAACCAGTGTTGGAAATGTAAAAAAAAAAGAAGGGTCATTTTATCATATGTGGTGGACATGTGAGATAGCAAAGAAATTTTGGACTCAGATACACCTACTGTATTAATGCAAAATATTTTACAAATTCGAGTTCCATTTAAACCAGAACTACTTTTACTAGGAATACTAGAAGAACAAATAGGAAAACAATTTACAAGAATTATGCAATACATGATTACAGCTGCAAGACTTGTATATGCACAAAATTGGAAAAATCAGATTACACCTACAATACAAGACTGGATGTTAAAATTGATGGATATGGCAGAAAATGATAAATTGACATGTTTATTAAAAGAAAATTCAAATTATTACTTTCTAAAAGAGTGGAAACCATTAATGGACTATTTGCAAAATGCAGGAGGGGCAAAGCTTATATGGGGATTTGAAGACTAAAATATATTTAAATTGATATATTAGACAAGAAATGTTTTTTAATGTTATAAATGGACCTAGCATGTAAGATTAATTTTTTAATATACTACGAACAGGGATAAATTGGAAGTTGACTAATTTCTATGCTTCATCTTTTTCTTTTTCTTTTTACTTTACTACACCCTTTTTCTTCTTTCTTTGATTTGTATTTCTATTTCTTTTTCCGTTTCTAACTTTTATCTATGTATATTTAAAACTCAATAAAATATATTTAAAAAAAAAAGAGAAGACAGGATACCCTGGAGAAGAAGCTGATGCTGGGGAAAGTGGAAGGCAAAAGGAAGAGGGGCCGACCAAGGGCAAGATGGATGGATGATATTCTGGAGGTGACGTACTCGACCTTGGGGGAGCTGGGGATGGCGATGGCTGACAGGAAGCTGTGCCGTGGGCTGGTCCATGAAGTCATGAAGAGTCGGAAGTGACTGAATGAATAAACAACATCTCCCACCCTGTAAGTTTGTGCTATTTTTTGTTATCAAAAAATTAGGCAGGCATTTCATGATCTCTTTCTGAATGATAAAAATGAGTTGGTAATAAAAAGCTCAGCACAGCTCTTTGGGCACAGGAAAGCTTTTGGCACTGCAGTTCAAGATAGCAAAATGTGAGCCATCACATCTTTAAAAGGCAGGAAGCATGAAGATGGAATTTCCTGCAGGGCTATGTTCAGCTTCACCATAGTTATCCCGTCAATCTGTCCTTGTCAGTTCGGAAGCCCAAGTAAGACATTGTCTGTACTCTGGACATAGCAATGTAAATGTAATGAAAATCACTGTTTTCCCTACTGAAAATGGAATTGAATTTCTCAGGCATGTGGTGTGGGGAAGTTGATTAAACATAAAACAATGCTACAAAAATTGTGGTATAAAGGAGTCAAACTCAGAAAAAAAGTCTGTGTGATAAGATTTCTGTTGTAAAACCTAATCTAGTTCCATGCATTTTGTCTACAGTTTCATTCTCAAGCCGTGCCTGTCTCCAGTTGCCTTTTGTTTTGACTTGTATGGCAGTTTATTTCTTTTTTTTTTTTTAAATTTTATTGGATTTTAAATATACAAAGCTAAAAGTTAAGAATGAAATGAAAATAGAACTACAAATTAAGAGAAAAAGAAAAGAAAAGTGCAGTAAAGGAAAAAAAAAGAAAGAAAAACACAGACAAAGAAATTGGATGACCTCCGATCCAACTATGGTCATAAGAATAAAATAGATAGTTTGTTTTTACATGCTGGTTATTCATATGACATTCATATACTTTTCTTGTCTATTATACTATATACTATTTATATATAATCTAATCATCAAATCCCCATGTTAGCTTTACTCCTCCTGCTTTTTGCAAATAGTCCACCAATGGTTTCCACTCTTTAAGAAAGTAACAATTTGAATTATCTTTTAATAAGCAAGTCAATTTATCATTTTCTGCCATCTCTAATAGTTTCAACATCCAATCCTGTATTGTTGGAACACTTTGATTTTTCCAGTTTTGTGCATATAAGAGTCTTGCTGCTGTGATCATATACTGTATTATTCTAAAGAAATGTTTTTCTATTTGTACCTCCCAAATTCCAAGTAAAAAAAATTCTGGTTTAAATGGTATTCGTATCTGTAGTATATTTTGCATCAGTGAATGTATCTCAGTCCAAAATTCTTTTGCAATGTTGCAAGTCCACCACATATGGTAAAAAGACCCCTCTTGTTTTATACATTTCCAACATAAGTTGGATATGTTCCCATACATTTTTGAGAGTTTTTGTGGGGTCATATACCATCGATACATCATCTTATAAAATTTTTCTTTTAAGTTGTAGCATAAGGTGAATTTTAATCCTTTAGTCCACATATCTTCCCATTGATGAAGTTGTATATTGTGGCCAATATTTTTCGCCCATTGAATCATACAATCTTTAACTTGTTCCTCTACCATTTCTCCTTTTAACAATAATTTATACATTCTAGCAATTAAGCGTTCATCATTTTCACATAATTGTATTTCAAATTCTGATTTAGTTTGTTCAAATTCTAAATTTTTTTTATCTAATTTAAATTTCTCTATAAGTTGCATATAGGAGAGCCATTGAAAGGTATAACCTTCTTGTGCAAGTTCTTCTTTTGATTTTATCACATAGTGTCCTTGTTCTTTTTTTAAGAAGTCCTTATATGTCAGCCACTTGTCTTTATTTCTTACTTCTGTTCTATAAAAGGCTTCTTGCGTGGAAATCCATAAAGGTCTCTTATGACATAAAATTGATTTATATTTATTCCAAATTCTCAACAGGGATCTTCTAATATAATGATTTTTAAAGTCCACATTTATTTTAGCCTTATCATACCACAGATATCCATGCCATCCAAATCTCAATTCATGACCTTCCAGATTTAATAATTTTTCATTTCTCAAAACAATCCATTCTTTAAGCCATACCAGACCACAAGCTGCATGGTATAGTCTCAAGTTTGGGAGTCCTAAACCACCTCTCTCTTTTGAATCTTGCAAGACTTTATATTTTATTCTTGGTTTTTTCCCTTGCCAAATGAACTTAGAGATGTCTTTCTGCCACTGTTTAAATGGTTCCTCTGATGTCAGTATAGGTATTGTTTGAAAGAGATATAGAATTCTTGGTAATATATTCATTTTAATCGCTGATATTCTCCCCAATAATGATAGTTGTAGTTTCCCCCAACGATCTAAATCTTTTTTAATATCAATCCAAAGCGGGATATAGTTATTTTGAAATAATTTAACATTTTTCGATGTTAAATAAACTCCCAAATATTTTACTTTTTTCTCCAAAGAATATCCTGTAATTTCTCTCAATTTCTCTTGTTGGTGATAATTCATGTTCTTAGTCAAAACTTTTGTTTTCTGTAAGTTAATTTTGAACCCTGCTAACGACCCAAAGTCCTTCAATTTCTGCATCAATAATTCAATTCCATCCAATGGATTCTCTAATGTAATGACTAGGTCGTCTGCAAAGGCTCTTAATTTGTAAGCTTCCTTTTTAACTCTGATACCATGAATACCATCATCTTGTCTAATATCTCTAAGTAGAACTTCTAAGATCAATATGAACAAAAGCGGAGATAAAGGACAGCCTTGTCTTGTGCCTTATTGTATTTCACAAGGTTTACTAAATTCTCCATTAACAATTATTTTTGCAGATTGGGGTGTATAAATTGATTTAATCCACTTAATAAAATTCCCACCAAAGTTCATAATCTCCAATACTTTAAACATAAAGGACCAATTTAAATTATCAAATGCTTTTTCAGCATCTATGAATATCAAGGCGGCTTGTTTTTCATTATGTTGTTCTAAATACTCTAATACATCCAAAACATTTCTAATATTATCTCTAATTTGTCTTTTGGGTAAAAAACCTGCTTGATCTTGATGAATAAAATTTCCAAGAGTATTTTTCAATCTTTCCGCTAAAACTGTCATAAATATCTTATAATCATTATTCAATAATGATATTGGTCTATAATTCTTTGTTGAGTTCAAATTTAGTTGTTCTTTCGGGATCAAAGTAATATGAGCCTCTTTCCATGTTTCTGGCATAATTCCTGTTTCCAAAATTGAATTTATAGTTTTTTGGAGAGGAATACTCAATTCATCTTCAAAGTATTTGTAGTAGGCTGCCGATAGTCCATCTGGACCTGGTGCTTTTCCACTTTTAATTTTCTTAAAAGCCATTAACATTTCTTCTTTTGTTATAGGATTGTTAAGTAATGTTCTTTGTTCATCATTTAAAACAGTTAATCTTTGCTTACTCATATATTCATCAATTTCAGCTATATTAACATCCTGTTTTTTATACAATGCTGTATAGTAGGAATGAAATGCTTCTTGTATTTCCACATTATTCACTAGAATTTTCCCTTTATGTTGTATATTAGAAATTATATTTTTTTGTCTTTGTTTTCTTAACTTATGAGCTAACCATCTTCCTGGTTTATTTGCAAATTCAAAATATTTCTGTTTTGTAAATTTCATTTGAGTTTCTATTTCCTGTACCAAAATCATCGAAATTTGTTTTTGTAGAAATTTAATTTGAGTTATCAATGTATTATCCATCGGTTTGGCCCTTAGACATTTCTCTTTATTTTTAATTTCATCCAAAATCAATTGAATTTTTTCTTGTTTCTTTTTCCGCATTTGAGCATTATGTTGAATAAAATAACCCCTCATATACGCTTTACTTGCATCCCAAATTACTTGTGTACTGGTATCCTTATTTGAGTTAAGTAGAAAGTATTCTCTTAGTCTTTTCTTACATATGTCAACAACATCTTCTTTCCGGAAAATTGACTCATTTAGCCTCCATCGAAATGCATTCCTTTTTCCTTTGATAGTTAATAAAACAGGGTTATGATCTGATATAATTTTAGGTAGAATTTCAGCTTTATTTACATTCATCATTAAAGTTTTAGAGATCAAGAACATATCTATTCTGGAAAATGATCTGTATCTTTCTGAGTAATATGTATATTCTTTAGAGTTTCCATTCATAAGTCTCCAAATGTCTTGTAAGTCCAACATATCTTTTAAATCAAAGAAAGTTTGGGGTAGTTTTCCCTGTGTAGGTTTCACATTTTTTTGCGAATGTCTATCTTCCATTGGGCTAATCACCCCATTCCAGTCCCCCATAAAACACCAATTCTCATATGATAAATCCAAAAGTTTGTCCATTAGGTTCTTATAAAATAATCCTTTATCAAAATTTGGAGCGTAAATCCCAACTATCAATGTTTTAATCCCCTGTATATTTACTTCCACTGCAATATATCTTCCTTCATCATCAGTCAATATTAATTTTGGATTAAGTTTTTGTTGTATATACAGAACTACCCCCTTAGTTTTTTTTAATCCAGCTGAAATAAATTCTTCTCCTAGTTGTTTTTGAATCAAATACTTAATGTCTTTTTTTACAAATGTGAGTCTCTTGTAGGCAAATTACATCCAATTTTATTTTTTTCAAAAAATGAAAAATTTTCTTTCTCTTTTGGAGAGAATTTGCCCCATTGATATTCCATGTTAGGTATTTAAAGTCCATGATATTTAGATATTTAAAAGTTCTTTTTTAAATCCACTCCGGTAGCTCCCATCTCCAATAAGTCCTCACTCTTTTCCTTATCTTTAACTGTCTCTTTCATTTCTTCCAGAACATTAGATACTTCACTCATATCTGTCATGTATTTCTCTATGAAGGCCTTTGCTTTCAAAATGGAATTTATTTTAAATCTTTGTTCTTTAAAAGTGAAAGATACTCCTTCTATTCTTTCCCATCTAAATGATATGTTATTTTGCTTTAATTTATCTGTAAAGAAGGAGTATTCTTTTCTTTTTCTTAATATTCTTAATGGGACTTCTTTTAAGACAATTATCTCTTTCCCTGCTATATTTAATCTGTCACTGTAGTGCTTCTTTAAAATTTGTTCTTTTGTAACTTTCCTCACAAAATATATCAATATGTCTCTTGGCACTTTCTTCTCTCTAGCGTAACGTGAGTTAATTCTAAAGATTTTATCTATTTCTAAATCCAGATCTTCTTCTTCTATCTGTGAGTATTGAGCTAAAGCACCAACTATATATTCTCTCGTATTCTCATCTGACTTTTCTGGAACTCCTCTCAATCTTAATATGAATTCTTTTTCTCTCATTTCTGCTAGAGCGATGGCATCTAAGTTGTATTCCATATCTTTAATAATAGATTCTGATTTAATCTCTAATTTCTTTACTTGTTCTTGTGTCTCTTTAGATTCCCCTGATAAGGTATTTACTACCTCTTTAATATTTTGTGTTTCTTTTCTAAATTTTTCTTTTAAGTCTTCTTTCATCGCTTCCATTTTTTTATCTACTTGTTGACCTAAATTGTTGATTTTTTTTTCCATTTTTATATCTAAGGAGGCAATTGAATTGTCCATCTTTTTCAGGGTAGCAGTTGAGTCATCAATTTTTTGGTTCAGTGCTGCAATCGCATCCAATATTTTTTTCATGTCTGATGTTGGCAGTTTATTTCTTCTGTTTTGTATGTTTGTGTGTGTTGCACACAACCCCCTTAAGTTTTCAATAAGTAAGTAAGTAAGCAAGCAAGCAAGTAAATAAATAATAGAAAGTTCCTAAAACATAAAACATTTCTGGGAAGAGTAAGTATAGCAACTTATTTGTTGTTTGTACATGTCACTGTAAGGTGGAAATGATCAATATTTCCCCTTAAAGATAGCACTGTTGGGGATTGAGTAGTATAGAATATAAATAACTGGCTAAATTGTGTATGTGAGCATGCACACAAGTGTATATGGGTGCAAGCACATGTATGTCGAGCATCAAGAAGAACTGAAATGGCCAGAGTAACATCTTAATTTATTTATTATAGTGATAACCATTAAAACAAACTTGAATATCACATTCTCCATGCCAGTGAGGAATATATGGGAAGAATTATATTGGATATATTAGGGACTTATTAAGAATTATGTAAGATATTAACTTGTATGTAAGTGTCAGGATTCCAGTTTGAATCCTGCCATGTACTTCAGAGATACGTGTCAGCCTGGAAAGCGATGGGAGGGGGAGCGCATTCCAGGAGCCACGCCCGACTGATGGAGACTGTTGTGCCAAGTGTCAAGGTCATCCACCTGCACGAGGGTGGTGGGGGCTTGAGCGGATTGGAAAGTAACGGACACTGACATCATGGGCACGAAGGGGTTGGCGCAAAGGGGGAGAGCTAAGTTTGACTGTTTGGCGGGAAACCGTCATTCAGATCTTTAAGAATGCTTTGATTTACATGTACTGTATCCTTAATAAAGCTTATTCTGCATTTCAATTGGATTGCATGGAGAAGCATTTATTGGAGTCATCACAGCAAGTTGATATCTTAATTATGTAAGATATTCAGCTTGTGACTGTTCCATCCTCCAATGCTGGGTTATGTAGTACTGTCTGGGTTCACAGGTCACACTAAGCCATGGTTTATTTTGCCATACCTTTTAGACATACCATAGTAGGCTTAGAAGTGATGTCACAATGCAAGTATGAAAGGGCAGCACTTATGTTATGACATCATGTTGTTTGTTTTGTCATTTGGGCCTCATTGTGGCTAATGCTGGACATCTCTGGCTAAGAAATGGAACTGGGAGAGACTAGAGGAGTAAGGACAGAATTTTTATTCTACGTATGTTCCCTCCTCTGTTGTAAACTTTCATGTAAACTGGTTGGATACCTGCATAGGGGTATTTTTTTTTAAAAAAATCTGGCTTAGGAGCACTCACCCATACGATATTTAGTTTCTGTCATCCATTGGGATCTTTTTAGGTGTCCTAAAACACAAATACATAGAAGCCTAATGGAAAAAAAAGCTGCAATGGCCTGGACTAAATCCAAACTGGAAAGTAACTTTTAAGGGCAGTCACGTTCACTTTATAACTCAGACGATTCTGTCTGAAGTGAAAGACAAAGTGACATCACCATTCCATACAGAGAAGCTACCTGGACTGATAAAAAACTATTATTTCAATCCTGGAGTCAAGGATATTGTTCTCCACTTTAGGGCAGAAGGGTAGCTTGAGGGGACAGGACAAATGTGTGCTATGCATCACCCTGCTCACTTCTTATCCCCTCTCTATCCACAGCATCTGCCACCCAAAACAGCTGCCTCACTCCGCTTAATGATGGCATCAGCCCCATGGGTGGACATTACAAATTGAACACGCTCTTTGAACATAGTCAAGGAATTTTTCCTTCCTAAATTACCACCAGCAGTCCTGTGGTCCATTCTCTTTTCTTAGTTGTCTCAGTACTTCTGTGAAACCTGTTTTCAAGCAGCGGTTAGATGATGTTTTCATAAGATGAGATGAAAATGTGAGTTATAGCAGACCCAAGAAAACCCCACAAATTAGAAGTCGACCATATTTCAACTTCAATATCTCTTACATCCAAATATAACACTTTGAATTAAGGACTGTGAAATATAATCTTGGAAGCCACCCTGGAAGAATTTCTTTTCTTTTTATACAAGACATGCAGTCTAGCAACAAAATGACTAAAATCTGGAGTACAGCTAAGAATCTGTAAGTTATGATGTTTATGAAATAATTGCTGTTACCACATGAAATGTCACTTGTCAAATATGATAGTTCTTTCTAATATTAAGCAATTGCAAGCAGAGACTCGTGTTCATGATTCAGCCCCATGGGATTTAGCTCAGAAACAATGGAGGCAAAATCCATGATGGAAATAAAGAGCTAGTGCCTGGCTTCTATTTTGGAATCTGTTCTTAATTTTCTCAATTTACATTTTTACATAAGAAATTAAAATTGCATCCAGCTCCAAGGATTGCATCATATCCTCAAATACACTAACAATGTTGTGAGGGATGCAGTGGATATTGTAGTAGTGTTTGGTTCCCTCTATACTAAATGAAGATTAAAAAATAAAATAAAATAAAAAAAGAAATACAGATACTCAACTGAAGTTGCGCCAAAACCTCACGGCCATTCGAAGCTGCACACGAGCATCTGAAAGCAACCAGAACTTCGACAAAAGTCATGTGAAATGTCTGAAACTGAATAAACTTGGTTTTGTTTGGGGAATGTAAAATGTAAGAAAATGATGTTGGGTATTTTAGCTTGCTGATTTTAGCACCCCCTCACCCCCCAATATTTCTCTTTTTTTCGAAAGCAATTTAGAGGAAGAGCAATACCATAACTTGCCTTTCTATTATCTGAGCTTGTTCCTGCTTTCAACTCTATTTCCTTAAAGCCTTGATAACTGAATAGCAAAGATGCTATCTGGAGATGGAGCTCCAAATCTCATCATAGAATACCTTGGGTCTTCACGTTGCTTGTGGGAAAAGGTGCAATCTGGGCTGGCTCCAAACCTGAAAGAGCTGTTGGCAAAATGCTTTCTGGTGGGGCCATCCCTATATTCTGTCATATATGACCAGGCATTCTATCTGGCCTACCTGACGACAGGTAAGCTGAATGTGGATAGGAGGTATGAGTGTACGTGTACAGGGTATACCACATCCCCATATAGGCAGGCTCTGTTCCTGACCTTATGCTATTGAGTAGCAGAGACTGAAGGAGAGTTTTATACAGTATATGCTCCTCTGAGTCCTAGCAGAAACCTATGTAGAAAAATCTGATAATGTGGCACAGATAAGGTCCATTGTGGCAAGGTTAAATTAAGAAAAAGAAGAAATGCTAGTGAATGTGGTTGTATGCCATCTACTTACATTTATATTGCAATTTCCAGAGGAAGGTCAGGATATGTAATCAGTCTTTTAGTTTGAATAATTCAAAAGACACACACACACTTCATAATCTAACTGCACCTTCTGAAACCAGACACTGTGCATTTGTCTAAACCAAAGAGAAGAGAAGCAAGCTTAGTTGTACTAGTGGATTGAACATGTGCCTTCAATCCAATGACTGCAATTATATTCATTATGTCTCATCCCTACACAAAAATGAATTCAGAGTTTGCTTTTGTCTAACTGCAAGCTAACCTCTAAATAAAGATCAGTTACAACAGGAGAAGGCAACATGGCCTATAGATGATGAAGAAAATATCTCAGTAATGTAAAACAAGATATATACATATACATATACATATACATATACATATACATATACATATACATATACATATACATATACATATACATATACTCATTCATAAAAATAGCTTGATGTATCAGTTTACTACATAACAAAAATGTTATGTTTATGTTTATGACATAACAAAATTTAGCTATGCTTAGAGTAGTAGGGACACATGTATCTGAAAATTAGAAAACATAATTTAAATAAAACTGGTCAGAATATTTTTATTTATGCATTCAGCAGAATTTAGCTATGAGTCTCATTAATAAATAAAATAATAACTTTTAAAATGATAAAAGTCTTCTTCTGTGACCGAAGAAGAAAAAATAATCCTGGAGGGATGAAAAATGGATTTTATGAACAACACACACATTCATATAAATCTGGGATTTCCACAACTTTAAAACAGGTGCACATGTTGGTGTCAGTTAAGTCAGCTAAAGTAATTATATGGGAGAGTTAAATCTGAACCATATTAATAGAGCTCCTGTTATCCAATATTATCCTCTCTTCCTGCCCTTTAAATCCATGGTACATGGATGCATAAATTTGTCTAGAAGTCCATTATTGTTAACAATATTGCCTGACCTTGGAAAATGTAGCATCTGAGGGGTTTGGGTTTTTTAAAATATTCCCTCCTCATCCTTACAAGACTTAAAACACCCATTTTACTCTTTTAAAACTCCCTGAGCCCTTTCATGAGAAAATTTACTCCAATTTCAAAATGAGCAATGTTTAAAGTCTTCTTTTTGTCCCTTCAACAACTGCTAACCTTCTTTTTAAAAAAAATATGGATCCATGTAATTCAGTACATTTAAATCAGTGTTTCCATGATTTGCATTTCTTATTAAGCATGAAAACATGCCCTTTTAAATCCATGCTTAAACATAAGTACCAAGAGGTGTCTAATTATAGCTGCCCTTCAGTACCATATACTAATCAGTAACTTACCCAACATGGCATAGAGATTTAAGTGTGGCAAGAAGACTTAACTACTAACCAAGATAGATTCTCTATTACAGTTTTCTTCATAGTACTGTGTTGGTAATTTCTTCTATATTGTTTCAACCTTTCCCATTCAAATTATTGAAAAAGAAATTAATTTTCCTTCCCCCGCCTTCACAAAGTAGAATAACTTTTGAGGAATTCATATGGGATGGAGGTAAGGCTTCTTGCACTTAATTGGTTATAGGCGGCCAGGTGTTTGTTTGTGCTAACACTCTGTCTTTCATTGTGCAACAATTCATGGGCTTGTTCCAATGGGATTTTCAAGACTGGAAGCCAGGAAAGCTTCAGAGTGAGGAAGAGATGGGAAATCAAAAAGCCAACTGCCATACCCTCAACCAACTCACAAACATAAACTATGTTCAAAAGACCATCAAAATCACCATCAGAATGAGGAAAGGGGGTTGTTGTTTCCACAGTCTTTTGGGAATCAGAAGAAAGATTTTGGCAATGTATTAGTTTATTGTATTTTTGACTAGATCATAAAGGAAATGCTTTTTCACAGAAGTCTTTTCCATATTAACTGTCACAAAATACAGCTCCTAAGATGTGAGTCATCAACAACCTTTCCACCTCTGACTGCCCTGTCTTGACAAGGAAGACCTGCAAGAAAATTGTAACTCTATTCACTCTAAGTCTAACTCTTTGAATGTGATTGCAAAGCTTTTACAATATATATGTACTGTGAATGTTTTAGCCACCTAATTGTATTATAGCTCTTTTTTATTTTATTAATTTTTATTGAAATGTGCTTTGGATTATTCTAAATCTACAGTTCCTTTTATAAGCAAAGAGTCCTGTTAAGGTGAATATCAATAATTTGCAAGAACTTTGCAAGGTGAATGAAAATGCGGATTTGGTATTGTACACAGAGTAAGCACAGATATGAGAAACTTACAGATGCATAAAAACATGATATTTTAAGTGTAAGATACAAGATTATAAATAAATATGTTGATATTATATATTACTCTTTCTGGAGACACATTTATGAGAAGACAATGAGATGATGAGATGGAATTACAATGTAGGTTATTACAAGAATATGTTGTATGTATTAGGTTATATGTTATGTTAGGTTTTGTATTTTTGCTATATTATGTATTATGTTATGTAATATGTTAGATTATGTATTAATGGAATATATAGTCATAACATGAACAGAATATACTGTATTTTATTAGACGTAGATAAGGCCTTTATTTGTTATACTAATTGGACTTTATTGAAGATATAAATATAGATGTAAAAGTGGAAAGAGCAAATGGAAAACATTTAATTGATGCAACAATGAACATTTGATTACTATTCTAAGGAGTAGAAACCAGAGATGGATTGTTGGAAGATATCAAGAAAGGCGAAACCTATATGAAGAATAGAAGATTGGATTATAGAAATCAAAGGGTATATGACAAAGAAAAGTTTCTGTGTATTGTATGAAGGACTAACATTTAAAGTTAATTGTTGTACTTAAAGTTCAAGGATAAATTGGAGGACATCTATTTCCTATATTTTCTTTGTTTGTTATTTTTTGACTTCACTTTTTCTTTTCCTTTTTCTTACTTTGTATTTCTATTTCTTTTCTTTTGTATTATCTCTTAATATGTATTTTAAAATTTAATAAAACTTATGGATAAAAAAAAATAATTTGCAAGAACTTTGAAATAAAGAGTTTTCCTTACTATCTTAATCACATTTTTTCATGTTTATCAGACATTTCAGAGAATCTATGAAAACAGTTAGCTATCATCTACATTTTACTGGAAGTGAAAATCATGAAAATCATGTATATGGTAAAGGCTTGCCTCACTATCATTCTATTTAAATTTAATACCTATGTGTATGTATTATGGTTTTGGGAAGACTAATATGGTTTAAAGATATGGGCAGGTAGGAAAATATTATTCTTTAAATACGGAAAGACAGAATTACTCCAGATTTACAATTTTGGATTGACATGAGTTTGCTGTCTGCCAATGAATTAGTTCTTTATAGAAGTAGGGGAAAGACTGATCAATGTGATTTTGTGGGGCCAAAGTTCAATGCTTTGTTTTGAAAACTTGTATGGGTTACACACCCACAGCTATGCACACATGGAGTTTCATATACAGTCTTTTTCCCTTTTTGGTCTCTTTTTTTCTTTTTATCTCTTTCTGTTTACTAAAGCAATATAAAGAAAAAAGTTTCATAAGTTAAAGGAATGTGTTGCCAAAACAATATAACTTCATCCTTTTTGTCCCATAAAAACAATCTGGAAAAATCATTTTCAGATTAGTGTGAACAAGGGAAAAGCATTCATGTTTATTAAACTAATGCACTATTTCCATCTGCAATTCACTGTCATCAAAAGTTTAAAGCCAAGCATTAGGTTGAGAGTCTGTAGTTTGATTTATATGGCAGCTGAAATGATGCATAAATAGATAAAAATTCTGTACTATAAATGCCATGTTCCATTGTAACAATTTTCTTCATTAAAAACCTTTCCAAAGACTTTTCTGAAATCAATTTCATAAGATTTGCAACAATGCAGGATAGAAAGTTTGACTTTTTTTTTACCATTTCAAAAGTGGTCAAAGCACCAAAAATATCTTATATTTTTCACATTTTTCCGAACATAGCTTAGAGAAAGTTTGAAAGTATAATACTTGGTATGAGTAAAACACAAATTGGTGAAAAAATTACATCTATACATTTCAAATGATAACTTCTCAAAGATAGAAAATCCAAGGCAAGTATCAAAGAACAATGTAATTGCAATTAACATTTGATCAACCTTTTTATTCAAAGTTTTGGCATTAAGCCTTGGGCAGGGCTACATATTTAATTACTAAGCAGATGTACTCACCAGATGCTTACTATGTACAGATGTCGGCACCTCACTGTAACAATAGAGAGGTCATAGCAATTATGATTGTGTCAAGCTGCTTAATTTGAATATGAAGGCACCATGAACTATTGTGTTGGAAATGACATGGAGAGAGATAATTGAAGATTAGAATGTTCCAACATTGTATTTCACTTTACTTCTTAATACCCATTTAACTTTCGGGCGGGGGGGGGAAACACTTATCAACAGTTTTGAATTTTGCATAATCAATTCATAGGTGCCATCCAGGCCTATATTGTAATGACAGGATTACCTTGGGCTATAGAATTTATACAAGGAATGCTAATGTTAGAAGGAGTCTTACCAAGGTTCGTCCCAAGCCCGGAATGAAAAGGCGCAGGCAGTTGCTGGAACAGAGGTTTGCTGGTTTATTCCAAAGAGCATATACAGAGTACAAGGCACAGAATATGCTGGTTGGAAGGTGGCCACACGAGCACACTCCAACCAGTCCTTCTTATAGTCACAGAGGTCTTTTGTTAAAGAAATACAGGTTTTGTTAAGAAAAATATGAGGAGATGGCATTTATTTTGTTTTAACAACTCTTAACTGGTTCCTGAGAAAGCTTCCTCTATGAACTCTTAGAAAGCTTTCACTATTAGAAAGGGAAGACGTTCCTTGTTTTGACGCCCTCTATTGTATTGCTACTTTCACACTGCCGGTGCCTCGGGTTTTCCCATTGGGTTTGTTTTGTCAGTTTCTGGGAAAGCCGCCTCTCCTTTTCTTATGTTTAATGTATGGATTTTGTTGTCTTTGTCCTTTGGGTTGGGCTGCCCTATGGGTTAGTTTTAATTTAGATGGAGATCTGTTTGGCTGGGGAAGAAGGTCTACCTGAATGGGCTGGCTAAGTTCTGTGAATGAGCTGACCTTTTGTGTTCCAAGGTTTCTGATTGAATTGGAAGGGAATCCTTTGTCTAAGCCAGAGCTTTCCAAACTTTTCATGTTGGTGACACACTTTTTAGACATGCATCATTTCATGACACACTCTTACAGCAGGGCACAAGGCAGGCACTAGGACTTGCGCGGAATCACAGCAGGTTTGGAGGCAGCCAGGCACAAGGCAGGCACTAGGACCTGCACGGAATCCTGGTAGGGCTCGGAGGCAGCAGCAGCCGCGACACACCCAGACACTGCAGCCGACACACTAATGTGTCCCGACACACAGTTTGGAAAGCTCTGGTCTAAGCAGTTGGGCTTCCTTTTACATCTTAATCTCTGGCATTATCAAACTCATTCTATTTTGTAACCTTTTAACAATTGGGCTTCCTTTACATGTTCTGGGGGAAGACAACATGGAGGGCAAGGAGAGATCTTAATTTATCCCAACACTAATAGGCAGAAGAAGGAATGTGATATATGAGCAGCCTATTGGAACAATCCAACAGTTGAATGATTACTGGCCAAATCTCATGGAAGCCAAAGTCATTGCTGAAGGACTAGGTCTCACCATTGAACTCAAAACAGCATGCAAAAAAAGTCCAAAAGAGGAAGCATTTCCATGATAAGCTATGATGCTTTTATCCCTTGAGGTTAAATGCAGTTAAAGTGTGGATCACAGCAATGAGTAAGCTCTTTTGGGATCTGCAAAATCTAGCAGAAACCATAAGGAAACTCTCAGGTTTGTTCTCACCTATCCCTGACCTATCAGTAGTCACAAAATCAGTAGTTGCAAAGTTGCCATCTACCACATAGCCACAGGATCTAAACAAGGAGGTATTCCAAGAACAACAACATTTTTTCCTCCCCCTCCCCTTCCTCCTCCTCCTCTTCCTCCTCAAGAAAAAAGGAAACCAATCCACACACAAAAGAAACTAAAAGGAAAAATAAAGCATAAATACAATAAATGGGGAGATGTAATGGTATGTGGGAATAACCTTGGGGGGATGGGGCAAAGGGATGCTGCCTAGGGAATGGTCAGATAAGAGGGAGTATAGCCCACAGCCGCATAGTGGGAAGAGTAAGAGCCTCAGAAGGGACCCTCCCTAAGTTCTCAGGCTATAAAGGTGATGGTGGGAGAATTGTATTTTCAGAGTTGCAAGATTCTGTTAATGTAGCTTTACAATAAAGTAGAATCAGATTATCTGGTTGTGTTTGCTGTCTGATCTACCTGGTAAGGCTGACAGGAGTTTACAAGCATCATAGAATTAGGTTAAAATTTTCAATATTTCATTAATTAATTTAAGTAGCTGACTATACTATTATCATTTTAAAAACTACCAAACATTATTAAAATCCAAGTAATAAATACCAATTGCAATAGTCAACATAGTATAAGTCATAAAATAAAATTCAAAATTACAGTAATTTCTACCTGAGCAATTAAAGATTTTATGTTGAGAGAGATTCAAATTTTGGATGTAGTACAAACCTACCTAAAAAGTTACAATTCAAAAATGGTTTCCAGGTTGAATTAAATTCTATTTCAGATTCATTTTTGAAATACAAAGATTTTTTAGACAAGGGGTGCTCCTAGAGCTTAATTATCTGTTCTTCTGCAGAAGGAACCAAGCATACATTCATTACAGGAGTTACCATGGACAAAGTTAATGCAATGTACTTTGTGGGAATGTAAGGTTTAGTAATATCTAATAGAAAAAATATCAACTTTTAAAATTTCTTTCATTCTATTATAAATCATTTTCCAAAATTGCCATAGTTGCATATTAATTATTGTATCTAAATTCTCTATCCATTTGGTCCTACAGTCTATAACTTGCTCAGTTTCTGAGTTATATTTCAGCAGCAATTTATAAATAAGGCCCAACAAGTGCTCTGAATTTTGTGTTATGAGGATTTCAAATTCAGTCACGCATCTAAGTGTTCCCCTTGTTTTTGCATTCCTTTAAAGCTATTCTGATTACTTGAAGATAATGAAACCAGTTGGGTGGTTCTGACCATTCCAAAGACAAAATATTCTCAAAATATTTTTCCTTTATTAATAATCAGATATTGTAGCCTGTGTGACTTGTCTTTCCACTGAGTGAATTTCTTTATGCTTTCCTCTTCATGAAAATAAATAAATATTCAATAACAAGGCAAAAGGTGATAAATCTGGTACGATTCTTTTCCTGTATTTTCCCTAAACATTTAATTCACTGCTTATTATTGCATAACCTCTTATAAACTGTTTTTGATACAGTCCAAGAAATTTGTGTGGTCCAATCATAGGATGGTGTAATCCAATCTGTAATCCAACAGCTATCTCGATCATACAACTTAATATCTGTGGCTGCCATACAGCCTCATTCTTTCAAATCTTGTAGTATCTTAAATTTAAGCCTCAGTCTTTTATTACAGGGGTCCCCAACCTGTGGGCCACAGTCCACGAGTTGGCCGCAGCCTGTTAGGTACTGGGCTGTGGGGCTCCTGCTCGCAAACCCCACCCCCTTCTGCGCAATTGGCTCCCGCCCGCAAACCCCACCCCCAGTGTGCACGATTGGCTCCCGCCCGCAACCCCCACCCCCCGGTCCGCAGAAATCCCAGAAACCCCACCCACTGGTCCGCAGAAATCCCAGAAACCCGGCCTCCCCGGTCCGTGGAAAAATCGTCTTTTGAAACCGGTCTCTGGCGCCAAAAAGTTTGGGGACCCCTGTTCTATTAGACCATATAAATTTGGTTACTTGTCTCTGCCAGTCATTTAATACCTTATTTTCAATTTTTGTCAGAATCATTTGGAACAGAAAATTAAACCTTCGTAGAATATTCATTTTAGGGCTGCAATTCTTTCTAACTAAATTATTTCTAACTAAAACAGTTTTAACTTTCTCCATCTTAAAAAATCTGCCATTATGTTCTTTCAGATCCTTCAACAGTTATCTTTAAATAGGTCTTTATTGTTTTTTGTCAGATAAAATCCTAAATATTTAACCTTTTTAATGGTGGTTCTTATGCCAAAAAGAATAAGGAAGGAAAAAAGGAATAAGCTTGTCTTGTCCCCTTCATTATGGTGCATTTTTGTGATTAATAACCATCTTGGTTTCTTTGTACTCTGTATCCCTGTAAAAAAACTAATGCCACAAAAGCTTTCTCTGTGTCAGGAAAGATCATGGTTGGCTTCTTGTTTTGATTTATATTATCAATAACATTGAAATGACCCTGGATGAGTCAGTTTGTTTCCTTCCTTGTAGAGCAAAGAGATGAAAGTTTCTTTCCATGATGAAGAGAGTTTCTGAAGTTGTTGAATCTCATTTATTACTTGGGTTACTGGTTTAACTAAAATTTCTTGAAAAGTCTTGTCATATATTGCAGAGTTAAAATCAGGTCCTGGAGCTTTATTCAGTTTCAGTAGTTGTTGTTTTTTTTATAAAATTCAACTTCTTTTAAGTCTCTTTACTCCCATTAAATCTAGTTGATTAGGGATTGGTTTAATCTTTTGTTTTAAGTCCAAAACTTGGTTATGCTTATGCCTTAATTCTAATTGTTTCATTCATCAATATATTCTTCAGATATTGTATAGCTTTCTTTCTATTTGATGCCAGAGAGATAAACAATCATCTCATCAATCTTTGCTAGAGTCCCATAAGAACTTTGTTTTTATAAATCAAGAAACACTGAAATCAGAATTCCATCTAATGGGGTCACGGAAGCATGCCTTCTCTGCAGTAGCGCCTGCTCTGTGGAATATCCTTCCCCCAGAGTTAAGACAGTCCGCCTCGCTCCTGGACTTCTGGAAAAAACTCAAGACTTGGCTTTGCCAGCAGGCCTGGGGCGGGAAGAATAGTATAAACTCTTGGGGATGGCTAACATCTTAGGATGGCCCTAGAATTTCCCTTCCAATGTTTTAAGAAGATATCTCCACCTTGATTTTATTATATTTATGGTATTTTTAAATGGTCTATTTTAATGTTTAATGTTTATTCAATTTTACATTGAGTTGTAAACCACCCAGAGTCCCCTTCAGGGAGTTTTTGTTGTTTATTCGTTCAGTCGTTTCCGACTCTTCGTGACTTCATGGACCAGTCCACGCCAGAGCTTTCTGTCGGCCGTCACCATCCCCAGCTCCCCAATGGTTGAGTCCGTCACCTCCAGAATATCATCCATCCATCTTGCCCTTGGTCGGCCCCTCTTCCTTTTGCCTTCCACTTTTCCTAGCATCAGCTTCTTCTCCAGGGTATCCTGTCTTCTCATTATGTGGCCAAAGTACTTCAGTTTTGCCTTTAATATCATTCCCTCAAGTGAGCAGTCTGGCTTGATTTCCTGGAGTATGGACTGGTTTGATCTTCTTGCAGTCCAAGGCACTCTCAGAATTTTCCTCCAACACCACAGTTCAAAAGCATCTATCTTCCTGCGCTCAGCCTTCCTTATGGTCCAGCTCTCACAGCCATAGGTTACTACAGGGAATACCATTGCCTTAACTATGCGGACCTTTGTTGTCAGTGTGATGTCTCTGCTCTTAACTATTTTATCAAGATTTGCCATTGCTCTCCTCCCAAGAAGTAGACGTCTTCTGATTTCCTGGCTGCAGTCAGCGTCTGCAGTAATCTTTGCGCCTAGAAATACAAAGTCTGTCACTGCCTCCACTTTTTCTCCTTCTATTTGCCAGTCATCAATCAAGCTCGTTGCCATAATCTTGGTTTTTTTGAGGTTTAACTGCAACCCAGCTTTTGCACTTCTTTCACCTTTGTCATAAGGCTCCTCAACTCCTCCTCGCTTTCAGCCATCAAAGTGGTATCATCTGCATATCTGAGATTGTTAATGTTTCTTCCAGCGATTTTAACTCCAGCCTTGGATTCCTCAAGCCCAGCATGTCGTATGATGTGTTCTGCGTACAGGTTGAATAGTTAGGGTGAGAGTATACAACCCTGCCGTACTCCTTTCCCAATCTTAAACCAGTCCGTTGTTCCGTGCTCTGTTCTTACCGTTGCTACTTGGTCGTTATACAGATTCCTCAGGAGGCAGACAAGATGACGTGGTATCCCCATACCACCAAGAACTTGCCACAATTTGTTATGATCCACACAGTCAAAGGCTTTAGAATAGTCAATAAAACAGAAATAGATGTTTTTCTGAAATTCCCTGGCTTTCTCCATTATCCAGCGGATATTGGCAATTTGGTCTCTAGTTCCTCTGCCTTTTCTAAACCCAGCTTGTACATCTGGCAATTCTCGCTCCATGAATTGCTGGAGTCTACCTTGCAAGATCTTGAGCATTACCTTACTGGCATGTGAAATAAGTGCCACTGTTCGATAGTTTGAACATTCTTTAGTGCTTCCCTTTTTTGGTATGGGGATATAAGTTGATTTTTTCCAATCTGATGGCCATTCTTGTGTTTTCCAAATTTGCTGGCATATGGCATGCATCACCTTGACAGCATCATCTTGCAAGATTTTAAACAGTTCAGCTGGGATACCGTCGTCTCCTGCTGCCTTGTTATTAGCAATGCTTCTTAAGGCCCATTCAACCTCACTCTTCAGGATGTCTGGCTCTAACTCACTGACCACACCGTCAAAGCTATCTCCAATATTATTATCCTTCCTATACAGATCTTCTGTATATTCTTGCCACCTTTTCTTGATCTCTTCTGCTTCTGTTAGGTCCTTACCATCTTTGTTTTTGATCATACCCATTTTTGCCTGGAATTTACCTCTGATGTTTCTAATTTTCTGGAAGAGGTCTCTTGTCCTTCCTATTCTATTGTCTTCTTCCACTTCCGCACATTGCTTGTTTAAAAATAATTCCTTATCTCTTCTGGCTAACCTCTGGAATTTTGCATTTAATTGGGCATATCTCCCCCTATCACTGTTGCCTTTTGCTTTCCTTCTTTCTTGGGCTACTTCCAGTGTTTCAGCAGACAGCCATCTTGCCTTCTTGGTTTTCTTTTTCTTTGGGACATTTTTTGTTGCCGCCTCCTGAACAATGTTGCGAACTTCTGTCCATAGTTCTTCTGGGACCCTATCTACTAAATCTAGTCCCTTAAATCTATTCTTCACCTCCACTGCATATTCCTTAGGAATACTAGTGAGCTCATATCTAACTGATCTGTGGGTCTTCCCTATTCTCTTTAGTCTGATTCTAAATTTTGCAATAAGAAGTTCGTGATCTGAACTACAGTCAGCTCCAGGTCTTGTTTTTACTGACTGTATAGATGTCCGCCACCTTTGGCTGCAAAGGATGTAGTCAATCTGATTTCGGTGTCGACCATCTGGTGAAGTCCATGTATAAAGTCGTCTTTTAGGTTGTTGGAAGAGAGTGTTTGTTATGCACAGTGAGTTGTCTTGGCAAAATTCTATCAGCCTATGTCCTGCTTCATTTTGTTCTCCCAGACCATGCTTGCCTGTAATTCCAGGTGTCGTCTGACTACCCACCTTAGCATTCCAGTCTCCTGTAATGAAAATAACATCTCTTTTTGGTGTATTATCTAGTAGGTGCTGCAGATCCTCATAGAACTGATCTACTTCTGCTTCTTCAGCATCTGTGGTTGGGGCGTATATTTGGATCACTGTGATGTTAAATGGCTTACCCTGAATTCGAATTGAGATCATTCTATCGTTTTTTGGATTGTATCCAAGCACTGCTTTAGCCACTTTATTATTAATTATGAAGGCTACTCCATTTCTTCTGTGGTCCTCTTGTCCACAGTAGTAGATCTGGTGGTCATCTGATGTGAAGTGGCCCATCCCAGTCCATTTCAGTTCACTGACACCTAAAATGTCTATATTTAATCTTGACATCTCACCAATAACCACATCCAATTTGCCCTGGCTCATAGATCTTACATTCCAGGTTCCTATGGTGTGTTGATCTTTAGAACATCGGATTCGTCGTTCACCACCAGCACCGTCGGCCGCTAGCCGTCCTTTCGGCTTTGAGCTAGCTGCGTCATCACATCTGGGGCTAGTTGAACGTATCCTCTGTTCCTCCCCAGTAGCATTTTGACCATCTTCCGACCTGGGAGTCCCATCTTCCGATGGTATACCGACATATCTTTGGTTGTACTGATCCATTTAGTTTTCATGGCAAGAATACTGGGGTGGGTTGCCATTACCTTCCCCAGGGATCGTATTTAGTCTGACCTCTCTGCCACGACCTTCCCGTCTTGGGTGTCCCTTCACGGTTTAGCTCATGGTTTCATTGAGGTGCTCAAGCTCCAGCACCACGACAAGGTAACGATCTCTCTCCAACTCCTTGAGGGAGTTGGGCGGTGATAAATCGAATGAATGAATGAATGAATGAATGAACAAACAAACAAACAAACAAACAAATAAAATCTGTCCACGTCTGAAGGAACAATGATCAACGTACTTAAGCATTTCAACTATATTTATTCCAAGAGTCTACATTCTCGGTATCTTCAAAAATTCATTTGCTTGAGAATGTTCATTGCCTTGCCAAATGTCTGTTGCATATGGAGGACAAAATTTTAGTAAGCTTAAACTTACTAAGAATTGCTTGCAGTTCAGTGACTAATAGGTTGAACTATTTGATCTTACTTTCAGAGAACATACATGCAAAACTTATGATGGCATGACTGATGGCTTTGAAACTTGAAAATGAGAAAGAAATACTCTCCATAAAGATTCAACAAATTGTAACTGAGAAGCTTAACTGAAAATTATAGGATGGTTGTTTTAAGTACTATGGCTTTAAGACAAACATTCCAAGGGAGGGATCAGACTACTGTGGACATTGTAACTGGCTGGGGATGGGGTGATGATGAATATTTGGCTGACCCGTGTTATGCACGTGTGTTTTGTCTTTCCTGCATGCACATGTCAAATTAACTAAAGAAAGAAATGTGATTTATTGAGACTCTTCCCATTGACATCCTGGCAATTCAGGATATCAGGTTCCAGTAATAGAGATCTTACAGGGAACTAAATACTGTATGTTTTATTGGCGGGTGCAGCTGAGCTGGCTGCCAGCCAAATTCACCTACAATCTGCTATTGTTCATAAATGTATGACTTGTAAAGAGCAGTGAGGGAGTCCCTACATATTGAATCTGCCCCAGGCTCCTGTGGGGGCCATGTCATTCATATAACAGACATGGCAGTAATGAGAGGGAGAGAGAGAGAGAAGGAGGGAAGGATGGAGAGAGAGGGGTGCATACAATAATTCTAACAGGCAATCTGTGTGTCTCTAGTTTTTCTTCCCTGTACACAAAAGGCCTTTTCAGCTGTTATCTGCAAACTGATTCCTCAAAATGTGTTTGATTTGTAAGTGTGTTTCCTGATCTGGTACTTATTCTGATAAAAATATGTAAGGAATTAAATAAATTGCTTGATTTGGGGTATCATTTCCCTACTGGAATTTATCTTTTGATAGAGATGAGGTGACCACAATGTTCAGATTTTTGTTGTTGTTCAGTCGTTTAGTCGTGTCCGACTCTTCGTGACCTCATGGACCATAGCACGCCAGGCCTTCCTGTCCTCCACTGTCTCCCGGAGTTTACTCAAATTCATGTTCATTACATCGGTGATGCTATCTAACCATCTCATCCTCTGCCGTCCCCCTCTCCTTTTGCCTTCAGTCTTTCCCAGCATAAGATTGCTTTAACCTTGGTGGATTGTTAACCTGTAATCCTAATGTTTTTGAAGGTACTCTCAAACTCATAATGCCAGCCAGAACAATTGGATTATCCTGAAAGGATCCATCCTCTTATTAATAAGATAGAACAATTAATGTCCTTTTACCAGAGAATATTGGTTTTTTTAAGCTTCCAACTTAGTTTTTAATGTGGTAACAGCCTATCACAAACACTTGTTAAACTTCTAAATCTTGCTATATGCTGTGAAAGTATACAAGTTGGGAAATCAATACAAAAATTAATCATAACTAAATTATTTACAGTATGAATTAATTTAGCATTAGTTTTTAGGCTGCAGCCTATGTTACCTATAACTCAAAGTAACTTACAGGGTAAAACTGTTCAAACAATAAAATATAAAAATTAATAAATGCTGCTAATAGAAAATAATAAAAATCATGATAATAAATGTACCTCCCACTGCAAAGTAATAATAATAAAAAGAAATCATGGTAATACCATTAAAAACAAAACAAACTCTTTAAGAGAACGTCACAGATAACTCTTTATGACTTTGCTAAAGGCCAATATTAATAGGGTGGACAAAGCTTGTTTAGTTTCAGAGACTTAAGGCCACTACAGGAATGGACTTAACTTTCTCTTGTGCTTGCCTTCCCAGCCAGTTACCGAGCTTTGGTAGTTAACAAGAAGAGTGTATTATCCAATAATAGAGAATATATGTAGCTCAGGGTTGAACTGCTGGGTTCTTGGCATTTGTTCTCTGAGGTTGTCTGTTTTCTTGGAGTTGTTTCATTACCAAGCTAGGTAACATCATCAGAGTATGGGAGAGTGGAGTTTGTTGGCTCTTTCTATATTGCAGATCTTATAATCCAGATCTTATAACAGCAGGGGTGCTGTTACAGATAGAGACAGTTATGGCAGTGACTTAGCTCCAAACCACTGAGATACTGATTTCTACAATATCTATATCTGGTGAGATAGAGATAGAGATATCATCTATCTATCATCTATCTATCACCTTTAAGGGGCGTGGTGGCTCAGCGGGTAAGATGCCAGGCTTGTCGATCGGAAGATCGCAAGTTCGGAGGTTCGAATCCCTAGCCCCGCGTGATGGAGTGAGCTCCCGCACTCGCCCCAGCTCTTGCCAACCTAGCAATTCGAAAGCATGCAAATGCAAGTAGATGAATAGGTACCACTTCGGTGGGTAGGTAACAGCGTTCCACGCACGTCATGCCGGCCACATGACCGCGGAAGCGTCTTCGGACAGCGCTGGTTCTTCGGCTAACAGACGGAGATGAGCACCGGCCCCTAGAGTCGGACACGACTGCACAAATGTGCGGGGGGAACCTTTACCTTTTTATCTATCACCTACCTATGGAAGGAGGGAGGAGAGAGATGATGGTAGGAAACAGATGTTTGAGAAGATCAAGTCCCCTGTGGGGGAGTTGGGCGGTGATAAATTTGATAAATAAATAAAAGATGTTTGAAAATTGAAGTGTTATGTTTCGCTAGCTCAAATCCAGAATCACTAGGCTGAGTAACTGAAGAAAACTAAAGAGATATGTAGTTCTCTATATAATGTATTTTTTATCTTTTCAAGGCATCAGCAAAACATATAACTGATAGGGAAATGTCCTGTGGTAATTTTTAAATTGTTGGTTGGAAAGTTCTAGGCTAGAGGGAGAAAGAGAGAGTGAAATACAGAGAGAAAGTACAGTGCAAGAGCTTGCTAGTCAGCAAATACAAAGGTTCAGCTGTGATTAATAGAGCCCATCATGGATCACAACATCAGTGATTTGTCTTAGACCTGGCAAACCTTCCATGGACAACTTATGAATCCTTCTGCCAAGGACTCTCCTTTTCTCTCTCTCTACAAGATTGTTGCTTAGTGATTGAAGCTGTTTATAGTTCAGGGAACTTCCTGGGGTACAGCTGATCCTTTCCATCGAAAATCAGCCTGGGCAAATCCTCCAGAAGAGAATTCCAGGGGGATAGCAAGATGCCAAGTTGGCTTTTCTGTTCCAGCCTTCAATTTAACACACTGGCCATAGCCCTGTAGTTGGGCTGGTAGCCCAAATGAATAATGTACCACTATTGCAGATTTTGTTTGGTGGAATGGCCTCTGGTAAATTTGGCAGCAGTGGTGGTGAAGTGTCACTTGAATAGACTTGGGATGATAGACATGAGGAATATAATAGTATCATGGGCCTCCTTGATTCTCTTTCATCTTTACACTGACCATCAAATCTACACCATATTTCAACACATTCCCAAACTGAGAAGGCTATAAAAATCAACCACAGTTTCATACAAAATGTGTATTTTTGGATGTAAATATGCCAGTTGCTCAAACTGATAAACAGCATACTAAATGTTTTGATGGAAATTCTTGATTCTTTCTCTGGTTCCTAATTATATGAGCAGACAGCACCATAAAATTTTATTACAACACTTTTTTCATATATATATATATGAAAAATATATTTTTATATATATATATATATATATATATATATATATATATATATATATAGGATGTCTGAGACTGGAATTTAACGTGTGGAGTTGATACTCATCCCTTGAGATCTCTCTCTCTTAACATCTAAGGTAATTTATTAATGCTGTGCAAATATTCAGAGAGGTATTTCAACCTGATAACATTTCAATCAAATCATTCCAGTGAACCTGAGGCAAAGGATGGACCTGCTTTGAAGGAGTGAATTGAATCAAGGGCATTAAAACTTTGGAAAAGCTTTATGGATTTGATGGGCTTCTTCTGCTGTTTCCAGGGTTGTTACGTACAATAGACCATGTTGCAATGTCATTTCTGTATATGGAGAATGCTGATGGGGAGCTTGAGTGGTGTGATGGTCTTTTCAACACTGACATGACTATTTATTTATTTGTACGTATCTGTACAGCCAACTATTTGTATTGCCCGAGTTCTTTCAGGGTGGGACATTCTTTGGTTTTTCTGTTTCTTTTCTTCTACTGTTTTACCTGGCTTGTGTTGTCTTACTATCTTCCTAGGATTTGCTTGCTTTGAAGCTGATTCTATTTGGGGAGTGTGAGAAAGAGAGAGCATTTAATAAACTTATTATATTAACTTAATTAAAATAAAGATTAAGAAGATGAGTTATTGCAGTTGCTGCAGTGCAGGTTCAAGCAGGGAGAAGAAAAATACAGATGGTGAATCTTGGACATCAAATTGGCCTCCTGCTTGCTTGCTTGCTTGCTTGCTTGCTTGCTTGCTTGCTTGCTTGCTTTCTTTCTTTCTTTCTTTCTTTCTTTCTTTCTTTCTTTCTTTCTTTCTTTCTTTCTTTCTTTCCTTCCTTCCTTCCTTCCTTCCTTCCTTCCTTCCTTCCTTCCTTCCTTCCTTCCTTCCTTCCTTCCTTTCTTCTTTCTTCTTTCTTCTTTCTTCTTTCTTCCTTTCCTCATGCAGCAGGTGTCAGTGTAATGTATGTAGTCCAGCGTTGCTAGCATCAAAGAAAAGACCCAAAGACTGCACCATGACAAAGCCCCATGGGCCAGTACAGCTGGCACCATTAGTCTTGTGGCACAAAGGGAGGTAAAGGAGCTTTCTGTTGGGGAGGAAGACACTGCAGAGGTCAAGAGAGAGCTCTTGAGAGAAAAAAGGGGATGTGATCATCCACTCTGCTCTGAGCTTCAAAGAAGAGGGAGATGCTGGCATTAGATGATGAATCTTTCAAGCCACAGCAAGGTCAAAATTACCCTGTGTGCATCACAACATGATGGTGCAAATAGTGAGAATTACACACATTTGGTGTCATCTGTGAGGTAGCATATGTCATCACTTGCCTCCCCCTATGATTATGTCATGGAATGGAACAAATGGCTCCTAAGTGTACTACGCACTTGTGCATCACCTTCAATCAAATGGTCATACCTGCCTTCTACAGTGTATGTGGAAGCACTTGAGGGAGATATTGCAGGCAGTATGGTCATGAACAGATTTATATTTCATCTCTGGGGACTGAAGCAAGGGAAATGGAGACCACGCAAATCAGGGCTTTTTTTGGAAGAGTGTTGGGACACAGAAGACAGTCCACCCAGTGGGCTCTTCTGCATAGAGAAGTGATGAATGGGTCCCATACCATATGTGCCAGAAACCACATGGTGGAGGGATGGTTTTCATATCAAGACAAGTTCTTTTTGATTCTGACTGACAATGACAATACATAGACAAGGCAGCAAATCTTCTTGACTTCATGAGCATGTTGGTTTATGGCTTTCATTTTATGTTAATACCGTATGGGTTTTATTGTAATATTGATTTTTTTTTTATTTGATGTACACCTCCCAGAGTCGTGATTATGCAAGTTGGGTGGCTATATAAATCTTCTAAATAAATAAATAAATCTTATTGGACATCTTTAGAATTTGTATTGAATTTTTAGAATTTGCATTGGTTTGCTGTGCTGTTCCATTTTTTTTTTCCGGTTAACATAACAATATTTTATTATCTAACATAACAAGCCTCTGCTTTGCTCACATGCTTCACCTAAGCATCCAGTATACTCTGGGCAAGGAAGAAAAGGCTGTCAATGAACTAGCCAGGGGCCATCTCACAGAGTTGTGTGACCAAATTACAAGCCATTTTCACTGCCTGAAATGAAGAAATCTGCAGCAGAACCCAGCAGCTGGGAGCCACCCTTAATATCCAACTCTTTCAGGACATCATGACACCATGAAATTCCATGTTCCTGATATTAAAGAGCTGGTTGAGCAGCAGCAGCGGCAGCAGCAGCAGCGGCAGCAGCAGCAGCAGCAGCGGCAGCGGCAGCGGCAGCGGCAGCGGCAGCAGCAGCAGCAGTAAATCAGTCATAATAAAATTGAGAATTGTGTGAGTAAACAGGCACTCAGTAAGCAGGCACTGGCAATGGTCTAAAAGGTGTTTCAAGACACTGGCCCCTTAAGTGACTCTTTAGCCAGATGCTTCCTTTGTGAAATCTCCCCAGCAACAAATGGAGAGCTTCCTTGCACCCAGGATTCCAGATTATGGAAACCACTGGTCTCACCTGCATAAGTTTGGAATGATGTAGCTGAAGAATGGGATCTGGAAGTGACAACAGTTGCTGTTCAGGGAGAGATCATGAATGTTCCAGGCATGAAGGGGAACAACACTTTCCTGCAGCAGTGGAAGGGTGACATGATCAGGATTGTTCAAGGGGTACAGAATCAGCAGCAGGCAGTGGTGGAACAGCAGGGTTCACTTTGACCAGCTGATAGGCCTGACAGCAAATTCTCAGCCAGCCCCCAGCAACAGCAGCCACAGAAACAGCCATTGGCAGGCAGGGCTATTTAGCAGCAGCAGCAGCAGCAGCAAACCTGACAAATTTATCTACTAGTGTCCTCACTGTTGTCAGACTGAGATGATTGCAGGTTGGGCATCTGTTCCCTACTTATCTGGGAAAGAGTTGTACAGCATCTATTGGGAATATTGGGCAACCCAAAGCCAGATGTTGGCAAGATCGGATCATGGTTACAGTATCTGAGAATTCTTGTTATGCCTGTCAATCAGCAACCCATGTTGAGAAGGCATTCAGGAAGCCTTGTTGGGAAACCCCACTGCACCTCCATGAATCTGAGTGAATGGAGCAATTGCAGCTCCTAAAAGTGACTATCCCATTTCCTGAGTACCTCATGCTGAATCTGCAGTCAGCATGAGCACTCACCCTCCCTCTGCTACTGATGCATTGCTGTTGTTATTGCTGTGATGATGTTGATGTTGATGATTTGGCTTGGTCAGAATTTGTTCAACCTAAGTCACAATTCTAGCTCTGCAAGCTTTTTATTGAGTTGGGGCAGGCATCAGTTTCGTAACTCTTAATGTTAGTATTAGACCACATAGGTATAATCAGGTAATAGCTCAAATATCAAATGTATTTTTTTTTTGTGGGGGAGGAGTAGGATGACCTATCATTTGGCTCCCAAAGTTCACTCCTTCTGGAAATAGGGCAGGAGGATTCTAAATCCTGAAAATGTCCCCCTATTATTTTCTTGCTGGCCAATCCAGAGGTGACCTTTCTTCATCTCTGATACTCTAATTCTCAGCCTTAAAAGAGACTCAGTGCAGCCAGCCAGAAGTTTCTAAAAGTTAAAGAAAGATAGAAAAGCAAAAATTTCCTTTGATTTGCCTGGAGCAGGTATAAAATTAAATTTCAACACTTAGTAAGTGGATTGGCTCCAAATGTATACTGCTTCTGTTAAGATGGATAGGGAGGAAGGTGTGAATGGCCATGAATTGCTAATGCTTTGCTTTCTTTTAAGTAGGGACAAGGCAATGGCTCTTTTCTCTCCAAATGTGCTAAGTTTAGCGCAGGGGTGTGATAATGGATCTTGTCAAGTACAGATTGCTTTTAAGAAGGCAAATGTTGCAGCCTTGGGAATAAGGAGCCATGACTAGCATGAGTCCCAGTCCCAAAAGTTTGCTTTACTTTTTCTGGGTATAGCAGCCTGATAGCCAGGCTCCCAAGTTACAGTCCTTGTATCACTGCTGCCTTCTTATCTGTAACTACAACAGTTGGGCTGTTGACCAGTGTATGCAGATATGTGCCCTACTTCCTGCTCCTTCTACACCTTTCTGCTTCACCCAGCTCTGTTGCTTACCACTGCTGCTCCCACCATTCTGACATACTCCCCTGTCTGTTGATTGGCACTTTAATTCTTTCTGTGCTAAACTGCCTATTTCACCAAGGCCCTGTCAGAAAACCTGGCACCTAGCTGGGAAAAGGTACTAAGAGATAAGACTCCTCAGAAGGTCAACTTTTCCAGCCACAATGAGAAATTTTGCTATCAAGCCTCAGTACTGAAATTAAGTTTACATTATAATGAAGTTCGTCACTTCTTGAATTCCTACCAAGCTTAAAGGAGACTTGCCTAGTTTGGCAACTAAGAAAACAGGAGGTCACTATCATGGGAGGTGAATTCATGGCATCTTTAATCCTTAGATTCTGAAGTCCTGGGATTTGCATCTTGTCCAGAAGATGTGTGAAACCTAATTAGGCCACTAAGCTCAAGAGCCCACCCTTATCAATACCACTTGGGGCAGGTAAAATCTCAAATCAGCACCTACTTAATAGGCAGGTGCCAAAGCCTAACAGTAAGGGGCGTGGTGGCTCAGCGGGTAAGACGCCAGGCTTGTTGATCGGAAGATTGCAAGTTCGGAGGTTCGAATCCCTAGCCCTGCGTGCAGAGTGAGCTCCTGCACTAGCTCCAGCTCTTGCCAACCTAGCAATTTGAAAGCATGCAAATGCAAGTAGATGAATAGGTACCACTTCGGTGGGTAGGTAACAGCGTTCCGCGCGTGTCATGCGGCCACATGACCGTGGAAGCGTCTTCGGAGAATGCTGGCTCTTTGGCTAACAAACGGAGATGAGCACCGGCCCCTAGAGTCGGACACGACTGCACAAATATGTGGGAGGAACCTTTACCTTTACCTTTTAAAGCCTAACAACACTCCCCTCCCCAAATGCTTACATACTGAGGCTATGTTTTAGGTCTGTCTCTGGGCCTTTGGCTGCAAATGAGAAGGTTGTAATTGGCTAATGTTCTTTGAAGATTGTTTTCCTGGTTAGCGGTCAGGCTCTTTTCCCTCCAGATGTGCACCGATAAGCAAGATTGCAGTCTGGGTGCCAAGCCTCACATTACTTTGGGCCTCATTCTCTGTCTCAGCTTCTTTTATGTCTTTATCTTTGTTCTTTCTTGTGCTAATGGAATCTTACACTTCTCTGCTAGTCCTGCCAACTCAATTGACAGTTCAGCGTAGGCCTCTGGATGTGATTTCATGGCTAAGCAGTCCAGAGCACCCTTTTGGGCCAAACTTTCTGTATTACTGGAGGCAATGACTGAATAGGTGTCAAGGTAATACTTAAAAATGTAAACCTCATTTTAACAGTGCCTGTAAGAACAGGAGGAGATGATGATGGCAGCCTATGAATGCCACTTTCTCTGTGATTTGCCTATCTCTGTGGCACGTGTTGTACTGCCCTGTCTGCTTCTGCCTCTGCTAATATGCCAACATGCCATGAACAAGTCCTGTCCAGAAGAAGCCAAGCACTGAAGCCAGTGATGAAGGGGTTCTTCCCCAGTGTGACATCCTCCTATGCCAATCTTTCTGGCACCCCAAAAATCCAGTAATCAGAGACAGCAAATATTAGTATCAGACAAACTCAAGTCAATGGTCATTCTTCAGTCTCATGACAAGTCTGGGACCCCAGAAAAACAAGTTGAAAGTAAGAAGTTAATTTTTAAATGGACGTTTACATTGAAATAGGATATTTGCTGCACCACTTCAGCTCAACTTAGGCTCATTCCTGGATCATATTGAGGCTGCTGTGCCAACCTTTACATATCCCTTCCTTAAAGGAGATGTTGGAAGAATATCTAAAAAAAGAATTACCTCAGTGAAATCCAGAGGAAACTCAGTAGGGATAGTGTCCTCTAAAGATTCTAGTATCCCAGCCATTTTTATCCCATTCTGCCAAAAATGGAGCAACAGCAAATGCTTTGAAATTTGCCCATTACAGCATATGAACATAACACTTTCCTCAAACTGAATCTCAAATTAGTATAAATCAAACCCATTTGCCCTTGAATTATAAATTCAGACAGAATCACATCACTTAGAGCAGAGCTTTCCAAACTTTTCATGTTGGTGACACACTTTTTAGACATGCATCATTTTGCGACACAGTCTTACAGCAGGGATTCATTTCACAACACACTCTTACAGCAGGGCACAAGGCAGGCACTAGGACCTGCACAAAATCACAGCAGGTTTGGAGGCAGCAAGGCACAAGGCAGGCACTAGGACCTGCACGGAATCCTGGCAGGGCTTGTAGGCAGCAGCAGTCGCGACACACCCAGACACTGCAGCAGACACACTAAGGTGTCCCGACACACAGTTTGGAAAGCTCTGACTTAGAGTTTCACACAGGCCTAGCGGTTACACCTTTCAACTAAAGCTCAATATCAGTATAAAAAGTTAGACAACTTTTAGCATTATTTTTAAGACGCTTGATTTCCTAAGTTCCTTTGTGTGAACATCTGAGAACTAAAAATATGCTAAGATGCTTCATCTAGCATCTAAGGTATAACATTTTTGGCACTTTGCAAAAATCATTTGCAAAGACCATCTGCCTTGTGAATCAACAGAATAAGCTTTACCCCTGCCCTCTCCTAGGAGAAAAGCCATTGAGCTGAATCCATTTGTAATATGTTCTGTCTATGAACTTTCTGCTCATCTCTTTGGGATATCACAGTAACCTCTTTCAAACTGGAGCTCCACCACCAGTGCCATTCAAATGGCATCTTTCTTCTGCAAATATTACTGTGTTCAGGAGAAAAAAACTTTCATGTATACACACATTAGCATGCAAATGATTCAAGACCCCAATAATACAAGGTCTTGGCATGGGCAGATATCAATGTATGCATGCCTTAAATCTTTTTTTTTCTCATGAACTTTATTTTTTGTAGTTTTTTATACACTGCTATATTCCTAAAGACCCCCAGTGGTTTGCAACATTACCAGATAAAATTATTATAATGAGTACATAATGCTAAAATTCCACAAGCCACAAAATTCACACTAGCATCCATTATTCAGCACTTCTTATAATTAATATGATAAATGAAAAGCTCTATCTTCATTGCCTTCCTAAACACTAACAGGGAGGTGCCATCTGGACCTCTCGGGACAGGCTATTCTCTAGGGCAGTGGTCGGCAAACTTTTTTATGCCAGGAGCCATTTTGACATTTATAACATTTATAACATCACTCGAGGGCCAGGGGGCGGGGTTTGAGGGTGGGAGCCAATCGCATGGAAGGGGGCGGGGTTTGCAGGCGGGAGCCAATCACGTGGAAGGGGGCAGGGTTTGCGGGTGGGAGCCAATTGCGTGGAAGGGGGCGGGGGAGGTTTGGAAGAAGGAGAAGGGAAAGAGACTCGTGACAGTGGTCTCACCCCGGACTTAGTTTTCTTGTCTGAGCAGTGGCAATGTGATCTGAGGGGAGAGTTACATCTTTCTCCATTGTCATGGTCAGACCACGCCCTGGTGACCCTGAGACTCTCTTGTGCTACCCCACTCCGCAGGGAGGCGGGACCTATTCGATTGGTCCGCCCCCGGCGACTGATGGACCCAGTGAGGTTTCAGAAGGAGCTGGGGGTTATTCCCGAGGACTTGCTTCACGCTCCAGTGGAGGTCCTGGCCGCGGCCTGGAATAAAGCCGCGGCCGGAGCCCTGGACAAGATCGCGCCTATGCGACCTCTCCGGCCCTGTTCGACCCGCTGCTCTCCGTGGTTCACGGAAGAGTTAAGGGCTTTGAAGAGGGTTAAGAGACGTCTAGAGCGCCGCTGGAGAAAGACGAAGACTGAATCTGACCGAACACAAGCTAGAGCCGCAGTTAAGGCCTACCTTGTGGCGGTAAGAGCGGCGAAACGTGAATATTTCTCCGCTCTTATTGCGTCCGCAGAATGCCGCCCGACGGCCCTTTTCAAGATTACAAGATCACTTTTGGGTCGGGAGCAGGGTGAGACCCACTTACAGGGCCGTTCGGAAGAGTTTTCTGAGCATCTGCAGGACAAAATCGCTCAGATTCATTCTAAGTTGGACTCCAAGCGTGAGACAAGATCTGGGGAGATGCCAGGGGCTCGTACTTACCACGTTATCTGGGAACAGTTTGATCCTGTTGCGCCTGATGAAGTAGACAGGATCCTCCGGATTGTAAACGCCACCACATGCCAGCTTGACCCATGTCCCTCCTGGCTGGTGAAATCAGCTAGTGAGGTGACATGTGGCTGGGTCCAGGCGATGATTAATTCGTCCTTGAGTGAGGGGGTGTTCCCGGCGGCCTTTAAGGTGGCGCTGGTGCACCCCCTCCTCAAGAAACCTTCCCTGGACCCTACAATCCTGGGCAATTTTCGCCCAGTCTCCCACCTTCCCTTTTTAGGAAAGGTGGTTGAGAAGGTGGTGGCGTTGCAACTCCAGAGGATTCTGGATGAAACGGATTATCTGGACCCCTTCCAGTCAGGTTTCAGGCCGGGATATGGGACGGAGACCGCATTGGTCGCACTTATGGATGATCTCTGGCGAGAGCGGGATGGAGGGAGTGCGTCCATCCTTGCTCTCTTGGATCTCTCAGCGGCTTTCGATACCGTCGACCATGGTATACTTTTGGAGCGGCTCGAGGAGTTGGGAGCGGGCGGTGTGGTTTTGCGCTGGTTCGCCTCCTTTCTCCAGGGCCGCTCCCAGTCGGTGTTGATAGGGGAGGAGAGAGCTGACCCGCGACCCCTGACTTGTGGGGTGCCGCAGGGGTCGGTTCTCTCTCCACTCCTATTTAACATCTACATGAAGCCACTGGGCGAGATCATCCGTCACCACGGGATGAGGTATCACCAATATGCTGATGATACCCAGTTATACATCTCCGTCCCGGGTGAAGTAAGTGATGCGGTCAATGCCTTATCTCAGTGCCTGGAGGCTGTGGGGGTCTGGATGGGGAACAACAGGCTTCAACTGAACCCTGGTAAGACGGAGTGGCTGTGGATTGATGGCCCCCCTGGATCCGGGAAGTTGTCATCTTTGGTTCTGGGGGGGGTTGCACTACCCCACTCGGATCCAGTGCGGAATCTGGGGGTCCTCCTGGACTCGCGACTCCTGCTTGAAGAGCAGGTGGCAGTCGTGGCCAGGAGGGCCTTTGCACAGCTGCGAGTTGTGCACCAGTTACGCCCTTTCCTGGACCGGGAGGCCCTCCGAACAGTCACTCACGCCCTTGTCATCTCCCGTATAGACTATTGTAATGCGCTCTACATGGGGCTACCCTTGAAGAGTATCCGGAAGCTTCAGCTGGTGCAGAATGCAGCGGCGCGAGCAGTTATGAGTGCCAGAAGATCGGCACATGTAACACCTCTGCTTCGCGGGCTGCATTGGGTGCCAGTTTGCTTCCGGGTCCAATTCAAGGTGTTGGTGATTACCTTTAAAGCCCTACATGGCATAGGACCAGGGTACCTGAGGGACCGTCTCGTCCCGATAACGTCGACCCGCCCCACCCGTACATGCAGGGAGGGCATGCTTCGGACCCCCTCAACAAGACAATTCCATCTAGCGGGGTCCAGGAGGCGTGCCTTCTCTGCGATAGCGCCCGCCTTGTGGAATATTCTGCCCCCGGAGGTGAGACTGGCCCCCTCCCTCCTGGCCTTTCGGAAGGCCCTTAAGACCTGGCTTTGCCACCTGGCCTGGGACGACGGAGGTGGTAGTGCCTCCTGGGGTTGGCTTGCCCCATAGCTCTACTATCTATTCTGCGGGTCCAAGCCCATCCTGGATTTTATTTTATTATGTTTTGTTTGTGTTTTTAGATATTTTGTATAGTTTTAAATTTTTATTTATTGTAACCCGCCCAGAGTCCCTTGCATGGGAGATGGGCGGGGAATAAATTTGAATAATAAATAAATAAATAAATAAAGAGAGGCTCGACTGCTCCAGTCGCTTCTCTTCCGGAGCCGCTCAGCCCCCAGTCCAGGCAAAGTAAAGCTGATGGGGAATCCAGCACAGGAGCGGGTTTTGTGGGCAGGAGCCAATCGCACACACTTAGGGCCTGCTGCCGCCATGCCCGCCATGCCCACTGCAGTGCCCGCCGCCGCCATGCACACCATGCCCGCTGCCGATGTAGGGATTTGGAAAGCGGAGGGAGGGAATTGGGAAGTGCGCACACTGGTTTGTGGGGAAGAGAGCTAGAGGAGTGGAGCAACATTAGTGAAATGACCTGAGCCCGCGGTGTCTTGGGGAGTATGGAGGGAAGATGAAGGGGGGAAGAAGCCTTGGGAGTATAGAGGGAAGGCCTGGGGGCTGCCACTTGCCGGCGGGGTGGGGGAGCAGAGTGGGTTCCAGTTAGTATGCCTGGGGTGGCTGATGCTTATTGGGAGCGTGGAAGCGTCTCGAGGCTTCTCACAACTGAAAAAAGCAAAGGCAGCTGCCCTGATAGGATTGCTGGGGGGCGCGACTGTGAAGGGCACCGAGGCTGGCATTCCGGCGAAGTTGGCGAGGCAGGGGCTGAATCGAATAGAGGGGAAGGTTCAGCAGAGCCCTGCAGCCAGTGGGGTGAAATGAAAACTGCTCTACACAACCACAACCGTCTCCCTTTTTAGTCGATTGGACTGTGGCGTCCTCCCATATGCTGTGGCTTTTTTTTTCAGCTGTCAAGGTGGGCTGCTGGGGGGGGAAAGGTGCAGTAGTTCTGGTTTATTGGGGTGGGTGGAAAGGCGAATCTGGATTTTTGGAGGGTCGGGGGAGAACGGGACCTGCCTGGCCTCTCAAGGCAGGGAGGCGAAGTGGGCTGTGCGGCTCGTGTTGCGGAGGGCTGTGCTTCCCGGAGCCCTTGCTAACAGGTCGGGCGAAGAGGTGCAGTCCTGCGCCCGGGGTCCTAGGTCCAAGCCCCCTTAGTGCAGCGGGACGGGCTTCCCAGGAGACCTGCTCTACGTCAGGTCGGGCGTTGAGTCTGCAGTGCTTGGAGGTGTGAAGAAGCGGGCGTGCAGGGGGCTTGGCAGGCGACCGTTTAAGCGTAGTGGAGCTGACGGCGACAGAGTCCCGGCGGGGGGGTGATTTAGGCACCAGCTGGGAACAGCCACGGCTGGGGTGGTGGTGAGACCGTGTCGGGAGGGAAAACCTGTGCGGGGATAGTGCAGGCGAGGTTGAGGATTCCCCCGTAAATGGCTCCTGGTTATAAAGGGTGCTTGGAAACCGGGAAACGCCGAATTAGTCCTGTCGGAGCTCAGCGAACCGGGTTCTCCTTTCCTCGCCTCCTCCAAAACCCGAACCCTCTTGCTTTCGCCGCCTCTCCTGCGTGTCCCCCCCCCTCCTTTTGCTGTTCCCGGAGAAGCGGCCCTGGTGGTCAAAGCGGAATTAGATTTTGCAGCATTGTGAAGTCACTCAGGGGAGAGAGGGCAGCGGGGAAATTGTCCGCGTGCCCGCACGTGATATTTTATGGAAGAGCCACACTCAAGGGGCCAAAGAGCTGCATGTGGCTCGCGAACCGCGGTTTGCCGACCCTTGCTCTAGGGGTATAGCCACAATAGAGAAGCATTCTCTTCTGACCTCTTCTGAACTTTACATATAGGGAAACCCTCAACATTCCTACTCAGGATGAGCTGACCAAAAGGGCTGGTTCTGCTTGAAAAAGAGTCCTGATGATACCTGGGCACTGAGCTATAAAGGAAGGACTTTTTTGATTAAAACCAGCACTGAATGATACTTTGAAGCCTGTTGGAAGCTAATGTAGTGACCACAAACTCAGTGTGACATGGCTATCATGACGTTCACCTGTCAGCAGGTGAGCGGCTGCATTTTGCACCAATTGCAACTTCTGCTTAAGTCTTCAAAGGCAGCTCCATGTAGAGCCATTGTAGTAGTTTGTCCTAGAGGTGAATTAGAATTAACCTACTTGTCCACTTATAATCTAATCAAGCTTTAACTAAATTTAAGCAAGAATGGCTTCCATATATACAATACATCACGCAGCAAGGCAAATATAAACACAGTGTGGTTTCTAAGGGGGTCTAAATGTTTATAAATCCTGCAAATCGTTCAGAGTATAAAGAAGGGGAAAGTTATCTGTTTTTCAAAGCAGCTTTTTTATTTTTTCCTCTTTTTTTCCTCCTTGTTTTGTTTTGTTTTTTCCTCTTTTTAATATTCATAAACAACAGTACATAATAATACCGTGGAGATCTCAGCATTAAGTATCAAGCTAAAGATAGAAATCCTTATTATATTACAAAATAATTCATTGAATTTTGCAATAATCTATCAGTACCACACTTAGTTTTACAGGTAGCCCTCATTTAGCAACTGCCTCGGACAGCAACCGTTCACAGTTAAGACAGTGATGAAAAATGCACTCATTTGCGACCTTCGCAACATTTCTCTCAGTCACAGATTCTCCATTATAGTCAATTCGTATGGTATTACATTGTCCTATGCCTGATCCATTTTTTGGGAGAGATTGTCTAAACAAGCTATCTCTTCCTGAGTTGCTTTTCTCCGCAGCGCAGGGCTTCCCTAAAAAGTGCTAACCGCAAGTTAACAAGCTCAGCCGGGGCTAGTGCATTCCTTTTGATGTGTATTCCCCATTGTGTGCCTGCTTACTCTCTTGTCATCCCTTCCTCTCCAATGAATGTAAATACAAACATCAATTCTCTTCTTGCCAGCTATCCCAGCGTCAGAGTGAGCATTCCAAAGGGCGGGGAGCGGGAAAAAGGGCCAAAAAATTTGCCCTTTTACCCGTCTTCCTCATGAGTTGAGTTCCAGAAAACTTCCCTGCCGTTTGGGCTCACCTGGCTCTTTGTGGTCATATCCTTCTGACACTGTAAAGCAAAAGAAAGCTGAAGTAAAATTGTAAGCTCATTTGTGGTCACGTGATTTTCACTTAGCAACCACTTCGCTTAATGGCCAAGTCACTGGAACCAATTGTGGTAGCTAAACAAGGACTACCTGTAATTGTACAATTTAAGCAACCTTATGTTCATTAACATCTCAGAATTATAGTTAACATTGATATAACTTTTTTCTTCTTATCTTTAAAGGTTTAAGTTATTTAAATTATTATAGTGTCAACAGTTTTAGTGTATATTGTACAAATACTGCTGTACCTAGCTAATATCTGAATTCTATAATGTATTATTTGCAGCTTATAATAAAATAAAAAAAATAACTATAAAAAAATCTAATCAAGCCATTTTTCAGGTTTGATTTGTGTGGGCATTAAAGAAACTCATACTCCTTGACTTCAGTTGGTATCTGAGCAACTTTTACAACCTAAAAATACATATTAACTACTTGATCAAAACACAGAGTATAAATCAGCTATATCTGCACCAGAACTCTGCATCTGTTTTAACATTCATGTACATGTGTGAAGGGGAATACACTGTATTAGTCTCTAAGACAGTTTTTGTGCAATAATGTAAAGTATAACACAGATGTCCTATGGACAACAATGGAAAATATTTATAGTGGTGAAATTACATCCCAAATGGCATTACTATGCTCTAATTTTCCATCAATTTACTAAGCAGTAATAAAACAAAGTCAGAGAAATGGATTGTTGCAGTAATCAATAAATACCAAACTAATGTTCCAAGAGTTTATGGAATGTTTAATTAAATTTTCCCCACTGCTCAACAGTTTAAAATCTGGGAAATATCTATTGTCTTTGGCAATGTATACATCAAAATAAATTTATGACTACACTGTAGCTTGAATCATGTCAACTGGATTTCTATTTTCTCAGTGGAAACGTTCCGCTCCTTATCCAAGAAGCTTCTTCAGTCTGAGCAAAGTTTGTAAGGGAATCCTTAAATATGTCTCTAGGGTGGCTGTGTGACCTTGCACCTGGGGCTTGGTCATGGTTATTTTGAGATGTTTATTTCTAAGTCCCTTTATCATCCAAAGGAGGATCGTTAAGATTACCTTGCTGTTGTTGAGATTGCGAAATGGTCTTAATCTTCCTAGGCACAGAAGACAAAGCAGGAAGGAAGATGGGGGAGAGATTGTGCCTGAGGCCCCCACCTCTATTCAAGGAAGGATTTTCCAAGTTGGCATAAATGGATTCCTTGACCCCTCTCTCAAACCACCTATCTTCTCTGTCTAAAATGTGAACATTAATATCCTCAAATTTGTGTCCTTTTTCCTTTAGATGAAGGTAAACTGCTGACTCTGGTCCTGTGGTGTTGCTCCTCCTACACCACAGGACCAGAGTCAGCAGTTTACCTTCATCTAAAGGAAAAAGGACACTCATTTGAGGACATTAATGTTCACATTTTAGACAGGGAAGATAAGTGGTTTGAAAGAGGGGTCAAGGAATCCATTTATGCCAACTTGGAAAATCCTTCTTTAAATAGAGGTGGGGGCCTCAGGCACAATCTTTCCCCTATTTTCCTTCCTGCTTTGTCTTCTGTGCCTAGGAAGATTAAGACCATTTCGCAATCTCAACAACAGCAAGGTAATCTTAATGATCCTCCTTTGGATGATAAAGGGACTTAGAAATAAACATCTCAAAATAACCATGACCTAGCCCCAGGTGCAAGGTCACACAGCCACCCTAGAGACATATTTAAGGATTCCCTTACAAACTTTGCTCAGACTGAAGAAACTTCTTGGATAAGGAGTGAAACGTTTCCACTGAGAAAATAGAAATCCAGTTGACATGATTCAAGCTACAGACAATTCCACCTGGATGACTGAGAACCTTCATCGACTTATGACTACACTGTTTTCCAAGGAAACGACTGGGTAAAATGGACTATAGCTAAAACTCCAAAAGTTATTACATAGCTTTGGAGTCAACGTATAAAATGTATCCAGGCACTGTTGTTTCAGAAGCAAACATCTAAAGCAGAGCTTTCCAAACTTTTTATGTTGGTGACACACTTTTTTGACATGCATCATTTCGCGACATACTCTTGCAGCAGGGCACAAGGCAGACACTAGGACCTGCGCAGAATCACAGCAGGTTTGGAGGCATCAGGGCACAAGGCAGGCACTAGGACCTGCGTGGAATCCTGGCAGGGCTCGAAGGCAGCAGCAGCCACGACACACCCAGACACTGCAGCCGACACATTAACATGTCCCGACACACGGTTTGGAAAGCTATGATCTAAAGTATAACAGGTTAGATATATTCAAAAGCTCTATTTTCACCATTATATTAGATATTGCTATTGAATAAGCAACTCTTGGTAGCAGCAGTTCCTATCATTCTGCTCATGTGTTGCAGGAGAATAGAAAAACACAGTATCACACCAATGATTTCATAATCCGTGACAGACAAATGAAGTCAATGGCTGTGTTTATTTAGCTTCTTAGGATGAACTCAAGTTCTCTATTTCCTGTTAGTAAGTTACCAATGCCATAAGATACTTGTTCTCTTATCCATTAACTGTTAGGTTTATCCCAAAACCTTTGGAGAGGGATTGTACCCCTTTAGAAGATCAAAGTCATAATAATTGTGGAACACAACTGATCTGGAACAGACATGAAGCTTACCAGTTTATTTTGGATATTACTAGACTGCAAGGAAGTCAAATCAGTCAATCCTAAAGGAAATCAACCCTGACTGCTCATTGGAAGGACAGATACTGAAGCTGAAGCTCAAATACTTTGGCCACCTAATGCGAAGAGAGGACTCACTGGAAAAGACCCTGATGCTGGGAAAGACTGAAGGCAAAAGGAGAAGGGGACGGCAGAGGATGAGATGGTTAGATAGCATCACTGATGTAATGAACATGAATTTGAGTAAACTCCGGGAGACAGTGGAGGACAGGAAGGCCTGGCGTGCTTTGGTCCATGGGGTCACGAAGAGTCGGACACGACTTAATGACTGAACAACAACAAAAATCTGAACATTGTGGTCACCTCATCTCTATCAAAAGATAAATTCCAGTAGGGAAATGATACCCCAAATCAAGCAATTTATTTTGCTTCTGACCATTTGTTACTTTCTGTTTTTCTGTTTGTCAAGCTAGGTGGCAGTACTGGGCAAACCTTAGCTGTTCCTCAAAATCTAGGATTGGACCGAGATAATACTTAAGTGAGAGAGGCTAAAATGAGAGGGGGGGGGAATCCCAGAAGGCAGTGTCAAACCACTTCTGTGTTGTTCTTCATAAACCAGTTGAGTTTATGAAGTCAACTGGTTCAAGACTCCTTTTGAAGGAGACTTTTTCTTATCTTTTATTCATCTGTAAAAGACCTCATTTGATCAAAGAGCCTTCTATCCATAGAGTGATAACACTGCCCATCCTCCTCCTTGCCCAAGACATTGAGACACAGTTGATTGTTAAAGATAGGCAAATGTTTTCATAAGTAAATAAATGATTGAAGTTTATGAGTCAAGAACTGTCTCTTATTTGTCAAGCCTCACCTCATATACATGGTTAAATCCATTCTTCTTTTTCTTTTCTTCTTTCTTCTTTCTTCTCACTCACTAGATCATCACCTTGTTGTGGTGAGTGGGTGTAGTCGTGTACTGTGTGCACAATGAGTGGTTGTGGAGTGTAGGTGAGTCCTTCTAAAGGACAAAGAGTCTATTGCACTGCGCTGGAAAGAGCATTACTACAATCTCCTTAATCGTCACTCTCCTGTGGCTGATGAAGTCTTTTTGCAAATCCCGCAAAAACAAATAAGAGATGAGCTTGCAGTACCCCCTAGTTTGGAGGAAGTCAGTAAAGCCACTAAACAAATGAAAAATAACAAAGCTAGTGGACCTGATGGGATTCCTGCTGAAGTCTTTAAAGAAGGCGGGCCTGAACTTACACAACAACTTCATAAGCTCATCGAAAAAATCTGGATGAGGGAGGAGATTCCAGCAGACTTTAGGGATGCCATAATTATCACTCTCTTTAAAAAGGGTGATAGAACAGACTGTGGAAACTATCGAGGCATCTCCCTTCTAGCTACAGCAGGCAAAATCCTGGCAAAGATCATTGCAAACCGTCTCCTATCTATATCAGAAGACATCCTTCCTGAAACGCAAAATGGCTTCCGCCCTTCCAGGGGAACAGTGGATATGATCTTCACTGCACGACAGCTTCAAGAAAAATGCAAGGAGCAAAACCGCCCTCTGTACATGGCATTTATTGATCTGACTAAAGCTTTTGATACTGTAAATCGTACTGCTCTCTGGACCATCCTTCTGAAAATCAGATGCCCTGATAAATTTGTGAACATCTTGCGGCTACTCCATGACAACATGATGACAACAATCCTGGATAACAATGGCTCTCCAAGCGATCCATTTAAAGTGGAATCCGGCGTTAAACAGGGATGTGTTATTGCTCCAACCTTATTCGCTATCTTCATCGCTATGATTATACACCTTGTTGAAGAGAAACTTCCTACTGGTGTAGAAATTATATATCGAACAGATGGAAAGCTTTTTAATCTTAGTAGGCTGAAAGCAAAAAATAAGGTAATTGCAACTTCTGTTATAGAACTTCAATATGCTGATGATAACGTAGTCTGTGCACACTCTGAGGAAGATCTTCAAACTATCCTAAACATCTTTGCAGAAGCGTATGAAAAGCTTGGCCTCTCTATTAACATTGAAAAAACCAAAGTGCTTTACCAGCAAGTTCAAACCAATCCCTCCGCAGTGCCATCAATCCAGCTTAAAGGTGTGTCACTAGAAAATGTCGACCACTTTTCTTATCTCAGCAGCCATCTATCTACAAAAGCCGACATCGATGCTGAAATTCAGCATCGCCTGAGCTCTGCGAGTGTAGCTTTCTCCCGAATGAAGTGTAGAGTGTTTGAGGATCGGGACATTCGCGGGGAGACCAAAATGCTTGTTTACAAAGCCATTGTACTACCAACCCTTCTGTACGCCTGTGAAACATGGACCCTCTACAAACTCCACCTCCAACTTCTTGAAAGATTCCATCAACGCTGCCTCCAAAAAATTCTGCAAATTACTTGGGAAGATAGGCGGACTAATGTTAGCGTATTAGAAGAAGCGAAAACCACCAGCACTGAAACAATGATCATCCAACATCAACTTCGCTGGACCGGCCATGTTGTTCGAATGCCTGACCATCATCTTCCAAAGCAGCTACTTTACTCCCAACTTAAGAATGGAAAACGGAATATTGGTGGACAGCAAAAGAGATTCAAAGATACTCTCAAAGCTAATTTTAAAAAATGTAATATCAGCATTGAGAACTGGGAAGCCCTAACTCATGAGCGTTTAAATTGGAGGTCAGCCTTTATTAAAGGCGCTACGGACTTTGAAGAAGCACGAGTACAGGGCGAAAGGGAGAAACGAGCTAAGAGGAAGGCACGTCAAGCAAACCCTCATTGTGACCGTCTTCCACCCGGAAACCTATGCCCTCATTGTGGGAGGTTGTGCGGATCCAGAATTGGTCTTTATAGCCACTTACGGATCCACTGTTAAAATTTTACCTTTGGAAGACAATCTTACTCAGCTATGAGTGATCGCCAATGATAATATACAGACAGAGGGTTGGTTAAAAAATGCAGTCCAGAGATAGTCCAAGAGCCACCTAATCCAGATAATAAAGGCTAGAGCAAAAATTGTAAGATAAAGTAGAACATGGGCCAGACGCCAAAAATTAATTCTAAAGGCAAGATAAAAAATAACCGGTCACAGGAGCACGCCAGTTTGTCTTTGCTTCCAAGAAAGTTACTCCCAGATGAAGAGCTTTATGCAAAAGGTTCGAACACCCTCAACACAGCAGTTAACTCAGGTCAGACTGCAGGTATACCACCACTACCAGCCTCATTCCCAAAGAGTTTTCTCTTGCAATCTTGTTATTCTGTACTGCTAAGTCTTTGGCTTTCTTCCCAATAACACCCTTGTTCCTGCAGGCTGGGAAACCATTCTGAGTTATCTAGGTCAGAGTCTGTTGTTGTGGCCTGCATGCATACAGATGCCAACTTCTTCATGCTGGTCCTGGTTCAATGCATTCATTGGCTTCCTACATCTCTCCTGGCTCTCCCTTGTCTTCTGAGGATGCATCTTCTGTGAAGGCTATGACAAAAGCAGGGAATCAAAAAAGGACACAGTGGGAAGTTTGACAATCAGGAAAAAGAAATGGAAGTATTAGTGCTTTGGTATTCTCCTACATTGTAATCATCCACAGGACATTGCTAAACATTTGGGCAGTCCAAAATCTTTACCAAGGTGGAAAGTAAAGATGAAAGTCCCTTTGACCCTCCGCGGTCACAGTTACAATCATACTTCCCAGTGATTTGATGAAATCACTTTGCAAAATCAAGAGGTGTTGTCAGTATTTCCCACATCTCACAGTATTTCCCTTGAGATTACATTATTTCCAGCCACAGTAATCTCTATTAACAGGCAGCTGCCCCAGGATCACTTGAGGCAACCGAATCAGCACCTCACTGAAAAACAGGTTCTTGTTTGCAGATGAATCCTCCCTTTTTGTTCAAATGTTCACACGAGGGTTGTGGACAGAAGCAAATTACATGATTTAAGCAACAGATATGCAGCTATGAAGACCGCATTCTCCTCATGTAAATATCATGCAAGATTATTATTTTTTCCTTTTTGCTTAAAAATGTGGTTCTCACAGAAGTTTTTTAAATGTGAGGAGGCTAAACTGGATTCCATTCCTGCTTGGCTGGTATTCCTGTCACCCAGCTGCCAAAACAAGTGCTTGCAAATGCTAATTGGGGCTGGGCAGACTTGTGAGGGCGGCTTCATGCTGATGAAGGTCTGAGCTGCCACAACGCTGTCCCCTTTCTTCCAAGGCTGTTTTGTTTCATTTAGCCTTCCTGGTAAAGCACACTGCTTGAATGGAAGCCTCTTCCAGCGGCTTTTGGGTGTGCTGGAGAAGAGGAGGAGGAGGTTGCAAACCAGGTGAGCAACTCTGCCTTTGTAGTGCAAATATTGCAAATCAAAGCCCCTTTCGTAAGCAAGGGTGTCCTAAGCATCGGACGGGTGTGCCAGAAGTCAAGATGGCAGCCATGACCGAGCACTTAAAGCCTGCTTTGACCAGGTTTCAACTGCATTTTGACCTTTTTGACCCTCCTCCTAGTAGACAGTCCTGTGCATAGGCCTAATTCTAATCTCATTTTTACATTGATTTTCACTGTGTGAGGGGTAAAGCAGTAATGATACAGAAATCCCCCAGTCATTTTTTCCCTACCAGTTCTCATGCAGGTTGATGAAAAAATAATTCACTTAATTTTTATTTATTTTATTTATTTATTTTTCGAATTTTGCCACCGCCCATCTCCCCCAAAAATAGGGACTCTGGGCGGTTTACAACAATAAGCACATTAAAACAATGAGCATAAATAACAGCTAAGATATTAATAAAAAATTACCAATATAAATATTAAAAATATAAATGTAAATGTAAATATAAATATAAATATTAATATAAATAATATAAATATAAATATAAATATAAATATAAATATAAATATAAATATAAATATAAATATAAATATAAATAATATAAATATAAATATAAATATAAAATCCAAGTGGCCTAGAAGATCAAACTCAGTGAGGAGAGCTCTAAGGAGCCAGCCATCCCCAAGAATCACTAATTCCCTTCCCACCCCAGGCAAGATGGCAGAGCCAGGTCTTCAGGTTCTTCCGGAAGGTCAGGAGCGATGGGGCCTGTCTCATCTCTGGGGTCAGAGTGTTCCAGAGGATGGGAGCCATTGCAGAGAAGGCCTGCTTCCTGGACCGCGCCAAGCAAAATTCTTTTACAGATGGGGTCCGTAACATGCTTTATCTAAATGACCGGGTAGGACAGGTCGATGTCATGGAGATGAGACAGTCCCTCACGTAACCTGGACCCATGCCATGTAGGGCTTTAAAGGTGATAACCAACACCTTGATTTGTACCCAGAAGCAAACTGGCACCCAGTGCAGCTCGCATAGCAATGGTGTCAAATGTACCGATCTTGGGGCACCAAGAATTGCCCGTGCAGCCGCATTCTGGACCAGCTGAAGCTTCCAGATACTCTTCAAGGATAGCCCCATGTAGAGCACATTGCAATAGTCTATATGGGAGATGACCAGGGCATGAGTGACTGTTCAGAGGGCTTCTCGATCCAGGAAATTGCGTAAGTGGTGCACAACACAAAGTTGTGCAAAGGCCCTTCTGGCCACGACTGCAATGTGCTCTTCGAGCAGGAGTCATGAGTCCAGAAGAGCCCCCAGATTCTGCACCGGGTCTGTCTGGGGCAGTGCAACCCCATCTAGAACTAAAGATGATAATTTCCCAGATACAGAGGAGCCATTAACCTATTGCCACTCCATCTTACCAGGGTTCAGCCAAAGCCTGTCATTCCCCATCCAGACCCCCACAGCCCCCAGGCACCGAGAGAGGGCAGTCACTGAATCACTTACTTAACCCGGGATGGAGATGTATAATTGGGTATGATCAGCATACTGATGATACCTCATCCCTTGGTGACGAATTATCTCACCCAGTGGTTTCATGTAGATGTTGAATAGGAGAGAAGAGAGAACCGAACCCTGCAACACCCCACAAAGGAGGGGTTGAGGGTCGGATCTCTCACTCCCTATCACCACCGATTGGGACTGGCCCCGGAGGAAGGAGGTGAACCAGTGCAAAACCATGCCACCCCCCCCAACTCCCTAACCCTCCCCAAAAGCATACCATGGTCAATGGTATTGAAAGCTGCTGAGAGGTCAAGAAGAGCCAGGATGGATGCACTGCCCCCATCCCACTCCCACCAGAGATCATCCATAAGTGCAACCAATGCAGTTTCTGCCCCATATCCAGGCCTGAAACCTGACTGGAAGGGGTCTAGATAATCCGTTTCATCCAGAATGCTCTGGAGTTGCAATGCCACCACCTTCTCAACCACCTTCCCAAAAAAGGGAGGTGGGAGACTGGATGAAAATTGTCCAACAGAGTATGGTCCAGTGATGGTTTCTTGAGGAGTGGGTGCACCAGCGCCTCCTTAACGGCAGCAGGAATTATTCAAAAAGAGAAGTGAATTTCCTTCTCCTTTGGAATAATTCTTATGGCTTTCTTAGTTATGAGAAGCCAAGAACATCTGCTTCAGGAAAGATTGATATCGAATTCTGGTGGGGACATGGTGGACTGAACAGCTGTGCCCGCGGGCTTAGCAGGTGGAGCTGACAACGCAGCATTTTTTTCAGGCTCAGGCAGGTTTTTCCTGAAGCCCAGGAGTGTTTTTCTGGAAAATGAAAACACTTGGAATCACCCCATTTGTCCTCCGGACGGCAGCTTGCAGCCAGAAGTTCGCAAACAGAGTTCGCGCTCGACTGGTAAGAGTAGCTTGGAGGCTGGGACGTCACCATTTTCCAAGCCACGCTGTAGCCTTAAAGGGACATTAAGTATATTAAGTATTTTTAAGTATATGTACCATAACAGAGGCTTTCTACAGGAAGGAGAAGAATATATTGTATATTTGGATTGCTTTTAGGGTTTGGCTGATTTCATTTATCTTTAATTATTTGGATTAAGACTACTAAAGTATAAAATATTATTTGGTTTTGGGCTTAATATGATTAAGATTATTAAAATTGTTGTATTATCAAGTATAAAACTCGCCAAAAACCAACAGGCAACTATCCTAAGTGCTTACGCACCAACACTAGATGCAGATGAGGATATCAAGGAAAAATTTTATACCCAGCTGGACACCATCTTATCAGAGATACTAAAGGAGGATAAAATTATCCTCCTGGGCGATTTCAATGCAAGAGTTGGGCGTGATTTTGATTTGTGGCCAGGGATCATTGGGAAAGAAGGAGTTGACAACAGCAACACAAATGGAATCTTACTTCTGACTAAATGTGCAGAGCATAACCTTGTCATTACTAACACACTCTTTCGCCAGAAAAATAAATTTAAAACATCATGGAAGCACCCACGGTCGAAGCACTGGCATCTTTTAGATTATGTAATTGTCCGTGCTAGAGATCGCCGTGATGTACTTCTCACCAGAGCCATGACGAGCGCCGATGACTGCTGGACAGACCATCGATTAATTCGATCCACGATGGCCATAAAGATTGTCCCTCATCGTAGGCTCCAAGGAAGAAAACCAAGGCGTAAAATGAATACACTGGCCCTTCAAGATCCTATTAAACGAGCTTGCTTTCAATCAACTCTCAAGGAACATCTGCCTATGGAACTTCCTGAAAATGTTGAGGAACACTGGATTAAATTGAAGACTTCTATTATTTCAGCCTGTGAACAAACTATCGGATACCAGACTAAGAGACATCAGGACTGGTTTGATGAGAACGATAGTGAGATTGAACATATTATTGACAAGAAAAGGAAAGCCTTCCAGATATGGCAAAAAGATATTAACTGTGCCGTTAAGAAAAAAATCTACGCCAGTGCAAAGGCAGAAGTCCAAAGAAGAACTAGAGAACTTAAGAACATATGGTGGATAAAAAAAGCCCAAGAAACCCAACATTTTGCAGATGCTCATGATGCACGGGGCTTTTTTAATGCCATAAAGGCCATCTATGGACCAACAAACCATGGTACAAATCCCTTACGCTCAGTAGATGGTGCTAAGCTTCTAAAGGACAAAGAGTCTATTGCACTGCGCTGGAAAGAGCATTACTACAATCTCCTTAATCGTCACTCTACTGTGGCTGATGAAGTCTTCTTGCAAATCCCGCAAAAACAAATAAGAAATGAGCTTGCAGTACCCCCTAGTTTGGAGGAAGTCAGTAAAGCCACTAAACAAATGAAAAATAACAAAGCTAGTGGACCTGATGGGATTCCTGCTGAAGTCTTTAAAGAAGGCGGGCCTGAACTTACACAACAACTTCATAAGCTCATCGAAAAAATCTGGATGAGGGAGGCGATTCCAGCAGACTTTAGGGATGCCATAATTATCACTCTCTTTAAAAAGGGTGATAGAACAGACTGTGGAAACTATCGAGGCATCTCCCTTCTAGCCACAGCAGGCAAAATCCTGGCAAAGATCATTGCAAACCGTCTCCTATCTGTATCAGAAGACATCCTCCCTGAAACGCAAAATGGCTTCCGCCCTTCCAGGGGAACAGTGGATATGATCTTCACTGCACGACAGCTTCAAGAAAAATGCAAGGAGCAAAACCGCCCTCTGTACATGGCGTTTATTGATCTGACTAAAGCTTTTGATACTGTAAATCGTACTGCTCTCTGGACCATCCTTCTGAAAATCGGATGCCCTGATAAATTTGTGAACATCTTGCGATTACTCCATGACGACATGATGGCAACAATCCTGAATAACAATGGCTCTCAAAGCGATCCATTTAAAGTGGAATCCGGCGTTAAACAGGGATGTGTTATTGCTCCAACCTTATTCGCTATCTTCATCGCTATGATTATGCACCTTGTTGAAGAGAAACTTCCTACTGGTGTAGAAATTATATATCGAACAGATGGAAAGCTTTTTAATCTTAGTAGGCTGAAAGCAAAAAATAAGGTAATTGCAACTTCTGTTATAGAACTTCAGTATGCTGATGATAACGTAGTCTGTGCACACTCCGAGGAAGATCTTCAAACTATCCTAAACATCTTTGCAGAAGCATATGAAAAACTCGGCCTCTCGATTAACATTAAAAAAACCAAAGTGCTTTACCAGCAAGTTCGAACCAATCCCTCTGCAGCGCCATCAATCCAGCTTAAAGGTGTGTCACTAGAAAATGTCGATCACTTTTCTTATCTCGGCAGCCATCTATCTACAAAAGCCAACATCGACGCTGAAATTCAGCATCGCCTGAGCTCTGCGAGTGTAGCTTTCTCCCGAATGAAGCGTAGAGTGTTTGAGGATCGGGACATTCGCAGGGAGACCAAAATGCTTGTTTACAAAGCCATTGTACTACCAACCCTTCTGTACGCCTGTGAAACATGGACCCTCTACAAACGCCACCTCCAACTTCTTGAAAGATTCCATCAACGCTGCCTCCGAAAAATTCTGCAAATTACTTGGGAAGATAGGCGGACTAATGTTAGCGTATTAGAAGAAGCGAAAACCACCAGCATTGAAACAATGATCATCCAACATCAACTTCGCTGGACCGGTCATGTTGTTCGAATGCCTGACCATCGTCTTCCAAAGCAGCTACTTTACTCCCAACTTAAGAATGGAAAACGGAATATTGGTGGACAGCAAAAGAGATTCAAAGATACTCTCAAAGTTAATTTAAAAAAATGTAATATCAGCATTGAGAACTGGGAAGCCCTAACTCATGAGCGTTTCAATTGGAGGTCATCCTTTATTAATGGCGCTATGGACTTTGAAGAAACACGAGTACAGGGCGAAAAGGATAAAAGAGCTAAAAGGAAGGCACGTCAGGCAGACCCTCATCATGACCGTCTCCCACCCGGAAACCTATGCCCTCATTGTGGGAGGTTGTGCGGATCCAAAATTGGCCTTTACAGCCACTTACGGATCCACCGTTAAAATTTTACCTTTGGAAGACAATCTTACTCGGCTACGAGTGATCGCCAATGAATTATCAAGTATAATGGTAGACAATTTATATGCTTTTTAGTTTGATCTTTATTATAGTAGACAGGAATATGTAGAATAGTAGTAGGAAGGAAATAAATAAATGTTATCCTTGAGGGGTTAGTTGATTAGGAGGTGTATGTATGTATGTATGTGTCTACATATATATTCTTTCTTTCTTTCTTTCTTTCTTTCTTTCTTTCTTTCTTTCTTTCTTTCTTTCTTTCTTTCTTTCTTTCTTTTAATATAAGGGGAGGGAGCAACTTTATTTAGTGATCTTTATAATGTGCCAATGGAATGATTTATAGAAATAATGTGATTTTGGTTTAATATAGAGCAGGGGTGGGCAACGTCCGGCCCGCAGACCATATAAGGCCCGCGAAAGCAATTGATCTGGCCCGCGGCAGTGGGCACAGCAGGGGCATGGCAGCAGCGGCCATGGTAGGTGTGGTGGCGGGTGCAGCGGCAGGCATGGTGGGCGTGGCAGCAGTGGGCATGGTGGGCATGGTGGTGGGCATGGCAGTGGCAGACATGGCGGGGGCAGGCATGGTGGCGGGCATGGTGGGCATGGTGGTAGGCATGGCAGCAGGCATGGCGGGCGTGGTGGCAGCGGGCATGACAGCGAGCATGCTGGGTGTGGCAGCAGGCACGGCAGCGGTGGACGTGGCAGGGGCAGGCATGGTGGGCATGGTGGCAGGCATGGCAGCAGGCATGGCGGGCGTGGCAGCGAGTGCGGCAGTGGGCATGCTGGGTGTGGCAGCAGGTGCGGCGGCAGGCATGCGGCAGCGGGCATGGTGGGCGTGGTGGCGGCACGGCAGCGGTGGGCACAGCGGCGGACGTGGTGGGGCAGGCACAGCAGGCATGGCACCTGGTGTGGTGGCCCCCCAGTGTGCACGATTGGCTCCCGCCCACAAACCCCGCTCCCTTCCACAAGATTGGCTCCTGCCCGCAAACCCCGCCCCCTGGCCCTCGAGTGATGTTATAAATGTCAAAATGGCCCTTGACATAAAAAAGGTTCCCCACCCCTGATATAGAGTAAGGGATTGATTATGGAAAATTGTTGTATATCTTTACTGTTAAAAGTCAGAAGTCAACTCTTTTTGTAACTCTAAAAAAAAATATCTTTTCACACTTTTTTAGTTTTTTCTTTTTTCTTTTTCTTTGTAGTTTTTTGTTTTTCTGTAGCTTTTATTGTTGTTTGAAACTTAATAAAATTCTTATAAAAAAGGGAAAGATTGATATCAAGTATAAAAATGTGATACTGTTTGCAGAATTCCTCACTCAGAGAATACCTCTGCCCTTTCTTACTATGGCTTTACTCTGCTCTTCTTTTTTTTAAAAAACTGAAATCTCAGCCTAGTATCCCAGAGCCTACAATTACTTGTTCTTTATCTGATTTCTTTGGAGGGGAGGGGAAATGTATGAAAGTAGTCTATGTTTTAAAGTCATTGTTAGTAACTCAATAAAATTAATGTAATTATATGAAACACAATTAGATTTTATATTAAAGCTTGCAAAAAGCACAATTGGTTCCCATATCAGCACAAACTGATTTATCAAGGGATGTACAGCCCACTCGTCTTGTTCAGCATTTCACCCACTTCTGTGTCACTAACAATTGCACAGTACGGAAGAAATTCTTCAAATGTAGCTTTTTTTTTTTAATCATGGGCTGCAGAAATGAGAATTTATGCACCTACTGAATTTCTTCCTGCTGTTAAGGAAAAAGATGGCAACTTACCCTCAGGAGGCCTTTAAGACTTTTCTATTATATATCTTTGACTTAAACCCCCATCATAAAAACTTGCCTTTACGTTTTTGCTGCTATGGCTCATATTCAAAATAAATGAACGGGTTTCTCTAATTGGCTGAGTAGTTTGACTAAAAAAATAATGACTTGATTGCAGAAGAAAAACAAAACTCTCATTAGTTAAGCCAGCCATATGGTATGCTTCACATGCACCATAAGAGTATAATAATTCTGTTCTCTTTTTTTTTTCATTTCTTTTTCTAATATTAATTTTATTAAAAAATTACAATTGCAAAGATAAAACTAATACAAACTGAAAAAAGAAAAGAATAAAAAGAAAAAATTGAAAGTGCAGAAAAGAAAAAATAGAAAAGAAAAAATAAGAATATAGTAAAGAAAAAGAAAATATATAAAGAAATGACTTCCCCCTTCATCACAAGCATAAACAATTTTAGTAACTTATCACCTTCTCTTAAAATACAACAAATGATCTCTTTTTCCCATATCCCATCTCTAATCTCTAAACAAATCCTTAAAGCCTTGTTGTTTCAATCTTTTCAATTTCAATGTCAGCAAAAGTCCATTAAGGGTTACCAGAGATAACAACATATGTATTTTAACCTTGATCAAATAAACCAACTTTGTATTCCTTCCTTTTACTTTTAACAGTCTTGATCTTTAGTCCCTTCAAATAATGTTGTAGAACTTCATTTCTTTTCATTTTTTTCTTTGTCCCTTCTCACAAAATTCTTCAAAGTTTTTTTTTTCCATAAGTTTTATTAAATTTTAAAATACATATTAAGAGCTAATACAAAAGAAAAGAAATAGAAATACAAAGTAAGAAAAAGGAAAAGAAAAAGTGAAGTCAAAAAATAACAAACAAAGAAAATATAGAAAATAGATGTCCTCCAATTTATCCTTGAACTTTAAGTACAACAATTAACTTTAAATGTTAGTCCTTCATACAATACACAGAAACTTTTCTTTGTCATATACCCTATGATTTCTATAATCCAATCTTCTGTTCTTCATATAGGTTTCGCCTTTCTTGATATCTTCCAACAATCCATCTCTGGTTTCTACTCCTTTGAATAGTAATCAAATGTTCATTGTTGCATCAATTAAATGTTTTCCATTTACTCTTTCCATTTTTACATGTATATTTATATCTTCAATAAAGTCCAATTAGTATAACAAATAAAGGCCTTATCTACGTCTAATAAAATACAGTATATTCTGTTCATGTTATGACTATATATTCCATTAATACATAATCTAACATATTACATAACATAATACATAATATAGCAAAAATACAAAACCTAACATAACATATAACCTAATACATACAACATATTCTTGTAATAACCTACATTCTAATTCCATCTCATCATCTCATTGTCTTCTCATAAATGTGTCTCCAGAAAGAGTAATATATAATATCAACATATTTATTTATAATCTTGTATCTTACACTTAAAATATCATGTTTTTATGCATCTGTACAGTTTCTCATATCTGTGCTTACTCTGTGTACAATACCAAATCCGCATTTTCATTAACCTTGCATTCCAAATCAATATCAATAAATCTCCTGTTTAGTTTATGCCAATATCACAATATGCAACTTGTTTATTTCTGTAACTCATGCGGGATGTCAAAATGTTTATTTTGCCATATCTATCAATTTGCATATTAAAATCTTCCTGCCTCAGCTTCCACAGTGTATTTATGCCCAAACATTTAATAGACCACTTCCTGTAAAATATCATAATCTTCTTCTGTACCAATACATTCAAAGTCCTCTTTCCCTGTTTCTCTACTGGTTCGAAAGGTCTTTCCTCTGTTTCTAAATCTGTCCCTTGTATCTTCTGTTCCTGAGCCACCAAAACTATTAATATACGTTCTATGGATTTCTTAATTTGCAAAATTTTTTTACTGGTTTCTTCCTTAAAATCCTGAAGTGCTGTGAGAAATGCCATTATTTGTTATTCAAACCGTAATCAGCTGCCGTAGTCAAAACAAAAAATTTTCTCAGGGAGCAGGGAACAGCTGTTCTATTATTTATCAATAATGTCTATTTCTTTAAGTGAGAAAAGCTTTTAAAGTAAAAGATGAAAAAATTCCACAGAGCAGTATTTCAAACAGTTTGTAAAAGGAAAGATGAAAATATATTCCAAATGAAAGATAGTCCTTTCTAAAAAAAAGTGGAAAAAGAAAAAAAAAAAGGTAAAGAGGCACACATTCTCTATACTTTATTCTTTATTCTTCTTTATTCTTCAGGCTGCAAGCTGCTTAACCCAAACAAACAATTTCTCAAAAGTCAGTTAGTTTGTCGAGTGAGAAATACCAACAAAGTCTCTTAAGTCCCAATTTCTCTGATACAAAAGAAAGGTAGAAAAATACAAACTTGTTCACTATGTTGCCAAAATAAAATCTATCAAACTTCCACCAAAATTAATTATAGCAAAGAAAACACAAAATTAGCCAACATTTTGAACGAAGTCCAAAGATAAATTTTAGATAATAAAAATGTACTAATCTAAAAAAGAAAACTAATATAAAGTGGTCTAAAAGCTGGCTGTCACTCTTGTGTCTCCCAAGAGACTTACGTTCTCTGCAGAGCTAGGATCCTCTTTCGGCCATTTCACTGCATTCACCCCCGTTCTTCTCCGCGGTGGAAACAACAAAGAAAAACAGGAGTGGGCAATTACAATGGCTCTGTGAGCAATCTTCTGGTTCCCCCTTCTCCAGGGGGAAACTTCAGTGGTCTGTAGACCCCTGCAAACAAGATAGAAAGTTAGCCAGGTCTCAGAGCTCAGAGCTCTGAGAAACTCTGACTTGTCGAGCTGCCAGCCAGGCTTGGAGTCAAAATTCTTCAAAGTTTTAACAAGCCTTTTTTATAAATCCAATATAGGAAAATTATCCAGCTCACTCTCTTGGTTTGCTATTTGTATATCCCTTTTAATTATTAAGACATAAGCTGGTTTCTTTCGTATGTCCAGTGTAGCATCTTTTTCCATATCATTCTTGTAACCTGTCATTTTTAAATCCACTTTCAATTCAGTCTCAATTTTGTCTGGTAAAACTTGTTCCTCTTCCATAACATCTTTTAAACAGTCTATATATAGAGGCAGGAACTCTTAAAATTTTCTTCTGTGTCCATTGTTAAAAACATCCTTTAATATGTCCAATGTTAAAATATTTTGCTCCATTCTGTATTAGTAAATCAAATTTAAGTGTTCTTCTCCTTTAATTGTAATCTTTAGTTCCTTCTGGTTCCCTCTGGTGTCGAACTATCAAAGTCTCATCCTACCATATATGTTTTTAAAAGCATTTTCCCATGGGAAGGATTGTTATAATAAATTCCCAAATCTTATTTCAAATACATCTGGACCCTTAGTCCATTTGTAATTTTCCAAAATGAAAGTTCTAATCAGTGCTGTTTATTCCCCCAAAGAATTTTTTTAAGTCCTTAAACTTGTATTTAAAACTTATTTCACTAAGGATTGAAGGAAACTCACCCAGTGCTGTAAAACATGTGGATCTAAAGGTTCCTAATATCTGAAAAGCAGTTAACAAGCAATTTCCGAAAGTGATTAGAAAAGGAAGTATGCAAACCCTGTGTCCTTAAAGGCGCCGGCTGTGGTTTGAGCAAGATGGCTATTCCCTCATCTTCCAGAGCTCTAAACCCGCTGGAGACTACTGTCTTGTGGCCTCTTCATGAGGAGCAATCGAAAGGAACACTTGTGGGTGATCTAAAGTCCTCTCCATGTCCAGAAAGGAATTACGAAGATCCGGTCTACTCGCCGGCTCTTCATTCCGCCACAGTCGTCAGCTCCAGTTTTAGTGGAGCCATCTTCAGTTCACCATTTCTTCCCTGGTAGTCCCCCCACCCCCGGTTTCATAGAATTGTTTTCTTTCATTCTGTATAGCTAGAAGCATGGGAGTCTGATTGAAGCTATGATGATGTCACATATGTCATAATGCAAATTACATGAATTACATAATGTGGCATTTGCATTAGGATATAATGATGCAAGTGACCTACAGTTTTTAATCTGCATCATTCATGTGATGATGCCATCGTGCATATGATGTCACTTGGATCCCCTTGTGGACACCCATGACCAGAAGAAAAATGTAGATTTCTGATGGATTGTTTCTCAGTGTTGGGAATCAGGTAGCACAAGAAGAGGAATGAATGAGAGATTAAAGAGAAGGCACCTAGACTGTGCTGCCCCTTGTGTCTTGCCTGTTTCACAAAAGCCACCTAGGTATTTCCCAGGGCAAAACTCTACTTCTTGAACTGAAGTATAAATACTTGAGGAATGCCTGTCACATGCAACTTCCCTGAACTTGGCCATCCTTCTACTTTGTCAGCCACTCTTTCCCTTCTTCTCTCTCTTTTTCTACTATACTTCCCTATTCCCAGGCCTTTCTATCTAGTGATTTGTTATTTCATCTGTTTCTCTATTTGGCATGAGCCTGTTTCACACGGTGAATAGTTGGGCTCTCTAATCACAGTGCTGCTCAATGCCCAATTTCTACGTGATTATGGTTCCATCTGAACTGAGAAAGTGGTGAGTATCTGGAAGCTTCAATTGGTTCAAAATGCAGCGGCCCGCATAGTTTTGTGCAAGCCTAGACTTGCCCATGTGTTACCTCTTTTGCGGGAGCTGCATTGGTTGCCAATTTGCTTCTGGGTCCAATTCAAGGTGCTGTTTATTACCTTTAAAGCCCTACATGGCTTGGGGCCAGGTTATTTACAGGACCGCCTTTCCCCAGTCACATCTACCTGGCCCACCAGAGCGGGGAGGCAGGGCATGTTGCGGGTCCCTTCAGTTAGGGAGGTACATCTAGTGGGACCAAGGAAAAGGGCCTTCTCCGTAGTGGCTCCCTCCCTTTGGAACATCATCCCCCCAGATATAAGATTGGCCCCCTCCTTGCTCCTGTTCCGGAAGGCCCTGAAGACGTGGTTCTATCAACAGGCCTGGGGACCCCAAGCTGCTTCGGAGCCAATCAAGTGGCTGGTATGAATGTGTTTGCTGCTGCCGGGGGTGTGTGTGTCTATTTTGTTTTTATGGTTTTTAATTCTGTAAGCCACCCGGAGTCACCGTGTGTGAGTTGAGCGGCCTTATAAATCTGTTTAATAAATAAATAAATAATAATGAAGTGGGTGAGATCATCAATGCGTGACACATTGTTGAATTGAGAGTGTGCACCTTGGAATAAGATCCCATGAAAATCAGGATCTCCTTAGTATGTGAATATCTTTCCACTAAAGATGTTGCTCTGGAAGAACACCTACTGAAAATTTATTACTATGACAAAAAATTATTTGGAAGTATTCCAAGCTCACCAGCACACCTCATGTCTTTGCAGAGGTTTTTTTTTTGCTCATGCACAGATTTGGAGTGAGGCTGTCAGAATTGTCAAATTGTGATTGCTGTGCTGTGGCTAAAGCTTTTTAATGCTTGACGAAGCATGCAATCAGAATTATACAACGTGAATACATTTGTTTCTGGAAATGTATAAAAAGATGTGAGGAAGGAAATGTATTTAATTCATTCTTTCCTAATAAAAACTGTAGAGAAGACAATAAAAACTAAACTATTATTTAATACATAAATGATGCTAATCTCCAGGTAGTTGTCATAAATATGAAAGGCTTTTGCATCTGTAGTCTGCTTGTTTGCAATTAGTCCGTCTTCCTGGAACAATCATTCAGGCTCTGGAGCAAACATTCAGGGTCAATATTGATTTAAAGAGTCCTTATAGCTTGAACTAAATTGAGCACAGCAGTAGTATTCGTGCTGGCACATAGTCTACGCTACATGCAGGGAGTCTCAATACAGGGAGAATATCACATTAACACCCCAATGACATATTTTATGTAATCTTTGGAGATGGCATAGATTTACTTCCTCTCAAATATTTCTATGGGATGGAGGGGGAACCCCACTACCTGTGAAGGGCCCCATAAACATAGCTGTTTACCAAATGAATTGAAAAGTGGCAAACAGAGATTCATTACGCACCACTAGGCTGATTGATTGGCCAGTGGAGAATAGATAATTGATTCTGTACTGCTAATTGCATGGGAAATCAGATATTTTTATCAGGATTTTTGGGAAAAAGGAAGAAAGGGAACATTTCTAAATTAAAAGAAAGAGTAGAACAGAAAAGGAAAAACAAACAAGCCTTGGCCATTTCCTCTTCCCATCTTTCCCAAATCTACATTTTGAGGCAGGATTCTTTTGCTCCCTATAAAAAAGGCCCCAAAAGTTATTTCTTTCACATGAATAAAACTCTCATAAACTTAGAAAGCACAATTCAACCAGTATTCAATGAAGACAGCAATGATAGCTGCAGGGGCAAAATCTTTGTGCTTAATTTCTACAGGCTTTCTTACAGTGCAGTTTGAGGAAAGTCTGGCATTGTCAGCATTCTTGCTTGCATGGAAAATAACCTGTGTACAAATGTGTCAACAAAGGCTTTCCTCTAGTGAGATCTGCACTGTATGTGTGCACATCCTGTGGAAATGGTTATTTAAATGATATATGGGGGAGGGGCACTCTGGATGAGTATTTTTAATTACTCTCCTTCTGAATAAGGTCTTTATATTCAGCACTTGGATCATTATTTAGTATAAAAATTTGCAGGGGAAATTTCTGTGAATAATTGTGGGGGACTATGGTTCAGCCTTAGCACTGGAGCCACAAACTTCTTATTGCATTACATTAGTCCTGTTCAGTGTTTCTCAGGCTTGCCAATTTTAAGATCTGTGGACTTCAGTTCCCAGAATTCCCATGCTGGTTGGGGTATTCTGGAAGTAGAAGTCCACAGATCTTAAAGTTGCCATGGTTGAGAACATTAGTCCAGTTATAGTCCAGGACACAGCATTCTGAATTAGTGGAAACTTCCAAGTTATCCTTAAGGGCAGCCCTCTTTTTATTAGAGAAGCCCATTAGGAGATCTGAAAGCATAAAGTGGCATGACCAGAATACCTCAGAAGAATACAGGAGTTTTGCCTAATTCAATCCTAGCCACTCTGGAAGGGGCATAGTACCATATTAGGTGCACGACCTTTAAGCCCTTCATGTAGAGATGTGAAGAACAAAAAAGTGGAATCACTAATTGAAGAACTGCCTATGTGTTTTTCTCTCACACTTTTAGGTGAATGAAGATGAATAGACGAGAAGGGATATTTCAAAACTTTTTTCAAAATAAAATTACTAGAAGGTTAGGAAAGATGCGAGTCCAGAATTTGTATGCATATATAGACATGCCTCTCTCAGACACACACTCATATGGTATAAAGAAGTATAATTTTCACTAATATGGTCACTGAATTTCATAAATCTGCCTAAACATACACAGCTGTAATTTGCTGAAAGCTTTTTTGTAAACAGATGTTATACCTCAAATGTGTTAGCACTTTCTGTTTTTAAGTTCACTGTCACACAAAAGAAGAAAGTGAAAAAGGAAGTATAAATGACAGAAACAAAAAAGTATTTATCAGACCCAGTAAAATAATTCCTCTGAATTAAAATCCACTCTCCTCAAGAAATTCATACTGCTTTTAGTTCACTCTGAGAACTTAGACTTCATTGCATTGATTTACTGCAAAGGCTCTGACTTTGATTAATTCAATGAAAATATAAGGGGAAGTTTTGCTTCATTAAGAAGTCAAAGAGCAACATATGTTAGATCCTAAGGAGAGATCGAATTAATGAGTTCTGTCTGAGCTCAAGCATAGGAGTTTATGAATTTAACTGGATTTCTTTATGTATTTTTATTTATGTGAACATGGCATGGTTTATTTAGAAAGCATTCGGAATTCGTTCTGAAAATATTCTTAGCACATAAAATATGAAAAAGCTTAATTAGGAACATTCAAAGCCAACTAAAGACAGAAGTCACAAATAAACTTAGAACCAATTAAATGTCTGGCTTAATAATAATGTCCTCAAGAATAAAGGAAAAAAAAACACAGTAACTTCCATTACAAGGACATTTCACAATCAGGGTGTAGCCTTGGTGGTAGAATCTCTAGGCAAAGCCTCAGATAAGATAACATAGTGTGTTCAGAGGCTAGAACATTGTTTCTGGATCCAGATTTTGATTGCTACTTGACCATCACTTTGTGATCTCAGGTCAGTCATCTACTCTCAGCCCAATCTACCTTGTTACTGAGAGGATGACATAAGGAGTGGCCCCTTGTATGCCACCTTCAGCTCTTTATAGGGCAAGATTGCATGGGAAGAGGTGGTCCTTCAATAATTCTGGTCCCAGCCATTTTGGTATTACAAAGTAGAAGCAGCAATTCTAAATAGGCCTAGCTAAGAATTTAAGATCATATTCCTTTGGATCATGTATAGTATAACTGTGTAAACATATAACCTATGTAACAACTAAGATATATTATAGGAGGGTATGCACACACATATAGGGTAGGTTTTCCCCTGCACAGTCGTGTCCGACTCTAGGGGGCGGTGCTCATCTCCGTTTCTTAGCCGAAGAGCCAGCGCTGTCCGAAGACGCTTCCGCGGTCATGTGGCCGACTATCCCACGGAAGTGATACTTATTTATCTACTTTCATTTGCATGCTTTCGAATTGCTAGGCTAAGATATATTATAGGAGGGTGTGCACACACATATACATACAGTATATATCATATGTATATATATATAGAGAGAGCCAGTTTGGTGTAGTGGTTAAGGCTCCGGGCTAGAAACCAGGAGACCGTGAGTTTTAGTCCTGCCTTAGGCACAAAGCCAGCTGGGTAACCTTGGGCCAGTCACTCTCTCAGTACTTGGAAGAAAGCAATGGCAAACCACTTCTGAAATCTTGCCAAGAAAACTGCAGTGACTTGTCCAGGCAGTCGCCAGGAGTCAAGACTGACTCGAAGGCACCAAAAATAAATAAAGAGAGAGAGAGAGAGAGAGAGAAAGCCTTTTTAGAAGAATTGATGAAGAAACTCTGATGTATACCACTAATGAAATTAGCAGCCAGAAGCTTAATAACAAATAACAGCCAAACAAAATATTATTTAGGTAGAAATAAAGAATAGGAAGTAATACTCAAGAGGTAATGCTTTGGGAAAAGTGAATTAATAAACCTTGCTAGTGAAGTTTAATAAACAGTAAATCTTATTTGACAAAATCTGGTAGAGATGTTGTGAAGAGGATAAAATTAACTAACTCCCTGCCCAGGGAATTTTCATTTCACTCAGTATGTCTTGCCTATAAAAAGTGTCTATCTGTGATGAACAAAGAGCATATTAAAAATAAATGTTGTGTTGCTCTGTTTTTGCCTTGGAATTTAGATCTGAGTGGAAATTTTATTTGTTACTTGCTTCTTAAACTGGTTTGAATATAACTTGATATACTGCTTCAAAAAAAATGGTACCGGTGGTGTGCATGTATGTGGGTGAAAGGGAAAGATTCTGTTTAAAATATATACACAATTCTGCCTTTGCCTAGATCCAATATATATTTATTTAATTTCTTTGATATTTATTTATTTATTATTTAAATTTATATGACCACCCAACTCCCCCAACGGGAGACTCTGGGCATTTTACAATAAAATTGAAGTTAAAATATGAATATAAAATTACAAATTAATAACATGACATAAATAAATACAAAATCCAATCTGGCAAGTATCTCAAATAATAGGAAGGACATTAAGGTATTAACCACCCCCAGGAGGAGCTGTTACTTTTCCCCTCCCACGCTAGGCGGCAGAATCAGGTTTTCAGATCTTTCCTAAAGGTCAGGAGGGAGGAAAACTGCCTCAACTCTGGGGGCAAGATATTCCAAAGGGCGGGGGCTACTACAGAGAAGGCCCGCCTCCTGGACCCCACTAGATGAAATTCCCTTATTGATGGGGTCCGTAGTAAACCCTCTCTGAATGATCGGGTGGGGCGGATTGATGATATGGGGATAAGACGGTCCCTCAGATATCCTGGTCCCATGCCATGTAGGGCTTTAAAGGTAATAACCAACACCTTGAATTGGACCCGGAAGCAAACCGCCACCCAATGCAGCTCACGGAGCAAAGGTGTTATATTTGCTGATCTTGGTGCACCTAAAATTGCCCGCACGGCCACATTCTGCACAAGCTGTAGCTTCCGGATATTCTTCAAGGGTAGCCCCATGTAGAGCGCGTTGCAATAGTCTATGTGGGAGATGACAAGGGCATGAGTGACCGTTCGGAGGGCATCACGGTCCAGGAATGGGCGTAACTGGCACACAAGCCAAAGCTGTGCAAAGGCCCTCCTAGCCACGACTGCCACCCACTCTTCAGGCAGGAGTTGTGAGTCTAGGAGGACCCCCAAGTTCTGCACCGATTCTGAATGGGGTAGTGCCACCCCATCCAGAACCAAAGATGACAACTTCTCAGATAGTGCAGGGCCATCTATCCACAGCCACTCAGTCTTGCCAGGGTTCAGCTGAAGCCTGTTGTTCCCCATCCAGGCCCCCACAGCCCCCAGGCACTCAGACAGGGCAGTGACTGCATCACTTACTTCACCTGGGATGGAGATATACAATTGAGTATCATCAGCATATTGATGATACCTCATCCCATAGTGACGGATGATCTCACCCAGCGGTTTCATGTAGATGTTATATAGGGGAGGAGAGAAGACCGACCCCTGCGGCACTCCACATAAGAGAGGTCGCGAGTCAGATCTTTCCTATCACCACTAACTGGGAGTGGCCCCGGAGGAAGGAGGTGAACCAGCGCAAAACTACGCTGCCCACCCCCAACTTCCTTAGCCGCCCAAAAAGGATACCATGGTCGATGGTATTGAAAGCCGCTGAGAGATCCAAGAGAGCCAGGATGGATGCACTGCCTCCATCCCACTCCCGCCAGAGGTCATCCATAACAGCAAGCAATGCAGTCTCCATTCCATTTCCTGGCCTGAAACCCGACTGAAAGGGGTCTAGATAATCCGCTTCATCCAGAATCCTCTGAAGTTGCAATGCCACCTCTTTCTCAACCACCTTTCCCAAAAAGGGAAGGTGGGAGACAGGACAAAAATTGTCCCAGATGGTAGGGTCCAGGGATGGCTTCTTGAGGAGGGGGTGCACCAATGCCTCCTTAAAGGTTCAGATGTGGTTCTGAAGAGGTACAGTGGAATAAAGTAGCAGCAGTGGGAGGACAGAGTGTAGATCTAACTATGCCCTATGTTTCTTTACATCTTGAAAAGGAATGGTGGTCAGCATACATTTGTAGGTTGTATGAAAATGTAGCTCTTATTTTCTAAGGCAATACATTCCAAGACAATAAAATTATTTCATAATTATGGGCACACACACAAACACACACAATCCTAGGGTTTTCTGAATGGTTTCCCATCCAATAGTTTCCTATCCAAAGTATAGTAAAGTAAAGGTTCCCCCCACACATTTGTGCAGTCGTGTCTGACTCTAGGGGCTGGTGCTCATCTCCGTTTGTTAGCCGAAGAGCCAGCGTTGTCCGAAGATGCTTCCACGGTCATGTGGCCGGCATGATGCACGCGGAACGCTGTTACCTACCCACCTAAATGGTACCTATTAATCTACTTGCATTTGCATGCTTTCAAATTCCTAGGTTGGCAAGAGCTGGGGCTAGTGCGGGAGCTCACTCCGTCATGCAGGACTAGGGATTCGAACCCCCGAACTTGCAATCTTCCGATTGACAAGCCTGGCATCTTACTCACTGAGCCACCATGCCCCTTTAAAGTATATACATGCTTAAATTTCTGGCATTAGTCAGTTAGTGCCGCTTACTATGACATACTGGAAGAAGGCAACAGTAAGCTTCTTTGGTATAGCTACCAAGTAGACTACATGGACAAGTAGAGCACATATCAAGAAAGTATTTAGGTTTTTATCAACAATAAAACATAACACAGTGAATTATATGAGAAGTCCAAAATATTTTAAAATCTGATATCCTTTCTCTTTCTTTCCATCTGCCCACCCACACATTGTCTATTTCCAGTACATTCTGCTGTGAGCTCAAGACTTTTGCTTGATAATTACTGATACATCTACACATTTTAAGCTCAAAAACTGATTTGGAATATGGAGTGAATGGCCTTAAAACTCTTGCTACCTTCTATGGACAAACTGGCTTATATCTGTTAATATTAATTAAACACTGCTGCAGCTTTGAATTTTATTTATTTATTTATCGTATTTATACCCCGCCTATCCCCTCCCTAACGGAGGACTCTAGGTGGCTTACATACAGATTTATTTATTTATTTTATTATTTATTAGATTTATATTACCGCCCATCTCCCCCAACGGGGACCCTGGGCGGATATAAATTCATATATTTATACAACAATATATATATAACAATGTTACCGCGCGTTAGGGAGGGGGTGAGGGAACTGACTCTTCTTCCGCAGGTATTGGACTACATGCCCCAGAATACCTCGCTTCCGAGCCGGCTGCTGACGTCCTGGAAGTTGTCATTTCGGGATCCGCCGTCCTCCACCGCCGTCCACGGGAATTGCCAGGTCTTCTTCGGTCCGAGGGCGACCCTTCGAAAGGACGCCAGCAATTCTGAGAGGGTTTCCTGTTAATTTGAGTTCTTGAGAAACCCATCAACTTCCCTCAGCTGACACCGCTGTCTAAAACTTCACCTTTACAATTCTCATCCCCCCTCCACAACCACCCAGCTACACTGAAACTCTAAGTTCTAAGAAAATAAGTTGGTATTTGAATATTAGTGGTTACAAAAACTATTTCTCCTTTAATCAGCTTATTGGTTTAGATTATTCTGTGGTTGCTTCTGAATTTACCAGGGAAGCACAACCAGAAAGAATCGATTTTATACAGCCAAGAAAATGTTAGGCTGTTAGCTTTCTTTCCAGAAAGAGAAAAGTCAGTAGAATTCCATTAAAATGTGTCAAACTTAAAAAAAAACTACTCAAACTGAATTGCTAGAGGAGGTTATTCTTAAGGCCAAATAAAACTTAACTATGGCAAGAATATGCAGATAATAAGTGGATCATGCTGCATAAATGTAACTGCCAGCAAGAAAATGACTTGATGGATTTCTTTTTATATTATAGGGAAGCAGAATGCTGAAGCCATTAAGGCCACTTTCATATAGGCAAAGCCATACCCCATAAATATCCTGTTTATCACAAAAGCATTATGTGCCATTGAAAAAAAACAACAGATGTGCCAAATTCGACCGGGAGGAGCCGATGCTAATCGCTGCTCTAAGGGGTGGATCCTAGTCTCCCAGTTTTAGCGAACCCCTGATCCCCAGCCCCTATTTGTTAATTAGGGGTCAACTAGGGATCTCAAGGAAGAGACATGGTGGGTTCTCTGGCTTTTGGCGCCTTTGCCAGCGTTGGGAGACAGGTGGAACCCCCCTGAGCAGAGCAGTGGAGTAGCAGAGCAGTGGAGCGCGATAGATCATAGCACCAAAAACAAACCTTTTGTAGATTGGCCGACCTCCTGTGGACTCTGGTGGACCCTGGTAGACCCTTGCAGATTCCAGCAGACCTTGCGGACCCCCGCCAGCAACAGGCGGTCGTTCTGGACAATTGGGGTGGCCTGGTGAGGTGGCGGAGAGCGGTGGGACTAGAATACCCAGCGGGCAGAATGGCGGCCTTGTAGCAGCGGCAGACCCAGCAGATTCGAGCGGCCTTGGTGGACTCCTGCAGCCTTGGGAGGACTCTGGCAGTTGCAGAGGGGCTTCTCCATGGACCCCAGCAGATGGCAGTCATCCCAGATGGACTGGGTTGCCTGGTGGAGTATTGTAGTGCGGCATCCCTGGAGAGCCTGGGGGGCCTAGCGGGTGGAGCCTCCCAGCTGGAGCAATGGCCTTGTGGCGGCGGCAGATCTGGTGGACTCCAAAGACCTTTGGTGGATTCCTGCAACCTTTGGAGGACTCTTTTGGCTATAGAGGGGCTCTCCGAATGAGGCTTGGTGGTGCGACGGACCTTGGTGGGGTGGGGAGGAAATCTGGATTGTGCAAGGGGCCTGGGGGTGGAGTGGTTTTGGGGCAACACCCCCGTGGATTTCGATAACAGAGGGGACTCAGTGGATGGAGGATTGGCCACCCCCAGTTTATCCAAGGTGGCAGAGGGTTCCAGGGGTCCCTTTTTGTGAAAGTGGTACTCCCCCCATGGGTGAGAGACATGGGGAGGGGGTCCAGGATTGTATGGGTGTGTAAGAGTACCCACCCCTGAGTGAGAGACAAGTGGTGGGTAGGAGTGGCTGGGGTGCCCCTCTCTGACTAGTGAGAGAGGTTGAAGGGGAGCATAGTGGGAGTGTGGGTGGTGGTTATGACCGAACAGCGCTGAGAGCAAGAGCTGATACACTGTGAGGGGACTGCCATCGCCCAAGGTGACTGAGTGTGAGAGCATGGATGCATGGGGTAAAGGACCCTTGTTTAAACTCAAGATTTCCGGAGGTCCGGGAGTGGAGGCTACTGGACCAGGAAACTCTGGGGGCTGTAGGGCGGATTATCCAATTGAAGTGGTGATAGGTAGGGGATGTTATGACGGGAACTGGAGGGCAGGCCATCTTCGAGAAAGACATCTCCGGTGTTTGTTAGCAGAGGTGTGTTCCGGCCCTCTGGTTCGAACTCAGGCCCTGGACAGCAGATCCTCGAGAGCCCTGGTCTCTGGCTGCTGCTTCTTAACACCAGGTTAGTGAACAACAAGGCCCCCCCTCATATGTGATTTGATCAGAGGAGGGGGCAGACCTGGTGTGTATCACCGAGACCTGGCTGGGCTCAGAAGGGGGGGTAGCCCTTTCAGAAATGTGCCCAGCCAGGTTTCAGGTATGGCACCAGCCGAGACACTGGGGCAGGGGAGGAGGGGTGGCAGTTGTCATCCGAGAGTCTCTAGTGGCCTTCAGGGACTCTGCTCCATAAGTGGCCGGTTGTGAGACCCTGTTTTTCAAGTTGGGTTCCCGACAACAGTTGGGAATGTTGCTACTGTACCAGCCCCCCTGCTGCGTAGCAACCTCCCTGCCTAAGCTGCTGGAGGCTGTCTCAGGGCTCGCAGTGGAGTTTAACTTAGTCAATCAACCAAGCAGCAAACAACAGCCCAATCAAGGAACTCCTAAGGAGAGAACAACACCTCCACCAACACAAGCAGGACAAGCCATGGTATATAAACAGAGAGCAAACCCCACTCCCTTTTCACACTGAAGATATTGCCTAGTCTGGCAATGAAACATCTACAAGAAAACAACAAAGCTCAGAGAGCACCAAGGACTCCACAGTTATTACTGTATATTTATATTGGTTTGATTGTAATTTTACGTTTATATGTTTTTAACTATTGATGTTATTGTAAACCACCCAGAGTCCCCCGTTTGGGGGAGATGGGTGGTGATATAAGTTTAAATAATAAGTAAGTAAGTAAGTAAGTAAGTAAGTAAGTAAGTAAGTAAATTTCCTACAACCAGCGGGATCTAAAAATGTGGCTTGGCTTAATAGCTATTAGTCAACTATTGTTTTCTTCAAATCTTTAGTGCCCATTGTTCTTCCCACCATGAATGGACAAAACTTATCTTCCTCTTCTCCAGAGTTCTTTGCAGTTTGAAAGCAGGAAAAGGGTGAATCTGCTTTATTCATAGTTGGATTTTACAGAGGAAAGGGAAAAAAAGAAAACATGTATGTCATCTCCCTATGTTGCAAAGAACTCATGAAAAATAAGGAATGTCTTCATATGAGACATGTGCATGGATTGGTTAAACCTTCTGAAAAAACCTAAAGAGAAACAAAGAGAACCGTCTAGGATGGCAAATTGTGTATCATCCCAAAAAGAGAGAAAAGGGAAGAATTTTTGTGGGGAAAATAATTTGTACAATACATGCTATTTCATGTTAATTGAGCAACTGGATTACTCAAGAAGAAATACAGTGTGATTCACTCTAATGGGGAAGACTGTAAGTCCACTATTCGGCTGCTTAGCCTGCTATTCAAGTGTTCACTTGTGATGAGTAACCTGAAGGGCCCTTCTTAGCTTTCTGAAATTCTTTCATTTTCTACCAGATTTGGAATAGGCAGCCATTCAAAGAGGAAACCCCAAAAGGACTCTGTCCTCTGCAAAGCAGGGCACATGACTGTCATAGAACTAACCTCTCTTTGGCCCGTTGCAAAGGCAAATAAACATCCTCTCTCTCAGTCCCCATGTTCTTTGCAAGACATGGTAAGTTACTATATATTGGTTCAGAACTAGCCAGATGATTGGTCCAGCAACTTCAGTGTCAGAAAATCAGGGATTTAAACAGAGACTTTATAAATAGAATGCTTACTAGCTGCCACCAGATGGATGAGGAACAATTACAGAATCAGAGGCTTGGAAGGGACCACTTAACAATCTCTATAAGATTGTTCTGCTTGTACAGCATAGTCTGTATATCTGAAGCAGCAAAAAAAATGCTGTTAGACGTGCTTCAGAAAATAAAACTTGCTTTTTTTAATGGATCAGCTTAAAAAATATGGGAATTTTAAAAAATAATTATCTAAACAAAATAGTAAGTGGTACTTGTTAACTTATAAGAGGGGTTGGATGAAATCCAAGCCATCTACTTGGCAACTGTACATATCAAATAAATATTTTAGCTTTACTGCCTTTTCTTTGAAAACGGGATGTGAGATACATAAGGGAATATTAGATGTGATTTCCTATTTGCTTTTGCTCAAATAGAAGAATTACTTTGTCAACCCACAGTTCAAGTGAATTTTGTATTAAATGAACTATTTTGTTTATTTCACGATTAGAATAAGTTCAATAATTAAGCAATAAAATGAAATAAACAACAATGTAATCCACAGTCACAGTTTAAACAGCAGCAATTAAAATGTAAATCCATCCATTCATCCATACCCATCACAATATATTATTTTCCAGGGAAAGCAGTGTTATGCAATGCATGGAAAGGGAGTATAAATAATCAGCCAAAGAAATTAAAGGCATGAGACAAGTAAAGGAAATACAGAATAAGTGCATCTAGTTTATACTGCAACCATTCATTGTAACTCTCCTCACTTTTCTGTCCTTGCAAGCCTCCTTGCTTCCACCATGACTGTACACTGCTTTTTGCTTTTTCAAACTTCCCATCTATTTCTTTTTGAGGTTCTCATCAACTACATCCTACCATGACAGTCTTCCCCTTCCTTTCAAACTATTCACTCTTCTGCTATGTATTTGTTTGGGGATTCAAATCCTTCTTTGTTCTTTCCACATGACCAGTATATTTCTTTAATGCCGGTCACTCTCTTGTATTGAGTCTATACTTATTTAAACTTGATCATATCCTTTCTTAAGTAAGCCATTCCCACTGCATTCAGCTTACTGTTATGTTTCTAAAAGTAACGGTAAAGTTTCCCCCCGCACATTTGTGCAGTCGTGTCCGACTCTAGGGGCCGGTGCTCATCTCCGTTTGTTAGCCAAAGAGCCAGCGTTGTCCGAAGACGCTTCCACGGTCATGTGGCTGGCATGACGCACACGGAACGCTGTTACCTACCCACTGAAGTGGTACCTATTCATCTACTTGCATTTGCATGCTTTCGAATTGCTAGGTTGGCAAGAGATGGAGCTAGTGCGGGAGCTCACTCCATTATGTTTCTACTAACATACAAATTCTCACTTCCATATAACAAAGTGGGCAGAAGTGTGTTCTTATACACAACAATTTTTGCTTCATTTGACAAACATTCCTTCCTCACAACAGAATATATACTACCCACTACCCTTCCTCCAGCATTTGCCTACCTTAAACTTTCTCCATTATCTTTAGCAAATATTCTACTAATGTACCCAAATGCATCTACTTTCTCTAGTATTTCACCATTTATATATAATTTGCAGTCATCCGATCCATTTTCTCTGTCAAACACAACTACCTTGGTCTTTGATACATTCATTTTCATTTTCATATTCCTTTTTACATCTTACATTCTAATATTTTTTTGCAAATCATTTGGGTCCTTTGTCAACAATACTACATCTGCATACAAAAGTATTCAATCATGTCCATAACAGACTGCAAATATTCCATATACTTTATCATAAATATATTACTGCTCTTATTGAATTCAGAAACCAACCTTCAATTCCATAGCCATGTAAAACATTCCATAATTCATGCCTATTCACACTTTATTATATGCTTTTTCCAAATCAAGTAAAGTTATAATTAATGTTCTTTCTCACTTTCATACATTTCTCAATGACACCCTCAAGAGCAAAAATCTGATCTGCCTGGCATAAACATAGAGTTGCTGAATATCATCTCTTGGAATTGAACCAAACATCTGTCCAGGCACATTTAATGTACTAATCCCCCTGAATTATTTTTGCATTCAAGCTTGTTATCATTTCCTTTGTATATGGGAAAAATAATGGGCTACTTCAAATTGTTAGGACAAGTGCAGTCTTCACACACATGTTAACCAACTTGCACACACACTCCATAAATAACTCATATCCATATTTTAACACTGTGGTAGGAATACCATCTATGCCTGCAGCCTTATCATTTTTCAACAATCTCAGAGCATTTAGTGCTTCCTTTTCATTATTTTTTTTCCCTTGGACACGAAAGTTTATAGTTTTGTTTTCAATTCCACTCTTCAACATATCACCACCCAGAGTCCCCGCTGGAAATGGGGGGAGATGGGCAGTGATATAAGTTAGAAATATAAATAAATAAATAAATAAATAAATAAATAAATAAATAAATAAATAAAATGTCACTAATATTCCATACAGATTTCTAAAACAGTCCTTCCACCATTCTTTCACTTCACTTTCATCCCAAACCATCCCATCACTTTTATTCTTAACTCCATTTATTCTGCTTGTTTGCCACTGCTCCTTGTTTAGACCTCTTCACCCATTTCCAAACCAATGTTTAATGTAATTAAAATGTCCATACTCCAGGAAATAAAGCCAGACTGCTCACTTGAGGGAATGATATTAAAGGCAAAACTGAGGTACTTTGGCCACATAATGAGAAGACAGGATACCCTGGAGAAGATGCTGGTGCCAGGGAAAGTACCAATCGAAGAGAATATTTGTAGCTCAGGGTTGAACTGTGGAGTCCTTGGTGCTCTCTGAGCCTTGTTGTTTTTTTCTGGACGTTTCATTGCGTGGGTATCCATTTTGCTGGAAGTTGCTATATAAGTGGTCTGTTTCCTTTTTCTGGTGTTCTGGGTTGCTGCAGTGCATTTGTGCTTGTCTAAATAGTGTTCTTACACAGCTCCTCTTGTGGGAGGTTGGGTTATTGCTTTGGTAGTGGAGCACATGGTTGTTGTGGGTAGATTTCTGGTAGACTTGTGTTTCCAGAATGCCATCGTTTCCTCTACTGATGAGGATGTCCAAGAAGGGTAGTGTGTTGTTGTTTTCTTCTTCCCTTGTGAACTTTATTCCTTTGAAGATGTTGTTGATGGTTTCATCTGTTTCCTCCAGTTGTTCCTTTTTTATTATGACAAAGGTGTCATCTACATACCGGATCCATACTTTGGGTTGTATGAGTGGGAGTGCTATCCTTTCTAGACATTGCATTACAATCTCTGCTATGAGTCCTGAGAGTTGTGATCCCACAGGTGTTCCTTTGATTTGTTGGTATATTTGTCCATCAAACTGAAAGTAGGTGGTGAGGCAGAGGTTGATGAGGTCCATGATTCTGGTTATTTTGATCTTAGTGTATCTGGTTAGGTCAGGTGTGTTGCATATAACTGCTGCCATGGATTCAATTGCTAGTGCTTGGTATATGGATGTAAAGAGTGCAGTGATATCAAATGACACCATAATTTGATCTTCATCTATTTTTAGGTCTTTGATTTTCTGGAGGCACTGTAGTGGAGAGTTGATAGAATATTCACTCTCCTCTGTGAGATGCCCAAGTTTTCTTGTAAGTTTTTTAGCTATGTTGTATGTGGGGGTCCCTGGTAACAATACAATTGGATGGAGCAGTATGTCAGGCATGTGTATTTTGGGGCATCCGTAGAAGCGTGGGATGTTGGGTCCACTGCTTTTCATCTGCCTCTGTTCTTCTTTTGTGGTTTGACCTTTCTTGGTTAGGTTGTTGAGGATTCTTTTGACCTGGTTGTCCAGTTTCTCTATCGGATTGGTGTTTAGTGGGGTGTAGGTTTCTTTGTCCTCAAGTAAGTCTTTGGCTTTTTGTTAAAATTGTGACCTCTCCATAATGAGAGTGGTGCGGCCTTTGTCTTCTAGGAGAATGATGATAGTTTGGTCCATCTTTAGGTTTTGGAGTGCTGCTCTGTCCTCTGCTTTCAGTTGGTTCTGTTTCCATGTCCTTCTGGTTTGTGGTATGATCTGTCTTACATTCTCTTGGGTTTCTGTAGTAAGTCCTGTAGTTTTCAATGCTGCTTCTAAAGCTGCAAAGAATTCTAATTTGTTCACATCCTCTGTGTTGTAATTGAGGCCTCTCTGTAGGATATTGTGTTCTGCAGTGGATAATGGGCGGCTGGACATGTTGACCACCCATTCTGGTTCTGGTACTTCTTTGTTTCTGGGGTTTAACTTAAGTAGTTTTGTTTGGAGTTTAGCTTTCCATTTTTCTGTTTGTCTCATTGATGTGGTCTTGATGGTAGTAGTCAGCATGTTGATTTGTTCAAGGGTCATAGTCTGTTCTAGTTGTTCCTTGAGGCTGTCTATTGTGTGTTGATATTTGTTTAATCTGAGGTGGGCGTCCACAATCATTAGCCATATCATTTTTCAGCCACTTTGTTGTGCTATCTTCCACCCAGCTGTGCAGTTTATTTGAGGTTTGTATCTGACACTGGTGGGCAGGGCATGCTGTCGTAGGCATTCATGCAAAAGACCCAGTAACCCAAGAAGAAAAAACAAGTTATCTACAACATACAGTGTAAGGACTGTAGCAGCCACTATGTAGGACAGACAGGCAGAAGACTAGCAGAGCGCATCCACGAACACCAACTAGTAGTCAGAAGACACAATGAAAACTCCTTAATCTCACAACACATGGACAGACTCAACCATGCTTTCAACTGGAAAACTGTGAGCATCTTAAACCAAACCAAATCCAAAAATGCTAGAGAATTCCTGGAAGCTTGGCACTCAGACAAAGCAGCCATCAACAGACACATAGAGATAAACAACATTTACATACCATTCATAAGAGACAATAGAAAAGCCAGAAGACCAGAACACCTCCTTGCCAGTAATCATCACCCAGATATGCAAAGATTAACACCAGGATTAGTACCAGAGGAACAATCAAATAGCACAATATACACTAATCAAGGAACTATTAACTCAGTCAATCAACCAAGCAGCAAACAACAGCCCAATCAAGGAACTACTAAGGGGAGAAGAGCACCTCCACCAACACAAGCAGGACAAGCCATGGTATATAAACAGAGAGCAAGTCCCACTCCCTTTTTGCACTGAAGTTGTTGCCTAGTCTGGCAATGAAACATCTGGAAGAAAACAACAAGGCTCAGAGAGCACCAAGGACTCCACAGCTAGGGAAAGTGGAAGGCAAAAGGAAGAGGGGCTGACCAAGGGCAAGATGGATGGATGATATTCTGGAGGTGACGGACTCGACCTTGGGGGAGCTGGGGGTGGCTATGGCCAACAGGAAGCTCTGGCGTGGTTTGGTCCATGAAGTCACGAAGAGTCGGAAGCAACTGAATGAACAGACAACAAAAATTCTTTGTCGAGGCGTGCGGATGGAGCGGCCTGCTTCTCTCTCCTAGGCACCAGTGATCCACGTACTATGCAGTAAATAGACTCCAAACAGAAGTTATAACAAATATCCTATTTACTTATATACATACGTATTTACAGACCACTTCCACAGGTAACAAAATGATATACCAATGATACAGCATTTACGAGGTAAAATGGGAATAATGGGAAATGAGAATGTCTCTGCTTATATAGTGAAACTGACCAATCACATTATAGGTCACTCTCGTTATTCACCACACCCAACTTAACTCTAAGCACCTGTTGTATGAGTCACACACTGACACATCATTCCTACAACAATGGCTGCTAATTGGGTGACTGTGCAGAATATTTCCCCTTTCACCTAAATATCAAGCCTCTCAATATAATTTATATCTAGCTGTAAATTCCTGGGTTTATCAAACCCCAACACCCCTTCAATTTACAATAGATATTACATTCAATTGTACAGAATAGAAGACATACACATTTGAGATATACACATCCTATGTCTATCTATGCTTAGAGGCTTTGTCATCACATCTGCTACATTACATTCAGATGGACAATATTGCAAATCTATCAGATACTCCTTAACAGCATTCCTAACATTATGATACTTGATATCAACATGTTTGCTCCTTGCTCTGATCTTATCACTCTTTGCAATCTGTATACATGCCTCACTATCATCGTATACACATATAGGCCCCTCAATTGTTATATTTACATCCATTAACAATTGCCTATACCAAATTAATTCTGAACATAAATCAGATAATGCTGCATACTCCGCCTCTGCAGTTGACACAACGACTGAACTTTGTTTACGAGACTTCCACCCAATTAAAGTGTTACCAAACATTATTATCAACCCTGTCATTGATTTTCTATCATGTACATCATTACCCCAATCACTATCTACATAGCATTTCAATTTCAATGGCTTACATGGTTTTATCAATAAACATTTATCAATAGTCCCCTTCAGATACCTAAACACACGTTTGATACCTTGCCAATGCCTCTGAGTAGGTTTGGTTACATATCTACTCAGAACATTTACTGCGTTCCCGATATCAGGACGCGACCATTGTGCTATATACAATAAACTTCCAATTATTGAATGATAGTGTTCTTGATCACATGAAGTTTGGTCATCATCTCCAGTCTCTGTTTTAACAAAATCTGTTGTCATCGGGGTTGAAACTTCTTTACACTGTTCCATATTGTTCTCTCTTAGCAGTGCTTCAATTTTCTTCCGCTGCTCTAGAACATAACCCCCATCAACCTTCTGAATACCCACCCCTAGGTAATTCTTAATTTCTCCCAGATCTTTGACATCAAAATTGTTGTTTCAGATTTTCAGTAAATTCAATTACCCTGCTTTGATCTTTCGCTATAAAACACAAATTGTCTACAAAAGTCAAAAGCAAAATCTGTTCATCATTTTCACATTGCTTTACATACAGACATGGGTCAGCTAAACTACACTTGAATCCCATTCTTTGTAATTCCTTATCTAAAGTTAGATTCCAGCAACGTGCTGACTGCTTGAGTCCATACAATGCTTTCTGCATCTTGTATACTCTTCCTGCAATCTTTGATTCATACCCTGGGGCTTCAATCATATAGATCTCTTCATCCAAATCAGCATGCAAATATGCTGTTGTGATATCATAATGGTGTACTACACAATTCCCAGCTGCTGCCATTGATAAGGCAAACCTAAATGTCTCCCCCCTTAGCGTTGGTGCAAAAACTTCATCATAAGTCTGATTCTTTATCTGGGGAAATCCTTGTGCTACCAACCTAGCCTTATACTGAATATCACCATTCACTAAGGTTTTCTTCTTATACACCCATCTACAGCCTACTGCTCTATGCCCCTCAGGCAGCCTAGTAGGTTTGAAAACCTTACGAGAATTAATGGCTTTCATTTCCACATCCATAGCAGCTTTCCATCTACTCTGCTCGTGTTGTGGCAACTCCAATACGTCCCTGTAACTACGAGGTTCATAATCAATAAAACACACTTTTACATCACCTGGTGAATAACGTTGAGGTGGTATGCCCTTGTTAACTCTCTCAGATCTGCGCAACACTGTAGCATCCTGCATCATTGGCACACTAGGAGTTAATTCCTCTTCCTTCTTAATCACATCAGTGGCCTCTCTCTGCTCTGAAAACTCAAAACGTCCCTGACTAGGAAGATAAACTGCACTACTCCCGTGTAATCTCTGCCAATTGCTGTGCTCACAAAAACTTGCTGATCTAGAAATAACAACTTTCCTGCCATCAGTGAACCTATATCCCTTGGTCCCTGGCTCATACCCCACAAATGTCATCTTCTGTGCTTTTGCCTGTCCCTTCCTACGTACTTCCTTATGCACGTGAACATAGGCAGTGCACCCAAACACCTTCAAATGAGCTAATGGTGGCCTCTTGCCATATAACATATAATATGGAGTTTGGTTTACAGATACACTCCATAACCTGTTAATTAAATAATTAGCAGTTAATATTGCCTCTCCCCAGTATCCATGTGATAACCCTGAGTCAGCAATGAGTGAATCCTTTACTGTCTGCAATGCCAAATTCCTACGTTCAGCCACGCCATTCTCAGCTGAACTATGTGGGTTAGTTCTCCTATGCACAATGCCCCTTCTACCGAGCCATTGTTGAAAACTCCCACTCAGAAACTCTGTACCCCGGTCAGTTTGTAAACTACACACCTTTGTGCTATATCTACGTTCCACAAACTGTACCCGGTTTCTAAACTTTTCAAATGTTTGACTTTTAGCTTTCAATAGGTAACAGAACCCAAATCTGGTGAAATCATCTACAATGACTAAAATATATTTAGCACCCCCTATTGTAGCTGGTAGTGGACCAATTAAGTCAGCGTGAACTAATTCAAAACATTTATGTGACTTCCTATCACTGAATTTGCTCACAGGAAATACTTTTGATTTTGCAACCTTACAAGCTGTACAATCCAAATACACTTGGCACCTTTTCAATTCCATTCCAGAACTTGCTTCTGACATCTTTTCAATCACTTTGAAACTCAGATGCCCAAGCCTTCTATGCCATAGGTGCTCACATGGATCATGTGTTGACTTATTAATTGTGGCTACATGATGGTTGCTGCTTGTCCTGGTTTGAACTATTTCATAAAGACAGTTCTGCAAAATACCTTTGCCACAAACATTGTTATCTTTCATGACAATACATTCATTATTTCCAAACAGTACAGTATAACCCTGTTTATCCAATTGTGACACATTAATTATATTGTACTCCAGTTCAGGTACACACAACATTGATAATTCAATATTTAACCCTGGTACATACACTAATCCCTTACCAGTCACAGATGCAATGCTTCCATTAGCTAGAGTAACATGATCTCTATCAGCCTGCTTAAAACTCTTTTTTAAAAAATATATTTTATTGAATTTTAAATATACATAGATAAAAGGTTGAAAAGGAAAAAGAAATAGAAATACAAATCAAAGAAAGAAAGAAAAAAGTGTAGTAAAGTAACTAGAAAAAGAGAAAGATGAAACATAGAAATTAGAACTTCCGATTTATCTCTGGTCATAGTAATTTAAAAATAGTCTCTTACATGCTAGGTCTATATATAACATTGTAGAACATTTCCTGTCTAATATATCAATTTATATATATTTTAATCTTCAAAACCCCATATAAGCTTTACCCCTCCTGCATTTTGTAAGTAGTCCATTAATGGTTTCCACTCTTTAAGAAAATAATAATTTGTATTTTCTTTTAATAAACATGTCAATTTATCATTTTCTGCCATTTCCATTACTTTTAACATCCAGTCCTGTATTGTAGGTATAGTCTGATTTTTCCAATTTTGTGCATATATAAGTCTTGCTGCTGTAACCATATATTGCATAATTCTTGTAAATTTCTTTCCTATTTGTTCTTCTGTTATTCCCAATAAAAATAATTCTGGTTTATATGGAACTTGAATTTGTAAAATATTTTGCATCAATGAATGTATCTGAGTCCAAAATTTCTTAGCAATCTCACAAGTCCACCACATATGATAAAATGACCCCTCTTTTTTTACATTTCCAACATAAGTTGGATACATTCCCGTACATTTTAGCTAACTTTTGTGGGGTCATATACCATCTGTACATCATTTTATAGAAATTTTCCTTCAAGTTATAACACAAAGTAAATTTTAATCCTTTAGTCCACATATCTTCCCATTGTTGCATTTGAATATTATGACCAATATTTTTTGCCCATTTAATCATACAATCTTTAACTTGTTCCTCTACCATTTCACCTTTTAACAATAATTTATACATTTTGGCAATCAAATGGTCATCTGTCTCACATAGTTGTATCTCAAATTCCGATTTATTTTGTTCAAATTCAAGGTCTTTTTTGTCTGATTTAAATTTTTCTACAAGTTGCATATATGAAAGCCATTGGAAAGTATATCCTTCAGAGGCCAGTTCTTCTTTTGATTTAGTTTTATATTGTCCTTGTTCTTTTTTTAAAAGATCTTTGTAAGTCAACCATTTATCTTTAACTCTTACTTCTGTTCTATAAAATGCTTTTTGTGTAGAAATCCATGAAGGTCTTTTATAACATAAAATTAATTTATATTTATTCCAAATTCTTAATAAAGATCTTCTAATATAATGATTTTTAAAATCCACATTAACTTTCACTTTGTCGTACCACAAATATCCATGCCATCCATATCTTAATTCATGTCCCTCCAAATTCAATAATTTTTCATTTTTCAAAACTATCCATTCTTTTATCCATACCAAACAGCAAGCAGCATAATATAATTTCAGATCCGGTAAACCCAGTCCGCCTCTTTAGCCTGCTTAAAACTCTTAAACATCTGTCTGTTATTTCCTATATGCTGACAAGCCCCGCTGTCAAGTAAAAATGTTCCCTTTAAATCTTGTTCTACACTTGAACTAATTAAAGACAGCTGTGCAGCATCTCCCGGCTTGGAGATTTTCGGCTTGGCTTTCAGCTTCTGTTTCTTATCACAATCCCGCAACAAATGCTTTTGTGACCCACAGTTATAACATTTTCGCTTTACAAATAAAACATTGTTTTGCTTATCAGAACATTCCTTAACAAAAACACTGTTTTGTTTAGACCTAATTACATTAGAACACTGTTTTCTTCTTTGCTCTTCTTCCAAGAGCCTGCCAGATAAGTAGTTTATGGTCAAATCTTCCTCAGATAATGACCCGAAGCTAGTTGCTAAAGTATCCCATGTTTCATTTAGAGAACTGAGAATTATATACACTTTATTAGCTTCTGTAAACGGCATATCTCTCTGAGCCAACTCCTGAAACAAACTTGTCATATAATGCAGGTGATCCTTAATATTATCAGATACATCTAATCTGGCATGATAAAGTTCCCTTGTTAGCAAAACCTTACATAACGGCAAGCTTCTTAGATAAACATTCTTTAAAGCTTCCCAACCCTTATTGGCTAACTGACAGTCTCTGACATAACACAATTGGCTATCCTCCAGACATAAAATTATGCTTGCCAATGCTTTCTCATCCTGTAGAACAATGTCCTCATCATCCAGGTCTGGTTGCGTGCAAAGCACAATCTTCCAAAGACCTTCACGTCGAAGATACATTTCCATCTTATATGCCCATGACGAATAATTATTGTCATTCAGTCTTTCCAGAGGAAAACCTCCCCCGACTGCAGGCAACATCTTCACTGTGCTCATCTGTCTTCAGCCCCTTCTGGGCAGACACCAATGATTAAAGACACAGACCTTATCAGAATGTCCTCCAGCTGCAAAACAAGCGTAGGAGAAAAAAAAAACACATACACACAGGCACGGAACCTGTTAAAGCTCCAAATCACTCCAAATAGCCACACGACTCCTGGATAGGCTTCCAAAGCTTCCAGCTCACAGACTGCACACGATCCACCAATCCACAGCCAGTGCAAAACCTTCCATCGTCTATGGCTTCTCCGTCGCCTCTGGGCCCGTAACCTGTCGAGGCGTGCGGATGGAGCGGCCTGCTTCTCTCTCCTATGCACCAGTGATCCACGTACTATGCAGTAAATAGACTCCAAACAGAAGTTATAACAAATATCCTATTTACTTATATACATACGTATTTACAGACCACTTCCACAGGTAACAAAATGATACACCAACGATACAGCATTCACGAGGTAAAATGGGAATAATGGGAAATGAGAATGTCTCTGCTTATATAGTGAAACTGACCAATCACATTATAGGTCACTCTCGTTATTCACCACACCCAACTTAACTCTAAGCACCTGTTGTATGAGTCACACACTGACACATCATTCCTACAACAATGGCTGCTAATTGGGTGACTGTGCAGAATATTTCCCCTTTCACCTAAATATCAAGCCTCTCAATATAATTTATATCTAGCTGTAAATTCCTGGGTTTATCAAACCCCAACATTCTTTTTGTCATTGCCATCTTATTGATGTAAAATGATCCTGATGGTAGGAGGAATTAACTTCCATGTATGAGAGTGGTAGGCAATCAAGAGTCTGCTGGTTTTATATGATCTTGAAGAATAGTTATGCAAGAGCTTTTGTATATACTGTATGTTATCTAAATCAGTTCCAGCTTCTCTTCTTCCATTCCCTCCTCTTGTTTGTAATGTCACCAGTTAAGCATATGGACATACTGTCTCTCTCTCACACACACACATACCTGATTAAACAAAGCCAATGCCCTCCTGTTCTCTCTCTTCCAACAGTGCCTCCCCCATCCCTAAGCACAGAATGTCAACTGCAGTATTTATTCCTTCCACCACAACCCATCTCACGTTTAATTAAATGTGACTCAAAACTCTTTTACAACCTAATAAAAACATGATTACACCAAGCTGCCCAGTGCATTGGCTATAGGGTGGAAGAAGAGGTGCATGACCTGCAGTGTTTTGGCTCTCTGGAGCAGCTGTGCAGGATCAAATCTAGGACCTAGTATGATGCACCTCAGGAACCCTGGGAAGATCTGAGAGAAAAGATTGGTAGCTCCAAAATGAAGTCAAAGCCTATTTTTCTATAAGTCTAGGTACAGTCTATATTTCAACTAGAAAAGAATCTTTTAAATATCATAGTGATGCTCCAAATCTTCTTAAATCAGTCCAAAAGTTATAGAATATTTGGTCTCTTCCAATTACTTGAATAAGAGTCCAAAAATCAATAGTACCCTTATACTAGCACAACTAGATTACAGATATAAAGTTGCTTGTTATCTCCTTAACAAATAAGATAGTAGTTCCCTGAAATCCTTAAATAAATGTCACATTCAAAACATGCAAGGAAAAAAGCCTGGCATAAATAATATTTACATGATTTAGCCATTTTACTTCTTCATTCATATTTTATTGTTGATATCAATGCCTTAACATGGTATAATTTGTTTTACTATGTATAATATACAACAGGAGCAGAATAGCAGGATCTTGCTTAATAATACACACCTGGAATGTTGATCATGTTTACTGTACCAAGAAAGCAACTTTTTTCGTAATTTGCAATCCAATAGGTAATAAACAACAGTTGTAATTTGCTACACTGATATAAATCATAACATCTTTTTACTAGATTTCTTATCTATGATGAGAAAATAAAATATTCTATAAGGAATTTTTTTTTATTTAAAATGCAAGTACTGATTGCTTCATTTTGTACCAACTGAAGCTTTGAACTATCGCATTTTATTTTTTAGCCTCAAACAGAAAACATTGCAATAATCTAGTAAGGGTGTAACTAGTAGACTCAAGAAGATACTTTACACCTCACAAGCAATGTAATTTGCTTTGTCAAGGAGTAGAGACAACAGGATTTGCCTCAGTACAGGTAGTCCTTGCTTAATAACCATTAGTTTAGTGATGGTTCAGACTTACGACGGTGCTGAAAAAACCAACTTACAACCAGTCCTCACAATTATGACCATTCCAGTGTCCCCACGGTCATCTGATCATGATTTGGGTGCTTGGCAACCGGTTTGCATTTATGACCATTGCAATGTCCCGTGGTCACGTGATCGCCATTGTCGGCCTTCCCGGCCAGCTTCTGGCAAGTAGAATCAGTGGGGAACCACGTGATTTGCTTAGCAACTACATTGCTCACTTAATGCCCACAGTGATTTGCTTAACAGCCACCACAAAAAAGGTCATAAAATTGGGTTGTATTCGCTTAATGACCGCTTCGCTTAGCAAGCAAAATTCCGGTCCCAATTGTGGTTGTTAAGCGAGGACCACCTGTAAGGGGCTTTGCGTTGCTTGGATGCTTTATCCAAGTAGCCAGAAAAAGGTATTGTACACATGCAGAAGTTTCTTCTAGCATTTGTGGATGAGACCCAGAAGCAACACAAAACAAAGCAATGCAGCTGTTTTGCTTTTATAAGTGGTAAGAGTGAGGGTGAGCTGACTTGCAAAAAAGGTTTTATACTCCTTTGTCAAAGTGAAGTACTCCTTCAAAGCTACTCTTAGCCAGAGCATGAAACAAAGTCTGTGGCCTCAGGTGGTGTTGGGACTGATCACGATAAATTCAGGAGGATCTGTGATATTGCTTTTTTTCAGGGTGATTATGCAGAACTGCTTCTACAGTTGTTTTTCAAACTAGCAAACTTCCCCATTCATATTTTACAAGCTTCCACCAAACTTGTTCAGCTTCAAACATCCCCCAACTGCTTCTTGACATTTAAGATCTTCCTGTGTACTGGTGGCAATAGCTCCATGAAGATCTTAGAAAGCAAAGAGATAGAAAGCCACCAAAAAACAAACATATGGCAATGATGTGAAACACAAATATCAATGTCTTCTGAGTTCACTCCATCAGGAAGACTGAAGTAATCCTTTTCCTTCCCAGTCCATTTAAATATATATATAAAAATCCCCTTCTCACCTCTGGGTGGTATGTGTCTTCCTCAACCTTGGGTCCTCTACCAGAGGCCTGGGAGTTTGGGGGTTCTGTGCAGTATCTTAGCTGTTCCTAGCACTGCACTCTTCTGGACAGAGAGCTCTGGTGTTGTTCCTGGGATCTGTTGGAGCCACTCTCCCAGCTTAGGAGTCACAGCCCCGAGTACTCCTACCACCACTGGGACCACTTTGGCCTTCACTTTCCACATCCTCTCTAGTTCCTCCTTCAGGTCCTGGTAGTTCTCCAGCTTCTCATACTCCTTCTTCCTGATGTTGCTGTCACTACATCTATCACCACCACCGTCTTCTGGTCCTTGTCTACTACCACAATGCCTGGTTGACTGGCCAGTACCTGCCTCTCTGTCTAGATCTAGAAGTCCTACAGGATCTTAGCCCTGTCATTCTCCACGACCTTATGTGGAATCTCCCATCTGGACTTTGGAGGGTCTAGCCCATACACTGTGCAGATGTTCCTGTACACAATGCCAGCTACTTGGTTGTGCCATTCAGTGTATGTTGTTCCTGCCTGCATCTTACACCCTACTGCTATGTGTTGGACTGTCTCTGAGGCCTCTCTGCACAGTCTGCACCTTGAGTCCTGTCTAGTGTGGTAGACCCGTTTCTATGGATCGGGTGCTTAGTGCCTGTTCTTGTGCTGCTATGATCAGTGCCTCGGTGCTGTCTTTTTATTATTTAAATTTGTATGACCGCCCATCTCCTCTATACCAGGTTCAGCCCTTTCCAGCCACTGGTAGGATTTCCCAATGTCAGCCACCTCAGCTATCTGTCGATGGTACATCCCATGTAGGGTGTTGTCCTGCCATGGCACTTCCTCTGCTTGATCTTTCAAAATTTCAATCATATGAACACAGGCCAATTAAAATAAGATAGTCTCAAAGCCCATCTTTAAGCCCACCTGATTCTATAGCAAAATACATCCTAGCCACTGGCAAAGAGGCACTAACTCAATCAACATCATATTTATATTTATTCCCCTTCTCACCTCCATGGGTGGTATGTATCTTCCTCAACCTCAGGTCCTCTACCAGAGGCCTGGGAATTTGAGGGTTCTGCGCAGTATCTTAGCTGTTCCTAGCATTGCACTCTTCTGGACAGAGAGCTCTGATGTTGCTCCTGGGATCTGTTGGAGCCACTCTCCCAGCTTAGGAGTCACAGCCCTGAGTGCTCCTACCACCACTGGGACCACTTAGGGCTTCACTTTCCACATCCTCTCTAGTTCCTCCTTCAGGCCTTGGTACTTCTCCAGCTTCTCATACTCCTTCTTCCTGATGCTGCTGTCACTTGGCACTGCTACATCTATGTATGTATGTATGTATGTATGTATGTATGTATGTATGTCTCCAGCAAAGGAGATCGTTACCTTGTCGTGGTGCTGGAGCTTGAGCACCTCAATGAAACCATGAGCTAAACCGTGAAGGGACACCCAAGACGGGAAGGTCGTGGCAGAGAGGTCAGACTAAATACGATCCCTGGGGAAGGTAATGGCAACCCACCCCAGTATTCTTGCCATGAAAACTAAATGGATCAGTACAACCAAAGATATGTCGGCATACCATCGGAAGATGGGACTCCCAGGTCGGAAGATGGTCAAAATGCTACTGGGGAGGAACAGAGGATACGTTCAACTAGCCCCAGATGTGATGACGCAGCTAGCTCAAAGCCGAAAGGACGGCTAGCGGCCGACGGTGCTGGTGGTGAACGACAAATCCGATGTTCTAAAGATCAACACACCATAGGAACCTGGAATGTAAGATCTATGAGCCAGGGCAAATTGGATGTGGTTATTGGTGAGATGGCAAGATTAAATATAGACATTTTAGGTGTCAGTGAACTGAAATGGACTGGGATGGGCCACTTCACATCAGATGACCACCAGATCTACTACTGTGGACAAGAGGACCACAGAAGAAATGGAGTAGCCTTCATAATTAATAATAAAGTAGCTAAAGCAGTGCTTGGATACAATCCAAAAAACGATAGAATGATCTCAATTCGAATTCAGGGTAAGCCATTTAACATCACAGTGATCCAAATATACGCCCCAACCACAGATGCTGAAGAAGCAGAAGTAGATCAGTTCTATGAGGATCTGCAGCACCTACTAGATAATACACCAAAAAGAGATGTTATTTTCATTACAGGAGACTGGAATGCTAAGGTGGGTAGTCAGACGACACCTGGAATTACAGGCAAGCATGGTCTGGGAGAACAAAATGAAGCAGGACATAGGCTGATAGAATTTTGCCAAGACAACTCACTGTGCATAACAAACACTCTCTTCCAACAACCTAAAAGACGACTTTATACATGGACTTCACCAGATGGTCGACACCGAAATCAGATTGACTACATCCTTTGCAGCCAAAGGTGGCGGACATCTATACAGTCGGTAAAAACAAGACCTGGAGCTGACTGTAGTTCAGATCACGAACTTCTTATTGCAAAATTTAGAATCAGACTAAAGAGAATAGGGAAGACCCACAGATCAGTTAGATATGAGCTCACTAATATTCCTAATGAATATGCAGTGGAGGTGAAGAATAGATTTAAGGGACTAGATTTAGTAGATAGGGTCCCAGAAGAACTATGGACAGAAGTTCGCAACATTGTTCAGGAGGCGGAAACAACAAACATCCCAAAGAAAAAGAAAACCAAGAAGGCAAGATGGCTGTCTGCTGAGACACTGGAAGTAGCCCAAGAAAGAAGGAAAGCAAAAGGCAACAGTGATAGGGGGAGATATGCCCAATTAAATGCAAAATTCCAGAGGTTAGCCAGAAGAGATAAGGAATTATTTTTAAACAAGCAATGTGCGGAAGTGGAAGAAGACAATAGAATAGGAAGTACAAGAGACCTCTTCCAGAAAATTAGAAACATCGGAGGTAAATTCCAGGCAAAAATGGGTATGATCAAAAACAAAGATGGCAAGGACCTAACAGAAGCAGAAGAGATCAAGAAAAGGTGGCAAGAATATACGGAAGATCTGTATAGGAAGGATAATAATACTGGGGATAGCTTTGACGGTGTGGTCAGTGAGCTAGAGCCAGACATCCTGAAGAGTGAGGTTGAATGGGCCTTAAGAAGCATTGCTAATAACAAGGCAGCAGGAGACAACGGTATCCCAGCTGAACTGTTTAAAATCTTGCAAGATGATGCTGTGTAGGTGATGCATGCCATATGCCAGCAAATTTGGAAAACACAATAATGGCCATCAGATTGGAAAAAATCAACTTATATCCCCATACCAAAAATGGAAGCACTAAAGAATGTTCAAACTATCGAACAGTGGCACTAATTTCACATGCCAGTAAAGTAATGCTGAAGATCTTGCAAGGTAGACTCCAGCAATTCATGGAGCGAGAATTGCCAGATGTACAAGCTGGGTTTAGAAAAGGCAGAGGAACTAGAGACCAAATTGCCAATATCCGCTGGATAATGGAGAAAGCCAGGGAGTTTAAGAAAAACATCTATTTCTGTTTTATTAACTATTCTAAAGCCTTTGACTGTGTGGATCATAACAAATTGTGGCAAGTTCTTGGTGGTATGGGGATACCAAGTCATCTTGTCTGCCTCCTGAGGAATCTGTATAACGACCAAGTAGCAACGGTAAGAACAGAGCACGGAACAACGGACTGGTTTAAGATTGGGAAAGGAGTACGGCAGGGTTGTATACTCTCACCCTACCTATTCAACCTGTACGCAGAACACATCATGCGACATGCTGGGCTTGAGGAATCCAAGGCTGGAGTTAAAATCGCTGGAAGAAACATTAACAATCTCAGATTTGCAGATGATACCACTTTGATGGCTGAAAGCGAGGAGGAGTTGAGGAGCCTTATGACCAAGGTGAAAGAAGAAAGTGCAATAGCTGGGCTGCAGTTAAACCTCAAAAAAACCAAGATTATGGCAACGAGCTTGATTGATGACTGGCAAATAGAGGGAGAAAAAGTGGAGGCCGTGACAGACTTTGTATTTCTAGGCGCAAAGATTACTGCAGACGCTGACTGCAGCCAGGAAATCAGAAGACGTCTACTTCTTGGGAGGAGAGCAATGGCAAATCTTGATAAAATAGTTAAGAGCAGAGACATCACACTGACAACAAAGGTCCGCATAGTTAAAGCAATGGTATTCCCTGTAGTAACCTATGGCTGTGAGAGCTGGACCATAAGGAAGGCTGAGCGAAGGAAGATAGATGCTTTTGAACTGTGGTGCTGGAGGAAAATTCTGAGAGTGCCTTGGACTGCAAGAAGATCAAACCAGTCCATACTCCAGGAAATCAAGCCAGACTGCTCACTTGAGGGAATGATATTAAAGGCAAAACTGAAGTACTTTGGCCACATAATGAGAAGACAGGATACCCTGGAGAAGAAGCTGATGCTAGGAAAAGTGGAAGGCAAAAGGAAGAGGGGCCGACCAAGGGCAAGATGGATGGATGGTATTCTGGAGGTGACGGACTCAACCATTAGGGAGCTGGGGATGGTGACGGCCGACAGGAAGCTCTGGCGTGGGCTGGTCCATGAAGTCACGAAGAGTCGGAAACGACTGAACGAATAAACAACAACAAATGTATGTATGTACACACACACATACATACAAATTTACAAATAAATATACAAATATACAACTATACAAATACATATATTCATATTCAGTTTGGATGCCATCTGACTCCAAATTGGGCAGTTCACAACAATAAAATAACATAACAACAAAATATATAACATTAACCAAAACAAGTATAAAAATTAGGGTGGAAGCTATATGGATCTAAGGGGGACCTCATTCCAGAGGGCAGGTACCACTACAGAGAAGGTACATTTCCTGGGTCCCAAAATATGACACCGTTTAACCAAGGAGACCCAAAATACACCAATTCTACCAGATCATATCAGATGGATGGAAGCTGCTGAAGACAGGTAGTCCCACAAATAGCCACGCCCTGTGCCACGTAGGCCTTTATAGGTGATCACTAGAACCTTGAAGTGCACCCAGAAGCACACTGGCAACCAGTGCAGCTCATGGAGCAAAGAAGTCACATGGGTGTGCCGAGGTAAGCCCATCATTGCTTGCTCTGCCTTATTCTGGACAATTGAAGCTTCCGAGTAGTAAGATATTCCAAAAGGATGCCTTGATTGGCAGTTAAGGATACCAGAGAGATCTGAATTAACCACATTTCCATTATTATATTGATCAGAACATAGTTACCTTTCCTGAATCCACACTTTTCAGATGTAATTCTTAACTCAAAAATTACATATAAAACATAGATATTAGGCAAAATTCACATTAAAATACATGGGCTAAGGAAAATAATTTTAAAAAAATGTATGTTAAGAGAAAATTACTTATTTTCTTTCCTAATTTGAATTATATATCTACATTATATCCCAATGTAGCTAATGTACCAAGCATAATGTAGCTAATGTCTTCTCCATTTTCCCCCCATACCCAACAAACCTGTACTAAGAGAGAGTGACTGGTCCAAAGACATCCAGTGAGTGAGATGTTGAAGCTGGCTTTGAATGGCCTTGGAAGTGGGATGTTTCAGTTTTAATGACAACTCCAGTCCTGTAATATGCATTTTAATGAATCAGCAAATGATTTCAGAACACCAATTTTACTCAAAGGACCACTTTTCACTAATTTCAACAAGTAGTTCTGTTATTATCACCATTTTATATGTTTTCTTGGCTTTCAAAATATTTTATTCCAGCATTAAATCTTGAACACAATGAGTAATATTGATCAGTCTTTCCATTATGTTGACAGAGTGGCAGTTCAAAAGTAGAGAGCAAGATTGTAAATCTAGGGTGGCATTGTCTTTGCATCATAGAAGAGTAATCTTGTTTGCTATATCCAAGCTTGATGGATCCATATTATTCATACAATGATGGAATCCATATTTTTGTTATATAATTCAGAATCACATTATACCCTTTGAACCATATTTCTCTTTCCAAGGTTTCAGAATTTTACAAAAGAAAAAGATTCTGGACAAGATTATAGTGAAAGCAAGGCAAGGGGGTAAAACCTTGAAGAGCAGAAGAGATGTAATTTTTACCTGCAAAAAGACAAGGAGGAGAGTTATAGTATTTACTTACTTACTTACTTACTTACTTACTTACTTACTTACTTACTTACTTATCATATTGCCAACCTAGCAATTCGAAAGCATGCAAATGCAAGTAGATAAATACAGTAGGTACCACTTCTGTGGGAAGGTAAGAGCGTTCTGCATGCGCTGGCTCTTCGGCTAAGAAACAGAGATGAGCATTGCCCCCTAGAGTCGGAAACGACTGTGCAGGGGAAAACCTTTACCTTTTACTATTTACCGCCCATCTCATGTACGTCTCTGGGTGGTTTACAGACAATAAAATAGCATCACTAAAATAATACAGAATAAATATGAGTATAGATCTATATAAATATAAATATAAAAACAATACAGAATATAAAATTTAAAATTTAATGTTCAAGATAGTGGTAAAGAACTTCTCATTGGCCCCATTAAGGAGCCAACCACCCCCATGAATGGCTATCCCCCTCCCTCCCCAAGCACGGTGGCACAACCAGGTCTTCAATCCCTTCTGGAAGGATGGGAGAATGGGGGCCTGCCTTACCTCCGAGGGTAGCTTATTCCAAAGGGTGGGTGCCACAGCAGAGAAGGCCCTCCTCCTGGACCCTGCCAATCGGCACTCGCTCATGGACAGTAACATGCCCTCTCTGCTTGACTGGGTGGGATGGGTCAATATAACGAAGGTGAGGCAGTCCCACAGGTAACCTGGTCCCATGCCATGTAGGGCTTTAAAGGTGATAACCAACACCTTGAATTGGACCCGGAAGCAAACCGGCACCCAATGCAGCTCGCGCAGCAATGGTGTTATATGAGCTCTCATTGGGGCTCCCAAAACTGCTCATGCAGCCGCATTCTGAACTAGTTGTAGCTTCCGGATACTCTTCAAGGGTAGCCCCATGTAGAGTGCATTGCAGTAGTCTATATGGGAGATGACTAGGGCATGAGTGACTGACCTAGGTGGTTCCCTGCTATGAACAACAAAAATTAATGTATGGGTGCTGGAACAACTGGGCTGTGAAACTTGTTGCCTTCTGAGGGCATGGATCAAGGATGGTCTACGGCTACTCACTGCCAAACATCTCTTCTTGCTAAAATGATACTACAAGAGCAGATACAAGCATATCACCTTGGCTTTGAAGCTTTTGGGAAAAGACCCTAAAGAACTGACAAGCTAAGGTGGTATTCTTATCCATTCTTCCAGTCCATTGGAAAGGACTGGAAAGAGAAAGAAAAATCCTGTGAGTGAAAGCCTGGCTAGCAAAATAACATCAACAGGAGATATTTGGTTTCTGAGATTATATTTACCTTGTTCACGGACTACTGTGAAAAGATGCTACATCTAGCCTATTCTGGCTAGTAAAGTACTCCAAGGAGGTGACATGTAGCTAGGTTCAAACAATGGTAAATGCTTCTCTGTGGAAGGGGGCAGTTCTCTCTGCCTTAAAGGAGGCAGTGGCTCACACATACCCCTCCTCAAGAGGTCACTGCTGGAATTGTCTGTACCAGACAATTTTCATCCAATCTCTAACCTTCCTTTTGGGGAAAGGTTCTTGAAAAGATTAAAAAACCAAGATTATGGCAACCATCTTGATTGATAACTGGCAGACAGAGGGAGAAAAGGTGGAGGCAATGACAGCCTTTGTATTTCTAGGTGCAAAGATTACTGCAGACGCTGACTGCAGCCAGGAAATCAGAAGACGTCTACTTCTTGGGAGGAGAGCAATGGCAAATCTTGATAAAATAGTTAAGAGCAGAGACATCACACTGACAACAAAGGTCCGCATAGTCAAAGCAATGGTATTCCCCATAGTAACCTATGGCTGCAAGAGCTGGACCATAAGGAAAGCTGAGCGAAGGAAGATAGATGCTTTTGAACTGTGGTGTTGGAGGAAAATTCTGAGAGTGCCTTGGACTGCAAGAAGATCAAACCAGTCCATACTCCAGGAAATAAAGCCAGACTGCTCACTTTAGGGAATGATATTAAAGGCAAAACTGAAGTACTTTGGCTGCATAATGAGAAGACAGGATACCCTGGAGAAGATGCTGATGCTAGGGAAAGTGAAAGGCAAAAGGAAGAGGGGCCGACCAAGGGCAAGATGGATGGATGATGTTCTGGAGGTGACGGACTTGACCTTGGGGGAGCTGGGGGTGGCAACGGCTGACAGGAAGCTCTGGTGTGGGCTGGTCCATGAAGTCACGAAGAGTCAAAAGTGACTGAACAAATAAACAACAACAAAAACCTCAAAGGGCTCTGGATTAACTGGACCCATTGCACTCAGGTTTCAGGCTGGGATATAGCACCAAGATGGCATTGATCACACTTGTGGGTGATCCCAGGAGGGCTGAGAATAGACACAGTGTACTAATCTTGGCCCTCCTTGATTTCTTAACAGTTTCACTGGATAGATGGGCAGCCATATAAATTGGATAAATAAAAAAATAATAAAGTATTTGACAAAGTACCCCATGGCATTCTGATTAACCAGGTAGTTAAATGTGGATAATTAAATTGGAAGAAAATGTGCAAACCAGCTATATATCCCCTTAATTTTTAAACCACCGATATCTTACTCATCAAACTGGAGTGAGACATTCAGGCCACAGTTTCAGTCCTAGGGCTGGTACTCTTCAATATTTTCATTAGTGATTTACACAAATAAGTTGAAGTTGCAGATGGCACAAAATTGGGTGGAATACTGTAGCTGATGCCACCAGAAACATTTTTTTTTAAAAAAAAATCTTGATAGATTAGAGAAGTGGGCTGAAAATTACAGAATTAAATTTAATAAAGAGAAATGCAAAATTCATTTAGGCAAAACAACCACAACAATACAAATGAACAGGTATAGGATGAGGTTGTTTGTACAAATGATTACAAATTAATCATCAGTCAGGAGTGCGATATGCCTATTAGAAAGACAAATGCAATTTTAGGATTTATCAGTAAACATATAGATTCCAAAACACAAGAAGTGCTACTTCCATTATATTGCACGTTGTTCAGACCCCACTCAAGTTCTGTGTCCATCTCTGGGCCCCTTCCTCAAGAAAGATTCAGTCATTCAGAGAAGCACAAAGAATGGCAACAAGAATATCTCTGGACTGGAGACAAAGTCTTCTAAGGAAAGGCAGAGGGGACTAAGTATGTTTGGACTCATGAAAACCTGACCGAGAAGAGATATGATTTCACTTTTCAAGTACTGAAGAAGGGCCATACACCAGCAGTCAGGTCTGTTCTCTATCATCCTGCAGTGCAAGTCACAGAATATTGATTTTAAGTTATAGAAAGGCATATTCTGATAGAATATTAGAAAAAAAATGTACTAGCAGTAAGAACATTTGACAGAGGAAAGGTGTTCACGTTCCCTTTACAGGATGTGTTCAAACAGAGATCAGAGATGCTTTAAGTTGGTTTCTCTGCTGGGCTGAGGCAGAATCAACAGCATGGAGAATAAACGCTCTGCAAGGCATCAGGGTGGCTATGACCTTCTGAGGGCTCCGTGTGTTTTGCTCTCAGATAAATAAAAATTACTATAATACACGATAGCCCTCAATGAAGGCACTATTTGTCAGTCCTTCCACATCTGCCTGCCCTTTTAAACTTAAATTTCTGAGCTGTCACACAACTCCTTAGGGGCATATTGAACTGTGTAGCTGAACAAATAAACAAACATGTTTACTGTCAAAACCACCAGCATAGAACACTTATTATAAGCATGATAGAGAATTGGGATAAACACAGGAAAGAATACAAACACACACATACACACACCTTTAGCAGCTAAAGGGGACTAGGGTTCTTTAAAATTGGCAGAGGTATCTTATTTTAATCTGTGGGGAGTTTCCTGATGATGTCTTTCCTTGGGATTTCATTACAACATGGGAAGACAGGAGAACTGGATACCACTGGAAGGATGATTGCAAATTAAAGGACTGGACTCTTCTGCATATGCTTCAGTCATCTTGGAGGAATGGGACTCCATCCATAAGAACTTAGTAAAGTTCTGTCTCTCTTTTTTTGGAAAAACAATGACAGTTGATTTCCATCAAGTTAAATGAGAATGCTTAATTAAATTCAGAAGAAAACATGGCACAGCAATAGGCGCTCCCCTTGTGTGAGGCTTCTTCAAAATTGACATGACTGTGGAAGCTCCCTGCAGGGAAAAGTCACAGCTCAGTACAGCTTCTATAAACCTTTGGATCAAAAGTAGATTGTGTTCGAATTGTTAGAACATGAATACTTTGAAAACCTCTTAGATTCAGGATGGATGAGTGCTTCTTTTTCTCACTATTTTTCCCAAACATATTTTATAAGCATGTTCCTACCTGATCCAGAAACGATTTGATCATTAGATCATCACATCATGTCAACATGAATCTCAAACTCAACAACTGGCAAAACAGTCTGAACTCTTTACTGACCATGAGATGACTGACTTAAAGAGAGAGAGAGAAAAATATTAACATTTCATCTTATTCTCTCATCCAATTATGGAAGAAGAAGAATGTTCAAGCTCACTCTCCTTTCTTGAAATGAAATCGTAGACAGCCTTTGGCTATTTTTTCTGAAGAAAGCTTAGTAATTCTGGAAATAATAAATTAAAATTGAGCAAATCTGCATAACCTACAAAGTCCTGTAAACAACCACCCATAGTGGTACTGTTCCAGATACTTGACACCTATAAGCCTTTCTCAGCTTTTTCAGTCCTACACAAGCTAAAAAACAAAAGTCTGGAAAGTTGTGTCTGTAAGTATCAACATGCCCACCAGATTCCCAAACCTTGCCCCACCTCCCCCATCCAAATAAAACAAATAAAACATGATTGATCTTCCATAGATAACAAGTTATTGTCCTAACCTAGAGTATCATCCTGTCATGATTTTTTGGACAAGTTCAACTAGCCCCAGATGTGATGACGCAGCTAGCTCAAAGCCAAAAGGACGGCTAGCGGCCGACGGTGCTGGTGGTGAACGACAAATCCGATGTTCTAAAGAACAACACACCATAGGAACCTGAAATGTAAGATCTATGAGCCGGGGCAAATTGAATGAGGTTATTGGTGAGATGGCAAGATTAAATATAGACATTTTGGGTGTCAGTGAACTGAAATGGAATGGGCCACTTCATGTCAGATGACCACCAGATCTACTACTGTGGACAAGAGGACCACAGAAGAAATGGAGTAGCCTTCATAATTAATAATAAAGTGGCTAAAGCAGTGCTTGGATACAATCCAAAAAACGATAGAATGATCTCAATTCGAATTCAGGGTAAGCCATTTAACATCACAGTGATCCAAATATATGCCCCAACCACAGATGCTGAAGAAGCAGAAGTAGATCAGTTCTATGAGGATCTGCAGCACCTACTGGATAATACGCAAAAAAGAGATGCTATTTTCATTACAGGAGACTGGAATGATAAGGTGGGTAGTCAAACGACACCTGGAATTACAGGCAAGCATGGTCTGGGAGAACACAATGAAGCGGGACATAGGCTGATAGAATTTTGCCAAGACAACTCACTGTGCATAACAAACACTCTCTTCCAACAACCTAAAAGACGACTTTATACATGGACTTCACCAGATCGTCGACACCAAAATCAGATTGACTACATCCTTTGCAGCCAAAGGTGGTGGACATCTATACAGTCGATAAAAACAAGACCTGGAGCTGACTGTACTTCAGATCATGAACTTCTTATTGCAAAATTTAGAATCAGACTAAAGAGAATAGGGAAGACCCACAGATCAGTTAGATATGAGCTCACTAATATTCCTAAGGAATATGCAGTGGAGGTGAAGAATAGATTTAAGGGACTAGATTTAGTAGATAGGGTCCCAGAAGAACTATGGACAGAAGTTCGCAACATTGTTCAGGAGGCGGAAACAACAAACATCCCAAAGAAAAAGAAAACCAAGAAGGCAAGATGGCTGTCTGCTGAAACACTGGAAGTAGCCCAAGAAAGAAGGAAAGCAAAAGGCAACAGTGATAGGGGGAGATGTGCCCAATTAAATGCAAAATTCCAGAGGTTAGCCAGAAGAGATAAGGAATTATTTTTAAACAAGCAATGTGCGGAAGTGGAAGAAGACAATAGAATAGGAAGGACAAGAGACCTCTTCCAGAAAATTAGAAACATTGGAGGTAAATTCCAGGCAAAAATGGGTATGATCAAAAACAAAGATGGCAAGGACCTAACAGAAGCAGAAGAGATCAAGAAAAGGTGGCAAGAATATACGGAAGATCTGTATAGGAAGGATAATAATACTGGGGATAGCTTTGACGGTGTGGTCAGTGAGCTAGAGCCAGACATCCTGAAGAGTGAGGTTGAATGGGCCTTAAGAAGCATTGCTAATAACAAGGCAGCAGGAGACAACGGTATCCCAGCTGAACTGTTTAAAATCTTGCAAGATGATGCTGTGTAGGTGATGCATGCCATATGCCAGCAAATTTGGAAAACACAATAATGGCCATCAGATTGGAAAAAATCAACTTATATCCCCATACCAAAAATGGAAGCACTAAAGAATGTTCAAACTATCGAACAGTGGCACTAATTTCACATGCCAGTAAGGTAATGCTGAAGATCTGGCAAGGTAGACTCCAGCAATTCATGGAGCGAGAATTGCCAGATGTACAAGCTGGGTTTAGAAAAGGCAGAGGAACTAGAGACCAAATTGCCAATATCCGCTGGATAATGGAGAAAGCCAGGGAGTTTAAGAAAAACATCTATTTCTGTTTTATTAACTATTCTAAAGCCTTTGACTGTGTGGATCATAACAAATTGTGGCAAGTTCTTGGTGGTATGGGGATACCAAGTCATCTTGTCTGCCTCCTGAGGAATCTGTATAACGACCAAGTAGCAACGGTAAGAACAGAGCATGGAACAACGGAGTGGTTTAATATTGGGAAAGGAGTACGGCAGGGTTGTATACTCTCACCCTACCTATTCAACCTGTACGCAGAACACATCATGCGACATGCTGGGCTTGAGGAATCCAAGGCTGGAGTTAAAATTGCTGGAAGAAACATTAACAATCTCAGATATGCAGATGATACCACTTTGATGGCTGAAAGCGAGGAGGAGCTGAGGAGCCTTATGACGAAGGTGAAAGAAGAAAGTGCAAAAGCTGGGTTGCAGTTAAACCTCAAAAAAACCAAGATTATGGCAACCAGCTTGATTGATAACTGGCAAATAGAGGGAGAAAAAGTGGAGGCAGTGACAGACTTTGTATTTCTAGGCGCAAAGATTACTGCAGTTGCTGACTGCAGCCAGGAAATCAGAAGACGTCTACTTCTTGGGAGGAGAGCAATGGCAAATCTTGATAAAATAGTTAAGAGCAGAGACATCACACTGACAACAAAGGTCCGCATAGTTAAAGCAATGGTATTCCCTGTAGTAACCTATGGCTGTGAGAGCTGGACCATAAGAAGGCTGAGCGAAGGAAGATTGATGCTTTTGAACTGTGGTGTTGGAGGAAAACTCTGAGAGTGCCTTGGACTGCAAGAAGATCAAACCAGTCCATACTCCAGGAAATCAAGCCAGACTGCTCACTTGAGGGAATGATATTAAAGGGAAAACTGAAGTACTTTGACCACATAATGAGAAGACAGGATACCCTGGAGAAGAAGCTGATGCTAGGGAAAGTTGAAGGCAAAAGGAAGAGGGGCCGACCAAGGGCAAGATGGATGGATGATATTCTGGAGGTGACAGACTTGACCGTGGTGGAGCTGGGGGTGGTGACATCCGACAGGAAGCTCTGGCGTGGGCTGGTCCATGAAGCCACGAAGAGTCGGAAGCGACTGAATGAATAAACAACAAACATCTTGTCTTGTGATGAAATAGTCCTTTGAGTGAACATTTGAATGTGTGCATTTGGAAATCCAGTTTCAAGGAGAATGTAGTCTTTAAAATGGACTCACAGTAGTTCAAAGTCTACAATTTTGGCTAGACTTGGCTGTTGAAAGATCCCATAAAGCCCTGTATCCTGACTTATCTTTATAGATTGAGGAATGGTATACTCCTCAAAGTGGTATCCCCTTTGTCTTTCAATTTTCCCTCTACTCAAGTAGAATCTTTCTCCTCATGTATACTGCTCAAACGGAAATTCCATTGTTGGAATCATTAAAGATGGGATCCAGTTTCACAGTAGTTGTATTTAGCTAAAGTATCCTTGATGCAAAATTTCTGGTCTGCTGGATCAAGCTCTACTAGAGTCAGCCTATTCATGAATCGACTGCAGAAAGGCAAAATATAGCCACATTGATTTTCTACATCACGCTGCAGATTGAGTAGTCTGCATAGTGGTAAGTATTCATCGACAGTTTCCTACTATACAGGCCAATCTTGACCTCTCTATATCTTTCTTATCTATACTCTCGGCCTTCTAGCTGTCCCACTCTGAACTCTGTTTCTATGCGTAAGTGTTATTGCTGAAACTTTTTAAAAATATGTAACTATTTGATTGACAATTGAATGTCAGTGTAACAAACTTCTTCCACTTCCCTTATATTACATGCTAGTCCCTCAATAAATTGTAAATTATCACACCACTTCAGCCCACACTTCTTTCCCCACAGCCCATATTCCTTTCCCCCCATCTTTCTATTCTTGCTTGCATAAACACATGTTCAGCCTGCATCACAAAGATCCCTTAACAGGGTTTTTTTCCCTATGTATCAATTTCTTCACTCAAGAAAAGTCCAGCATACATCAAATTGTCTTGCATTAGGATTGTGCAAAGTTTCAATTCAGTCAGTTGTATCCTAAACTGAGCTGATTGAATAATTGAAACTGAATTTATTTGATTCAATGAGTTGATACATTTAGTACCTAAAAGCATAAATTTCCAAATCAAACTGATGAGTTTAATCTAATGTCAATCCTGATTTGACATTCCAAATTAAACTATTTTGATATTTCAAATTCAAACATAAATTGAAATGATTCAAAATTTTGAATGAAACTGACTATTCAGGTTGAATTTGCACACTCCCATTCCACACTGGAGCGATGAACCAATTCCCTGTGTGGGTTGCTTGTGGGTACTGCAATCAGCCAAATATTCCAGTCAGCACATTTAATATTTAATCATTTTATGAGTTGATAGAAGGGTGCCTAGCCTCTGTTTATGTGAAAATGAATTGTTGGATTTTCATTCTCCAAAAGGCAGCAATCCAAACCTAACTTTTTCCTTCTTCTGATGCATCTATTTGCTGCAGGCATTAAGCAGCAAATACCTAAACAAATGTCATGATTACACAGTATCAATATTGTACTATTACAATTTCACTGTAAGTACCAAGTAGATTGCAGAGTGATTACCCAGCAGTTTTTTAATCAAATGAGGGGAGGGGGAATCAGTTTAAGAGTTTTGGTGATTTGGCTAGAACAAGACTGCTTGCAGATCCAGGTGCTCCTTACATGCCACTAGAGGGCATGATGGTCCCAGCGAATGGCAGAATAAAAGTTCATATTGATGTACCAATTGAATTAGCTGTATTTTTCAGGGCTGTGAAGAACATTTTGCTTCATTTAAAACAGGAGAGATCTGTGTATTGTAACATTTCACAGATTAAAATAGAGGCACTCTTGTATAATGTCCTGATTCTCAGACACTGCCTGATGCTTCTACACTTACATGTTTTTAGTCTGCAGTCCTACAACCACTGACTTTGGAATAAGCTATATAGAATGGGATGGAAGTAACTTTTGAGTAGATATGTGAAGGATTGACTTGTAAAGGATCTTCTCTGCCTGACAGAATATGCTAAAGTCATTTACTCTGAAATAAATGCACTTGCCTAGTTTAAAAGTGAGGAGATTGTCTATTGTGCTGGATGCTGATATGCCTGTAGTAGCACAGTTCAGATTTGTTTATTTATTTGGCATTGAACTCCATCCTGATTCTGGCATTGTACAACCTAAGACAATTAAAAACAGAATAATGGAAAGAGCCTACAGAATAAATGTCCAGAAAAAGAACACCAACATCACAAAAACAAACATGCCACAAGGGGTCAATCAATTATTCTAGCCCAAGGCATGGGGAAACCTTGACCAGGTTTTAAGGAGTTGTTTAAATAGCATCAGGGGGGCACACACATCTCTAGGGTGACGTTGTTCCAGAGGGTAGTTACTGCGACAGAGAATTAACCCCCATCTTCTCAACAGGTGGTATGTACTATTTATTTATCCTGTGTACATACTATCACAATCTATTTAGACTCCCAGTGCTTTACAACAATAAAACAACTATATGAAACTAAAAATAGCACTATCACTGTGCAATAACTCAGATAGTGGCACCCATCATCCCTCAAAGGCTCTCCAGATAAACTCTGTTCTCACTCATTTCTGGAAGGCCACTAGATTAGGCACTAATCTAGCATCAAGGAGGATGTTCCATAGCATAGGAGTCACAACATTGTCTGTGAGCTCCTGACCCATTAACTGGTCAGTAGTGGGGAACCACTAGAAAATTTTGCTAGGGAACACAGACTAAGTGGGTCAGTTCCAGATGAAGAAGGTGGACTTGAAGGTATGTAGTTATACAGTTTTATAGGTTAAAACCAGAACTGTGAATTATACTCAGAAATCTATTGGTAACCAATCCATGGCCTGTGGCACAGGTGTCACATGGTTACAGCAATTTTCATTTAACAGCAAGCAGACTGATTCATTTTTCACCAACTGTAGTTTCCAAGTGGTCTTCAAAGACAGCCACGTGTAGAACATGTTGTAATAGTCAAATCAATAATGGTGTGAGTCACTATTGCCAGGGCCTCCCACTCAAGGTAAGGCTGTAACTGGCACAGCCAAAGCTGGGCAAACACCCCGCAATCACCAACTCTACCTGCCTATCTAGCAGTAGCTGTGAATCCAGGGAAACCCTCAAGTTGCAGACCACTTCACTTGGGGGAGTGCTACCCCATCCAGAGTTACAACCAGAGCTGAAAGAGAACCTTTCTGAAGAAACAACTCTATCTTGCTAAGATTCAACTTCAGACTGTTCCCCATTTGTATTCTAATAGCCTCCAAATACCAGGTCAAGACTTCCACAGCATCTCCAGCTTAGCACAAAGTAGAGATATAAAGCCATGCATCACCATCATATTATTTTTTTATTTAAAATTTATTTATTTAAAAGACTTGTATGGCCGCCCATCTTATGTGCCACAAGCAGCTTACAATACAATACTAAAAACCAAAGAAAGGCAAGAAAACAGATCCCAGCATCCTAAACAACTCCCCCCAACCCATCAACAATTACAGTCACAGTTATATGCACAAAGATGGTAAAATACAGAAATACCCACAATGGAAGAGTGGATTGTGAAGATGGCAGAACTTGCAGAAATGGCTAAATGGACTTGTTTGATTAGGGAAGGAGAAATAACTACTTTTATAAAAGACGGGAAACCCTTTATGGACTTTTTGCTGAAAATGGATAAAAATGAACTTGTCATTTCTGGTTAAATCTCTGATTAAAAAGGGCTGATCTCTGGTTAATCTCTGATTAAAAAGGACTGTATACGAGAAGAAGGGAACTATGTTATGTAATTTGGGAGGGCAGAAACAGTATTACTATATTTGTAACTGCTGCAAAGAAGATCAGAAGTTGCTTCTTTAAATATTTATTTTTTCTTTCTTTTTTATGTATCTATACTGTCATTCACTTTTTCTTCTATCTTTCTATCTTTCTTTCTTTCCTATCTTTCTTTTTATATCTTTTTCATTTTTCTACATTATTTTTTATTTTTCTGTAGGTTTTAACTTTGTAAAAAAATTATTCAATAAAAATTACACACACACATACACAAAATTATAGTCACTGGGCTTGTCTCACCCTATCCCAACACTTGTGGGAAGAACCACCTTTTTAAGGCATTCAAGGAGGAGACGTTCTATAAGGCGGGGGCTGCTACAGAAAAGGTAAGATTCCTGGGTCCTGCTGGATGACAGCATTTAAGGAAGGGAACCTAAAGCATGTTCACAGTATCCAACCTATTGGATACTGTAGACCGTGGAGGTAACCTCAGGAAGAAGCAGTCCTGAAAATAACCTGGCCATGTGCCACACAGGGCTTTAAAGATGATAACCAGCACCTTGAATTGCACCTGGGGGAAAAAAACCTGGGAACCAATGCAGCTTGCACAGCAGTGGTGTAATATGGGCAAACCGAGGGATGCCCAAAACCATGCGCTGCTGCAATCTGAACCAGTTGTTATTTTCAGATGGTCTTCAAGGGCAGCTCTATGTAGAGCATATTTCAGTAATCCAATTGGGAAGTGACCAAGGCATGAGTGATTGTGTGCAAGCCTCGCAGTCCAGGAATGGACACACAAGATAAATCTGTGCAAAGGCCCCCTAGCAGCTGCTCCTCCAACAGGAGCTGCAAGTCCAAGGGGACCTCCACATTGTTCACCAGCTCTGGGGAAGTGCTACCCAGCCAAGAGTCAAAGATGACACACCACCAACTCCAGGGTGGCCAAAAATCCAAGGTAACTCCAACTGTGAGTTGGAGCCAGTTAGTCCCCATCCAGACCCTCACAGCCTCCAATCAGCACTTAAATAGCATTGCCTGCTTGGTCAGAGGTGGAGATGTATAGCTGCGTATCATCAGCATATTGATGATACCACACTCCATGCTGTCAAATGACCTCACCCAACAGTTTCATGTAGATATTAAAGGGGAACATTGAGAGACCTGAACCCTGAGGCACTCCACATTGCAGAGGCCTAGGGTTAGACCCCTTCTCACCTCCCCACCAACACCAACTGGAACTGGCCATGGAGAAAGGAGGAGAACCACTACAAAACAGTACTGCCCAACTCCTAACCCCTGAAGCTGTCCCAGAAGGTTGATGCCACTGAAAAGCCATCAAGAAATCCAGGGGAGCTAGGTTGGTTGCACCACCTCCATCTGAGCCCTCCAGAAGTCATCCATAAACATGACCAATGCTGTTTTAGTATTGTAACCTGACCTGAACTCTGACTGAAAAGGGTCTAGATAATCTGCTTCAACCAGGGCCCTCTTAAGCTGAGTATCCACCATCCTCTCAACAACCTTCCCTAAAAAAGGAAGGTTGGAGACTGGAAGTTATTCAACACTGTCAGGTCCAAGGATGGCCTCTTCAAGGCAGTCAACACCACCCCTCCTCCAATGAGGCATTAATCACTGCTTGAGCCCAACCACATGCCAGCTCCCAGAAGGCTTTGACCAACCATGTTGGCCATGTTTGCAGCACTGAGGACCTTTTCTGCAAAGGACAAATAACCTTTCCCTGCAGTTTCATGTAGATATTCAAGAGCAGAAGCAAGAGAATCAGGGAAAGTCTTATGGTGCTGTTAACATTTCCACACTGAACAGTGAGGCAAAATATTATTCAGCCATCCAATAAAACCGAAGGTTTTATTCTATTTTATTGAACAGCTTAGAGAGACAACATCATAAATAGACAGTGATGATGATTAAAAAGAAAACTTCAGCAAAATCTGCAATTGAAACCTTTCCAGTATATATAGAACTTCCTAAATTATGATGGCCTATCTGTTGTATTTCATATTTAAGACCTAAACTGCTTGCAGATAAATCCAAGGAAGCATTTATGAATGTACTTATAATGGCAGTGTTACAGGCACCAGTCACTGTGGCACCAGAGCAGAGAAACACAGACTACTTGAAAGAAATATTGATATGCACTGCACTAGAAACAGGACAAGGGGAGAAAAAGTTAGATACATTAGACACGATGACTTTTCCTTTTCCTCCAGGCTCCATCTCTGCATAATTTTTAGTCTCTCAGGGTCAGGATGTACGGATATGTTTGCACGGCAAAAATGCAAGAGTATTATAAAAATCATGTCAGGGCAGCCCAAAATACACTTGTAGTAATGTAGAAATATAGTAATTGGATAATAGATGGGCATGTTCAATTCAATTCAATTTGATTCTACCATAATCTTTTGAGATATAAAAAGAACAAAGTTGGGGAAATCTCAATCCTCCTTAGTCTGAAGGTTTTATTTACTGGTTAACATCAGGTTCCATTAATAATCAGAAACCTTATCCAAGGATAAGAAGTAAGTAAGAATTACTTCTCTAGGAATAAAATGTGTCTTCAAACCATTTTGGCCTATAGCGCCCTTCAATCCCAGCCAATCTGGCAATTAAGGACGATAAAAATCAGGGATAGGCAACCCCTGGACCTCCCCTTATTGCAGAAATACAAGCTGTAACATTCTTACCATTGGCTTTCATCCCAAGAGTGCTAGGAGTTGTAATAGGTTAAGTACCAGGAATATAAATAAATAAATGGTACTATAAACCTATGGAGGCATCAGTTGCTATAGAAGGCTGCAGTAGAAATTTTGATTGGATTCTCATAAAGGATTTGGTTCCCCACTACTACTATGCAGGTATAGACATCCTAAGAGTAAGAAAGAATCAAACATTAGAGAGCCAGTTTGGTCTAGTGGTTAAGGTGCTGGGCTAGAAACCAGGAGCCTGGGAGTTCTAGTCCCGCCTGAGGCATGAAAGCCGGCTGGGTGACCTTGGGCCAGTCACTCTCTGTCAGCCCAACTCACCTCACAGGGTTGTTGTGGGGAAAATAGGAGGAGGAAGCAGTATTAGGTATGTTCGCCGCCCTGAGTTATTTATAAAAATAATAAAGGCGGGATAGAAAACAAACAAACAAACAACCATTACTGTACTGCATAACCATGGGAGAGTTCTACATTCCACTCAAGAAGTCTTACATGAACTGGTATCTTAGACTGAGCTATTCAATGATTCTTTCCTATAACTGTCTGGTTTCCAACCCCCACCCCCAAATCGAGTGTGCTATTTCTTTAAGATCAATTGAAAAGTAACCGCACTGAAGGTTTACCATTTAGAAGCCAGACAAAGAATAATGAGATAAGAGGCAAGACAATTAGGACAAATGAATATGATGAAAGCTGCACAATCCTTTTCTCATAATGCCATTTATAATAATCCTGAATTGCAATTTGTTGTAAACAAACAGAAGTATACATTACAGGGAGTTACTAGCAGATGCTTTTGGCATAGTTTATTACAGAAACGTATAGAACTTTTGGATAGAACTTTTGGATTTTCTCAAGAGTCCTCAAAATTGCAGGTTGAAGTGCTCTCTCTCTGCATGTAAGCATTCCTGAAAGCAGGAATCTAACCTGAGCAATTATTAGTGAAACAAGTTTTCTAACTGTAACAGAAACATATTTACAGGAAATATGTTATTTTGTTGTTCAGTCGTTTAGTCGTGTCCGACTCTTTGTGACACATGGACCATAGCACGCCAGGCCTTCCTGTCCTCCACTGTCTCCCGGAGTTTGCTCAAGTTCATGTTCATTGCATCGGTGATGCTATCTAACCATCTCATCCTCTGCCGTCCCCTTCTCCTATAGGGATAGGCAAATACCTAGTTTTCTACATCTTACCAGGAAAATAGTCTAAGGATATGTGAAGTGTGTGCTTGGGAAGAAAGGTAGAAGGAAGTGACCTTCTTAGATTATTAATCTCAAAGAAAAAGTACAGGGAAAGTGATAGACCAAAAGGGGACACAGAATCAATTCTTAACTCTACCCACCCCTTGTGGTCTATATGTGATGAAGTACTGAAGACTTGGACCTCCAGCACCCATTTTCCCTGTCTCATGCACCAATCCACAACTCCCATAATTTCTTGAAGGGCTCTGTGTCATTCCCTGGGCCAAGGCTTAGGGAGCAGTATTCCATTCAATGATTCCCTCCTCTTTAGCATCTTCCATATACTGGCACTTGGTTCCTATGTGTTTCAGTCTCCTTTTCTGCAACTTTTTGCTATTTAGCTCCTTCAGGGGCTAACATCCTTTCAATATCCTTTCATGTGCAGCGTCCTTTCACCTGCTCCCTCTTGGCAATGTAGGAGAACCTTTGTAATGGAACCTATTTATTTATTTATTTATTTATTTATTTATTTATATTTAATTTTAATCCCGCCTTTATTATTTTTATAAATAACTCAAGGCGGCGAACATACCTAATACTCCTTCCTCCTCCTATTTTCCCCACAACAACCACCCTGTGAGGTGAGTTGGGCTGAGAGAGAGTGACTGGCCCAAGGTCATCCAGCCGGCTTTCATGCCTAAGGCGGGACTAGAACTCACAGACTCCTGGTTTCTAGCCCAGCACCTTAACCACTGAACCAAACTGGCTCTCCATTTGTTGGACCTCTTGGAGCTTCTGCAGTTCCTTTCTTTCCCCTTCTGGTTCTGCCATGCATTTGACTTCCAAGACATGTCATAAAGACCTGTTTGGAAGCCTGTGGTCTCTGCTTACTGTTTGCCTGGACATGGGGGACAATATCTGACATGTCACGGTTACTTTCTTTTTCCTTTCATCAAAATAAGCTATGCTGCATAGTTTAACGGTTTGTGTGGCAGGTTCTAGGATTCCGTAAATCTTGTTTCACTTCTTTCTCACTTTTGCAGTTCAGGTTGGTTCTCTTTTCATTTGCATTATGCGTACACTTTTGGACTAAATACTTCATATGGTATTACAACTGTGGCGTTCCTTGGGAGCCTTTTTGCAAGTAGTTGGCTGTGTTAACTGCTTTTTCGCTAAAGCCACATATTTAAATTTCTTCATCACTTGACTCTTTTCACTGAGTAATTAGTAAAATGTGTATCTTGTCTAATCATTTATGAATGAGAGGGTATATTTATTTCTCCTCGGTGTGGTGAGATGCATCGGCCCACAAATGTTTATTTATTTATTTATCACATTTATATCTAATTAGATATTATATTATATTACTCATTAGATTTTGCTCTAATACCTTCTTTGACTCTTTTTTCCCCTTTTCACATTTATTGACTGAGTGCCTTCAACTTTTGTACAACATGTACACCTAGACAGATTTCCATATGGCTGAACCTTTAGTCCTTCACCCAACTCCTACAATTTACAAGCAGCATCTAGGTCTCTGTGACCAATTCTCTAGTGCTCTTTGGTTACACATTTTTGCAGCTGTAATTCTTTGCCCTTGTCTTCTGCACAGTCTGATTGGGTACCTTTCATGAGAAATTCCCCATCTTCAGTTACATAACAATGATTGTCTTTCTCTGTAATATATTTGAGTGAGAGCAGACTTGACTCCAGATCTGGAACATATAAAGCACCTTTAATTGTTAAACTGAGTACTTTGCCTTTGCTTAATGCACAATGGACTCTTATACAGCTTCTCCCAACTGAGATTATCTTTTGTCTCTTTGTCAAGCGAATTGTAGATTTTTAATCATTCAATTCAATCAACCTTTTAATGAAATTAGAAATTTCAATAAAATGCACATCTGGTGGCTCATTTCTTCTTGCATGTGTTGCTCCATCTCTATTCTGACCTTTTTAATACTGGCTGAGGTGAGCCATCATTTTTGAAATGCAGTCTAACAGGTTTATCTTGTCTCCCTTTCTTGGGGCAATTGAGTTATAAATCACCCACACAATTGCAAATGAAATATTTCTTTTCTTTTCACCTGGTTGTACAAATAGATTCTTGATTGAGAAACTGAATCTTGCCCTTAACACAGATTACAGTCTTGCAAGTGATTTATTACAAAATATCTGGTTCCTCTTTAATTTCTCATGCATGTACCACAGCTTGATAACTTCTAGGCAATGAATATAAAATGAGGACAAGTAGCATTTCTTCCTCTATAAGCATGTTTATAGCTTGCTGACTTGCTATATCTTTGATCTGATTTTTATGTAAATTTAGATTCCTCCTATTCTTTCAGGTGTTTGTTGCATAGCTTTTTAAAAGATGTATTTGAGGACTGTGGATCTTTTCTCATATATGTCTAAGAGACTTTCCCAAATGTTTTTGACTTTATCTAAATCACTTAAATGCACAATAATACAGTCACCCACCACAAGGTAAATCATCCCAACTGCTCCTTCACTTGCAGCATCTCAGGCTTTTTGCTTCTGCCCTACTTCTGTGGGACCTTTTTTATCCAACACAAAAGTGATTCCTTGAGACTTCAAGAACATTTTTATCATGAACAACTAGAGGAAGAATTCTGGTCCCTTCAGCTTCTCCATGGCTAAAAGTGTCCTGACTTCATTTCGGAAAGTTGTCTCCTTTTTTTCTTTTCTTTTCATACTTCCTTTAGCAGCTCAGGAGCATCACACTTTCTCCCTCTTTTATGGGACCACTTTTCATTTTTACTTGAGTAACTGTTGGAATTTGAAGTATTCTGTGTGCACATGTGAGCATTCCTGAGAGTGGGAACTATCAACACTCAAAGAGTGATCTAAAAAACAAAAATAAGATCCAGAGAGTTCCCAATAGCTTTGTTTTGTAGATAGATAGATGATAGATAGATAGATAGATAGATAGATAGATAGATAGATAGATAGATAGATAGATAGATGATAGATACAGTAGATAGATAGATGATAGAATTCCACTCTGAAAGTGAAAGTGATTGTTAAATGGCTGTATTCCCTTAAATGGGAGGTATAAAATATAGGCTTGGTGATACAAGAAAGTGCACAACTGCTACAAAACTTCAACATGCATTTGGTTTGGGAACTGAATTTAGGGGTTCATTGTTAATACAGCTGCAATGGATCCTTATTATTTTTAATATAATTTTTATTAAAAAAATTAATTACTATAGTAAAAAGTATTGCAAACGAAACTTAGAGAAAGAGAAGAGAATGAAAAGAAAGAATAAAAAGTGCATGAAAAAAGAAAAAGAAAGGAAGAAGAAAAAGAAAAGAAAGAATATAGTAAAAGGAAAAGAAATATATAAATAAATGACTTCCAACCTTCATCGCAATAAGTATAAACAAATTTAATAACTCTTTACCCCCTATAAGGATAAGCAGATATCTCTTCATCCCATATCCCATCCCTTATCTATAAGCAAATCAATAAAACATCAACTTTTCAATCCTGGTATCAGCAAAATGTCCATAAAGGGTTGCCAGAACATAGAGAAAAAAAAAAAAGTTATTATAACCTTGATCAAATAAACCAACTATATATTCCTTTCTTTTACTTCTAACAATCTTCTAACAAGTCTTTTATTCTTTCTTTCATTCAATCAAATATTGTCATAGGATTTGATTTCTCTTGAATTCTTCTTTATCCCATTGCACAGATTTCTTCAAGGCTTTAATAAGCCTCTTCTGTGGATCTAATAAGAAAATTTTTTCCAGGTCATTCTCCTGGTTGATCATTTGTATTTCCCTTTTAATTTTTAAAACTTCAGCCAGTTTCCTTTGTATATCCGGTAAAGCATTGTTTTCCAAATCATTATCTTCGCCTGTCATTTGTAGTTCCACTTTCGGTACTTTCTCTATCTTGCCAGATAAAATTTATTCCACATCTGTCGTTCCTTCATTAACATCTTTTTGACATAGTCTATCCATAGAAGCAGGCATAATTACTGAAAGTGTTGATATTGTAGTTATTAATTTCTGGCTCCATTCTGCAAAGATCCCCTTTAATATTTCCAATGTTATAACATTTAGTGTCATTTTGTAAGTCTCAGTATTAACTGACATCAAGAGCAGACTTGTATATATTTTTTTCTTCTGCTTAAATCTTCAGTACCCTCTAGTGTCCTCATGAAGAGCAGCCATTCGGAGCACATGTGAGCAATCCTCCGTCCTCTCCTTATCTGGAGAGGTTCTAAGGAACTGGTCTACTCAACAGTTCCTTGGTCTTTGCTGCAGTCATCAGCTCCACTTTCTCAGAGTGGTCTTCAATTTGCCATACCTCCCCCAGAGGTCGCAATGGACCCTTATTGTGGAAATAGGCTTCATTCTACTATGATTGCCTAATAAGATGAATCCTAAACTTATATTGCATTGTGATAACTTCATTATTTTGAATTCACATTTTTTTTCTGGGTCATTTCACAGGGATCTTACTTTACCTTGTCCAACCACAGAAATGGTTCAAAACAACCTAATTCAACCTGAAATTTGCAATTTGATCAAATGTAATATATAACAGCCTTAATGAATTCTCTCAGTGGCAGAGGTCAGCACCATGTAAACAACTCATGCATACAAGAAGGAGTCTGAACTTTGGCTGCAATGTTGGGCCTGCAATTTTTTTGAAGAAGATTCAGCCTGGTGGGGGGGGGTGAATTTGTCAAATGCACAATATAGTCCACTTTAGATAGAAGATGAGGACTGCTCAGATGTTCTTCACTGATGATAGAAAATGAGATTGGAGGCCCATTAGGAGCTGTTTAGGGAGGAGATGGAGGTCCCAGTTCACAATAGATCCAATGGAAATTCAGGCCAGTAGAGATGAAGTCATTAGAATAGGTCAGCTGGATGTTTTCAGCTCAGTGAAGTCAGCTTGAGAACTGTGACTAGTGTCAGTTTGTTTGAAGATGAGATTTATGGCTGAGAGTAATGCATCACATGGGGAGAAGAAACACTAATCTTTATGGAATGTCTAGAGTTTGATTGGGTTAACTGGTGAAACCAGTTTAAGGGATGGGAGGGGGAGAAGAATATTTCAGATTAAGTTAGGCACAGCATTTTAGAGTGTGTGAGCTGATGTAAGATTACTTAGGATAGGTTTTACATTTTGATTAATGAACATCTGGATGGGGGTAATTCCAAAATTTTTCAAAAAGATCTTCATTTTTAAAGAATTGAACGTACTATTGAGTTGCTGAAAACCAATTGAATCCTTTTCCTGCCATTTGTAGTTGGAAACCAGTTAATATGAACATGATCAACAGTCTTATTCTTCTTGGCGATCACTCGTAGCCGAGTAAGATTGTCTTCCAAGGGTAAAATCTTAACAGTGGATCCGTAAGTGGCTGTAAAGGCCAATTCTGGATCCACACAACCTCCCACAATGAGGGCATAGGTTTCAACAGTATGGGGCTCGCACTGAAACAGTTGGCTTAGGGAAAAATGAACAGAGCCTTGTAAGCCCATCTTGTTTATGTTGATATATGAGAGCAGAATCCTCTTTATTATCTGGGCTTGAAGAAGCATGAGAATTGCCATTTTCAAGCTGCTTATCAATTGGTGGGTTATCTAGCATAGACGCTCACTAAGGATAATTTGTTTTTGGTATTTCTGGGAAGGAACATAAATGGGCACCAAATGCTTACTTCAGATTATCAGTTTTTACAAATATAATTGGTACTTGCTCAAACAAGTCTGGGCAGTTAGAAGACAATATTTAGCCAAACAAGATGAGTAGAGTTTTGTGGTTAGAACATTATTTAACTCATTGGTTGGAACATCATTAGAGGCCTGCTATCTTCAAAATGCCCCTTCATGGATCACTGCCTTGTTGTGGTGAAGGGGCTTGCGTAACTCAATGAAGTCAGGTCAAGAACAACAGGTCATGACGGAGAGTTCTGACAAAACGTGGTCCAAAACTGGAGGAGGGAATGGCAAACCACTCCAGTATCCTTGCCAAGAAAACCCATGGACAGTATCTAAAGGCTAAAAGATAGGACGCCGGAAGATGAGCCCCTCAGGTCGGAAGGTGTCCAATATGCTACTGGAGAAGAGCAGATGGCAATTCCGAGTAGCTCCAGAAAGAGTGAAGCGGCTGGGCCAAAGCCGAAAGGATACTCAGATGTGGATGTGTCTGGAAGTGGAAGGAAAGTCCGATGCTGTAAAGAACAATATTGCATAGGAACCTGGAATGTAAGATCAATGAATCAAGGAAAGCTGGATGTGGTCAAACATGAGATGACAAGATTGAACATCGACATATTGGGAATCAGCGAACTAAAATGGACAGGAATGGGCGAATTTAATTCAGGAGACCATTATATATACTATTGTGGGCAAGAATCCCTTAGAAGAAATGGAGTAGCTATCATAGTCAATAAAAGAGTGGGAAAGGCAGTACTGGGGTACAACCTCAAAAACGACAGAATGCTTTCAGTTCGAACCCAAGGCAAACCATTCAACATCACAGTGATCCAAGGCTATGCCCCAACCACTGATGGCGAAGAAGCTGAAGTTGACCGGTTCTATGAAGACCTACAACACCTTCTAGAACTAACACCAAAAAAAGATGTCCTTTTCATCATAGGGGACTGGAATGCTAAAGTAGGAAGTCAAAAAATAACCGGAATAACAGGCAAGTTTGGCCTCGGAGTACAAAATGAAGCAGGGCAAAGGCTAATAGAGTTTTGTCAAGAGAACACGCTGGTCATAGCAAACACTCTTTTCCAACAACACAAGAGACGACTCTACACATGGACATCACCAGATGGTCAATACCAAAATCAGATTGATTATATACTTTGCAGCCAAAGATGGAGAAGCTCTATACAATCAGCAAAAACAAGACCTGGAGCTGACTGTGGCTCAGAACATGAGCTTCTTATCGCAAAATTTAGGCTTAAATTGAAGAACGTAGAGAAAACCACTAGACCACTCAGGTATGACCTAAACCATATCCCTTATGAATATACAGTGGAGGTGAGGAGTAGATTTAAAGGATTAGATCTGGTAGACAGAGTGCCTGAAGAACTATGGATGGAGGTTCGTAACATTGTACAGGAGGCAGCAACTAAAACCATCCCAAAGAAAAAGAAATGCAAGAAAGCAAAGTCACCGCAGACGGTGACTGCAGCCATGAAATTAAAATATGCTTGCTCCTTGGGAGGAAAGCTATGGCAAACCTAGACAGCATATTAAAAAGCAGAGACATCACCTTGCCGACAAAGGTCCGTATAGTTAAAGCTATGGTTTTTCCAGTAGTAATGTATGGCTGTGAGAGTTGGACCATAAGGAAGGCTGAGCGCCGAAGAATTGATGCTTTCGAACTGTGGTGCTGGAGAAGACTCTTGAGAGTCCTTTGGACTGCAAGGAGGTCAAACCAGTCAATCCTAAAGGAAATCAACCCTGACTGCTCATTGGAAGGACAGATGCTGAAGCTGAAGCTCAAATACTTTGGCCACCTAATGCGAAGAGAGGACTCACTGGAAAAGACCCTGATGCTGGGAAAGACTGAAGGCAAAAGGAGAAGGGGACGGCAGAGGATGAGATGTTTAGATAGCATCACCGATGTAACAAACATGAATTTGAGTAAACTCCGGGAGACAGTGGAGGACAGGAAGGCCTGGCATGCTATGGTCCATGAGGTCACAAAGAGTCGGACACGACTAAACGACTGAACAACAACAACATCTTCAAAATGAACTTTGTGCTTACCAAAGGCAATATTTTTCTGGGAGTTCTCACTCCGTAGGAATCCATCATCTTCATTAGGGAGAGGAGAGTTTGGTGTTTCATCTAATTGCTGAGATAACATTTCAAATCTGTTCATGGGATTCTGGGATATTAAGTCCTCAGTAGAAGCCTTTGAGTTGAGGATTTCATTAATCTTCAGTTGTTTTGCTGTCTTTGCTGGTTTCAAAGTTCCAGGGATGGTTCTGTATCTCTTTTTCCTACCCATAGCACTAGACGCTTTTAAATTATAGTTCAGAAGTTTAAATTCATAAAGCAAGTGAAATATTAAGAAAGGGTAAAATAAAATAAATAAATGGGGGGGGGGGGAAACAATAGCGAAACCCAGCTAAAACGAGATCGTTTACAGAATTTGCTAAAAAAGCTCCTAGTCCAGCACCAACTAGGGGGCCAGGGGAAGAGAATGGATTAAGTTTGTATGCCACCTAGTCACACTAGTTTCTAGGTAGATTACAATAATAAAAGTATCAGAAGTACACCTAATAAAATAGTAATAATAATAATGCATCCATATTCAGTGCTGTCTACTACTGAAGACCCTTGATCCTGAAGGCTCTGAAAAATGACAAAAGGGTGGGGGCCATTCTGACCTTAGGAGATAGAATATTTCAGGGTGAGGGAGATCCTCTGTTCTCTTAGGTAATGGATAATACCCCACCCCACCACCCAAGCTAGCCCACACTGGGCAGGCAGGTACTACCTAGAAGAAATTGTTCCAATGATAATGAGGGCTTTACAGTTGATCACCAGCACTTTGAACTGGGCCCAGAAGTACAATGGCAACAATTGCTCCCATAGTATAGGTGCTCTTCTATTAAACTGGTTAGTAGCAAACAGGAAGTAGGCAGCCACATTATGTAGCAGCTGCAGTATTGGGGTCAACTTCAAAGGCAATCTCATGTAGAGCAACTTGCAAGAGTCTAATTCTGAGATGACAACAGCATGAGTCACTGTTTTAAGCATCTCCTGATCTAGAAAGATTGCAATTGATAGATCAGCCAAAGCTGGCCAAAGGCTGTCATGGCCATGGCCTCCATTTACTGTTCTGGCATGTTCTGTAACTTCAGGATCACTGATCCAAGATCAATGCCATTCTAGCAAGAGCAATTGATGGCATGTCCATGGATCCAGAAGGCCACTGTACCAAAACCATCTTTCTAGGTTTCAGTCTGAATCTGTTCTACCCCACTATAGCTGCTAGGCACCAGGTCAAGACCTCTACCATATCTCCTGTTCAGCCTAGGGTAGAGATGTATAGCTGGTTATCATTAGCATATTGATGATACTTCACCCCAAGCTTATGGATGACCTCTCCTAGAAGCTTCATGTAGATGTTGTAAAGAATGGGGAAGGATTGAGACATGTCAGCCCTTTAAGGTATCCAGATGAGGATTCACCGTATAATTGGAAATATACTTTATTGAGGTAGGCTATAATACTGTAACAGAATCTTGGAGGTGCCTTGTGTATTGCCTTCCCTCTCTCTTATAACTTTATTTCTTGGAAGTCCTCAGTATATGAAGGAGCACTCCTGGATTGGCCCATGATGAGGGGCCATTCAGGAACAGCACTATTGAGCAACTTCACCATTTCCATATTCCAGAGGTCAACTAGTTTCCTCACTGAGCTGCCCCCTCCCATCATGCATTGGAAACTTATTGGATCCATAGGAATCTAGGGCAGACAAGCTCAGTCAGTCCATCCCCACCACAGAGATGGGCAGTGGCTGCAAGCCTTAAGGAGACCAGATAGTGACTTGGCCATGACAATGGACTGACCTGACCCCCAGAGCATGGAGGATGCAAATCATGGCTGACTCCATCACCAGCCTGGTGATGACTTTCAGGAGTTTGGGAAAGGAGCTTGTTAGGCAGTAATAGGGACACCAGCAACCCTCCAGCTTCTCCCTACAGCCCCTACATCTGATATTTATAATAGGCTTATTAAAACCCAGTACATAGGTCAAAGCAAGTAGGTTGCTACTTGCAAACTTACAAATAAATAAGAAGGAAAAAGACAGGAAAACTTTTCATTTGCTCTGCTAGATTAAAAGAGACAGAAGAAATACTTTTTAAAGGATCTCATCAGGAGAGAAGATATATTCTATGTGTTGGGAGCCTTCATATCTCTAACCTGGGTGAATAAAACAAAAGGCAGGGTACAAATCTTAGCATTAGCACTATCAATAATAGAGTGTTGAATTCCCAAGCTACAGGGAAGATTGTGCTCAAATGTTTCTGCCCCAAAAGCTACAAGGGATTTGATGAGATATTGCTTCTTGTATCTTTCTGCTTATTAGACTGTAATATTGTTTCACAACTGATAATAAACCTAGCTGAGCCTGACAATCTGAGGTGATTATTATTAATAACCAAAGAACTAATTACCAGCCAACCTCTCTTGGGTGGAAATTCCTTTTAAATCCATAATATGGCAATCAATTATACTCTGTGTAATTGAGGAAAATTTGGCAGCTGAACCAGTGGGAAATGCTAGCATTCCAGTGCTGTCTTTCCTGCTACAAACATCTCTTCTAGTTGAGGCCATTTCTCAGGACCACTTACATGTTACACAGAAATTGCATGCATATTTTCTTCAGTGTAAGGGGAAAAAATCCAGCCTCCACCATATCCCAGGATCAGGTGTGACCCATGAATCTTCTCTTTCAGACTCTTGGAGTCTACTCTGACCATGATTTCTGAACACTGACAATGCAGGTTTTGGGTTTTTCAAAGAAGTCACCTCTGGAAATGCAAGCACTAAAAATGTAATTTTCAAATTCAAACAGAATAAGCTGCCAACATAGTTATCTAATTTGTTGACACAGAGATTGCAGACAAAATTCTTATTGAGTCCCATATACCTGCACTTGTTTGCCATCTGATCAAAGTTTCAATTCATCAGCTTCACTGGAAGCGAAAATTGCTTTGTATTCTGCTGAAGTTTGTCCTGATAATTTGGAACATTATCGTACTTAGATTTTCTGAAGCTTAGAACGTTCATAGCAAAGATGATGTATTTTCCCATCTCAAACATCTTAATTCTCCTCTTTCCCCTGGTTCCCTCCCCCAATTCAGCTAAGCATGAAATGTTTTCAGTATAAGACTACCAAGGCAGCATAGCATTAAAAGATATCAGCTATACTTGTTATGTCATTCACTGAGAAAACAGCAGTGATTTACTAAGGAATAAAACTGCATTTTATAGACCACTGCAATATTATCTCCACTTCACCTTTGCCACACATTTGCTCAGACCCAGAAGTAAGAGGAGAATATAGGGGCATTCCAGATTATACTTCTTGGACTGTTTGAACATTGTAGAATTTAACAGGTTTATGAATTAGTCTCGGTGCCAATTTATTTATATTCTACTTCATTTGCTTTGGGTGGCAGAACATGTGACAGTACATTTGGGAAATGGGGCTGCCTATTGTTCCCAGAAGATGCTATTTGGTGATACAGGATCACAACCAGTAATAGAGTTTCTGTAGTTTCCCTGGTAACAGTGTCATGTGACCATAGATTATCTTTCTAGGTATGTTCATAATACTTTTTAAAAATACTTTGCCACCTGGGCATCACTGCAATATAAAAGTAAAGAAGAACATAAAGAAAGGATCCCGCTATTGGTAACTCTCATTAAAATCTATATACATTTGTTTAAATAAATAAATGAATAAATACTACAATTTTCCTCCTGCATTTTGGCTTCCTGCATGAACCTTTTTCAGTGTTGGGAAGAGCTTTGTCACAGACCACAAAGCATCACAAAAATTAGTCTAATATTTTCAACAAATAAAAAGGAAAGGTCTACTTTGTGTATTTCCTTGACATTAAAAAGAGTTATTGAGGAATTTCAAAATGCCTTTCTCCTTTGCTATCTATTTTTTTAAAAAAAAAAAACTTAAATTCTCTGGAAAGAGATATGGTTCTCCATGCCATGAACTGAAGTTGAGGCTCTTTTCATACTTTTCTCAATCCTCCATTTATCATCACTTTTCAAGTTGAGATAAATACAGTTTTAAAATATTTCCAAATTAAATGTCAGATAAAAATTGCCTCCAAGGCCATTTGAGTGAAAAGCACATTGCAAGTATCAAATGCAAACGGTATTACTTTTTTACAGCAGAGTCCAGATATTTCATTTTTTTCTCATTCATTTTTCCCAACGTAATAGTTTTCCAGAATTATATGCATAGTACCAAGTTTCAACCAAAAACATGGTGCACAGAAACATACAGATTTAAAACCATAATAATAATAATAATAATAATAATAATAAGGATGCAAAGTAAACAATAAACAAAGAGTGTTGAAAAGACAGATTCTTTCAGACCACAGATTCTAATGATTAGAAATCTACTTTGTCCCAGAGCAGAATGCTGTACCTTGAGCACCTCTGAAATTACAGGGTCAACAGCAAACAAAAGCCCATCTCACTATACTCAGAGCTGTCAGTGCAATGCAGTGATCTACAGGCTAATAACAGCTGAATTCCCCATCATAATCTGAAAATAGGAGCACTGTAGAAAAGTATTTTGACAGACGATGCTCAGTAGAAAGCCAAGCCACATGTCCATGGGACAGTCAAACCCAATAAAAGGTAATTACCAGAAAAACACATTTCCCAGCATTCTTTTTTGCTTGAAAAATCCATTTGCAGCCCTGTGTATATCCACTTTATATCATCCCAGGAGCAAATCTCCCAGCTGATCCACAGTGGCATGGATGCTAATCAGAATGAAGTGTTTATTCGGCTAGTGTTTATCCTTTCCAAGGGGAAAAGGAAATCAGCAGTTGGGTTGCACTTATTTCATAAAATATGAGATAGCTGAGGGGTCTTGTCTGTCTTTACATTTGTGTAAAGGGGAAGCTTCACATGGTTCTTCCAAGAAATGCTGGAGAAGAAATCTCTACTCTCTGAAGATCCTGACTTTATTGTAAGCCCATCAAATCTTTTAAAACTGAAAAAAGCAAAGTAAAAAAAATAAATGCAACCCCAACTACCCTTAGGTCCAATCTAGTAAATTATTCCAAAGATTTTAAATAGCAAATCAGTAGAGAAAAGAGCCAGACCAGAAATTTGTCCCCTAATGTGATGAGCAATATACAGTAAGGTGGACCTAGCCAATTTGCTCATATCTCCTGCCAAATGCATGTATGTTAGTACCGTACACACTTTGAAAATGATCCAAAGATTCCCTCAAGAATACTGAATTTTCAGGAATGGAAAAAAACATTTTAGATGAGCATAGCACCTCCCTATTATTCATTAAAACAGCTGCATCTTTTTTCAGGCTTCTGCATGAATCTGAGAAAAGGTGTTGCAGGTTTAAGAATCAGTTTAATAACCTGACTCATTAAGTAGCCACATATTTTTTTAAAAAAACATAGCCTGAAAAAGACATGGGTGCTTTAATTAGTAACAGAGAGATTGCTCTGCTTGTAAGAGGTCTGAAGTATTTGGATTCATGAACAAGTCTGACGCCTATAGAATTTCTTAGAGGCTATTTCCATATTTGATTTCAGCACCTACATCAGTGTTTCTCAACCTTGGCAACTTGAAGATGTGTGGACTTCAACTCTCAGACTTCTGAAGTCCACACATCTTCAAGTTGCCAAGGTTGAGAAACAATGACCTACACGTTAGCTGAACTTATAGCTAGGATGAACTAAGGATAATATTCTGGATGGCTTACATAGGACTTGAATCTGTACTGAAATGATAAAAAAAATGCCTGCTTAGTTTGCTTTCACACAGTGTTCTGGCATCCATCTGATCATACAGATACATTTGATACATACATTTGTTTAACTAAACAGTCAATCACTCTTGCAAAATGAGTCTAAGGACAGCATTTTAAACATGAATTGGTATCTCAAGAAATCATGCTTCCCAACTTTTATATGGATAACAAAAACAGAACTAGAAATACTAGGTTTTTGTCTAGTGTGGATGTGGTTTGCTTATGGAGTGACTGTGCAACTTGTTTAACATGTATGTGAAAGTTCCATCTGTTCCTGGTAAGTGGAAGAATATAGTTATTGTTCCCTATTCAAAGGGAAATGAAGCAACATAGTTATGATAAATAATTATGATAACTATTCCAGATTCTGTCCATACTTCCCAATATAATATCTCGCCATCAATATTTGAAGGTGAATTCTGTCCTGTCCTGGGCCAGGCATACACATACTTTGAGGACGGGTTGCAAAGAGTTTTACTTAGGATTTAGAAAGAGTTCCAAATGGCCAGAGTTCAAAGCGAGGGGGCAGAAGTGTAGTCAGGTCACAATCCAAAAGTATAAGAGTCTAAATGAGGGTTGTCAGTCAGTCTGGGTTCCAAGGAAGAGAGTTTCCACAGGCAACAGGTTCAAAAGGAGCCAGTTTGGTCCAGAGGTTAAGGTGCTGGGCTAGAAACCAGGAGTCTGTAAGGTCTAGTCCCGCCTGAGGCATGAAAGCTGGCTGGGTGACCTTGGGCCAGTCATTCTCTCTCATTCTTGTGGGGAAAATAGGAGGAGGAAGGAGTATTAGTAGGCTGACCATACGTCCCGTTTTGAACAGGACAGTTCCATTTTTATAACATTTCCAGATTGTCCCATTGTTTTAATATAAAAGTCATTTTTTTCCTGTTTTTTAAAAAACCTGTCAGGAACTAGCCTGTCCATGCCGCCAGCCGGAACCGAGAGCCAGAAGTAGCTGGAGCGGCGTGAAAGAGCCAGAGCAGCTGATTGGAGGGAACCCGGAAGAGGAATCGCCTCCGCCTATCAGTGCGTGACAAAGGAGGTGGGAGAGGCAGGCTAAGCAGTGTGATAGGCGGAGGCAATTCCCATTCTGGGTTCCCTCCAACTCCCACCTCCTTTGCTGCGTGCTGATAGGCAGAGGTGATTCCTCTTCTGGGTTCCCTCCAATCAGCTGCTCTGGCTCTTTCGCGCCGCTCCAGCTACTTCTGGCTCTTGGTTCCTCTTGTCCCATTTTTGTCTCAAGGAAATATGGTCATCCTAAGTATTAGGTATGTTCGCCGCCTTGAGTTATTTATAAAAATAATAAAGGCGGGATAGAAAATAAATATAAATAATAATAAATAAAATAATAAAATAAAATAATAAAATAAAATAAAATAAAATAAAATAAAATAAAATAAAATAAAATAAAATAAAATATAAAATAATAAATAAAATAAAATAAAAAATAAATAAATAAAAATAAAATAAAATAAAATAAAATAAAAAATAAAATAATAAAATAAAATAAAATAAATAAAATAAAATAAAATAAAATAAAATAAAATAAAATAAAGTAAAATAAAATAAAATAAAATAATAAATAATAAATAAAATGAAATAATAAATAAAATAAAATAAAATAAAATAAAATAAAATAAAATAAAATAATAAAATAAAATAAAATAAAATAAAAAAATAATAAAATAATAAAATAAATAAAAAATAAATAAAATAAAATAAAAAATAAAATAAAATAAAATAATAAAATAAAATAAAATAAAATAAAATAATAAAATAAAGTAAAGTAAAATAAAATAAAATAAAATAATAAATAATAAATAAAATAAAATAATAAATAAAATAAAATAAAATAAAATAAAATAAATAAAAAAATAAAATAAAATAATAATAATAATAAAATAAATAAAAAATAAATAAAATAAAATAAAATAAAATGCAAATACACAGAGTTCCAATGGTTGTTCCCACAGTTGTTCCAATGGTGAACTGCTGGGCAGTGATGGTTTTTAAATGGAGCCAGCACCAAGTACAGGCAATCAAGGGTGGGAATGCCCTTGTCGTGCAAGAAGCCTCACAGATCTCCTGTGCTCAGCCGTACGTGCTCTGGGAGGAGGTCCTGGATGCAGCCCCTCATTTTTGCTGCCTCCAGCTGACTTGAATGTTTCTCAGCCATGTCAGCCTCAGGTGCCTGATTACTAGACTCCTCCTGAGGCTGACATTTATCTGGGGGATCCTGAGCAGCTTCCTCCATCTCAGGCCCTTTTGAGTTTGAGCTGGCCATCAGAAATTCATTCATAAATATTCTTGAGCCACAACATCAAAATCCACACTAGCAGGGCCGCAACTAGAGGGGGGGGCAAGCGGGGCATGTGCCCCAGGCACCGTGCTGGAGGGGCGCCAAAAGTCCTTTGTGTAAGGCCTGTGGTGCGAACCGGGACTTAATCTCACACTCGCACAGGTTCCTTGTGGGTGGAGCCCACCACTCAAGCAGGTCTAAAGCAGCAGTGGGTTTCGTGCACCTGGCTCCTCTGACAAACTAGCGCTCCCCAGAACAGGAGGGCAGGCACTCGCTCGCTCTTCTCTTGCACGTGCTTGGGAAAATGTTATGCAGGTTTGTACACACACCATAGTGCGAGTAGGGGGGCATGGCAGAACTTCTCATTTTGGGGGGGGGGTGTGGAATCCATGTTTGCCCTGGGTGACACAGACCCTAGTTGCAGGCCTGCACACTAGGACCTCAAAGGGCCCAAATACTGTATGTCTAGCTCTTTTCAGTCCCAGAAATGAAAGGCCCTTTTTACTCTACAGTATATCAACCTGGGGGCGTGGTGGCTCAGTGAGTAAGACGCCAGGCTTGTCGATCGGAAGATTGCAAGTTCGGAGGTTTGAATCCCTAGCCCTGCGTGCGGAGTGAGCTCCCGCACTAGCTCCATCTCTTGCCAACCTAGCAATTCGAAAGCATGCAAATGCAAGTAGATGAATAGGTACCACTTCGGTGGGTAGGTAACAGCGTTCCGCGCGTGTCATGTGGCCACATGACCGTGGAAGCGTCTTCGGACAACGCTGGCTCTTTGGCTAACAAACGGAGATGAGCACCGGCCCCTAGAGTCGGACACGACTGCACAAATGTGCAGGGGGAACCTTTACCTTTTTTTTTTTATATCAACCTAGTAATTGCCAGAATCTTCCCACAAATGTCTACTAAATTTTCATTCCATAGAAATGTGGCTGATAAGATGAAAAACCAGTGATATTTTTGAAAATCTGGTAAATTAAAACAAAATGGCCTAGTGTGGGAAAAACTATACCCACGTTCACTCTTGGATGCTTGGCTAAAACTAGTCCCATCAAGGTCAACATTAAAGAATTTCCCCAAACGCCAATGCACACTGCAAAGTTCACATAATAGCTTCCTGAGCATCCAGCCACAATACTGATCACAACCCTGCGATTTGTGGTAGAGGGACTGGTCTTAACAGAAAACAAAAAAACCTAGTAGCTTGCATAAATCCTCTGTATTTTAAGTTTAAGAATTAAATTGTACATTCATGACTTCCCCAGTTCCAATCAGCACATGTTGCATGGATCACAAGGAACTGACTTGATATGTTTTTGAATAAATGTGCAAAGGATTAAGCTTCATTTTATTCTAGGCAAATTTGGATTGGATTCCCTCCTGTGGTATGGGGTTAATGAGAAGACTGACCTTCCTTGCAAGGTTGTTGCATGGAATACCAAGCTAACACTTCGGATGTACTAGAGTGCTATATGAAGATAATAATTATACCTTTTTTAAAAAAACCCAAAGAATAAAGGAATAATTAATTACCCTGCTGCTTTTAATCCCCAAAAGCTAGCATGCAAGGTAATCTTCTAGCACTATATCACTTGGGAATAAGTCCCACTGAATTAATAGGGACTTACTTCTGAGTTGATGCACATAGAACTTCATTGTTAATTTCGTACTTTCTCTGCATAGAAAGGAGGCTTTGGAAAAACAACCAAGACAGGAAATTAGCCTTAAATTGATTTTTCTCTTTCTGCATTTCAAATTTCCTGCTGCAGAGGAATAAAGGAGGATGAGGGTGTGTTTTTTTCTCAAACAAAATAAAGCCAAACTTAGGCAGAGAATAGGAAAAAAAAACCTACAATGCTGGAAGCAAGATGTGGATTCTCTGCTGAATTACACCTTCTCTCCCCTCACCCTCCTCATTTCTGAGGAAACAAATTCCTTCACATTTCATTCTACTGGCTTGCCAAAGCCCCTGACTGAAATGGAATCATGGGGAATTTGCCTGCCCCTTCCCTCAAATATAATTTCTCCCGTCTAATTTCATAATTTCTTTCATTGGTTCCTTGAAAGGAAAAAGAATGGCAGAAAAGAGAAAGAACCGAGGGTTCATTCCAGTGGCAGCAGCCCCAGCAATGCATACTGAGAATTTGGGCAGAAGCTGGTATCTGCAATAATACTAACCAAAGAACATCTTCTACAGTTTTTTCTCCCAGTCAGGTCTCATTCATTTTAATCAACAAGGCTGATTGCATTTTTTTCTTTTTTTTAATCTTTCCCTAAAGGAGCATGTTGGAGAAATTCTCATGGGTTGGGTATGGCGCTCTTGCACTTACTGAGCTGTAAGGTAGTCAGAAGGGCCGTATTTGTGGGGATGTCTATTTTCTCCATCTACAATCCTCCCTCCAGGGGACATCAGCCTCTAGGGCAGTGATTCTCAACCTTGGCCACTTTAAGTTGTTTGGACTTCAACCCCCAGAATTCCCCAGCCAGGCTGGGGAGTGGCCAAGGTTGAGAAACACTGCTCTAGGGCTTCCCAGGCTTCTACTGCATTGCAAGGGGGGGGGACATCCGGAGGGTACTTTTCCCAGCAAATATTTTCAATAGCTCTTCTGCTGTCACTACTAAGAGGAACTTCAGCCCTTCAGAAGCTATGGGGCAATTTCTTCCCCTGGAGAAATGCAAGGAAATCATCCAGCCAATGTCTCTGCCCTCAAGTTTGGTGAAGATTTTCATTTGTGCTCAGCTGTTTCAGGATGAGATTGGGCAGGCTAGCAATCATTGAAAACATATTTACACTTGCAGGAGCAGCATGTACCTTTCTGTCTAGTCTTCTTCTCTGTCTCTAGTGGTTCTTGTAGGCCTTTCCCTTGCCAATATCATCCTTGTTTACAAGTGCAGCCACTCAGAAGCCATTGTCTAGATCAGGGCTTTCCAAACATTGGCAACACACCAATGGCCGGCACACAAAAACCTGGAAGTGCCGCCGCCGCTGTGGCATGCAAAAACCCGGAAGTACCGGCGGCAGCGCTTCTGGGTTGCCGCAGCAGCAGCAGCAGCAGCGGTGTCCTGGAACCCGGAAGAGCTGATGGCCCGCCGCCGCTGCTGCTGCTGCCCCTTCGAAAAGGCAGGTTCCGGGGACCCCGGAAATACCCTCGGTCCGGCAGGGAGGCAAAAAATGCACGATCAGCTGTGCAGCAGGGAAGCAGCCCAGCAGCGTGCGCACACGATTTTTACCTCCCTGCCGGAACCGAGGGCATTTTCATCAGTGCTTCCGGGTTGTCACGCGACACATTTGGGGGCCCCAGGAAACACAGTATTGTGTCGCAACACACAGTTTGGAAAGCCCTGGTCTAGATTGTTGTGGGGTTTTTTGGGGGGTGGGGGAAGGTTCCTTCAAGTCAGTGTTGACTCCTGGAGACTGCCTGGAAAGTCCCAGCAGTTTTCTTGGCAGCATTTTCGGAAGTGGTTTGCCCTTGCCTCCTTCCTAGGACTGAGAGAGAATGAGTGGCCATGGTCACCCAGCTGGCTTGTACCTAAGGCTGGACTAGAAGTCATGGTCTCCTGGTTTCTAGCTGATGCCTTAACCACTACACCAAACTGGCTCTTGCAGTGTCTAGATAGCTCTGCATAAAGCCAACTTCTTGTCTTCCAGTTGGGAAAACAATAGCGTTATTTCTACTGAGCTCCTGGAAGGAAGAGGGCCCATCTGAGCAAGGAAGGGGATCAAGTGGACTGGAAATGGCTCAGCAGAAAAGAAGAGTCAATCGGCAAGTTTTGGGGGTGTTGCAAAATAGGTAGGCTGACCATATTTCAGGATGGCAAAACGGGACAGGGTCTTATGTAATATTCTGTACTCATGAAAAACACAGGGGTCCCCACCCCCCCGGGTCTGCACGATTGGCTCCCACCTGCAAACCATGCCTCCCGGTCCATGTGATTGGCTCCCGCCTGCAAACCACGCCCCCTGGTCCACACTCCGGCTCGGATCATCCTTCCGCGCCATTCCCGCCAGGTTTGAAAAACGGGACAAAACTGAGATTTTTATTAAAATGACGGGACGGTTGAAAAGTGCTTAAAAAACGGGACTGTCCCATTTAAAACGGGATGTATGGTCAGCCTAAAAATAGGACAGCCTAGACTCTCTCCTCTGACATTGTGAGTTAAGAAGTTGTAATCCCTTAACTTAATTGTGGAGCCAGCACTGATTTAAAAAAAATGGAATGGGATGATATATAACATATGTTCTGCCTACCTGGAACAAACTAACAGCAGGTGAAATACAGTATACCAATTAAGAAAATTGAGAAAGTGACATGACATCTCTATTTATTTCATCTTACTACTTGTTCCTTGTTTAGTTTTCACTTTTTAAATATCATAGCTGTCAATACAAATTATTGAATATATGCTACAGGGTTTGCAACCTCCTATCTTTTGAAGGAAATAAAGTTGCATTATGTTCTCTCACATGGGCCACATTTTGACTTCTTCCATCACACGCACAACAAGAACTTTCATCTTTCTTTTTATAGCAATTGGTTTTTCACATTCCCTTCAAATACGTCAGTTGGAGTCCACAGATAAACAATATGAATGGTTTGAACTCCACATTGTTACTACTAATTTTATGATTAAAACAATTTGCAGTGTTTCCCATCCTAGTAAAATATAGTGATGGAAAGTTATTTCCACAATTATATTATTAATAAAGCCAAATATATTATAATTTTGAAAAATACCCCCCCCCTCTCTCTGCATACTGTATTCCCCAAAGTTCATGCCTCAAGCATTTGCTGGATATTTTCCTTGCCATTATTCTTGATTAGCAAGATACTTGGGAATAAATAGAAGAGCTCTCATTTATAATTAGCCTGCCTGTCCTGTCTGATTAGTTCAATCATCCAGAATGGCACTGAATCTTGATGTCCTGGGTCGGGGGGAAAATGCTGATCATTATGTTAGCAGAGAAGACATCACAGTTCAAAATGGAAAAGCTGCTGTAATAGAAACTATTCCTTGGGGATTAGTCAAGAAGTCAGATCTTTCGGAGAATATCTTCCAACATACATATGAACATATGGGCATAAGCTTTTTCACCATACGTACATAGGCGATGTTCCCACACTGACATATCCATTCACCCATAAATGTATTCACCAACCTGCACCCTGCATACACACCCTCTCACTACCTTTTCAAAAGACACCTTACATGTTCAGGATGCCTAGAAACAAGCTCTGAGTCCTCACACTGATCTTCCTAAATGTCAGGCTGCCACAAGATCTAAGATTGCAGGCTGATGCTGTAAAACATCACAACTCGCAACATCTAGGGAAAAACTGCTTGCAATTCCCCACTGCTGTGAAATTAGGTGGGGCTGAGGCTGTAAGGAGGTGATTGTTTCTCATGGCCCATGTGAGGTGAAACATTCTTCCCTAGTAAATTAGACCAGATCTGGCACTGTTAGCTTTCCCGAAGAATGTTAAGATGGAGCTCTTCTAGAGGGCCATAAGAACTGTTTATATGGCTCAGTGTTTTTTAGTTATGTTCTTCATGTTTTATGATATATTCACTATTAACTGTGCCATGGATGTTTTATGCTTGTACACCAGAAAAAGTTACATGATTGCAGTGGGATAAAAATTAATCCTGTGGCAGATTGAAGTGCCTGGCTGAAGGAAAGTGGTTGGGTCTATGCCAAGGTCATGGATTTTTTTTTAGGGAAGGTAGATGACTCAGCACAAGACCACAAACATGTAGGCAGAAAGGGGAAAATGCTAGGAGGCATCTGTACTGTGGTATATATATGTCCAGTGGAACTTTGTGAGTTAAATTATTTGTTTGGAAGCAAAACAGCCAGGAGAAAAGTCACAGACATTCCAGTATCAGTAATTGAGATAAGGAAGGGGAGAAGAAGACATACTAAAATATGAGCAGAAAGTGAGGCAAATTGAGTTGAGAGGGAGACAAGGAAGCAGGTTATTTCTTACATTATGTGTCTATATATACTACTTTGTACATATTAGGTTTTCTCAATATTTTCTCCCCCCGTGGGGGAGTTGGGCGGTGATAAATTTGATAAATAAAATAAATAAATAAATTTTCACTTGCATATAATATTTGTTGTTGTTGTTGTTGTTCAGTCGTTTAGTCGTGTCCGACTCTTCATGACCTCATGGACCATAGCATGCCAGGCCTTCCTGTCCTCCACTGTCTCTCGGAGTTTACTCAAATTCATGTTCATTACATCGGTGATGCTATCCAACCATCTCATCCTCTGCCGTCCCCTTCTCCTTTTGCCTTCAGTCTTTCCCAGCATCAGGGTCTTTTCCAGTGAGTCCTCTCTTCGCATTAGGTGGCCAAAGTATTTGAGCTTCAGCTTCAGCATCTGTCCTTCCAATGAGCAGTCAGGGTTGATTTCCTTTAGGATTGACTGGTTTGACCTCCTTGCAGTCCAAGGGACTCTCAAGAGTCTTCTCCAGCACCATAGTTCGAAAGCATCAATTCTTCGGCGCTCGGCCTTCCTTATGGTCCAACTCTCACAGCCATACATTACTACTGGAAAACCCATAGCTATAACTATACAGACCTTTGTCGGCAAGGTGATGTCTCTGCTTTTTAATATGCTGTCTAGGTTTGCCATAGCTTTCCTCCCAAGGAGCAAGCATCTTTTAATTTCATGGCTGCAGTCACCGTCTGCGGTGATCTTGGAGCCCAAGAAAATAAAATCTGTCACTGCTTCTTCTTTTTTTTAATAAATTTTATTGAGTTTTAAAATACATATTAAAAGTTGAAACAGAAAAAAGAAATAGAAATACAAAGTAAGAAAAAAGTAAAGAAAAAGTGAAGTCAAAAAATAATAAACAAAGGAAACATAGAAAATAGATGTCCTCCAATCTATCTTTGAACTTTAAATACAATAGTTAACTTTAAATGTTAGTCCTTCATACAATACACAGGAACTTTTCTTTGTCATATACTCTTTAATTTCTATAATCCAATCTTCTGATCTTCATATAAGTTTCACCTTTCTTGCTATCTTCCAATAATCCATCTTTAGCTTCCACTCCTTGAAGTAATAGTTAAATGTTCATTGCTGCATCAGTTTGATATTTTTTATTCGCTCTTTCCATTTTTATATCTATATTTGTATCTTCAATAAAATCCAGTTAGTATAACAAATAAAAGCCTTATTTACTTCTAATAAAATACAATATATTCTATTCATATTATGACTACATATTCCACTAATACATAACCTAACATATTACATAACATAATACATAATATACCAATTCTTATAGTATTCATATATACATATTCATACATAATATTGTAAAAATATGTCATCCTGTCATAACATTAATTCTAATTCCACCTCATCATCCCATTATCTTCATATATATACAGTGGGGCGAAAAAGTATTTAGTCAGCCACCAATTGTGCAAGTTCTCCCACTTAAAAAGATGAGAGAGGCCTGTAATTGACATCATAGGTAGACCTCAACTATGAGAGACAAAATGAGAAAACAAATCCAGACAATCACATTGTCTGATTCGGAAAGAATTTATTTGCAAATTATGGTGGAAAATAAGTATTTGGTCACCTACAAACAAGCAAGATGTCTGGCTCTCACAGACCTGTAACTTCTTCTTTAAGAGGCTCCTCTGTCCTCCACTCATTACCTGTAGTAATGGCACCTGTTTGAACTTGTTATCAGTATAAAAGACACCTGTCCACAACCTCAAACAGTCACACTCCAAACTCCACTATGGTGAAGACCAAAGAGCTGTCGAAGGACACCAGAAACAAAATTGTAGACCTGCACCAGGATGGGAAGACTGAATCTGCAATAGGCAAGCAGCTTGGTGTGAAGAAATCAACTGTGGGAGCAATAATTAGAAAATGGAAGACATACAAGACCACTGATAATCTCCCTCGATCTGGGGCTCCACGCAAGATCTCACCCCGTGAGCATTTTTGCTCACAAGAACGGTGAGCAAAAATCCCAGAACCACACGGGGGGACCTAGTGAATGATCTGCAGAGAGCTGGGACCAACGTAACAAAGGCTACCATCAGTAACACACTACGCCGCCAGGGACTCAGATCCTGCAGTGCCAGATTTGTCCCCCTGCTTAAGCCAGTACATGTCTGGGCCCGTCTGAAGTTTGCTAGAGAGTATTTGGATGATCCAGAAGAGGATTGGGAGAATGTCATATGGTCAGATGAAACCAAAGTAGAACTGTTTGGTAGAAACACAACTCGTCGTGTTTAGAGGAGAGAGAATGCTGAGTTGCATCCAAAGAACACCATACCTACTGTGAAGCATGGGGGTGGCAACATCATGCTTTGGGGCTGTTTCTCTGCAAAGGGACCAGGACGACTGTTCCGTGTACAGGAAAGAATGAATGGGGCCATGTATCGTGAGATTTTGAGTGCAAACCTCCTTCCATCAGCAAGGGCATTGACGATGAAACGTGGCTGGGTCTTTCAGCATGACAATGATCCCAAACACACCGCCCGGGCAACGAAGGAGTGGCTTCGTAAGAAGCATTTCAAGGTCCTGGAGTGGCCTAGCCAGTCTCCAGATCTCAACCCCATAGAAAACCTTTGGAGGGAGTTGAAAGTCCGTGTTGCCCAGCGACAGCCCCAAAACATCACTGCTCTAGAGGAGATCTGCATGGAGGAATGGGCCAACATACCAGCAACAGTGTGTGCCAACCTTGTGAAGACTTACAGAAAACGTTTGACCTCTGTCATTGCCCACAAAGGATATATAACAAAGTATTGAGATGAACTTTTGATATTGACCAAATACTTATTTTCCACCATAATTTGCAAATAAATTCTTTCCGAATCAGACAATGTGATTGTCTGGATTTGTTTTCTCATTTTGCCTCTCATAGTTGAGGTCTACCTATGATGTCAATTACAGGCCTCTCTCATCTTTTTAAGTGGGAGAACTTGCACAATTGGTGGCTGACTAAATACTTTTTTGCCCCACTGTATGTATGTATGTATGTATGTATGTATATATATATATATATATATATATATATATATATCTCCATAAAAGAAAAATCCATCTGTAATTTCCACTCCTTGGGATAATGTCCATTTAAACTGAGTACATAACCTAACATAACACATAACCTAACACATAATATACCAATTCTTATAATATTCATACATACATATTCATACATATAATTATAGAAATGTGTCATCTTATAAAAAAATTGGTCTATAATATCAGCTTCTATTTATACAAATAGAATGTGTTTATATAGTTTCTCATATCAACTTTGTTCCATATCCGATCCAAATCCATATTTTCATTAACCTTGTATCCCACATATCGTTTTCCTGTTCAAGTTATGCCAAAATCACAGTATTCAACTTGTTTTGTACTATAGCTCATATGGGATGACAAAATATTTTTCTTAGCCTTTCCCAGTATTTCACAATGGTTATCAATTTGCACATTAAAACCTTCCTGTCTCAACTGCAACAATGTATTTAAACCCAGATTGTGATATATAACTTGTTTAAACAACCCCCTCCTGTGGTGTATCAAAATCTTCTTCTGTACCAAAGTATTTGAAATCCTTTCTTCCTGTTTCTCTGCTGCTTCAAAAAATTTTTTCCATATCTAAATCTGTCTTTTGTGTCTTTTGAATCTGAACCTGAACCTCCAAATCTATTAATATAAATTATATTGATTTTTTAATTTCTGAAAGAGTTTCATTAAATTCTTTTTTTAAATCTCGAAGTACTGTTAAAAAAGCCATTTCTCATCCACCGCCCCCTCCTTCAGGCTGTGTAGCCAGTCGTTCTAGACAAAACAAAGTGCTTTCCCAGGGAAAGAGTGGTCAGCTGATCTATTCTATCTATTCAATAAAAAATAAAAAGATGAAAAATTCCAATAATCCCAAAATTAAAGGAAGAAATAATATTTCAAACAGTTTATAAGAAAAAGAAAGGATAAATGTCAATCAATATAAAAAAATGAAACAAATTCATCAATATTTAGTCCAATAAAATATATTTAAGAAATATAAAAAAGAGTTTCTTGTACTTCCAAGTAGAGCAAAATCCACACTAAAAAATTAGAAAGTTAAAAAGAAAAAATGCAAATGTTTCATTATACTTCCATTATAAAATCCATCATGTTTCCACCATGATTATTATTATAGCAAAGAAAGCACAAAGTTTGCCAACATTTATATACAAAGTCCAGAGATAGATCTTAGATGATAAACAATTAATTCTAAAAAACTATAAAAGAAAGGTGATAATCTAAAACTCGTCTTTAGCTCTAACTTACTTTCCCCTATGAGAGCAATGCTGTAATTCCAGTTGTCTCACTGTTCCCAGACTCTCACTTTCTCCGCGGTGGAAAACAACAGAAAAAGCGGGGGGAAACAATTCCAACGACCTTGTGATTAATATTCCGATTCTCCCCTCTCCGGAGAAACATTCCAGTGATCTTATCTTATCAATAGATCACTGCAAATAGGGAGAAGCAAGCCAGGTATTCAGCAGTCTGAAATACTCTGACTTGTCGAGCTGCCAGTCCGACTTGGAGTAAATCTGTCACTGCTTCCATTTCTTCCCCTTCTATTTGCCAGGAAGTGATAGGACCAGATGCCATGATCTGGGTTTTTTTAATGTTGAGTTTCAAGCCAGCTTTTGCACTCTCTCCTTTCACCCTCATCAAGAGGCTCTTTAGTTCCTCTTCACTTTCTGCCATTAGGGTGGTATCGTCTGCATATCTGAGGTTGTTGATATTTCTCTCCGCAATCTTAACTCCGGCTTGTGATTCATCCAGCCCGGCATTTCTCATGATGTATTCTGCATAAATAAGCAGGGTGATAATATACAGCATTGTTGTACACCTTTCCCAATTTTGAACCAATCGGTTGTTCCATGTCCGGTTCTAACTGTTGCTTCTTGACCCGCTTACAGGTTTCTCTGGAGTCAGGTAAGGTGGTCTGGTACTCCCATCTCTTTAAGAATTTGCCACAGTTTGTTGTGATCCACACAATCAAAGGCTTTAGCGTAGTCAGTGAAGCAGAAGTAGATGTTTTTCTGGAACTCTCTTGCTTTTTCCATGATGCAGCAAATGTTGGCAATCTGATCTCTAGCTCCTCTGCCTCTTCGAAACCCAGCTTGCACTTCTGGTAGTTCTCGGTTCACATACTGCTGAAGCCTAGCTTGTAGGATTTTGAGCATTACCTTGCTAGTATGTGAAATGAGCGCAATTGTACGGTAGTTTGAACATTCTTTGGCATTGCCTTTCTTTGGAATTGGAACGTAAACTGACCTTTTCCAATCCTGTGGCCACTGTTGAGTTTTCCAAATTTGTTGGCATATTGAGTGCAGCACTTTAACAGCATCATCTTTTAGGATTTTAAATAGCTCAGCTGGGATACTGTCTTCTCCGCTAGCTTTGTTGTTAGTAATGCTTCCTAAGGCCCACCTGACTTCACTCTCTAGGATGTCCGGCTCAAGGTCAGTGACCACACCATTGTATTTATCAGGGATATTAAGATCTTTCTTGTATAGTTCTTCTGTGTATTCTTGCCACCTCTTCTTAATCTCTTCTTCTTCTGTTAGGTCCCTGCCTTTTTTTCCCTTTATCAGGCCCATCTTTGCACAAAACGTTCCCTTGATATCTCCGATTTTCTTGAAGAGATCTCTAGTCTTCCCCATTCTATTGTTTTCCTCGATTTCTTTGCATTGTTCATTTAAGAAGGCCTTCTTATCTCTCCTTGCTATTCTCTGGAATTCTGCATTCAGTTGTTTATATCTTTCCCTTTATATATGCTCACACTATTTTATTAGCATAAGTATCTTAGTGTCCAGAATAAAATCTCTCATTTGTTTAAGTGCTGGCTGGCTGCGAGTCAGTATCAGCTCGTATCCTACCCTCCCTCTGACAAATCCAATAAACAAACCAATAAATAAATATCAGGTTGAGGGATTTGGTAGGCACATATCTGGTCATGGTCTCTACATGGCAGCATCTGGCATAGCTGTCTTGCTAAGAAAACACTGGAACACAGTGTTATGGGTTTATGTTTTAACAGAATTTGAATCATAAGATATCCTGCTAGCTAGAAATAAGAATTTAGGTCAGAAAATATTCTGTTATCTTGGAAGCATGAATATGGGTCACAAGATTGTTGGTGCCAGGAAGTCTGAGATTCTGTTTGCATTCCAAATGCATTCTTTGTTTTCCTTAAGTGTCGGCCAGGTAAAGAGTTCAACCTTTGTGTTTTACCGTGGTATCTCATTGTATCTCATTACATACTCTTTATGTAAAAGAGTATATTTGGGGCGTGCTGGCTCAGCAGGTAAGATTCCAGGCTTGTCAATCTGAAGATCGGAGGTTCAAATTTCTAGCCCCGTGTGACGGAGTGAGCTCCCGCACTCGCACCAGCTCTTGCCAACCTAGCAATTCGGAAGCATGCAAATGCAAGTAGATTAATAGGTACCACTTCGGTGGGAAGGTAACAGCATTTCATGTGTGTCATGCCGGCCACATGACCGCGGAAGCATCTTCGGACACCGCTGGCTCTTTGGCTAATAAACGGAGATGAGCACCGCCCCCTGGAGTCAGACACGACTGCACAAATGTACGGGGGGAACCTTTACCTTAAAAGAGTATATATTAACATATCTGTTGTGTTGCAAACAGACTCTGCCCGGCCATGCTTGTTTCTTTGTTATCTGCTCTGCCGTAAATGATGTTGAGACTCTCTCTCTCTCTCTGTGAGCATATCAGAAGAGAGAAAGATTTTTGTAGTTCTGTTTTATTAATATATATAATGTTTGCTGAAAAAGTATTTTGTCTTTATTTCATCTCTCTAAATTGCAAAGTGCTTCTGGAATATTTAATACACGGGCCTCCTTAGCAGGGAGACAAGGGAGAGACCAAATGACAAAATGTGCCTGATGACATCATCACTCCAGTGCTGCAATTCCAAACTTGGATCAGGTGTTGGGGCACAAATACATAAGGCCAACACTGGTATGAGGTCGACATTGTGATTTGCTGCAGATGCTGCTGCATTGAAAGGCTGAAATCAAAATACATTGTGACTCATTCAAAAATGAAAGTCATCTGTGCTCAAACGATGCCATGCCCACCTTCCTCCATTGACTCTTCCCATTTCTTTCCCACATTAAAAAAAAAAAAAAAAACTTGAGGAAGAAGGATTTCCAATGAATTGAATGAGAAGTATTTTTTCCTCAGAACCAGAACACATCGTAGGATTGAGTTGTGAAAACTACTGGAAGACTGATATGAAATGCAGGGACAGAATGTATGGTATGCAAGTATGGTTTCAATAAGGATTTTCGCACTGAAGATGTTGCCTAGCCTGGCAATGAAATGTCTGCAAGAAAACAACAAGGCTCAGAGAACACCAAGGACTCCACAGTTCAATCCTGAGCTACAAATATTTTTTTCGGAAGGATAGGAAATAATTTGGTTTTACGTTCTCCCATTTTTTATAATTCCAATTATAAAATTTATATTTTTTATAATTCCAATTTTTTCCATGCTATTTATGAAGGGATTTATACATTATCTGGCAAGTTCTATTCCAAATAGAAGCAGTTCACTGCTATTCCCACAGCTCTAGCTCATGATTTCTAGCTTCCAGATATGCTAGGATTACAATTCCCAGAATTCCCAGCTGTGACTAATCACCATGGTAGTCTTAGCATACATGGAGGGCACCAGGTTGGGGAAGAATGAGCTACAAGACTTCCCAGTAATTAACAGCCTCCTATAAAAGTGTTAAAGTAAAGGAATCTTGTCATTCCAAGAAACCCCATCCACAGCAGGGTGACATCTCAGTTCCACAGCTAATCTAACAGGGATTCAAAGCCAGATTAAAGACCTACGCATTCAAAGGTGGACAGCTGAATTTGCCAAGTACATTTTCTCCCACATTCACTTCTTTAAAACATTCTTTCCATCCTATTTAGAAAGGAATTTTTATAATTTTGTAGATAGAAATTTTGTAGATCAGGAGTCCAGGAAATCCAGGCGAGATGCAGGAAGTGGTTGTGGCAATAATGCAAGTTGCTTCCACAGCTTTGCTCACGGCCCCTCTGCTAATTTATCTTGAGGCAGCCAGCTACCGGCTGGCTCCTGGCTGCACTCACCGTCTCTCCTCTGTTGTTCTCTAGCAACCAAACGGGCACTCCTGAGCCTCTCCTTTAAGGCAGCCCTCATTCTCTGCCACCTTTGCTGCTTGGGAGACTCAGGTGAGCTAGGGGTCTGAGTGGGAGCAGCTGGCTGCTGGCTGGAGGGCGGGGACAAACCACGATCCAGGGTTTGCTCCTGCTCAGCCTCTGGAGGCTGAGATGCCGCCACATCTCCACTCTCCTCTGGTACTGGGTCTGGTTCTGAAGCCGGTTTTGGATCTGGGGCTACCTCTTCTTCGGTCTCCTGGGGGTTCAACAGGGGCAGCTCGTCTGCTGACTCCTCACTGGAGTCCTGAGGCAGAGGCTGGCCCAGTACACTTATTGAAGCATGCAGAAGGAATACAAATTTGCACATACAGACTGCTTGTAATGTTTCAGCAACTTAAGGGTTTTTTTATTTTACCTATATGTTTAATATGTATTCCATATTGCTTTGTATGTGGTCATATTGCAAAATGTTTGCAATATAAAACAACATTAACTTTTTTGTTGTTTATTTGTTCAGTCGCTTCCGACTCTTCGTGACTTCATGGACCAGCCCACGCCAGAGCTTCCTGTCGGCCGTCACCATCCCCAGCTCCCCCATGGTTGAGTCTGTCACCTCCAGAATATCATCCATCCATCTTGCCCTTGGTCGGCCCCTCTTCCTTTTGCCTTCCACTTTCCCTAGCAACAGCATCTTCTCCAAGGTATCCTGTCTCCTCATTATGTGGCCAAAGTACTTCAGTTTTGCCTTTAATATCATTCCCTCAAGTGAGCAGTCTGGCTTTATCTCCTGGAGTATGGACTGGTTTGATCTTCTTGCAGTCCAAGGCACTCTCAGAATTTTCCTCCAACACCACAGTTCAAAAGCATCTATCTTCCTTCACTCAGCCTTCCTTATGGTCCAGCTCTCGCAGCCATAGGTTACTACGGGGAATACCATTGCTTTGACTATGCTGATCTTTGTTGTCAGTGTGATGTCTCTGCTCTTAACTATTTTATCAAGATTTGTCATTGCTCTCCTCCCAAGAAGTAGACGTCTTCTGATTTCCTGGCTGCAGTCAGCATCTGCAGTAATCTTTGTGCCTAGAAATACAAAGTCGGTCACTGCCTCCACTTTTTCTCCATCTATTTGCCAGTCATCAATCAAGCTGGTTGCCATAATCTTGTTTTTTTTAAAGTGCTTTTGCACTTTCTTCTTTCACCTTCGTCAGAAGGCTCCTCAGCTCCTCCTCGCTTTCAGCCATCAAAGTGGTATCATCTGCATATCTGAGATTGTTAATGTTTCTTCCAGCGATTTTAACTCCAGCCTTGGATTCATCCAGTCCAGCACGTCGCATGATGTGTTCTGCATGCAGGTTGAATAGGTAGGGTGAGAGTATACAGCCCTGCCGTACTCCTTTTCCAATCTTAAATCAGTCTGTTGTTCCGTGATCTGTTCTTACCATTGCTACTTGGTCGTTATACAGATTCCTCAGGAGGCAGACAAGATGACTTGGTATCCCCATACCACCAAGAACTTGCCACAATTTATTATGATCCACACAGTCAAAGGCTTTAGAATAGTCAATAAAACAAAAATAGATGTTTTTCTGAAACTCCCTGGCTTTCTCCATTATCCAGCGGATAACATTAACTAAAACATATAATAAAACACAACAAGGACATTTAAAAAAGATAAAGGTGGCTGGGAAGACAAAGAAGGAAAACTGTCAAAGCAAACTCATCTATAAGCTTCATACAGGCATGACCTAAGTGGAGAGAGAAGTCTTTAGAGTTGCCTGAAGGATATAATCAAGGCGACTCATGCATTTCAGGGACAAGAATTCACAGGTCCATTCCTAACTGTGAGTAACAGCAAAATGATATTTTGTCAGTCATGGCACATACAGCTGGAGTGCCTCTGATGATCTTAATGTCAACCAGATCTATAATGGCAACAATGGCAGGTAGCCTGATCCCCAATTGTTTAAGGACTTATACAATTGGTAGCCAGAGTGGTTGCTTCAACCAACGTGTAATCTTCAAGACTAAGGGTCTAATTGAGCAAGCTGGTTGCCAGACTTTGCACCAGCTGCAACATACAAAGTGGCCCATAAAAAGACCATTGTAATCATCTAAAATTGAGGTAGAGCAGGAGCAAATTTCTCCTGCCCCTTTTCTACTGGTTGACGCTCCCCCAACAAGCTGTCAACCTTTCAAACTTGTTGGTGTATTATTCTTTAAGGCATAAGTCACAAAAAGCAATAAACCTTGTTAATTAATCACCTGCAAACTTTAAAAGGTCAGGCAGCATGTGATCCAGGTTGAAGTGTATAAAAGAACCTGCCCTGCCCACTTGCTTGCTTCTACTACTTGCTTGCTTCCTGCTACTATTTCTCTTTTTCTGGTGTGTGGTGAAGGATTTGTAACACTCCCAGGTATCTGGAAGAGAATTTTGTATTTTTATAAAATTTGTGATCAGAGTTATGGAAAAACCAAGAGATAAGTTTGTAGCAAAACGTTGCTTTATTTAAAACAAAAACATAGGAACAAACCTTGAATCTTCTTCTTTAGCCAAAGCATGGCATGGTTGATTAACATAGCCATTTAGATAGCAGAGCAGAATGCAGAGGTAGAGCAAAAGGACAAAAGGCATTTACATTTTAAACCTTAACTTGATCAGCATCTGACTGGATAGGATTCAGCATGTGACCAAAAACACCTAGGCAACAGATTCCCAATATGGGCAAAGCTCAAACAGCTAATTCTGATTGGTCAAAACTCTCAGACTGGCCAGCACCTGAAGGGCAATTAGCACTCCTGAGTGGGGGGTGAACATGTGCTCCTGAGCCCAAACAGGAAAAAAGTTTTTGAGGCCTGGCTTTTTAAAAACTCAGCCACATATTCTACAGACATAAAAAATATATACAACACTCCCCTTTTTTTATGACTAGAAAGAATATGGAAACAAACCCAGCTTGGTAATTAACTCATTGTGCCTACTGGCAACTAGAGGCTTGGTTAAGATATCAGCCAACATTAATTTAGTATCACAGTATTTCAAAACAACCTTTTTCTTGGCTAGAAAATCTTTAACAAGATGAAAACGCACATCAATGTGCTTTGTGCGGTTTCTGGAACTTTCAGATAAAGCCAAATGGATACAGGCTTGATTGTCTTCATGAATTGTGACAGGCTGACTTAAAATGACTCCAATGTCTTCCAACAATTGAGTAAACCAAATTACCTCATTGCACAGTTGTGCTAAAGCATAAAATTCAGCTTCAGCTGTGCTAATGGCTACTACAGTCTGCTTTCTGGAAAACCAAGCAATAGTGGACTTTGCAAATTGAATTACACTTCCAGAAGTAGACTTCCTATCACTGAGATCTCCAGCCCAATCTGAATCACACCAGCATTCTAACTTTTCCTCTGTGTCTGTAGCAGACAACCTTAAGCAAAAATCTTTGGTGCCTTGCAAATAACGAAACAGCCTTTTTAACCCAGACTTTGCAGCAGATGTGGGATTTTCCACAAACCTGCTCAAAATGGACACACTGTTAGCAATGTCCGGACGGCTATTATTTGCAATGTAAAGAAGACTGCCAATGGCTGATCTGAAACTATCTCCTTCAGATGACTCACCATCCCCCTTCTCCCCCTCCTCTTTTAGAAACTCGGGAAGCATGGGGGAGGAGACAGACTTGCAGTCCTGCATTTTAAAATCCTCCAGCAGTTTCTTAATTTTGCTACTCTGGCTTATGAGAAAACTACCATCTTTTTCCCTCTGAATTTCTAATCCTAGGTAATTGTTAACTGCTCCAAGACATTTCAATGTGAAATTGTTTTTCATACAAACCTCAAAGGAATGCTTCTGTTCAACAGATGAAGTGAGCAGCAACAAATCATCCACATACAAGCACAAGTACATTACACCTTGCTTATCATTTTTTACATACACACAAGGATCAGCAATTCCCTTCTGAAACCCAAATTTTTGCAAAATATTATCCATTTTAATATTCCAACAACGCGCGGCTTGTTTCAATCCATAGATGGATTTCTGCAACTCACACACAAGATGTTTTTCTTTTTCATAACCAGGAGGTTGTTGCATAAACAATTTTTCCTCCAAGTCACCATACAGAAAAGCAGTTTGAATATCATAGTGATAAACAGACAGTTTCTTCATGGCAGCAACCTTTAAAAGCAACCTGATAGATTCAGCTTTTGTCACTGGAGCAAAAGTTTTGTCATAATCCACATTTTTTCTTTGAGCAAAACCTTTTGCTACCAACCTTGCTTTGTACTTCTGAATTTTGCCATCAGAATCTTTTTTCAGTTTGAACACCCACCTACAACCTAGAACCTTCTGATTAGGAGGCAAACTCACTAGTTTCCAAGTTTTATTTTCCTTTAAGGAATCCAACTCTTGCTGCATGGCTTCATGCCAACACTTAGCTATTTCAGCTGGCATTTCTTTAATTTCTTCCAGAGACTCAGGCTCTGTGTGAATGTGAAAAGCCTTCACAACATCTACTTGGTAACGATCAGGAGGAACTCCCTTATTAATCCTTTCAGACCTGCGAGGTAGGACAGGACTTACACTCTGTTTCCCACCATTGTCCTCAGAAACCTCTGACTTTCCAGACAAGTCAGCTTCCTGAACATTGACTTCACTGGGTGATTCCTGCAAATCACCATCAGCAAGACTTTGCTGCTCCCCCATGGATAAATCAACTGAAGAACTAGAGTTTATTTTATCCCAATTCTGCTCAGCAAAAGAAGCACTTTTACTAATTATCAGTTGATTATCCAGTATGAACCTGTAGCTTCTCTGACTCTGTTCATACCCTACAAAGATTGCTTTCTTTGTTCTGGAAGCCCCCTTGTGCCTCAGCTGTTTGGGAATGTGGACCCAAGCTGTGCTTCCAAACACCCTGAGGTGGCTTACTTTAGGCTTCACACCATAGAACAAATGAAAAGGGACATCCTGAATTGCACTGCTAAACAGCCTGTTCTGCACATAACACGCTGTAGTAACAGCTTCTCCCCAATACCTAAAAGGCAAACCCAGCATCCTTCAGCAAACACATCATTGCTTCCTGCAGTGTTCTGCCTTTTCTCTCTGCAACAGAATTCTGTTCTGGAGTGTAAGGGTTAGCTAAAATGTGTTCTATCCCTTTTTCTAACAAAAAGCTTTTAAACTTTGAGGATAGATACTCTCCACCGCGATCTGATTGCAAGGCAGACACTGGCCTTGGGAATTTTCCATTCGCCCAAGCCACAAAAGCCTTAAATTTACCAAAGACCTCATCTTTGTGTTTCAGCAAATAAATGAATGTGTACCTGGAAAGATACCACCACTCCAAGCCTGGCTGGCAACTCGACAAGTCAGAGTTTCTCAGAGCTCTGAGCTCTGAGACCTGGCTAACTTTCTATCTTGTTTGCAGGGGTCTACAGACCACTGAAGCTTCCCCCTGGAGAAGGGGGAACCAGAAGATTGCTCACAGAGCCATTGTAATTGCCCACTCCTGTTTTTCTTTGTTGTTTCCACCGCGGAGAAGAACGGGGGGGTGGATGCAGTGAAATGGCCGAAAGAGGATTCTAGCTCTGCAGAGAACGTAAGTCTCTTGGGAGACACAAGAGTGACAGCCAGCTTTTAGACCACTTTATATTAGTTTTCTTTTTTAGATTAGTACATTTTTATTATTCTAAAATTTATCTTTGGACTTCGTTCAAAATGTTGGCTAATTTTGTGTTTTCTTTGCTATAATTAATTTTGGTGGAAGTTTGATAGATTTTATTTTGGCAACATAGTGAACAAGTTTTGTATTTTTCTGCCTTTCTTTTGTATCAGAGAAATTGGGACTTAAGAGACTTTGTTGGTATTTCTCACTCGACAAACTAACTGACTTTTGAGAAATTGTTTGTTTGGGTTAAGCAGCTTGCAGCCTGAAGAATAAAGAAGAATAAAGAATAAAGTATAGAGAATGTGTGCCTCTCTACCTTTTTTTTTTCTTTTTCTACTTTTTTTTTAGAAAGGACTATCTTTCATTTGGAATATATTTTCATCTTTCCTTTTACAAACTGTTTGAAATACTGCTCTGTGGAATTTTTTCATCTCTTACTTTAAAAGCTTTTCTCACTTAAAGAAATAGACATTATTGATAAATAATAGAACAGCTGTTCCTTGCTCCCTGAGAAATTTTTTTGTTTTGACTATGGCAGTTGATTACAGTTTGAACAACAAATAATGGCATTTCTCACAGTACTTCAGGATTTTAAGGAAGAAACCAGCAAAAAATTTTTGCAAATTAAGAAATCCATAGAACGTATATTAATAGTTTTGGTGGCTCAGGAACAGAAGATACAAGGGACAGATTTAGAAACAGAGGGAAGACCTTTCGAACCAGTAGAGAAACAGGGAAAGAGGAATTTGAATGTATTGGTACAGAAGAAGATTATGATATTTTACAGGAAGTGGTCTATTAAATGTTTGGGCATAAATACATTGTGGCAGCTGAGACAGGAAGATTTTAATATGCAAATTGATAGATATGGCAAAATAAACATTTTGACATCCCACATGAGTTACAGAAATAAACAAGTTGCATATTGTGATATTGGCATAACCTAAACAGGAGATTTATTGATATTGATTTGGAATGCAAGGTTAATGAAAATGCGGATTTGGTATTGTACACAGAGTAAGCACAGATATGAGAAACTTACAGATGCATAAAAACATGATATTTTAAGTGTAAGATACAAGATTATAAATAAATATGTTGATATTATATATTACTCTTTCTGGAGACACATTTATGAGAAGACAATGAGATGATGAGATGGAATTAGAATGTAGGTTATTACAAGAATATGTTGTATGTATTAGGTTATATGTTATGTTAGGTTTTGTATTTTTGCTATATTATGTATTATGTTATGTAATATGTTAGATTATGTATTAATGGAATATATAGTCATAACATGAACAGAATATACTGTATTTTATTATACTAATTGGACTTTATTGAAGATATAAATATAGATGTAAAAATGGAAAGAGCAAATGGAAAACATTTAATTGATGCAACAATGAACATTTGATTACTATTCTAAGGAGTAGAAACCAGAGATGGATTGTTGGAAGATATCAAGAAAGGCGAAACCTATATGAAGAACAGAAGATTGGATTATAGAAATCATAGGGTATATGACAAAGAAAAGTTTCTGTGTATTGTATGAAGGACTAACATTTAAAGTTAATTGTTGTACTTAAAGTTCAAGGATAAATTGGAGGACATCTATTTTCTATATTTTCTTTGTTTGTTATTTTTTGACTTCACTTTTTCTTTTCCTTTTTCTTACTTTGTATTTCTACTTTTTTTCTTTTGTATTAGTTCTTAATATGTATTTTAAAACTCAATAAAACTTATAAAAAAAAAAAAAGAATGTGTACCTGGAAAAATCATCTATGAAGGTCAAAATGTACCTTGCTCCCCCAAGACTAGGAGAAAATGGGCCTATTACATCAGAATGAATGATCTCTAGAGGCCTAGAGGTGGACCTATCAGAAAACTTCTTCACAGGAGCTCTAGTAGTCTTATTCTCCTTGCAAACTGCACAGTCTAGATATTTATCACAAGACTTCAATTTTAAATCAGCAGAATAACTAGGCATTTGAGAAATGTACTTAAAATTAGCATGAGTAAATCTCCTATGTAATAAATGGATGCACTGATCATGTATGGGCTTATTTTCAAAAACAGCCTTGGCTTTAGCAATTTGCTGCTTTTCAGCATTTTGTACAATGTACAGAGAATCTTTCTGCAAACACTTTGCAACTATTTTGCCATTCTTTCTAATATCACAACCCTCTTTCTTAAAAGTTATAACATAACCTGAGGCTACTAACTGCCCCACAGACAAGAGATTGCTTTGAAAATTAGGCACAAACAAAACATTTTTAACAGTTTCCCCCAAACATGGAAGATTGATCTCACCTTCACCCACAATCTTGGATACAGATCCATCTGCTAAGGAAACTTTTTGTTTGTTAGTTTTAGACAAAGACAGAAAAGATTCTTTATTGTGACAAATGTGAGAATTGGCCCCACTGTCAAGAACCCACAAATCTTTATTATCAGAGTTCTCAACAACTGTTGCATGAAGTATCTTCTTTCCAGAAGTTTCTTCTTTCTTCTTTGAAGTCTTCTTTGTAAACTTGACACAGTTCTTTTGAAGATGAGCAGGGGATCCACAGGTAAAGCATCGCCTGCTGGATAATGCAGAAACTTGAAATTCAGAGCTCTTCTGCTCCCTCTGCTGGCCACGAGAAGACTTTATTGTAGAAATGGAGGCAGCTTTTTCTTGTCTTTTCTCCCACTCAGCAAGCAGTCGGGTAGACACGAATGATGGAGTTAGATCATCTTCTGGGATTCCCTCCATGGAGCAAATTAAAGTGTCCCAGGACTCATTCAACGAAGAAAGCATAATGTAGGCTTTCATCAGGGGGGTAAATTCCATCCCATGCTCTTGAAGTTCCACAAAATAATTCTGAAGCTTGTGGAGATGATCAGGCAAATTTCCATTCTCAGGCAAGTGAGCCTTGTACAGTTTTTTCGTTAAAATAACCTTGCTGCCTGGACTAGTTTTCACATATAAATCACGCAAATAGTCCCATAAGTCTTTGGAAGTTTCTCTGCCTCTCACGTGAATAAGCTGATCATCCTGAACAGCCAAAATAATGGAGGCTTTGCATTTCTCATCTTTCCTCAACCAGGCTTGATCTGGATTCTGAGGAATTTGTTCAGAAATTGCAGACCATAAATTTTCTCTCCTCAAGAAACTTTCCATTTTCAAAGACCAGTTCAAATAATTAGAATTAGAAAGTCTTTCCAGGAGCATACCTTGAAAATTTGAAGCTCCATCAGCAGCCATGGCTGCTTCTCTCCCCTGTTGTAGTAATCCAAAAAACACCACGAGGCTTGCAAACACGAGGCAAAACTCCGCCTCCAATGGAAACTTCCTGTAACTGCCGGCAAGTTTCAAAAAACAAAGAAGCCTCTCCAAATGCAGACTAAAACAGGTCAGCTTTCTTCTCTCTTATTTATTTTTCCATAAGTTTTGTCTCTGATCCAGAAGCAATTGCTGGGCACAGAACCTTTTGTATTTTTATAAAATACAAAAAGAGAGAAAAAACAGAGAACTGTAAATATTATCTATTCGTATAAAGAAGTAATACAACTGCCAGGGATGGAACTAGGGTCTGTGTCACCCAGGGCAAACATGGATTCTGTGCCCCCCATGGGTTATTTTGTCATTTTTGTGCCCCCCAGGCATCATTTTGGTGCACCCCCCAGCGTGGTGCCCGGGGCACATGCCCTTCCCCCCCCCCTAGTTGTGGCCCTGACAACTGTAACTGATTTACTACAATGCCTGGTGTCTTTATTGGTCTCTACTGCTAAAGCTTTCTGATACTCTGCATATGCAAGATAACACACACACCAACAAAACTGATTTGTTTTGGGGAAAAAGATTCAAAAGGTGTGTTAACCCTTAAGAAATTAGGGTGAACTCCTCTCCAAACTGGGTCTGATTTGGGGGAAGGGTTAGGAGGCAAAATGGTTGGTTTAAGGCTCTCAAAGGCTTGAAGTACCAAATTTCACCCCATACATTCTATTGCTGTCACAATACTCATTGCAGATATGCAGACCTCAGATGTCAATTTTTTAAAAAAGGGTGAAAAATCCTCTCTAGTCCAAAGTACTTTACAAGGATGTTGTTAGGGAGATTTTCCAGGCATGCTGCTTCAATCTCTTAGAGGAAAGGCAGCTTGTAGATTAAAAAATAAGGTAAATAAATGCATATGGTTTCATTTTCAAATATTAACATTATTTTCAACAAAAAATTAATTGGTGAAATTGCAGTTCTCATTCTACTGGGGTACCTGCCTCCATTGCTTGTACACAGAAAAGGCCAGTGAGGCATTTATTTATTTATTTAAACATATTTCTATGCCACCACAATCAAGACAACTCTTGGCGGTTCATATAGAAAAAAATACAATAAAAAACTTACCCAATACAAAATAAGAACACAAGAGCACTACAACTATGTGGCGTCTCCTCCATCAAGATGGTGGAGGAATGAAGCCAGAGTGGTCAGAGGCTTCCTGTGAGTAATTTGCATCATTTTTGGCAGAGAAAGTTGACTGGATTCACCTTGAGTTTGACTGCAATGCTGTGACATACCATAGGGACTTGTTAGGTTCATGTGGATGTTTTCCAGCTTGTAAATGTTGACGATGTAGACTGGCTGTGTGGAGAGATGAGGACCACAACTTGTTTTCTTGACCCTTGTCCTTCGTAGTTGATTAGGTCAGCAAAGTTGGGACTAGCCCCATAGTTATGGAAGGTGATTAATGCAGCCATGAGTGTGGAAGGTGCCTTTGCATGCTTAAAGAAGGAAAGTTATAAACTCTTTAGTGAACACCCCACCTTTGTCCTGGAAGATCTTCCTAGTTATAAGCCATTTGTGATGTCTCTGGATCTAATCCTCCAATTCAGCATTCCTCAGTACATTCCATTTAGAGTATAGTAGAAAGCTTTATTGAAAGTATTACAATTCAGAACATATCTAAAGACCAGAATGACCAAATTCCCGCCAAACAGTCAAACCTCACTCTTCCCCCGACCTACGTGTCACTCCTCCCTTGATGATGCATTACCCAGTACTTTTCCCATCCAGCCATGCCCCCCCTCCCATCATCATATTTCTCTTCAGTCCCAAGCGATGCAGGTGCGTGGCCATAACCAGCTGTAAACATCCTTCAATGATCTTGTTGGAATTTCACTCTCAGCGTTCTCCCTCTCCCTTCTCTTGAAATCCCTTGCACTGACATGCATTCTTAATAACCCATTCTCAAATACATTTCAACATGCATGGCAGGGCTTGCACTGTAGCAACCCTGACACCATTCTTGCATACATCATTCTTGGGTAAAGTGATTGAGAAAGTTTGCACCTCACACCTTTAAATGCAACTGTGTAGAACTGATTATCTTTATACTTTCAGTCAGGATTTCATCCAGGATATGGTCCTGGAACTGCTTGGTCTCATTTTGAATTATGACATATATTAGATGTGGTGCATACTGTATAGTGGGTGACCCTAGATGTTTTCTTGGACTTCTTGATGGTTTTTGATACTGTTGATCATGGTATCATTCTGAACCCCAACTGTCTCTGGATTTGCAAGTGACTGCTGTAGTGAGGAATATGTCTGTACAGGTGGTCCTTGGGTTACGACCACACATTCAGCAACCATTCAAACTTGTGACAGCATTGAACGAGGGGGACTTACAATGGATCCTTGGAGTTCTGGCTATAGCAGCATCCCCACGGTATTGTGATCCAGGCACTTGGCAACCGGCTCAATTATGACATCACAGTGAACCGTGATCACGATTTCCGATGTTCCCTGATGGCTTCCCACAAGCAAAGTCAATGGGGCAGCAGGCAGAAAGTCCGAAGTTGTAGTCATGAGAGGTTCTTGCTTAACAATGACAACTGGGACTGCCAGAACTGCTGTCGCTAAGTGACGCAGTCACATGATGTCGCACTTTACAACTGTGTTGCTTAGCGATGGCAATTCTGGTCCCAATTACCATCGTAACCCAAGAACTACCTGAATAATTATGGCTAGTGTGGCAACTGCAGCCTTTCCTGAGTTGGTCAGTGACAGTTATCCATACTTTGGTTATCCATACTTTGATTACAACCTATCATTGAGATGTGCTTTATGTGGGACAATCTTTGAAAAGTGTCCTGGAATTGTAATTGGTACAAAACAGTGACAGATTTTATTTTCTTGGGCTCCAAGATCACCGCAGACGGTGACTGCAGCCATGAAATTAAAAGACACTTGCTCCTTGGTGTCAGGGTTCATGTCTATGAATCCTGCCATTGGGATTCGGGCTAGAGATGTTGTGGGAACTGTCGGGAGGGGGACTGGCCATTGAGTGTTATGTCTGTTAGCAGAGGTTGGAAACGGCTTCGTCAAGGTCACCCACCTGCGGGAGTGTGGAGATGAGAACATTTGCACCATGAGATCATCGGTTGGTAATTTGGCACGCAAGGGGGGAAGTTAAGATGGTACAGTTTGGCGGGAATCCGCATTCAGATCTTTAGGAGTGCTTCAATTAACATGTATCCTGAATAAAGCTTAATCTGCATTCTAACGAACTGCATTGGAAAGTGTTTATTAGGGCATTGTTGTTGGGGTCATCATACTTGGGAGGAAAGCTATTGCAAACCTAGACAGCATATTAAAAAGCAGAGACATCACCTTGCCGACAAAGGTCCGTATAATTAAAGCTATGGTTTTCCCAGTAGCAATGTATGGCTGTGAGAGTTGGACCATAAGGAAGGCTGAGCACTGAAGAATTGATGCTTTCGAACTGTGGTGCTGGAGAAGACTCTTGAGAGTCCCTTGGACTGCAAGGAGGTCAAATCAGTCAATCTTAAAGGAAATCAACCCTGACTGCTCATTGGAAGGACAGATACTGAAGCTGAAGCTCAAATACTCTGGCCATCTAATGCGAAGAGAGGACTCACTGGAAAAGACCCTGATGCTGGGAAAGACTGGAGGCAAAAGGAGAAGGGGATGGCAGAGGATGAGATGTTTAGATAGCATCACCGATGTAATGAACATGAATTTGAGTAAACTCCGGGAGACAGTGGAGGACAGGAAGTCCTGGTGTGCTGTGGTCCATGAGGTCACGAAGAGTCGGACACGACTAAGTGACTGAACAACAACAACAACAACAAAACATTGCAGCCAAACTGCTGATCAAAACAGCAAAACAACACCTATGATGCCTGAGCTGAAAGATCTGCACTGGCTACTAACAACCTATTGTGGTGCTTTTAACCTTCAAAATCTTACATGACGTAGTGACTGGTTAAATGCAGGACTACCTTTCTTGCTGTTATAATCCTGCCTGGTTACCTAGATCAGTAAGAGTGATCCTTCTGAAGATGTCCCTTTTGCCAGAAGTTCAACTATCAGATATGCAGCAAAGGCCTTCTCCTGTATGATTCCTGCATAATGAAATGTGTTTGGTTCTCGGTCTCCCACTATTTCAGCAAGCTTTCAATTGTCAATTATTTTAAATTTTGATTTTGAGTTTAACTGTGTTGATTTTGCTCTGTTTTATATTTCACATTTTTTGTTGTTGCAAGCCACCCTGAATGTTGGAATAAACAGAAGGATGGGGTTAAATTCAATAATAAATAAAATATTATTATTACATTATAAAAGTGTATGAATATTTATTATAAATATTTAATATTATAAATATTATTTATAAATATTATTCATATGCCTGCATTTATTTATATAAATATACATTTATATCAATCGAAGAGAATATTTGTAGCTCAGGGTTGAACTGTGGAGTCCTTGGTGCTCTCTGAGCCTTGTTGTTTTCTTGTAGACATTTCATTGCCAGGCTAGGCAACATCTTCAGTGCGAAAAGGGAGTGGGACTTGCTCTCTGTTTTCTATACCCTGGCTTGTCCTGCCTGTGTTGGTGGGGGTGTCGTACTCTCCTTGGTAGTACCTTGATTGGGTTGTTTGCTACTTGGTTGCTTGACTGAGTTAATAGTTCCTTGATTAAGGTCTATTGTGTTGTTTGTTTGCTCCTCTGGTGCTACATTTATATACATTTATATATATTTGCAAACGTTTCAGTGAAAAATTTAAATGTTACATTGAGATCAACCAGAAATTTATTAAATGTTTAATAAAAATACTGTACATTTAAAATCTATTTTCATTAGGTTAAAGTAAAAATGTACATATATCTTTTTTTTAAAAAAAACTTGGAGAGTCAATTCATTGCCTGATTTTATTTGCTGCCTAAATTAATATAACTCTATTACTGATGTGCTGTAAACAAGAGCTGACACACTCCACGACAATTTAAACAAGGAACAGGATTTCTAATTCAATATTTCCCAAAGGACAATTTACACCATTCTAACGGGAATTTAAATAGCTTAAGGCAGCAACAGAGGGAGGGTAGGAATATACACAACAGCTCCAACACAATAAATAAAATTTATATGCAAAAATAATACCCCCCCAAACAAATAGGAATCTAATTACACATGAGCAGTCTTCCAGTTGAAATAAATCTGTATTCCAAAATTATGAATTCAAAACTATAAGTGCATTAGTACTTAGTCTGTGGAATAAAATATTATTGCAGTTTTGATAATAGGTTAACTCTGTCTTTCTCAAATAGAGCAGTTTCCGGCAAGTGGCATGTAGACTGCAATTTCTAAAACTGGCATTTCTTAAAATGGGCAATCTGGTTTATTCTGGGAATTGCAATCCCAATTCAACAACTAAATATGGCTGAAGGTTAAGCAACCAGGTTGAAGAAGGCTTGGTTAAACATTCCTACTATGTTCCATTTAGAGGTGATACATTTATTGATGGATGATTAATATTATGTCTATGGGCCTTGCCTCATCTGTGCATTCAGTTTCTTCATACTTGACTTCCCCAATGGCTTTGCAGAGAGCTTGCATACACATTCATAACAATACAAGCCATAGATTCCATTTTTCAAGGCTGTGGATTGCATGTACAGAAACAATATGCATTAGTATTGTTCACCTCCAACCTGTGTATATCATTCCAAGAGAAGGAACCGAGTGGGTAGGCTATATACTGTCCACCCATCCTTCAAATAAGAGCTGTGAGAGCCAGTTTTGTCTAGCGGTTAAGGCATCAGGCTAGAAACCAGGAAACCATGAGTTCTAGTCCCGCCTTAGGCATGAAAGCCAGCTGGGTGACCATGGGCTAGTCTCTCTCTCTCTCAACCCTAGGAAGGAGGCAATGTCAAAGGAGTTCTGAAAAACCTTGCCAAGAAAACTGCAGGGACTTGTCCAGGCAGTCGCTGAGAATCGGATACGATTGAACGGATTAAAAATAAAAATAGAGAGAGAGCTGTAAATGGTTTAGGTTGCTATCATCAAGAAGTGGCTGCAATCAAGGAGCGTTAACCTTCCAATTTAAGGAAAACATTACAAAATACTTTGTTAGGAATTTCATGGTCAGGAAGTTCTTGTTTCTGGTGCAACAAGTTAAACTGATATTTAAGCATTAGCAAAACTGTATTAGCAGTTTTAAAACACAGTAAGCTACTGGGAAAACCTGCAAGGCCCACCTGCACCAAAGACCTGAGAATTTTCTTTACATTTCTGTTTAAATTTTACTGTATATTTTATATTTTATAAATTTTAATTTAATTTTATATTTTATATTTATATTTTTATAATGAATCTGTTTTTATTTTATTTTATTTTATTTTATTTTATTTTATTTTATTTTATTTTATTTTATTTTATTTTATTATTTTATTATTTTATTATTTTATTTTATTTTATTTTATTTTATTATTTTATTTATTACATTTATATCCTGCCCATCTCCCCCACAAGGAGGGACCCTGGGCAGTTTTATATTTTTATCTTTTATTATCTTAATTTGATTGTAAACCGTCCAAAATCACTTGCCGTGATGGGTGGTGAAGAAATGTGATAGATGATAGATAGATAGATAGATAGATAGATAGATAGATAGATAGATAGATAGATAGATAGATTCCCTTTATCATTGGAGATGGCAGACTGAGCTACTTCTGGTGTTCTTGCTTTTGATTTTACATCCTCCTCTTGCTCCTAAGCCTTCCTGGCTGAAAAAGCCCCATAGGAGAGTTCCTTCATGAGATTTATCTGAAGTTACCGGAAGTACCCTGAAAGACAGAACAGTCACAAATGTCCATTAGTCACCTTGTGACATCACACTCCACCCAAAATAATTTATCTGAAATGTCCTTTTAAATATACATTCAAATCCCATTATATTATAAAATCAAACTGGTAGAAAAAATGCTGGGTTTTCTTTTCTGTACCAGTTTAATATTGACCTTTGGGTAAACAGTTGTTGTCATTCCCCCCCCCACACACACACACACTCCTTCTGTTTAGCGCTGTAGATTTCAGTGTGTTTTGTAAATTTGGCTAATTTATATTGGGCTACTAGGCCTTTCCTCCATTCCATTGCTGACAATCTGGGGTGGGCTGAGGTAATCAGTGTCCCTCCGCTCAACTCGTCTTAAAAATCTGCAGGCGATGGAAAAAGCAAATGGTGATCAGAGGTTTAGAGACAGGGTTGGGATAACACAAAGAAAGAAATCAACAATATGTGATAGTTTGAGATTTTTTTTCATTTAAAACCAATAGATTTATTATATATTCTAAGTAGACATCGCTCTTATGGTAAAGTTGTGGTGTAAACTTCTTATTAAATAAAGTGCAATGCCAGGGAAAGGATTACAAATTCTTAGGATTGTTCCTTGCATGCAAGAATTGTTTCCAGTTCAGGACAGATACATGTTCCTCTTTGATGAACTAAATTGGCCAATTCTTTGAAATGCTCTATGCCATGACTGTTTCCAAGATAGCAAATGAACATTGCACAATAAATACGACTTTACCTTCTACATAATCTTCTATGTACCTTCTATTTGTCTTCTACTTACACTATAGGTGGGAGATAGCACATATTGTGTTACAACTAACTGTTCAATCTAGTGAGGCAATATATGTATCAAAGCTTCTTGCCTTGCTGATTTGTGATGGATGAAACCCATATGCAAGGGCAAGTTTGGAGCGAAGAGGCATAAGTCCAATTTTATATTATCAAAACTTCCCTTAATGAATGTTTTATCCAGGCATGATCTTATGGCCAGTTTGTAAGTGAATTATACTATGCATGCATGCTTGTTTGATTGTTTCCCTTCAACTCAAGGTCTGGTATGAGTTTATTCTTCCTCAAAATAAAAATTTAATTAAAATAATGTTCTCGGCTTATCCTATGAGAGAAATTGTAGAAATGAAAATCATACATCTGTTCCTCCCTAGTTAATTCTGTCAGCAATGTTTATTGAAAATAATCTATGATGCTTAGAAGGAGAACTTGGCCAGAGCTCCACTGTTAAATTTGGGGGGGGGGTTGTTTTATTGATTGATTTATTGATTGATACTGTGTAGCCTAGTATTCTGTAATTCAATAGTATGGAAGGCATTATGGAAGATCACCCATTTATTCCTATTCTAATTCCTACCAGTAACAGATGTTATTACTTTTACTCATATGTTGCATTTATATTCTCAGGATGCTCAAGGTGGTTTATATTGTTGGAGATTCCGGCAAATCCAGCATGCCTTATCAGCATATGGATGGTTGCTCTAGGATGCAAACTCTCCATGCTTTTGAGGAAGCTGTTTGTGGCCACTCCCACTTCCCCTCTCTCTCTCTTTCTCTCTCTCCTCCTTCGACTGGGAGCAAAGCACACGGCTGTGTGCTGCTCCATCCTAGGCCATGGATGGGTCTAGGAGATTTTTCCCCCTTTCTACACACATCTCTTGCCAGCAATGAGATGCAAGAGTTAACTAAGTTTAGGGAACAGAAAGAAATGGAACATCATTTATCTACCGAAAAGGCTGTACCTGCAATGAATAAATGTAAGGACACTTTTGTACTTACTTTTCATATCTGCCATGTCTCAGCGTGTGTTTCTTTATGCTACGGTGGGCTAAAGGTGTAAGACTAACCTGGATCTGTCTAATATGCTCATGGGCTCTGTTGTTAAACAATATTCTTTTTCTGTACATGAGTTTAGCTGCTCGGCTCCATTTCAGTAGTTCTAACAGACTGCTAAATGGACTTCATATATGGGGTTCTTCCTTGCTTCATCCCCATAGCCACAGTCTTGTGATTTAGGGTGGTTGTCGTGTGTAGCTGCAGAAATAACACGCCGAGGCCAGGAATCTAGTCTCTAGTGTTTATTGCATACCTACAAACAGAAATCCTGCTAAACTAACAGTGCCTGAAGATTCCCAAGTATATCAGCTCAACCTAGGGCGGAGCTTTCTTCTGACGTTTGGGGAAATAGGCTAGGCTCTCTGAGCTGCGTGCTCGCTTCTTATCCAGTGCTCCGCCCTCCTCTCTGCTTCCCCTGACACCACCCCCCTCCCCATCCAAAAACTCCATAGCAACTCCCTCCCCCCGTTCGTCCTTGGTGCCGGGCAGGATCCCGTGTGAAAAAGTGTCTATCTGCTCCTCTTCCTGGGAGCTGGGCAGTGAAGGGAGGTCATCCAGGAAAGGAATGTCGGGGGAAGGCTCGCGTCTCTCTGTTTGATCTGATAGTCCGGGTGCAGCTGGCCTCTCCTGAAAAACAGCTAAATCGTTAGAAAGGTTCTCCCTCCCCCCTCCAGGGAGCTGGCAACCAGAGGTGGAGGGATGCGAATCCTCCTCCTCCCCCCTCGCTGGGTCCGACGGGGGGAGCAGGAATGGTTGCTGGCAACTTACGAAATCCTCAGGCTGGTCGGCTTCCTCGTCTTCAGCTGAAGGCTGTAGCTCTGGGAGTCGAGCTGGTCGAGGCTTGTGAGGGAAAATCTGATGAAACCTATGCACTAGGAGGGGTGCGTGAACATCTTTGGCATTTTCCCAGGAGCGCTCTGTCTGAGAATACCCCTTCCAGTGTATTAAATACTGAATCCCCCTGCCCCTCCTTCTGGAGTCCAAAATCTCTTGCACTTCGTACTCCGGTTCCCCTTGGACAAGTAGCGGAGGTGGGGGGGTGGTATGTGACCGTAAGGCACTTGGAGGGGAATCTTTGACTAACAAGGATTTGTGAAACACCGGGTGAATCCTCATAGAGTGTGGAAGCTGCAACCGATAAGCCACAGGGTTTATTTGCTGTATCACCTGAAAAGGGCCAATAAACTTAGAGTCCAGCTTCTTGCAAGGTCTGTTAGTGGGCAGAAACTTTGTAGAGAGCCAGACCTTGTCTCCTGGTGATATGGGGGGTCCTTCCTGTCTGTGTTCATCTGCGTTCCGTTTATAGGTTGCCTTTGCCAGCTCTAGCTGCTCTGCTAACAGGTGATGGGCTGCCTGTCTTTCTGCCAGGAAATCCGTGGCTGCAGGCACAGCTGTTTGTTGTGAGGAAAGGGGCAACACTCTCGGGTTTGTGCCATAGAGAGCCTGGAAAGGGGACATCTTGGTTGAGGAATGCACTGCATTGTTGTAAGCGAACTCTGCCATGGGGAGAAGTTCTGGCCAATTGTCCTGCCGGTAGTTAATGTAACATCTGAGATATTGCTGCAATAACTGTTTAGTTTTCTCTGCTTCGCCATTACTGCACAGATGATTCGCAGAGGACAAGTGTATTTTGACCCCCAACGTCTGGAAAAGCGCCCCCCAGAACCTGGAAGTAAATTGCGAACCGCGATCTGAGATCAAGTGGTTAACCATACCTCTATATCGGAAGACATTGTCCAAAAAGAGCTGTGCTGTAACTTGTGCTGTTGGTAGGCCCTTGCAGGGAATGAAGTGCGCTATTTTTGTAAAGCAGTCTACCACCACCAGGATGGAAGTGAAACCCTGTGCCTGTGGCAAGTCGGTGATAAAATCCATGGAGACAGTGTCCCAAGGTTGGGGGTGGGTGGGCAGGGGCTGCAAAAGGCCTGCTGGTTTCCCTGCAACCGTTTTAGCGCGTCTACACACGTGGCAAGAGGCCACGTAAGTCTTGATGTGCGCTGCTATCTTGGGCCACCAGTAGTCTCTGAGTGTTCTGTGCAGCGTTTTGAACACCCCCCCGTGTCCTGCCGTTGGGCTATCATGACAGAGCTGTAATACTTCTTCCCTCAGGGTCTTAGGAACATAAAGCCGCCCACTATGCCAAAGTGTCCCTGCCTCCGCTGTGAAAGGGGACGGTGTACCATGCTGGGCCCCCTGGAGGTCATCCAGCCTAGCCCGTGCGTAGGGGTCTTGTTGCTGCTGCGCCTTGATTCTTACAAGGAGATCGTCTACTAGTCTGACTGCTGCCAAGTTCTCTACTTGGACCCCTTCGGGAGGCTTCTCAAAATTTTGAGGGTGCAAGACCGTGGCTTGGGTGGCTTGGTCAGGTTCTGCAATGTCCTGCGGCTGCCTAGACAACGCGTCAGCCAGCTTGTTTTGTTTGCCTGGCAAATACGAGATGACGAAATCGAAGCATGAAAAAAAGTGACTCCATCTGACCTGACAGGGGTTGAGGGATCCCGAGCTCTGCAACAGCGCTAAGTTTTTATGGTCTGTGTAAACCTTGATTGGCAAGGCTGCTCCCTCTAACCAAAGCCTCCATTCTTGAAAGGCTGATTTTATGGCAAGCAGCTCCTTGTTAAAAACATCGTAATTCCTCTCTGCTGGTGACAGCGTGCGAGAGAAATAGGCACAGGGTAATAAATCTTCCCCCCTTTCATCCGCCGCTTGGAGTAAAATGGCAGCGACGGCAAAGTTAGAGGCGTCGCACTGGACGTGGAACTGTTTTGAAGGGTTCGGATGCCTCAGGAGTGGTGGGGAGGTAAACAGCTGTTTAAATTCTTGAAAGGCCGCTTGCTGCTGTTCCCCCCAGCAAAAGCGTCTGTTTTTCTTTAACAGCTGAGTAAGGGGACGCGCTTTCTCCGCATATGAGGCAATGAACTTGTGAAGAAAATTCGCATACCCCAGAAATTGTTGGAGCTCCTTGACGTTACGGGGAGTCTTCCATGACATAATTGCTTGGACCTTTGCAGGATCCACGGCTATGCCTTCTGTGGAAATCCTGTATCCCAGATAGTCTAATTGCGTTAAGTCAAAAGCGCACTTTTCTAATTTTGCAAACAGCTTGTTCTCCCTTAATCTCTGCAGAACATTATGCACATGGGTAATGTGGGAGGTGGGGTCCTCAGAATAAATCAGAATGTCATCCAGATACACAATGACATATTTATCTAACAAGTCTGAGAAAATGTGGTTCATGAACCTGGAAAATACTGCCCCACAATTACTTAGTCCAAAAGGCATGACTAAATACTCAAACTTACCATATCTGGTGTTAAAAGCCGTTAAGTATTCATGGCCTGGCTTTATTCTGATCAAATTGTAGGCATTCCTGAGGTCTAGCTTGGTAAAAATGCGAGCCTTTTGCAGGCGATCTAGCAACTCCGATATCACTGGAAGAGGGCAGTGGTTTCTAACGGTGACTGCGTTGAGTGCGCTGTAGTCATGCACCGTGCGCATGGGGGGTCCCTTATCGCCAGCCTGTGCCGCCGGGGCGAAAGGATCGGGCTTTTTAGGCACGAAGAAGGTAGGGGCAGATGCCGGTGGTGTCGATGGCCTAATGAAACCCCTTTTTAGGTTGGTATCCAAATATTCCTTCAGTATAGCTAGCTCCTTTGGGGACATTGTGTAATGCCGTGCCGCTGGGATCTTGGCTCCAGGCTTCAAATCTATGGTACAGTCGAAAGATCTATTGGGGGGCAACACTGTGGCCTCTTGCTCTCCGAAGATGTCTGCAAAATCTCCATACTTTGTTGGTAGTGGAGCCTTCCCTGCTTCCCGGCTTGCAGCTGCCGGTTGGGCTTGGGTAATGCCCTGCAATTTGTGGTGCCGACAGTCTTGAGAGGGAAAGGAAACTGCTCCGGTCATCCAGTCCAAATTGGGGTTGTGAAGTCTCAACCAAGGTGCCCCGAGAATGACTGGGACTTGCAAAGAGGCAGTAACGTACAGTTGGATCCACTCCGAGTGATCTGCGATGTTTAGCTGAATCGGCAGGGTGCAACGTTCGATCGCGCCGGCCTTGAGAGGTTGCCCGTTGATGGTTTCAACCTGCATGGGGCTTGGTAGTGCAATAGTTGAAATGTGAAACTTTTCCACCGCTTCCCCATCTATAAAATTGGTTGTCGCCCCGGAATCAATCATAACATTTACCAGTAATAGTTGCTTGGAATCTGTAGTCAGCGTGGCTGGAACAATATAAAAATCTTGGTTGTGATCTGCTGTCTGAGCCCTTCTTAATTGCTGGATGGCCGCCCTACGGGGCTCTGACAAGGGGGGCCGTTGGAGTTTAACTGCTGAGAAGAAGCGGCTGGAATGTGGGCCTGCTCCGTGCCTTGGGTTGTAAATCTTACCGGGGCTGCCTGGCATCTGGTCGGGCACACCCTTGCAATGTGCCCTGGCCCCCCGCAATAAAAACAAAGTGCACTGTCCCTTCTCCTTTGCCTCTCGGCTTCAGAGAGCCCCCTTCTTGTGGCCCCTATCTGCATGGGTTCTTCCGCGCTCAGGGGAACAAACGTGTTAGAGGGGGTAGCAAAACCTGGAAACGCCGGTTGGGTTCCTGCCCTGTTTCTCCCTGGCCGAAGCTGCTTTAACTCCTCCAATCGAGCATCTATGACGACTGTTAACTGGTATAGGTCTTCCAATGTCGCTGGAGTGCCCTGCCGCACTAACTCCGTCTTAATCTCTTCGTCCAGTCCTTGTTTAAACTGATCCTTCAATGCCACCTCATTCCAGCCCAAATCTCCTGCCAGCAGTTTGAAATCTGCGATGTACACTCCTACTCTCCTGTTCCCCTGTCGGAGCCACCGGATCTCTCTGCTGGCAGTGACCTCTCTGATTGGATCATCAAAATGGGCTCTGAAACGGGCCATAAAGTTCTGGTAGTTGTCCAGAATTGGGTCGTTAGCTTCCACCATGGGGATGGACCATCTTGCGGCTGAGCCTTTCAGCAAACTTAAAATGAACGTGACTCTGGACCTCTCCGTCGGGAACTCGGCTGGTCTGCTGTCGAAAAACATGGTGCACTGGGCGACGAAGGTCCTGAGCTGTGCCGTCTCTCCCCCAAATTTCTCTGGTAAACACCCTGGGGATCGCAGAACGACTGGTGGGGGTGGTGCCACTGGTGCTGGCTGCTGTGCCCCTGGAGCTGGTTGTTGCATCTGCTGAAGCATCGCCGCCTGTAAGTTATTAATCTGGTCGTCGACTTGTTGCTGGTGTTGTGTCAAGGCCACTGCTAGCTGGATTATGGCCTGCTGCAATTCCTGCGTCTGAGAAGCCATTCTTCCGGTTTATGTGTTCCTCCCTCTTTTGATGGGAGTTTTGGTTTAGCAGGATTGATGTCGTGTGTAGCTGCAGAAATAACACGCCGAGGCCAGGAATCTAGTCTCTAGTGTTTATTGCATACCTACAAACAGAAATCCTGCTAAACTAACAGTGCCTGAAGATTCCCAAGTATATCAGCTCAACCTAGGGCGGAGCTTTCTTCTGACTTTCGGGGAAATAGGCTAGGCTCTCTGAGCTGCGTGCTCGCTTCTTATCCAGTGCTCCGCCCTCCTCTCTGCTTCCCCTGACAGTGGTAGAGTGATTGGTTCAAAATGCCCCTGATCCAATTGCAGCATTTTATAATCACCCTGCTACACTACACAGCATAGACTACAGTTGCTCTTCCAGTCATTATTCCTCCCTTGAGGAATCTTCCATAAATTATTTATCTATTCAGCACTGAAACAAAAATAATACAAACAGTACATCTTGTAAAATTGGCTACACTGACCTATAGTGCTGGCACTGTATCAGGGTTCTTTATATTCATGAGGAAATTTACAACAGCAGTTTTTATAAGCAGGGTGTATCTGTATCTGTCTCTCTCTTACCCCCTTCTCTCTGTATATTTTTTTTTTGGGGGGGAAGTAATTGTGACTGGATCCATGAATACATATTAATCACTTTATACTGAATGAATGGATAATATATGCAAGTTCTGAATGATTAATTATGAAACAGGTGACAAATGCAAAAAAAAGATAAGTATTCAAAACTAAATGATTAAAAGAGGTGCGGAAAAAGAGATGCCTCATTCCTGGTATGCCTTTTGGTCCAGAGGCAGCTTTGAAGCAAGATGATGGGCAATTCTGCATTGCAGCCTAAGAAAGAGCCTGCATTGCTCCTGCTGCTTATGCCAAATTCCAGTTTAGATTGCAACAGGGTTGGGCTGGGGTTCAGTCTCGGCTGTGGCCACCACAAGACCTGATTGGTCATTTCCTGCTTCTTGCCTTTCTCATTCACACAGGGAAGGCAAGCCTTGTTGGCTGGCTCCTGTGTAGACCTATCTACCAGTGCCAGCCTTCCCCCCCCCTCCTACTCCTTCACAATGTGGAATCACAGCTGCCAGTTCTTTAGCTGGTGTTGGCCTTCATTTTCATCGAGTTATTCTCAAGAACCTAGGATGTCGTAATCATCATTGGCAATCACTCGTAGCCGAGTAAGATTGTCTTCCAAGGGTAAAATTTTAACAGTGGATCCGGTCGTAATATATTGGCGTAGTATATGTGCGGATCCAAGCAGTGTGGCCTTTTGTAATTGACAGATGGAAATTTTGTCAATGCACAGATTTTCTAAGTGCTGTCCAAGGCTTTTTGGTATGGCACCCAGTGTGCCGATAACCACTGGGACCACCACTGCCCGTTTATGCCATAATCTTTCAACTTCAATTTTCAGATTTTTATACTTTGTGAAGTTCTCCAATTCTTTGTCTTTTATTCTACTATCCCTGGTATTGCCACATCAATTATCCACACTTTCTTCTTTTCAACCACAGTTAAATCTGGTGTGTTATGCGCCAAGACTTTATCAGTTTGTATTTGGAAATCCCACAATTTTTAACCTGCTCATTTTCGACTACTTTTTCAACTATATGTTCTCACCAATTTTTCATTATTGGTAAATGATAATTTTTACAGATGTTCCAGTGAATCATTTTGGTGACTGTGTTATGTCATTGTTTATAGTCAGTTTGTGCAATCGTCTTGCACAAGCTGAGTATATGAACTACTGTTTCTTCTGCTTTTTTGCACAACATGCATTTTGAATCGTTTGATGATTTTTCAATTCTGGCTTTAATTGCATTAGTTCGAATAGCTTGTTCTTGAACTAATGAAATCAAGGCCAGAATTGGAAAATCTCATTATTATTATGGTTGGTCACACAGTCAGCCAGATGTTTAGACTGGATTTGGCATTTTTGTCCACCTATTGAGTCCTCCCCAAAGTCCTGGGATTGGCAGATGTTGTTGTTTAATAATATTAAAGGTATCGTTGCAGGATGTAAACTGTTCCAAGTAAAGCTGCCTTTTGCAATTGACTGATGGTGATTTTGTTAATGCAGATGGTGTTCAAGTGGTGCTCCAGATGTTTTGGAATTGCACCCAAGGCACCTGTTACTATTGGTATTATCTTTGCTTTCTTTTGCCACAGTCGTTCTATTTGCAGGTCTTTATATTTTGTGATTTTTTCCTGTTCTTTCTCTTCTATTCTGCTGTCTCCAGGTATTATATGATTATTTTATTATTATTATTTTTCTCTTTGATTATTATTATTATTCCCTCTTCACTAGTTGCCATACCTTTCCTTTGGCTTCCCAGAATTTTACACACATGTGTGTCTTCAACCACACATACTGTACTTCTTTGACACTAATGTCTACTAGTCTTCCCCCAGCAGCTATTACTTTCTTATCCCCAGATGGAATTTACCCATCCTTGCATTCCAGTATTTTTGAAAATTCTTTATTGTGAGACTTACAGTGGCACAAAACTGGGCCAGGCAGATATATCTTCCTTTGCTATGGTTACAAAGTGTAGTGAGAGTTGCTCAATTTGAAGAGTTTTACAGTTGCAGACTATTTCAGATTTACTGATTACAAAGAAATCAGCTTTGAAATTCTGGAGTCCAACAAAGATGATCACTAACAAGCATCTTCCATGAGAACAAAATTGAGCCTAGCAGTACTTAAGGCAACCATCATGATTAGAGTGGAGACAGTAGAAGCCAGAAAATTGTAGGGGAGGGGGCTCTGGTCCCCCCTTTAGCAATTAAAAAGGAAGAATGTATATGTAATCCAAAACATTGAATAAAAAGGGATTTTAAAAAGTCTGAGAGTGAGGCAATCAAATATGTTAATTATATTTTTCACAATTTGTTACTATCAAATTGTATTTATTTGTTCAATAAAAAAAAGTCTGAAAAATCTTTGCAGAGGGAAAAACAAAAAAAAAACAAAAAACTCCACATTGGGCTGAATATCCAATGTTGATTACAGAGGCAAAGCCAAGAATATCACTGCCATTATTTAATAAGGACTGAATAATTGACTGTTTTGGAAAAGAGTTCATCTTGCTCACAGGGGATGTAGTTAGTCATTGCAAATATTTATATTCTGCCTTTCTTTAGATAAGCCCACTGTGACAAGCTTCAGAGATAAGATCATAATCTAACAAGATTCAAAGTCATATATTAACACAAAAAAATATGAGCCAAAAATAACATGGAACATGGAGGTAATGAAATTATATTTAAAAGTTTAGCTAGTTCAATAAAACAAATCAATCATAATCCAAAGGCCTTCCTAGAATGAAAGCTTCATTTTTGTTGTTGTTCAGTCGTTTAGTCGTGTCCGACTCTTCGTGACCTCATGGACCACAGCACGCCAGGCCTTCCTGTCCTCCACTTTCTCTCGGAGTTTACTCAAATTCATGTTCATTACATCGGTGATGCTATCTAACCATCTCATCCTCTGCCATCCCCTTCTCCTTTTGCCTTCAGTCTTTCCCAGCATCAGGGTCTTTTCCAGTGAGTCCTCTCTTCGCATTAGGTGGCCAAAGTATTTGAGCTTCAGCTTCAGCATCTGTCCTTCCAATGAGCAGTCAGGGTTGATTTCCTTTAGGATTGACTGGTTTGACCTCCTTGCAGTCCAAGGGACTCTCAAGAGTCTTCTCCAGCACCACAGTTTGAAAGCATCAATTCTTCGGCGCTCAGCCTTCCTTATGGTCCAACTCTCACAGCCATACATTACTACTGGAAAAACCATAGCTTTAACTATACGGATCTTTGTCGGCAAGGTGATGTCTCTGCTTTTTAATATGCTGTCTAGGTTTGCCATAGCTTTCCTCCCAAGGAGCAAGCGTCTTTTAATTTCATGGCTGCAGTCACCGTCTGCAGTGATCTTGGAGCCCAAGAAAATAAAATCTGTCACTGCTTCCATTTCTTCCCCTTCTATTTGCCAGGAAGTGATGGGACCAGATGCCATGATCTGGGTTTTTTTAATGTTGAGTTTCAAGCCAGCTTTTGCACTCTCCTCTTTCACCCTCATCAAGAGGCTCTTTAGTTCCTCTTCACTTTCTGCCATTAGGGTGGTATAGTCTGCATATCTGAGGTTGTTGATATTTCTCCCGGCAATCTTAACTCCGGCTTGTGATTCATCCAGCCCGGCATTTCTCATGATGTACTCTTCATATAAGTTAAATTAGCAGGGTGATAATATACAGCCTTGTCGTACTCCTTTCCCAATTTTGCTTCATAGCATCTTCCAAAAGACATTTAACCCTTCTTGAACGGGGTTCCTAAGTCTTGGGACAGCCATTGAAAAGATCTCTCTATCTTCCCCTGCTGGCAGACATGTAGATGGAGGAATGAACTCTGTCATACAACAGACCATGCCTGGATCTTAACATACATTTTCACCCCCCACTCATACCAGTGCCAGGACGGTCTTTTTTTTTCTCTCCCAGCATTCCCACATGGAAGTTTAGGCAGAAGAGGAAGTCCATATGGAGAAACAAGGAAGTGCTTTTGCCTCCCATCCTGCAGAGTAGATAGATAGGATGCCCACCTATATACTGTATGGAGGAGAATAAAGATATGAGGTGGTGGGTCATGTGGCAGAACTCAGGTTGAGAGGAACTAGGCTTTGATATTTGTGGCTCATTCTGAAAAACCTGGCTGTTCACACTAAATAATGAGGACATCTCTTTCAGAAGTAGAACTGAAACGAGCCCTAGAAATGTAAAATGAATGTGATACTTCAAAAATATAATTACTAAGGAAAAGGTATTTGAATATATATCCACTTTCACTTCTACTCCACCTTTACTTTTATTTTTTTGCCCTCTTACATTGTAAGGTAGGTTAGGTTGAAAGATGGTGGATGATTTGAGATTACTCCATGGGCTTCAGGGCTAAGTGTGGATTTCAACCCAGGTGTCCTTGGTATTACTTTGGTGTGCTAATTGATTGATTGATTATGTGCCATCAAGTCTTTTTCCACTCCTAGCAACCACATAAATAGATTTTCTCCATGACAATCTATCCCTAGCCTGTTCATAAGCACTTCTACATATCTAAAGAAGAAAGGCTAAGCTACATGCTGCAAGGCTGTGCAAAATTTTGAAGGAATGCACATTGCTTCACATGCCCTTACTTTATTGTGTCCCACATTTGGTTAGTCGTCAGAATGACCCTAAAAATTAAATACTGCATACACACACTCATTTAAGAGTCCCCAGACTTGCATAGATAGCTTAAGGATTCTAGAACAAAGCCCTCCAACTTTCAAGTTCCTTGGAATTTATTGTTTGATTTTTATTCATTCCATTTATCTCTGTATAGGATGGCTAGCTGTTTGAAATATTTTTGACTATTTTTCTTATAAAAGATGTATGAATTATGACTATGTTACTACTGCTGCTACTACAAGTACCCCTTGCCTATTATTACTCTAAATTATTATTCTATCTATCTTCTCTTGGCATACTCAGAGCAGCTATCTGTACAATTATTGGCATTGTCAGAGAGGAAAAGCTTGATTGGAAATTCAAAGCAGCAACATTTTACAGTATTTGAAGATAACACCATAGGAATAATATGTGCTTGTTGACATAAAGATGAAATCTTTCTTTGCCCCCCAGATTGGCTCTGCTTAGGCAGGAAGCCCAAACAGAGGATTGGCAATGATTAGCAAACAGAGGAGACAAGAGTTGAGCAAACTAGCCATGTTCCATTATGCCCATCCTTTCAGATCCTCTTGCAGTAGAAAATGCATGAACCTTTTTTTTTTATTAAATTTTATTAAGTTTTACAATACATAATAAAATTTAAAGTAGAAAAAAGAAATAAAAACAGAAATACAAAATAAGAAAAAGATAAAGAAAAAGTGAAGTCAAGAAATAATAAGCAAAGAAAATATAGAAAATAGATGTCCTCCAATCTATCTTTGAACTTAAAGTACAACAATTGATTTTAAATGTTAGTCCTTCATACAGTATACAGGAACTTTTCTTTGTCATATGCCTTTTGATTTCTTTAATCCAATCTTCTAACCTTCATCTTACTGTCTCCCAATAATCCATCTTTGGCTTCCACTCCTTGAAGTAGTAGTTAAATGTTGAATGTTCATTACTACATATTTATATCTTCAATAAAGACCAATTAGTATAACAAATAAAAGCCTTATTTACTTCTAATAAACTACAATATATTCTATTCATATTATGACTCATAACCTAACATGTTATGTAACTTAATACATAATTTAGCAATTCTTATAGTGTTCATACATATATATTTCTATAATTTAATTCTAATATATATATATATATCTCCATAAAAAAGGAATTCTTGAATCTCAATTATCCATCTGTAATTTCCATTCCTTGTAGTAGTGTCCATTTAAACTAAATGCATAATCTATCATATCACTTAACCTAATAGCTAATATATCAATTCTTATAATATTCATACAATACATATTGATATATATCATCCTGTAGTAACCATCATTCTAATTCCATCATATCATTATCTTCTCATAAATATATCTCTAAGGAAAACAATATTCTATAATATCAACTTGTGTTTGTATTTAGCATCTTACATTTAGAATATCACTTTTTATATATCCATACAATTTCTCATAACAATTCAAGTCCATATTTTCATTAGCCTTTATATCCATACAGTTTCTCATATCTTCTGTTTAGGTTATGCCAAAATCACAATACACTGTGGGAGATTCGCAATATACAGCCTGCTCTTTTCTATATCTCATATAGAATATCAGAGCAACCTTCTCTCCCTTTCCACATATTTCACAACATCCATCCAACTGTGCACCCATATTTTCACTCTGTCTCCACTGCCACAACATATCTATACCAAGATTGTAGTGTAAAGCCTTCAGAATGTTCTTCTGAACTAATATACTCAAAATTTCCTCCTTCTGTTTCTCCTCCACTTGAAAAACATTTTTCCTTTCTGTCTCCGTTTCTGTTCTCTGTTCTTTCTCTCTGTTTTGCAGAGTTACGAACAGTAATTCCAACGACCTTTGAATATTTGAAAAAGCCTCAGTAATCTCTCTTCTGAGCTCCTCAGGTACAAGTTGGAAAGCCATCTTTCCTGTGTCCTTCAAATTAAAACAACAACCCTTCTAGTCAAAACAATAATCATGTAATCTGTTCATGGAATACTACCAGCAGAATCTATTAAGCAGAACGTCGTTGTTGTTTTTTTTTTTTTTAAAGTAAAAAGAAAAAAGAAAGTTCCAATAATCCAAAATACAGGAGAGAATAATATTTTAAACAGTTTATAGAAGGAGAAATAAAAAATATATTCCAAATGAAGCAAAATCCAACCAGGGAGGATGTAAAAAAAGAAGACAAGGAAAAAAACACGTTACCCTGTGTTTTTATTCTTCAAACTGCGAGCTTTCGTTCTTCAAGCTGCAAGCTGCTTAATCCAAACAAAGAGTTTCTCAAAAAATGAATAGTCATTTAGTTTATCAAGCGAAGAATTACAAACAGAGTCTCTTAAATCCCTCTAATACAAAAGAGAAGTAAAAAAAAAAATGCAGACGTTTCATTATGTTGCAAATATAGAGTCCATCAAACTTCCACCAGAATCAGTTATAGCAAAGAAAGCACAAAGTTAGCCAACATTTTCAACAAAGTCCAAAAAATAGATCTTAGATTTCAAAAATATTTTAATCTAAAAAAACATTCCTAAAGTGATCTAAAAGCGGCTGGGCGCTCTTGTGTCTCTTCAAAGAGACTTGTTTCCCCTGCGAGAGCCTGATATATCTCGGCCATTGCCTTGCACTTACCCTGTTCCTTCCGCGGTGGAAAACTACAGAAAAAACAAGGGTAGGCAATCCCAATGGCCCCACGAGTAATCTTCTGGTCTCCCCCTCTCCAGGGGAAAAAAAACTTCAGTGGACCACAACTTCTGCAATCCACGCAAGCAAGGGAAATTCAGTCAGTTCTCAGCTTCTCTGAGAAATCTGACTGGTCGAGCTGGCAGCCAAGCCTGGAGTCTCGAAAATGCATGAACCTTGATCCTTAGATCATTACATCAGTTTTCTGTTGCCCTTTCCAGTGAAACTCTCTGGAAGATGGCTTCCCTATTGTTGGCTAAAGCTATACTACTGCAATAACAGTAATTTCAGGAGACAGGTTTCATGAGAAAGATTGCAGAGGAACAAGAAGCTGTAGAACACTTGGGTTATCTAGGGTTCTGCTACAATGAACATGACTTCAATTATAACCGCCACCTGCTGCACAGCTGTATTTACAGCCCAAACTTCTTTTCTTTTTTCTTTTTTCTTTTTAATTCAGTGACAAAGGAGCCCATGATGGTGATGACCTTGGAGCTGAAAAGCAACAAAAACAAAAATGTGGCAAAGAATTTGAAACTACCAACTTTCTCAAAGTAGGTTATATGCTCCCAACAGGGCTAGTACTGGATCATCTCACTTCTTCAACTAAGAATCATCACTAAGTTGAAGGCCTTTCTGTGGAATCAACTATTTTAAAACAATATTTTAAATATATGTACTTAAAGTCTGTATGTAGAAGAAGAAGAAGGTTTTGATTTAAATGCAAGGGATGCATGTGTACATACAGTACATTCCCACTAAACACCAAGTAGATTGTGACCCATGGGTTTTCTTTATTGCTGCATTTTGTGTTGTATTTTAGCTCTAAGGTCAATTTCCATCTCTGTAATGAATTTTATTTTTAGATGACTTTTAAGGGGCAACATTGGTTGTGATATGTTCAATGACATATACATTTCGAAGAATTATTATAAATCTCAAACTGAGTTTTTTGTGGTAATGGCCATATGTCTTCATCTATTGCAACCTGTTTGTCAGACAGGCAGATGCTTCCTAATAAAATCTTAAAATACATAGTAAAAATATTAATGAGCTGAAACAAAAAGATGTTTGATTGATAGGAGCATCAACTACATCTAAAAACACAGGGTAATCAATAACATTTTTGAAAAAATGCATGCCATTCAATTTTTTAGATATTGTTTTTTCTCACAAAACTGATTTGTAAGGTACATAAAACACCAAAGTAACATTAAAAAAAACTGACCTTGTTGGAGTGCCCTGATTATGATGAAAAAAATGCATGATTTGTTCTTGTGCTTCTTCAGTACAGATCCTACCATGAACAGGGCTAAATTAAATGCTCTACAAAGTAGCTTCCAGTCGTATGATACAATATTTGAAAATATGCATTGCTTTCTATTGTTTGGGGCCATACATTCTTTCACTTTTGTATGATTTGATAACTAAGAATGAAAGTGAATTAGTGGGCAAGTGAAGCTTGGTAAATCACCTTAGCCATTTATTGTCATGTACATGGTGAGAAAGCACTGTGGAATTGGATGAGCTAGTCTGAAGGTGAAGCGTTTGCCAAGAGACAGAGTGTACTGTATCTGGAGTAAGAGGAGGAAAGTCTAGTGTAAGTGCATTGCAAGGTCATAGTTTAGATCAGTGTTTCTCAACCTTAGCAACTTTAAGACATGTGGAATTCAACTTCCAGAATTCTCCAGCCAGCCTTGCTGGCTGGGGAATTCTGGGAGTTGAAGTCCACACGTCTTACAGTTGCTAAGGTTGAGAAACACTGGATTAGATGTTAATTAACTGTGGACTAAAACATGCCAATTTTATTTCCTCTCCACATTTTTAATGGAAATTCTTTCTGCCCTGTTTATGAAGACACAAATATTGGGGTAAATCTTTATTTTTAAAAAATACCCATGTGTATCTTCCATTTTCATGGAGAAGACCACGTATTCCTGTGATTCATATAGCTGTTAAATATAAGAGCTATAGGCTTCTGGTATAAACTAAAATGAAATTATGTGTGTCATGGCATCCTCATGCAAATTATATATTTCATGTCATACGTGCAATTATATCATGAGGCAGGCAATATCTGTTGTTACCACTAGCCATGGAAGGGACTCAAACTAGAGGTATCAGCACTGCGTGTGTATATACAGTGGGGGGGGGATAATAAACTGAGCATTGAACCATCACAACCCAAGCTTGGCCCCTTTTGTAGGTACATTGTGATGTTGCATGCATACACAAAAGGAGCAGAGCTTATGTGGCATCATTGTGATGTTCTTTTTGTCATTTTGACTAAAGTGTTGGAGTCTGCATATGCCTCTAATTCAAAACCCACAGTTTTAAGTCCTAACCTTTAAATAGGAAAGATGAATCTGTCAAGTTTACTTTTTCTTCTATTCAACAATTTAAAAACTAAACTCCTTGCCAATAATGAAGACATTTGCAAATGTGTTTGTATTTACATAAAAACTTAAATCACATAAAACTCCCACTTTATTTCACCATTTGCCTTTCAGTGTATTCCCAAGATGATGGCATTTTTTTATTTTCCATTAATGATGGTTATCACTGTATCCAAAAAGGACAAACTGTGTCCCGATTAAATATGGTTAGCAATCCTAATTTGTTTACCAATTTGTTGTTTATATAGTTAATTTTAGCCACTCATAATTTGTCTACAGATAAAAAATAAATTGCAACATCACAGTAATCCAAGTCTATGCCCCAACCACTGATGCTGAAGAAGTTGAAGTTGACCGGTTCTATGAAGACCTACAACACCTCCTAGAACTAACACAGAAAAAAGATGTCCCTTTCATCATAGGGGACTGGAATGCTAAAGTAGGAAGTCAAAAAATAACCAGAATAACAGGCAAGTTTGGCCTTCAAGTACAAAATGAAGCAGGGCAAAGGCTAATAGAGTTTTGTCAAGAGAACACACTGGTCATAGCAAACACTCTTTTCCAACAACACAAGAGACGACTCTACACATGGACATCACCAGACGGTCAATACCAAAATCAGATTGATTATGTACTTTGCAGCCAAAGATGGAGAAGCTCTACAGAGTCAGCAAAAACAAGACCTGGAGCTGACTGTGGCTCAGATCATGGGATTCTTATCGCAAAATTTAGGCTTAAATTGAAGAACATAGGGAAAACTACTATACCATTCAGGTATGACCTAAATTATATCCCTTATGAATATACAGTGGAGCTGAGGAATAGATTTAAAGGATTAGATCTGGTAGACAGAGTGCCTGAAGAACTATGGATGGAGGTTCGTAACATTGTACAGGAGGCAGCAACTAAAACCATCCCAAAGAAAAAGAAATGCAAGAAAGCAAAGTGGCTGTCTGATGAGGCTTTACAAATAGCTGAGGAAAGAAGGAAAGCAAAAGACAAGGGAGCAAGGGAAAGATATAACCAACTGACTGCAGATTTCCAGAGAATAGCAATGAGAGATAAGAAGGCTTTCTTAAATGAAAAATGCAAAAAAATTGAGGAAAACAATAGAATGGGGAAGACTAGAGATCTCTTCAAGAAAATCGGAGATATCAAGGGAACGTTTTGTGCAAAGATGGGCATGTTAAAGGACAAAAAAGGCAGGGACCTAACAGAAGCAGAAGAGATTAAGAAGAGGTGGCAAGAATACACAGAAGAACTATACAAGAAAGATCTTAATGTCCCTGATAAATACGATGGTGTGGTCACTGACCTTGAGCCGGACATCCTAGAGAGTGAAGTCAAGTGGGCCTTAGGAAGCATTACTAACAACAAAGCTAGCGGAGAAGACAGTATCCCAGCTGACCTATTTAAAATCCTAAAAGATGATGCTGTTAAAGTGCTGCACTCAGTATGCCAACAAATTTGGAAAACTCAACAGTGGCCACAGGATTGGAAAAGGTCAGTTTACGTTCCAATTCCAAAGAAGGGCAATGCCAAAGAATGTTCAAACTACCGTACAATTGCGCTCAGTTCACTTGCTAGCAAGGTTATGCTCAAAATCCTACAAGCTAGGCCTCAGCAGTATGTGAACCGAGAACTACCAGAAGTGCAAGCTGGGTTTCGAAGACACAGAGGAACTAGAGATCAGATTGCCATAATTTGCTGGATCATGGAAAAAGCAAGAGAGTTCCAGAAAAACATCTATTTCTGCTTCATTAACTACGCTAAAGCTTTTGATTGTGTGGATCACAACAAACTGTGGCAAATTCTTAAAGAGATGGGAGTACCAGACCACCTTACCTGTCTACTGAGAAACCTGTATGCGGATCAAGAAGCAACAGTTAGAACCGGACATGGAACAACCGATTGATTCAAAATTGGGAAAGGAGTACGACAAGGCTGTATATTATCACCCTGCTTATTTAACTTATATGCAGAGTACATCATGAGAAATGCTGGGCTGGATGTATCACAAGCCGGAGTTAAGATTGCCGGGAGAAATATCAACAACCTCAGATATGCAGACGATACCACCTTAATGGCAAAAAGTGAAGAGGAACTAAAGAGCCTCTTGATGAGGGTGAAAGAGGAGAGTGCAAAAGCTGGCTTGAAACGCAACATTAAAAAAACTCAGATCATGGCATGTGATCCCATCACTTCCTGGCAAATAGAAGAGGAAGAAATAGAAGCAGTGATAGATTTTCTTTTCTTGAGCTCCAGGATCACCGCAGACCGTGACTGCAGCCATGAAATTAAAAGACACTTGCTCCTTGGGAGGAAAGCTATGGCAAACCTAGACAGCATATTAAAAAGCAGAGACATCACCTTGCCGACAAAGGTCCGTATAGTTAAAGTGATGGTTTTCCTGATAGTAATGTATGGCTGTGAGAGTTGGACCATAAGGAAGGCTGAGCACCGAGGAATTGATGCTTTCCATCTGTGGTGCTTGAGAAGACTCTTGAGAGTCCCTTGGACTGCAAGGAGGTCAAATCAGTCAATCTTAAAGGAAATCAACCCTGACTGCTCATTGGAAGGACAGATACTGAAGCTGAAGCTCAAATTCTTTGGCCACCTAATGCGAAGAGAGGACTCACTGGAAAAGACCCTGATGCTGGGAAAGACTGAAGGCAAAAGGAGAAGGGGACGGCAGAGGATGAGATGGTTAGATAGCATCACCGATGTAATGAACATGAATTTGAGTCAACTCTGGGAGACAGTGGAGGACAGGAAGGCCTGGCATGCTATGGTCCATGGTATCACAAAGAGTCGGACATGACTTAATGACTGAACAACAAAAGTTGCTTCCAATCTTATAGACATACTAATGTGGATGAGAGGCACACACATAAAATGATTTAGAGTTGTAAGGTCAAAGATGCAATTGAATATTCACATTGACAGGGTTCGAATATGGTTTGTCTGATTTGGACTGAATGTGTCATGTGAACCCAACCATTGTGTTTTGTAAACCAGGGTTTTATGGTATAGCTTAACATGATATATGGATTAGCCTTTGGGTTCAGTAGAACAGTATATCCAGTTTAGTGAATATAACATTAATACCCAAGTAAGGTAAAGACAATTACCAGATGATCTTTTGGCAACTGAAGTAAATTTGGAAGTAGACCAGTAGTTTAGTTGATTTAGTCATCATCCCCATCTGATAATTATCATAGATGGTACTACTGAGATATGCCAGAAAAAAGTAGGATACTTAACCTGTTTATATCCCCCCTACCATCTGTCACAATATCTGCTTAGCATTTCTATCAAACATAAAACTTTCCTTTTGACATATTTCAGCTCTTTACCATTATAGAATAGTTTTGATGATCTGCATTCAATGAATATTAATGAAGTAAATTATCTCTGAATCCTTCCAACTGTGCTAAAACTACAGGAATCAACATGCCTCATTAGACTCCCATGGTGCAGAAATGTTAAAGTGGCTTTTCTTTTCATTTTAATTAAGATTAATTGGATAGTCTTTTGATTTTATAAAATTCCAAAATCTTTAAAACTCATATTCTTTCAAGTTAGAAGCAAGGTAAGTCTTGTGAAGTCTTTTAGCTCAAATTGAACAATGAAAATGAATTATATCTAAGCAATGGCTGTGGTGGGCAAACTGCATCACACCTTCTCATTGATCTCTGCTGTTCTTGGGCAGCCTCCTTATTTTCCGAAAGCTGATTTCTCCCAGAAGCAACTTGCATCTGATACTATATTTTAGATATATTACTTTTGGAAGTCTGTGTTTCTAAATCCAGCATTTAGCATCGCTGTCTAGTGTCTTCCCTTCATCCACCCTCCCTCCCCCCAAATTTCTTTCCTCCTTGCCAATTGATTTGGTGTCATGAATTCTTTTTCTACCTAGTTTTCTTGGTTTTTCTTTTGTGAATGGATAAGTAACAACATTGATTTGTCAGGAGGAGGAATAAGTTTAGCAGCCTAGAGAGAAGAGTGACAAAGGAGATATACTTGCTATGCAAATAGGAAAGAGGGTCAACTGAAATCTGATCCATCTTGTTAGTATCTCAGGTTTTTATAGATCATTCTATTGCCTTTTTGGTCTGATTTTTTAAAATGAGAAAGCAAACATTTATCATTTGCAACATTCCTCAATGTATGCATTTTTATATGTTAATTTTTCTAATGTATGCTTGCTCAATACAATTAACCCGTAGATATGTTTTCTAAAATGTAACAGTCCTTAATATTTGCTTTTCCAAATACTTGCTGGTTTGTCGACTTTAGAGTGGAGAATGATGGACGTGAAAATATTCCATTCATTGCAACTTGTCCACTCTGGTAACATCCCTCTCAGCTGCGGCCCCCACTTCTCTGGAACAGCATCTCTCCTGAGATTACATTGGCTTTCACCCTACTGATTTTTGACCAGGGGGATGTTCCTGCTGTGGGCTTGGATGTTGTGGCTGTTTGAATCCTTGGGGTGCTGTTACTTTGTTATTGTTTATTATTATTATTTTAATGTATTTTTGGGAAGCCACTTAGAGCCTTGTTGGATGGAAGGGCACACAAACTGTAGAAAATAAAAATTATGTCCTTTCACTCCCCTTGAAAATCATGATAGATTTTATTTTGTCAAGCCCAAGTTACTGGTAAAGCAAGGAGAACATTAATTTCAGGAAGGTATCTTTAAGGGGTAGTATGGGGTGAAAACATAATCTTGAAAAGTAGAGAAGTGAATTCCCAGCAAGAGTTATGGTGAGTTAATGGAGAGGGATTCCCTTTGAAATACTTTCCACAGCTGTCACATCTGGGCCATGCAGTTTCTTCTCCCTAAACTGTCTTCTTCCTCCTATGCTTCCTTCCCAACTCTTTCACACATTTATACCCTTATATTCAATACATGTGGGGCAGAATCCATTGAAAATAAAATTCATCTATGATTCATGATTACAGTGGGAAAGATGATGAATCTCCATTATATATTTGCCTATCTTTTCCCCACTGGAACCAGTGAAATCTATATGTATTTTGAACAGTTGTGCCCTTTAACTTCTATTTCAGCATGCCACTGAGCTTATCAACGTGCAAAAGAAGGGAAATCATGGTTCTGAGAAATAAATCAACCACACTGACTCTTACATTTTTCCTCCAGCAAACCTCTAGATAAATTCCTCTGTATCATAAATTGTATACTTCGGATTTGTAGGAATCTCTCAAAGCATTATTAGAGGATGAGGCAACTGGGTAAATTATAATGAGATTGCTTGGAACATGCTGGCATAATGAAACAGGTGTGAGCGTAAAGGGCAAACACATGGTTTATTGCATGTTTTTTCCCATGAAAGACATCTGCAGAGGCCTCCTTGCAACAGTATAAAATATTGAGAATCAGTACCTGATAGTCCTTGAGGTTCAGCATTCTTGTCATCAAAATAGCTATATAAATTCTATTAGCTAACTATTTCCCCCAACTTCTAAATGTGTTTATGTTTTGATGCTTACAAGTACAACTCTTTGGAGGTGGAAAACAAGTCATCCATCATGGCCTGCTTTTTTTCCCCCTCACTCTCTTTCAGCTAATAAGGATCTGGCTGAAATAAGTGCATCTGGCTGAAATTCTGCTTCTTAGCAGCAGTAACATTAAAGTGGTCATGTAATATGCACTAATTGGGATTGTCATAGATATGGTGAGCCCAAATGCTTTTGCAATTAAATTGAGAGTTGGCCAATAGCCACTGCCAACAGATGTCTCTCTGAATCACTTATAATCCAGAAGGAATATCACCTTGAGGTAAGAACAGATTCCACTTCTCCACCCCATTTTTAAAGAGAAAATTGATGTAATTAATTCCAAACAAGATTTTTTAACCTATAGTATAGTGAATGAAATCTGCATTTGGAATGTTCTAAACTGCACACCAAGTTATATATTTCACAACCACTTAAAGTTGCTGTGGATGGAAGTGAGCCCAACAGTATAATGTTATGAAAATTTATTCAGAATGAAGCCCTGTTGAACCCAATGGAAGTGACTCCCAGGTAAGTCTGCGTGATACAGCCTTCTTTTCTAACTCCCTCAAGCAATGAGCCACAATTCATTAAGTCTTCACCATATCTCTAACAGATGTTTATCTAATCTTGTCAAAGGTTCCAGTAATGGGAAATTATCCTGTCTTCTTGACTTCTTGCAGTGGCCTAAATATACCTCAGAGATATGAAGATGCATTTTCTTGGACGTATTTCTACTGCCAAAAAAAATAAAGGCAGGCAGAAAAGAAAGCCATAGTTACACACAATCATCTCATAAAGGGATCAATGCTGCTATGCCAGTAACTTGTTCATTTTACAAAGAATGCCTTGCATGATATTTATAAAGATAATTTCATTATTTATTTTACACATTTGAAGCAACTTCTTATTTGTACAGTTAAGGCTATGAGGTGGATAAATATATATGTAAAGATTATCATAATATAGATTGGGATTTAATTCACACCTTTTATGTTAAATTAGAAAGCTAGCCAGAGAGTGTTCTTAAATTATCATTGCACTTAATACTAGAAAAATCCTAGAACTTACCCCCTTTTAGTGAAAAGGGATGTGAAATCTCTTGAATCCAATTTTTATGTATGTGCTTTACAAATGTATCATCTTTGCACTTCCCAAACTTAAAGTAGAACAGAATTAACATGTGTGCTGAAATCTAACTTTTTTTCAAATGTGGTGATACAGTTGCGTCTTCAAAAAAGGCTTACAAAAATGTGCGTATTAGTAAAAAGTGGGCAGTGTTGGGAAAATGTGTGCATAAAACTTTAGCATGTTAGGGAAATTGCTCTCTATATTAGGAGCAGTGCACCCAAAAACATGCATCAGGGAAAAAATGTTTTTGGGAATTTTTTGAAATGTGCAAAACTAAGCAACTTATCTTCACATCCTGTTTGCTGCAGCTCAAAGATGCCTTACTGACTGTTGTTACAGAATATGTTCTTCCAGCATCACTTGCTTGCCTGCTGCTGAAGTAGCCTTAAGTTGGCTTTAGGTGTTCCTTAAGTGTGAAAGTGGTGTTTTCCCTCTTATCCCAACGAAATACTTTTCAAGTGAACAATCTAAGATGCTTGAAGAATGAGCCATGGATGATGCAATTGGAGTCAATGATTTGCTTAACTTCTTTTGACCTAGTGGGTCTGCTGTGGGATGACCCATCCTATCCTTCACTAGACTCTTCACCTCCACAGTCATTTAGGCTGTGGCTGTGAGAGAGACCCAACATCTCACTTGCACAATCTATTTATTTTCTTTTGGGGGAAGGGGGTTGGAGAGGGTGGCATAGGAATATTGACTTCATGAAATACCAAGTATAAGTCTTCCAGGAGACTTGTCTTGTCCTCCCTTTGGGGGAGATGGGCAGTGATATAAATATAAATAATAATAAATAAATTGGTAAACAAAAGTATTTGCCCTTTAAAAGGCTCCAGAAAATTTGCATGACAGCCCTCCCCCCCATCACATGCAAGTACTAGATTCCATTGAGAAACACAGTTTGCACTGTCAAGCAATACAATAACCTTCACCTAGTGTACTGAATTACAACAAGATTCACGGTTGGGAGAAATCCTTGATATTTCTGCTTGTAAGAGTAAGAGGACATAAAATCCAGATAGGGAGCTGCAATTCCCTGCATGCTGGCCATCCTCTGGTCTAGGACAAGGGTGGATTGTCTGCCATTTAAGCAATCCTACCAGCTATTGGAATCCGGCAAATCAAGCATGCCTCATTAGCATATGGGTGATTGCTCTAGGAGGCAAACTCTGTGCTAGAGGAAGCTGCTTGTTGCCCCTCCCACTTCCTCTTCTCTCTCTCTGCTCCTTCCACTGACAGAGAAGCAACATGCAAGCTGCTCTCCCTCAATCTAGGCCACATGGATGAGCCTAGGAGATTTCCCCCCCCCCCTTTCTCCATGCAGCCTCTGGCAGCAAACAGGGCCAGAGGTATGCAGTTTAGGGAACAAAAAGAAGAACTGAAACCAATTTTCTACTGAAATGGCTGTACCTGGACAAAATAAATGTAAGAACCCTTTTGTACTTACTTTTTGTACCTGCAATGTCTAAGCATGTGTTTCTTTATGCTTGGGTGGGCTAAAAGTGTAAGAATAAGAACCTGAATCTCTCTAACGTGCTCACAGGCTGTGTTTTTAAACAATATTCCTTTTTCAGCCCACAAGTTTACACAACGTTAAGCTGTGCTCCATTCACTGGTTCTAACAGGCCACTGAATGATCTTCAATTCCTTCACATAATTTTCATTCTGCTTTAAAGAACATGAATCTTGGGTGCTTCTCCTTCAATCCCTTCTCTGTGTTAGAACACTCCCCTCCCCACAGCTTTAGGTTGCACTACCTGGCTCACTCTATCTCCCATCACCCCCTGATACACATGTAATTGTCGGACCACCTGATTAATCTCCCCTTATGGCCAGTGCTCTGAGTGTAGTGTGTGGCTCTGTTTATTTGTTTGAGTCATCTGGTTGCTTGGAGAGGTACAAGGAGGTGGGAAAGGGATGCTCTTGTATTCACCTCACTATGGAAATATCAATCTTCCAGAAGATTGAGAAGTCAATATTCCTATAATTTCCACCCCTGCAAGAACAATAGTGGTCCACTTGCCAGGTAGTCAGTCTACTTTCTCACCACAAGCATGCAGCAAATAGTACAAAGACAAAATACATAAATAATGAAAAAATTATGGCTCTGACACCCAACCCCATCTGGCCACACTTTCAGGAGAGCAATAGATGATTTGTTTTTTTGCCATTAGGTGCCCCTGGGTGGGAGGAGAAAGGGTGGCCAGCAGTTCACCAATTACATGCCCTGAAACTACCTTGTATTACCTTGTGAATGCAGCAACACTGACCAGTATCGTTGCTGAGGAGAAATTAAACTAGACTGTGGGAACAGCATTTTTTATATCAACGTACTTTGCTCTCAACTCAAGAATAAGAGGAAAACATGTTAAAATGGTTGTGAGGAGACACTCCCTATTTGACAAAGTCAGCCATTTCTACAAATCAGAATGGTCTGTTCACAGTATGCCACCCCCCCCCCCCATTATTCAGGGCTTTCTGTATGGTAGTATGAGGAGCCATGGAAATGACCTTGGAGAAGGCATCCAGAAGCCATTAGGGCAAAAGACAGGTGCAGAAGAAGCACACGTTAAGCCCAGGAGGGTGGGAAATTATTTGAAACAGACTGGCTCCCACCAACTCCCTGCAGTATTAGAGGGAGGGAAGGGAAAACGGGCAGATTTGCAAAGATAGCTAGAGCTTCTTCATATTATCCCCCCTCTGCCTTTGGAGGTACACACAGCTCCCACCTTTCTGGCTTTTCGTAAGCAGGTTAGAATGGTTTTCTTTCCTCATGCCTTTGACCCAAGCTGATTAGAGGTGCCAAGATGGTTTCTCATAGGAATTGTATTCTAATATTTGTGGTTGTTTTTGTTCTATCGTTGCCCTAAGAGTCTATCAGGAGTGGGACAGCTTAGATTTGTTGAAAAAATAAAATAAATATTGTTGGCTGAGAAACTGAATGATTGCAATGGGTGTTAGAGTATATCATGCAACAAGTAGGGAAGTTCAAATTAATATAGCAAAGACCAGGGTAGTTATGTTTGAAAGAGAATATGTAGCAAATAAGAGCAGGTTATACATACATGGCAAAAAAAAAAACCTGAAGCAAGGGGATAAATTTGTGTACCTTGATACAGTATATGATTCAGTAAGGAAGATGGATCTAAAATCCTTATCAAAGACCAAAGTAGCTGTGAAGCAGCACAGACTGGCTCCACTCTATCCTGGTTTCACTGGGGTAGAAGAGGAAAGGGAGAGAAGGAAGGGGAAAAACACATAACAAGATCCTGTTATTATAGCCTATATCAACAAAGTAGAGTCCTAGTTAAATTTGTGGAATGTTTCCTAACTTGGCCCACCTCAAAGGGCTGAGAATGAATCATTACAACTTATATATAAATAACATTTAAAAAAAATACAGCAAGCAGACAAATTTCTTTTTCTTGGTAGAGTATTTACTTTTTTAAATATTTTATTGGGTTTTGAATATACATAGTTAAAAGTTGGAAACGGAAAGAGAAACAGAAATACAAATCAAAGAAAGAAGAAAAAAAGGTGTAGTAAAGCAAAGAAAAAAAAGAAAAAAGATGAAACATAGAAAGTAGTCAGCTTCCGATTAATCTCTGGTCACAATACTTTACAAAATTTGTCATACATGCTAGGTCTATACATGACATTAAAAAAACATTTCTTGTCTAATATATCAGTTTATATATGATTTAATCTTCAAATCCTCATATAGACTTTGCCCCTCCAGTATTTTCCAAATAGTCCATTATTAGTTTCTACTCTTAAAAAAATAATAGTTTAAATTTTCTTTTAATAAACATATCAATCTCTCATTTTCTGTCAATCCATCAATTCTAATAATAAAAAGTCCTTATAAATCAACCATTTATCTCTATTCCTTACTTCTATTCTATTCTATAAAATGCATCTTACATACTAAATCTGTAAATCACATTAAAAAACATTTCTTATCTAATATATCAATTTATATATAATTTAATCTTCAAATCCTCTTATAAGCTCTGCCCCTCCAACATTTTCCAAATAGTCCATTAATAGTTTCTAATCTTTAAAAGAGTAATAATTGAATTTTCTTTTAATAAACGTGTCAATTTATCCTTTTCTGCCAATCCATCAATTTTAACAATAAAAAGTCCTTATAGGTCAGCCATTTATCTCTATCCTTTACTTCTATTCTATTCTATGAAATGCTTCTTACGTTCTCCTGGTGCCTCCCTCATGTCTGTCTTATATTTCTCTAAAAATGTTTTAACTTTTAAAGTAAAAATTATCCTTAACTTTTGTTCTTTAAACACTTTCTGTTCTCTAAAAATTTTATCTATTTCCAAATCTAGGTCTTGTTCTTTTATCTCCAAGGGTTTATCTAATATAGAAACAGTCCTTTCTCCTACATCTTCATTCAACTGTTCTGGAACTTGTCTCCGTCTCAAAATGCACTCCTTCTCTCTCATTTCTTTATTAAATGATGTCATCACTTCCAGAAGTTTTCTCATCTCTGACTGAAGAGGCTCCACCGACGCTCCAGGTGTTAATGCCATGATTGTCATAATGTAGATAGTTTCCCTGTAAGAGAGAAAAGGCAAGAAGGAAAAAAAGGAAAAAAAAAAAAAAAAAGGAGAGGAGAGGGGGAAGACAAAGACAAAGAACCTCTCTTCTTCTCCCCCTTTAATAATAGGAGAATAAAAAAACTTTTAAAAATAAAAATAGTCCTTTAAATGTAATTATCAGAATAGCAAAAAATCTAGTCCATTAAAATTGTATGTCCAAGCGTAAGAGCAAGTAAATAAAAGATAAAAAAAGAACAGAGAGGTTTTATTGTAGTCAAAATAATAACAAAAAAGATAAACAATCCCAAGGTTTCTCACGGCAGCTTATATCCACACAGTCCAACCATGAATAAGTCGTCTAATTTATATACAGAAGGAGTCCAAGGCATTCATAAAAATTCTATAAAGTGACTTATATAATTCAAAAAATATTCAAACACTTATGGAGAAAAGCAAAAAGAGTTCTTTCATAATAAAAATCCCAAACAGGTAGAAGAAAGAATATCAAATCAGTAATTCATTTATCCATAAAAACTTTAAATCCAGACAAATTAGTCCCCAAAGGAAAAAAAAAATACTTATAATTGCAATAAGGATGAAAGCAAACCAAGAGTAGAAATATTTAGAATCAAAAGAGAAAGTCACTCAGCTCACTCCAGGCAGAGTCAATTATCTTTCCAAACCCACCGTTCAAACACTCCTCTGACAAGAAAGAAAAATAAAACACCAGCATCTATAAATCACAGTCCAGAAATAAATCCTAGTGCTTAATAAATCCAGTAATATTAAAAAAAAAAAAGTGCAACTAAAAGGCTGGATGAGGAGCTACTTAACTTATTTAGTTTCACGGTTTCTGCAGAGCTTTCATGTTAGTTCCAGTCGTCTGTTACCACTTAAATCTCTCTTCCCCTGTAGTGGGTATACAGGGGTCAGGATAGAGCAGCAGGTTCGACGACCCTTGTGATAAATCTTCTGCCCACCCTCTCTTCGAGGGTGATTTTTCAGCGATTTTCTCGCCGCAGACAGAAAACCGCGGAGCTATCAGCTCTTCGCTCCACTCAGTCCAGCACCCGGAAGCGAAAGAAAGGTAGAGTATTTACTAAGGATGAGAAAATAGAGAAATTTTAGAACGTGCAAATACTGGTAGAAAGGTAGTGGGTAATATGCAGCCTCTTGAGAGGAACCTTTGCTGAATGAAGAAAAAAAATTGGGTAGAAGAGTGTGTTTTGTGCAGTTGATTATATGGAAGTGAGACTTGGAAATGTAGGAGAGATTTTAAAATGAATTGCATGCAATAGGAATGGGGTATTTAAGCATGTGTGGTAAGCCAGGAAGAGGTAGAATGAATGGATACTGATTGAATGCAACTAATACGGAAATAAGAAAACACCTTTATGAAGGTAGAGTGAATGGGTCAAGCGGAAGGTGAAAACCTAGAAAATTGTTATTGGATTTGTTGTTGTTGTTGTTGTTGTTCAGTCGTTTAGTCGTGGCTGACTCTTCGTGACCTTATGGACCATAGCACGCCAGGCCTTCCTGTCCTCCACTTTCTCCCGGAGTTTACTCAAATTCATGTTCGTTACATCGGTGATGCTATCTAACCATCTCATCCTCTGCCGTCCCCTTCTCCTTTTGCCTTCAGTCTTTCCCAGCATCAGGGTCTTTTCCAGTGAGTCCTCTCTTCGCATTAGGTGGCCAAAGAATTTGAGCTTCAGCTTCAGCATCTGTCCTTCCAATGAGCAGTCAGGGTTGATTTCCTTTAGGATTGACTGGTTTGACCTCCTTGCAGTCCAAGGGACTCTCAAGAGTCTTCTCCAGCACCACAGTTCGAAAGCATCAATTCTTCGGCGCTCAGCCTTTCTTATGGTCCAACTCTCACAGCCATACATTACTACTGGAAAAACCATAGCTTTAACTATACGGACCTTTGTCGGCAAGGTGATGTCTCTGCTTTTTAATATGCTGTCTAGGTTTGCCATAGCTTTCCTCCCAAGGAGCAAGCACCTTTTAATTTCATGGCTGCAGTCACCGTCTGCAGTGATCTTGGAGCCCAAGAAAATAAAATCTGTCACTGCTTCCATTTCTTCCCCTTCCATTTGCCAGGAAGTGATGGGACCAGATGCCATGATCTGGGTTTTTTTAATGTTGAGTTTCAAGCCAGCTTTTGCACTCTCCTCTTTCACCCTCATCAAGAGGCTCTTTAGTTCCTCTTCACTTTCTGCCATTAGGGTGGTATCGTCTGCATATCTGAGGTTGTTGATATTTCTCCTGGCAATCTTAACTCCGGCTTGTGATTCATCCAGCCCAGCATTTCTCATGATGTACTCTGCATATAAGTACATATACTCTGCAGGGTGATAATATACAGCCTTGTCGTACTCCTTTCCCAATTTTGAACCAATCGGTTGTTCCATGTCCGGTTCTAACTGTTGCTTCTTGACCCGCATACAGGTTTCTCAGGAGACAGGTAAGGTGGTCTGGTACTCCCATCTCTTTAAGAATTTGCCACAGTTTGTTGTGATCCACACAATCAAAGGCTTTAGCGTAGTCAATGAAGCAGAAGTAGATGTTTTTCTGGAACTCTCTTCCTTTTTTGTTATTGGATGGAGTTGATCAAATCCCCGGAAAGAAAGATGTGAGAAATTTAAAAAATAAAAGGAAAAGTACAGTATGAAGCAGTGCATGGACATGGTTGAATCAACCATTTTTTCAGGTGTAGAGAAGCATAGTGAATCATATTGGCATAAATTAGATTTAGATGTATTTCCTTTTAGTTTCTTATCTCAAGTCTTTAATTTACTTGGCATAGTATGCCATAGTATGGGGTGTGGTGGCTCAGTGGGTAAGACGCCAGGCTAGTCGGTCGGAAGATCACAAGTTCGGAGGTTCGAATCCCTAGCCCTGCGTGCGGAGTGAGCTCCCGCACTCACCCCAGCTCTTGCCAACCTAGCAATTCGAAAGCATGCAAATGCAAGTAGATGAATAGGTACCACTTCAGTGGGGAGGTAACAGCGTTCCGCATGCGTCATGTGGCCACATGACTGTGGAAGCGTCTTCGGACAACGCTGGCTCTTCGGCTAACAAACGGAGATGAGCACCGGCCCCTAGAGTCAGACACAACTGCACAAATGTGCGGGGGAAACCTTTACCTTTACCTTTTATGGTATTTCTTATTCCCTTTCTGCACTTTGCAAAAAATATTCTTACCCTGAAATAAAATAGCATCATGGGTATGTACTGTATGTTACAAAGATTTCTTTTATTTCAGCCTTGTTTATCCTCACCTCCTTCCAATTCTCTATTGATTTCCTTTATTAAATTATATGCTGTAGGAAATCAGATCCTTTATTTTTATGATGCAGAGATGTTATCAGTTTAGAATTAGAAGCCATGCTGTATTTTAAAGAGAAACATGTTGCAATAGAATGTATTCCTATGAACTGGAATTCAACACCCAGTCTTGAACTATAGACATGCAATAGAGATAACAAAGCAGATGGCATTCCAATTGTGGGAAACAAAGCCAATATCTAATTATTTGATATAATCCTTAAAAAGAAAAGGGTGAAAAGTTTAAAGAATAGATGTGGTAGAAGCAAGGATGGCTTACAAGGAATAGAAAGATATGAAAGTTATGGTGAATGGTGTTTATGTAAACTAAATTTAGCTATATTTCCTTTTCTTAAATCATTCTTTTAAGAGTTGGGCTTACTCTTTCCTACTTCTTTTTTGTACTCTATAATGCTGCTTACCCTGACAAGGAATAGGGTGATGGATACATGTATACATGAATTGGCTAAGTATCAGGGTAGAAAGAAAAACAGCCAAAAAATATTTGGTGAGCTTTCTTTAAATTTTGCTTTCTAAAGGTTTCCTTTAGAAGGAAGTCTGAAATGCCACAACCAAAAACACATTACATCATAAAATTTAGTATTTTGCTTTGCTTTTCCTTTTGTCTTATTTTTAATTCAACAAATCTTTGCAGTTATATTTTTGGTCCATCCAGACTTCCACTTATGCTATGGGAACATTTTCAGATTTAGTAAATTCCCAATCCACAATAACAGATTTGGATGTGTGAGAGATGATAGATGGGAAAGGTGAATGCCAAAGGATATCACCTACCATAATCTGGCCAGAGGCCTCTCCATTTAAACTTCAAAAGTGCTAGACTACCTATCTATCATCCATCCATCCATCCATCCATCCATCCATCCATCCATCCATCCATCCATGATAAGTACTACACGTGCACATACCAGAGAGCTTAAATAGGAGCTGTAATTCAAGGGTCTACGGCTGTCCCACCAGATCCAACAGGATGGGTGTGCTCCAGGTCCCCCTATTAAACAATGTCATCTTGTGGGATAATGTCATGCCTTCTCTGTTTCAGTGCCTGCCTTATGGAAGTCTCCCCCTGAGATCCAGAGGTCCCAACCCTTTGGGCCTTCTGGAAAGCCATGAAGAACTGGCTTTTCTCCCAGGTGCTAGGCCAGGATGTTAGATGAGCCCAATATAGGTGTGCGCTGTGTTGTGGGTTTGTTATATGGTACCTTTGTTTTGTGTTATGATCACTTTAATTCTGCTTTGTTGTTGTTTATAAAAGTTTTATTATTTTTTGTTTATTGCTATTAGCTCCCCAGAGTTTATATATAAGATGGGTGGCCATATAATTTTTATAAATAAACAAATCCAAGAAACTATCATTACTGACACCGGAGATTAATAGAAACACATCAGTAGATACCACGTCCTAGACTGATTTAATGTATCAATTATTTCCATTTGTAGAATAGAAAAGAGCAAAGAGAACCTATTGAGATCACAGTTAGCCTTTCCTTCTGAATAGCTGCTGCCTCCAAGCATCCTGTCAGGCTTGAGATAAAAAAGAATGGAGTGGCCACAGGCAATGGAAAGTGAACTCTCTGGAGCTGGCTTTATTACTGGTGTGTCACCTAACGAGGGAAAGCTGTAAAAACTCACAATGTGTGGAGGTAAGTCATTTCAAGGGAGCCTTGGGCATGACTACATGGCTTTGACGAGGACCTGCAAGAGTCCTACTCAAACAGTAAAATTGGAAGCACTGCCAACACTCTGAGATAACGTTAGTTAGAGGAAGAACTACAGGGAAAGGGGACATGTGAAGGTGAGCATATGGTGTGAGCAGGATTAAGAAAAAGTAGAGCAAAATGTGTTACTAAGCCTATTTACACACTTGCTCTGCATAAATGGTCCTGGTTCTCCATTTTGTTGCCTTTTTGCAGGTTGGGCTAACTATATCTTTCTCTTATATAGAGCTCTAATCATGAGGGCAATATGTCCTGAATGAGGGGAACAAGGGGAAGGGAAAACTGTCAGCATCAGTGGTGAAAGGAGGACAGAGGTGGGTGAAACAGGAATCCAGTCTTCAGAGGAGTAGGGTCTTGGTTCCCATGCTAACCTCCCCTCTCATATTATGATGGTGTTAGTTAAACACCATGACAATCCAGAATAAAATAATTTTCATCTATGATGACCCTGCGTAGGTGGCAGCATCTAACTGACCCAGCAAAATCAGACCAGGCTGGTACTGGGATAAGAAAACAGTAGGAAACACCAGGGCTATAGACTTGTGGGTAGTTGAAAAAATCATTAGAGAAGAAGGCAATGGAAAATCCCATCTATAATATTGCCCCCAAAACTACATTGATGTGCCTATAAAGTCACCCTAAGCTGGCCTTTATTTGAAGAATTTATTTTAAAAAATCCTTATATATTCATAACTGAAAAGGCTGTCTTTCTCTATGTCACTGACACCTGGCTGGGTGTAATGTATGGTAGGGGGCAACATTTCTTCATCTTCTTCTGGTCAGATATTCAGTGTAATCCCAGCATAAGTTAAAGAGGTGGGGCTGAGAGGTTGCATTACATTCTATCAACATCCTGTTTGTCTTACCAAGAAACCCATCTGTTTAGGTGTTGACTGAAAGAGTTTGCACCTGGTGTTGGGTTGCAGAAAGAAAAGAGGGATTTTATTGGTGTATTTCCAATGTTTTTCTGCCTAAAAGTACATGGTCTTTGAGTAACCCATGTCTGGGCCAGAACTCTTCATTCAAATCTAGCTCAAGACTTCATGATTGCCATTGATAACCACAGGGGAATCCTAGAACAACACAGACAAAATACATGCACCTGAGAATAATCTCTGACAAAATGAAAATCTACCAATGGTTGGTGGGCTGAGAGTCATCCCATTATCTTGAGAAATCACCTGCTGGTGTGATTTGAACTGGCTGTGGATGTTCTCTTCTATCAGGGAGGAGGACAAATCCAGGTGACCCTCCTTTGAAGACTTATAGAATCAAGGATTTTTGAATGATTTGGAGGGTTTTCCAAATTTTATGGCTGGTGATCTGTTGAGGCCCTGGTCTTGTGGAACAATGAGATGAGAATGCCTTTCATACTATTGCTCCTGAGTGACTTTCCAGTTGCAGGAAGCCAAGCTCCATGGTTTATGAACAACTCTGGAGAATGAAGCAAACTATTATATTGCCAGAACACAGTTGGTATAAATCTTGCAATGAGTACAGCAGAGCACAGGTCAGAGCCTATAACTGTATCTACTGTATATCTCCAGCAATAGAGGTAAAGATAATTTTCTTCTCCATCATCATTACTTCCTCATTAAATCACCCAGCAGAGATTTCTCAGGTAGTCAGTAGACTGCTGAAGACTAGTCTTAAAACCAATTCAGCCAACTATTCAGTACCTTACAGTAATTGGTTTGTGAATCACTTTGAGAGTAAAGTGAATTAGACACCACAGGGATTGCAGAATGTATTGCACATCCCACCGATGACTGGCTCTGTTTCCTTGATTGCTGGGCCTAGGGAATGAGCAATATGTAAGGATGTTATGCTTATAATCTACTTACAAATATGGCTTTATTAGGCGAGATACTTGGACGTGGCTATCCAGCTACATTCATGCTTGAAATAAATCATTTGAGTCTGGCTGCAGCCTTCTACTGAAATAGCCTTGGCTGCCCTGACTGATGGAATGTACTAGGAGAGAGGCAGGGGGAGTGCTACCATGCTGATTCTCCTGCATCGCTCAGTATTAATTATTTTAACATTAAGTATTGTAGGATATTGCTGGAGTGTGGGTTGGGTATTGGAAACACAATGTTGCAGTGCTTTCATTATGACCTGGAGGATTGCACTCAGTCCCATGGTACAGAGGGTTCTAGAATTTTCCCCTTCTGCCCCATTCCATCATTGCCTGGAGGTAACAATGGACTGGATGAATAGGTACCTATCTTGAGGACTTTCTTTGAGTCCAATCTATCACTAGATTTACAGGTGGACTCTATAAGAAGGCAGGCCCACATCCAGCTACAGTTGCCATTGCAGTTGCAACTCTACCAGGACAGAACAATCTTATCTCAGCATTCCACATCTGAATAGCTTCACAGTTGGATTACTGCAGTGCATTCCACATCGGCCTATCCTTGAAGACAGTTTGGAAACTGGAAATGGTATTGAACATAGCTGCACAATTGTTAAAGAAGGTGGATAACACTGATTCTGGAAGCAGTGCCCTTGCTGCTTTAGACATTTTTAATTTTTTTTAATTTTCTATCCCGCCTTTATTATTTTTATAAATAACTCAAGGCAGCGAAAATACATAATACTCCTTCCTCCTCCTATTTTCCCCACAACAACAACAACCTTGTGAGGTGAGTTGGGCTGAGAGTGACTGGTCCAAGGTCACCCAGCCGGCTTTCATGCCTAAGGCAGGACTAGAACTCACAGACTCCTGGTTTCTAGCCCATAATGAACATTAATTGGTGAAGCCTATTTAAGACTCAGTATTTAAAAGGCCACCTTCATTTATGTCATCCAGTTTGTACACTAACATCATCTGGGAAGTTCCCACAGTGTGAAGACCAAAAGCAAAGACTTCTCGGTGGCAATATACTACTGGATCATGGAACTTTCTCCCAAGGGAAATATGGCTACTTCCTACACTCTTTTTTTCTAACAGACATGCATGTTCAACCAGTTTTTTGTAGAATAACAAAGCTGCAGGATGCTATAGATTTTTTAAAAAAATGAATTTTGATTTCATCTTTGTATTGTCTTACAGAGGGATGTTTTATTGTTGAGGGGTTTATGTAATTGTTTTATTGAGGAACATTCTTTTTTTTCTTTATTTATTTTGTAGGCAGCTTTAAGATGCTCCACCAAACAATGGTAGTATAAAATGAAATTAATAATAATAGAAGATGGATTGCATAACATTTGAATCATCTCCTTTTCGATGTTTGGTTACGATATAATTTATCTTTTGAGAGAAATAATTAAATAATAATAGGTTTACTGTTCTTTTATATGCCTGCACTTTGGAACAGATGAGTAGTATACATTCATCTTCAGGAAATGCATTTCAGAAGCTCATTTCTTTTAATTTCCCTTGTGCAAAAAATATTTATTATTTTCAGTATCAGAGCAATGTCACCCCATTTCAAAAGCACTAGCAGATATGCCCTGGAGTGCAATGGTAGTATAAAATTGATGCTGGTGCCCATATAGACACAGTAGGGTGGGATATCATTCATTGTCTGGAGGCCCCAGTAAGCACTTTATTAACTTGCCCTCTGAGACTCCTTAATGGGGTTAATTATTTAGCTACCTTAATTTACAATAGATCTATGTCTTTTCCTTGTGGCACATTAACTGAAAGGAAACTGGAGCAAATTCTATGAAATATTCATTCATTCAGGAAGTATCACAGATGTTTGTTTTGCTGAAGAACTTTGGATTCCAATCTCCTGCATAAAAGGAATAAATAATATGGATTTTTGAGTAAATTCTGCTTGAAATGTCAGTTCTAGGATTACTTTCATATATCCATTGTTATAAGTAAAATTCAAATGTGTTGTTCTCCATTTTGCTGAGTAACGTCTCTGCTTTGTGGCCATGAGAGAAGCAAAGTCATAATTACATATAATTATATACATATAATTACTTCAAGCTGGTACAAACCCAATGAAAATGAAACTTGGGCTTCCAGGTAGAACTCAGCTGATAGTGAGAAACTGTTGCAATTAGTACAATTCTGGATGACATTCATAATTTCATTCATTGACTTCTTCTCCTGCCACTGGGCCCAGTTCAGATAAAAAAAGAGATGTATTTTCTGTTGAATGAAATCAACAAGACAAGTGAGCTATGATTAACTTAACCATCAGTGATTACCACAGGACAAGTGTGACTTCTTACATATAATGCTGTATTTTCCAATGCATCTCTGAAAAGTCCTTGGGGGTGGGGGGACATGGCTCAGTGTGCCTAAGAGGTCTCAGGGATCTCCAGTTAAGCATCCAGCAATAGTTGACTGGAAAGTTCTCTGCTTGAGATGCTGTGAATTTACTGTCTGTCAGAGTAGGCAGTGCTGATTATGGGATTATCTTTGACTAAGGGGTAAATGGCTTGGTATAATGCAGCTTTCTATGAGCTTCATTCTAGAATTATAATAAATGCTGACAAGAAAGAGCAAAGAGATTAAATGTACAAAAACCAAACAAAATGGCATTAGTCTACCTTAAAACAAACTCTATTAAACATGTAGGAAGGCAATTCATTAGTACACCCACAATAAGAGAATAAAATAGTAACACCTTTCATATTCTCTTCATGTACTTTTTAATAATCTCCTAAAGTATATCTCAGTTGATTTTAAAAGACAGTGTGCATAGTCACTGTATTCAGTGAATGCATTAATTCAGTTTCAGGTGTTAATGTGCACCAATTAGTTTTAATATTCAGAGCATAGTTGCCATTCTTCCTCAGCAACCTAAGGAAATTTAACTTTTTCAAAGTGTGTAGAAAAGTTCTACCAGTGTAATGGCATAATTGTTCTTTTTATTTTTGTTAAATCCTTCCTGAAAAGAATCAATTGGTAGAGCTATAGGGCAAAAGTAGTTACTGTAGAACTCGAAGCTGAAAAGCCAAAATTTGGTTTCTTTGTCATGCATTCTACTAACTTCCAGGTAAAACTGGAGAGTTGTAGACCAAACATTTACATTTCCTCTGTTCTTCCTCCTCCTTCTTCCTAAGATGATTTTTACTGAGGAAGAGTAGTAATGGTGTTTATGATATGGCTTGATTAAAGACTTCAGAACCTCTAGTTGCTGATGTTGCTATTCAGGAAAAGAAAATATCAACCCAGTGAAAGATGAAATGAATCAACTACACACTGACATCTTAGGCATAGATATGGACTAGAATTGGACACTGTCAAGCAGAAGATTATGCTGTTTACTACTCAGGATGTGAAAAACAAAAAGGGGATGGTGTTGCTTTCATAGTCAGGAAGGATATAGCAAAGAGAATACTTGGGTAAAATGCAGTGAATAACTGAATAATATCAATTAGACTTCATGGACAGTCCTTTAATATCACAGACCAAATTATTCTTCAATCACTGTATAAGGAGGGGAGGTTAATGAGTTTTATGGTCAAGCTGAACCTGAAATCAAGAGAACACGCAAGCAAGATGTGCTGCTGGTGGTTGGAGACAGGAATGCCAAAGTTGGAAATAGTAAGGAGGAAAATATAGTTTGACTGTATGGCCTTGTTGTTGTTGTTCAGTCGTTTAGTTGTGTCGGACTCTTTGTGACCTCATGGACCATAGCACACCAGGCCTTCCTGTCCTCCACTGTCTCACGGAGTATATGTATATGTGTGTATGTGTGTATGTGTATGTGTATGTGTATAATATGTATGGCCTAGGAAACAGAAATGAAGCAGGAGAATGAGTTAGCAGTTTCTGCCAATCCAAGGATTTCTTCATTGCTAACACAGTCTTTCAACAACTAAAAAAATGCCAATATACTGTACAAAGATATCATCAGATGGAATACACAGAAATAAAATTGACTATATTATGATACAAAGAGATGGAAGAACTCAGTTATAACAGCAAAGACATGGCCTGCACCTGACCGTTTAGGCTTTCATGTGAGATCTGTCAGCAACTCTTTAAACCAAAGGTATGTTTTCTTGGCACTGCACCACTTTTGTGGAAGGCAGCCACACAATCCCAGGTAAAGATGCAGCTGCTTTTTCTTTTTTCTTTTGCTTTGAATCCAAAGCAAAAGCATAGCCTTAGGATGGTATAAAATTGTACTTATTTTTCTCTGTAGTCTTTTCTGGACCAGTACTTCGTCCTGAATTAATCTGTTTCTATCTGGATCTTCCCAAAGAAACTTGATCAGTTACAGTAGTATATATTTTATATTGTTCATGTTATTTTTGGTATGCTGTTATAGATCTAACTAAGGTAAAGTTAAATACTAATCGTATATCATAAGTCAACCTGCGCTGTGTCCAGATGTGTGGACTTCACCTCCCAGAATACTCAGAAATTGTCATGTTGGATGGGGAATGCCACATATCTGGAGGACACTCATGTTCAGGAAAGCTGTTCTGCTATTCTACTTGTTCTTCATTGTCATTTTTATTAACAGTGCAGATTGTAATCTTTACAAATAGCCATTGACCTCTCTTGTAATTGATAATAACAGTACTTCTGTGATTATTATATGTTCCATATTCTACCTGTGAGCATGACCTTCTTTTGAATATGTCCTTCTTAAAATTTATTCTCATTTGCTCCTTCCCCCTTTTACTATGTTTTATGTAGCATGGCCACCTTCATTAGCTGGAAAGCATATACTGTTTTTCTGTGTTGAATTGGTTTTTCCCCCCAACTATTTTTTTTTATAGATTTCACTAGTGGATAGCATCTTCAGACAATCCCTGACAATCCCTGCAAACATTCATTAAATAAATGATAGGAAGCGGGATTATGTTAACTTGTCATGTCTCTTATATTGCGACTTGCCCATTTTAACTATTTATTTAATTGTTTATTTTATTTCATTTCTATGCTGCCAAATCATAAGACTTCCAGCAGTTTATATTCATGGAAGATAAAAAATCAAAACAGTTAAAAATGTCAGCACAATTTCAGCACAGCAGAAGAAGAAACAACACTAATCAAGACACACATCAACAGCACTTACTCACTGGGCAACATCAGCTCTCAAAGGCCCTGCACAATAACTCCATTCTGGAGGGTTTCCAAAGAGAAGTCTGAATGGTGCCAGTCTGACCTCCAGCTGGGGCTAATTCCACCATACTTCCATTATAATAAAGCTGCATCTCTGGGTCCCCACATATTTCACCTTTCATATTTTGTGTTATTCCCAACCAGGACAAATAAACAGAACATGTTGGTTCTACCTGCACGTACCTGGAAGCCAAGCCATTTGAAGGTTTTAAGATTCAAAATCAGTATCTTGAACTGTGCAACAAAATCTACCAGAAAGGAATACAGCAATGCAGCACTGATAATATAGAAGTTACATGTTTGTAAAAGTTCGTTCATTCAATCATTCAATCATTCAAATTTGTTATAGCTGCCCAAATCCAATGGACTCATCCACATAGTTCTTATACACACAGAGTACATTACAGTCTACATGACCTATAAGGACATGTTTGAAGTTGCTTTGTGAAATACTGGAGATACATAGATATGGACAGTGTTTGATTTTTCAAAAATGTATTAGACTAAAGCTTCTCCAATACAAATGCCTCCAGTTTGTTTTTGGTAGCTACTGTTGTCCACCCAGATTCTGCTGGCCACTTTAACCAGTTACCTGTGTCCCTTGGCCTTCCTTTAGACTTTACTTAGCTTCTCCTGGCCCTTTAGTTCTTAAACACCAATGCCCAAGCCTAGCTTCCTTCTATTTAGCCCCACTTAGCTTGGCTAGGCCCATTCTTTGCTCTTTGCCTTGGTTTCCACTGACACTTCTGCTTCATCGGTGGCTGCCTTCAAGCTGCTGCTGAGCTCCTAGCAGGGTTGCTGCTGCTTACTGCAGATCTTGTCCCAGCAGCTGCAGCAATGGCACCTCCACTTCCTTTGTTGTTGCTTTCTTCATTTCTTCACCTTGTCACCCAAACACCTGCCCCTTTTCCCCAGTTAGTGATCGCCAATGATATATCTTTCGTCCTAAGAACCTGGAATGGGACCAGGTGGGGTTCACCACACAAAAGCCAGGGTGTGGACAACCGAGTCAGCCATGGATGAGTTGCATCCTCCAAAAGGCTAGGCATGGCCAAATGGACAGTGACCAAAGATCATTTTTAAAATATAAATTAAGGTATCCTTCTTTATAAATTAAGAATGAATAAGCTTTTAATTTAAAAACAATTGTATTCAACTAACAAAATAATACATACAGCAATATTAACTATATACTATATCTTGTTTATAATGGGTTTTTTAAAAAAAAGAAAGAAAATATGTAATAAGCTGGACAACTTCCCAAATTTTGATCACATTGCTTGAAAAATGTCTTTTTGGTTCCTGCTTGAAAAACTTCCTTATTTCAGAAACAAACACCTAACTGAAATGTTGAAAGCAATACAGTCTCTTCTCCAACAATCAAGTGTAGCTTTCACTTTCCAAAGTGATATGGTAATTGGGCAGCCCCATGCCTGAAAAATCTTTAATTCCTGATGTCTTAGTAGATTTCATATACCAAGAATCTAGTCAAGAAGAACCTATGTATCTTAAAATATAGTGATCAGTCGAGAGACATATTAACATTTCTTTCTATTTCAGTTGAAAATATGTCAATATTAGGATGTTCAAACTGTACATATTGATATTCCAGCTCCTGAGTTTCAACTCGGGTGATTGCAGCCAACCCTTATTTAAACATTCAGAAAGTTAAATATAGGGGAAACTGATCTGTTCGTGTGGGAGTCTGCTGTAACTTCTACACCCAGATACAGTATACAGTATAGTAACAAATCATCAATGCCAGATTTTATTAAACAGAATTCAGTTATGACACTTATTATCATAAAATGATCAAATTTCATCTCTTCATCTCATTTGTGTTCATAATACACTCTTCTCAATTATTGGTGTTTCCCAGAAAAAGAAATATTTTATCCTGCCCATTTTTCATTAATAATTAGCAGTATCTCTTTATATATGACAACTGCAGCAAGACTATTATATGCTCAAAAGTGGAAAGGTTTGACACTACCCACAATGGAAGAATGGTTGGTGAAGATGATGGAGTTTGCAGAGATGGCTAGATTAGCTTCCTTGATTAGAGAAAAGACAATATCTGCATTTATGGCTGACTGGAAACCCCTCATAGATACAGAAAAAAATGCACTTATGATTTGTGGTTTTGATGATTAGGAAAAAAATGGATAATAGAAAAAGTGAGGTTTTTTTTGTAATCACAGAGTAAGAGATAACTTTGTAATCATACTTATATTTGCAGCAGAGAAAATCGGAAGCTGCTTCTTTCTATTTCTTTTTATTCTTCATGGCACTTTTGCTTTTTTGTTTTTTCTTCTCTCTTTATTATTCTTTCAATTTTGTATTAGTTTGTGTTAGTTTTATGTTCTTTTTAAAACTTTTAATAAAATTTATTTAAAAAAAATCAGTGGTATCTCAGAAAGACTTGTTGCATTTGATTAATCTGTGAGATCAAGCTTTCATGATGCTGAAATATTTATTTCTATTTAGCAAAATTTGATTCTGAACATGCTATAAAGTTTTGAATCAGGTGAAACAAAGCTGCATATTGACAATATACCAATGTAATGAAGGGCTTCACTGAATGATGTTGATCCTATATCCACACAAATATCCGCAGATATCTGGGAGGATCACTTTCGTAACATTTTTAATAGGGAATCTGCTGTAATCTCAGATGTGATTCCCTCTTCTTGTGACCTCCCAGATTGGCCTACTATAGCTGAGGTTAAAGATCTTATTGCCCAATTAAAACCAGGTAAAGAATCTGGAGATGATTTTATTCCCTCAGAATTAATAAGGGAAAACAAAGATTGGTGGGCTCCAGTTCTGGCCACTTTATTCACACATATTAACAACACAGGCCAATTTCCATCTCATTGGAATCAGGCTATTGTCATACCGTTATACAAAAATAAAGGGAATAGACCTGACCCTACAAATTATAGGCCTGTTAGTTTATTAAACACAGTAAGTAAACTTTATGTCAGATTTTTATTTCTAAAATTAGTGGATAAGGTACAAAATGAATACCATTGCTGAAGAAGAGGCTGGATTTAGAGGGGAAAGATCAGCATTAGATCATTGTGTGGTTATCCATCATTTGGCAGAAAAATATTCCGTGCCCCCCTTGAGGTTCCCTTTTTGCAACATTTGTTGACTTTAAGTCGACTTTTGACCTAATACCAAGGGAGAGACTGTGGGACAATATGAGACAGTCTACTATTGATAAAAGGCTGCTCCTACTTTACTCAAATACCTCCCTGAGAATTAGGTGTACTCCTTCGGGACATCTATCTAAAGCAGTCCTAACTTATAGAGGTGTAAGACAAGGTTGCATATTAGCTCCATTACTTTTTAATCTATATCTAAATCCAATAATCCAAGCGCTTGCTGTTTCAGCCTATCACCCACCTATTTTAGTTGATCATGCAATTCTGGCATTATTGTATGCAGACGATGTATTATTAAGTCTGTTATGGATGCATTGCCCTCAGCAGTCCTTTATTGGACTTTTAAGGTTACTCCTATGTCTTTTCAGTTATGTCCATATGGTGATGGCTCAATAGACATTGTAAGCCATATGCTTCTATGCTGCTCCCTATATAATGACTCTAGACAGACCTTCATTTATCCGATCTTGAAGAAATTTCCAGGCAGAGAGTGTGATTTCTACTTACTGTTACTTCTTTTGGACAAGGACTCAAAATATCCTCCGAAGTCACCCAGTTTTGTGCTACCATCTGTACAATACGTTGCACCATTAATTAAGTTTGTATACTTATTTATTCATCACTTTTTATAATACTATTTTTATTTTATTTTATTTATTTTATTATTATTTTATTATATATGTTCTTTGTCTGTAGCTTGAATCATGTCAACTGGATTTCTATTTTCTTAGTGGAAACGTTTCGCTCCTTATCCAAGGAGCTTCTTCAGTCTGAGCAAAGTTGGTAAGGGAATCCTAAATATGTTCCTAGGTAGCTGTGTGACCTTACACCTGGGGCTAGGTCATGGTTATATTGAGATGTAATTTTTAAGTCCTTTTATCATCTAATGGAGGGTCGTTAAAATCACCATGCTGCTGTTAAGCTTCTGAAATGGTCTTAATCTTCCTAGGCACAGAAGACAACACGGGGAGGAAGATGGGGGAGAGTTTGTGCCTGAGGCCCCCACCTCTATTCAAGGAAGGATTTTCCAAGTTGGCATAAATGGATTCCTTGACCCCTCTCTCAAACCACCTATCTTCTCTGTCTAAAATGTGAACATTAATGTCCTCAAATGAGTGTCCTTTTTCTTTTAGATGAAGATAAACTGCTGACTCTGGTCCTGTGGTGTTATTTCTCCTGTGTTGGGCCATCCTCCTGTACATAGGTTGTTTGGTTTCTCCAATGTAGAGTTCAGAGCACTCCTCACTGCACTGGATTGCATAAACTACATTGCTTTTCTTATGTTTTGGAGTTTGATCTTTGGGGTGTACAAGCCTCTGTCTCAGTGTGTTGGTGGGTTTGAAATATACAGGTATGTGGTGTTTGCCAAATATCCGTTTTATCTTTTCAGACACGCCAGCCATGTAGGGAATGACCAGGTTCTTTCATTTACTCTGAGTCTCAGCCCTATCTGTCGCTGTTTTAGGTCTGGTAGATTTAGATTTGGTGAAGGCCCAATTTGGATATCCACAGGCCTTCAGGGCTGTTCTCAGGTGCTGATTTTCATTCTTTTTGGAATCCATGGAGGTGGGGATGGTTTCTGCTCTGTGTGACAATGTCCTGATGACTCCTAGTTTGTGCTGCAGTGGATGGTGGGAGTCAAACATCAGATATTGATCTGTGTGTGTGGGTTTCCTGTAGATCCCTATTTCTAGCTTGCCACCGGTCCCAATGAGGACTTCACAGTCTAGGAATGCAATATCTGATGCTTGACTCCCACCATCCACTGCAGCACAAACTAGGAGCACAAACCCACCAACACACTGAGACAGAGGCTTGTACACCCCAAAGATCAAACTCCAAAACACAAGAAAAGCAATGTAGTTTATGCAATCCAGTGCAGTGAGGAGTGCTCTGAACTCTACATTGGAGAAACCAAACAACCTATGTACAGGAGGATGGCCCAACACAGGAGAAATAACACCACAGGACCAGAGTCAGCAGTTTATCTTCATCTAAAAGAAAAAGGACACTCATTTGAGGACATTAATGTTCACATTTTAGACAGAGAAGATAGGTGGTTTGAGAGAGGGGTCAAGGAATCCATTTATGCCAACTTGGAAAATCCTTCCTTGAATAGAGGTGGGGGCCTCAGGCACAAACTCTCCCCCATCTTCCTCCCCGTGTTGTCTTCTGTGCCTAGGAAGATTAAGACCATTTCAGAAGCTCAACAGCAGCATGGTGATTTTAACGACCCTCCATTAGATGATAAAAGGACTTAAAAATTACATCTCAATATAACCATGACCTAGCCCCAGGTGTAAGGTCACACAGCTACCTAGGAACATATTTAGGATTCCCTTACCAACTTTGCTCAGACTGAAGAAGCTCCTTGGATAAGGAGCGAAACGTTTCCACTAAGAAAATAGAAATCCAGTTGACATGATTCAAGCTACAGACAATTCCACCTGGATGACTGAGAACCTTCATAGACATATATATGTTCTTATTTATTTTTAGATCCTATTATACTCATTGTTTTCCTGTTACATATATAGATATACAGTATGTAACAGTTCTGCTGTTGGATTTTTTATTGTATCTGGCCTTATGGTGGTTATAAACTGATTTGATTTGATTTAATCCTTCATCTGTCAATTGAAAGAGCAGAATTGTGCGAAACTTAATTAAATAAACTTCATACATAAGTGAGTTTGATGGCCAGGTTAGAGGCCATCTCAGTGGCGGCCCCCATTTTATGAAACATTCTGCTCCCCAAGTTATGGATGGGCCCAATCTACAGGTCTTTTGACAACAGGCCAAAACAGCATTGGGGAATTCTGGGTGTTGAAGTCCACACATCTTAAAGTTGCCAAGTTTGAAAAACACCATTTAACTGAATGCTGCCTTTATGCACTAAGCTTTGGGTTATTTTACTGTTGCTTTTTCTTATTTATATCTTCTCCTAACTCATTTCTGGGCTTTGTTGTACCCTGCTCAGAGTTTGTTAGGTCGGGGAAATACTATAAAATAGGAGGAGGAAGGAGTATTAGGTATGTTTGCCGCCTTGAGTTATTTATAAAAATAATAAAGGTGGGATAGAAAATAAATAAATAAATAAATAAATAACTACACCATAGCTTTCCAAACTGTGTGTCGTGACACTTTAGTGTGTCGCAACACACAGTTTAATGTGTCGTGACACAACCCGGAAGCGGTGGCAGGGGTGTGCACGGCAGCGGTGCGGGGGTGCACACGGCGGGGGTGCGGGGGTGCACATGGCAGCGGCAGTGTGCACGGCGGCAGTGGTGTGCACGGCGGCGGTGGCAGCGACGATGGCAGCGGAGTGCCATCAGCGCTTCCACGTTTTAGCGGAAAACACGAGGCCACCGCTGCTGCTGCGGCCACCATGCACGACGATGATGATGCACACACCCCCGTGCCGCCGCTGTGCACCCCACCACCACCACACGTGCCCCCGTGCTGCCACTGCTGCCGTCGTTGGTGTGTCACCAACGGCGGCAGTTTGGAAAGCACTGAACTACACAAATCATATCCTTTGTAATTCCATTAATATTTTATAGTGTAGATATAAAACCTTCCTTCTTTGTAAAGTGTGCATGTGTGTATATACAGTATATGTATATTTCCTTTCAGTTATCATTGGCTGAGACATGTAGTATACTAAAAGATTATTTCATTAACATATGAAATAATGTAATTTATTACAATAAATTATTGTAATTTATTGTACTTCTATTTTTATCACAGTTTTTATTGCATTTTGTTGATATTGTGTTGTGAACCGCCCAGAGTCCCTCCTTGAGGGGGAGATGGGCGGTTATAGAAATTCAACAAATAAATAAAATAAATAAATAAACATATGAGCTATGAATGCCTTACTTTGCATAGCCTGTTTCTCCAAGGTCTTCTGTTCCTTTTCCCAATGCATATCCTTGTATTTTATCTAAACATGACTGTTTATAACTGAGTTATAACAGCCAAAATTATGGCCTTTTACCACATGTCATAGTTTTACAAGCACAGCAGCAAAAGTGTCTTAATCATGTAAGAGATTGGCATGTAAAATCTAGTCTACAATGTCAAAAAATGTAAAGAAAAAAGGAGATGAAATATGAATCAATATTTTGAGTCTTGAACTCTTTTTCAAAAATGTTAGCAGCCCTATTAAAATTGTTCTGATTTTAGTGTCACTGGTATGAATAAGCTTTGTTCATGTTCAGAATGTGGGCATAGTTACATAATATTTAACATCTTTTAAAATCAAGATATTGCCTATAATTTTGTAATAAACTGTAGAATATTTCCTATACATAATGTACATAAAATATTCCATAGCTTCAAGATTTTATTATCCTGGATGCAGTGTAATTTAGAGTTTGTTCTAGTAAATTCAACTGAATAATGAACAGAATTATTAAAGGCATGACCATTCAGGAAGTTTTTTCTTTCTGCATTAGACAACTAACAAAAGTTAGTACTGAAATTCTGTCTAAGGCCTAGGCTGCATCTGTCACTTCTGGGGGGAAAAAATCCATATACCAACTCAAAAGGCAATTATTTTTCTTGAAGTATGAAGGGTTATAAGAACGTGTGAAAAACAAATCTTGACATGTGCAAAGATGTTAGAAATCAATACAGCTATGGTTAAATGAACCACTTTGATTCTGAAATCTCTCTTCATCCTTGCCCGGTTATCTAATCAAAATGTATAACAAAATACTTGTGTGTATGTCTAAGTGTGCTTTATGAAAATATAAGTTCTACTAATCAAATTTTAACTTAATAAGTATGTTTAGAACTGAAGACTAGAAATGTTCAATTATACTGGAATACTTTGGCTTAGTTCTTATTTGTTGACATGAAGCTACACAAGAATTTGGAAACCAATACATTTTGGAAGGGAATATGGAACCAGTTATATAAAGTGGCTGTTCCTCTTTGTCATTCATGCCATCTCAAAAAAGTTACAAGCACATGAAATGATTCTTGTTCAAAGTTAGAAGTGTCCAAAGTTATTGGGAGCCAAGAGAAGTGGGAAAGAATTAAGAGATAAATTGTCTGTAGCTTGAATCATGTCAACTGGATTTCTATTTTCTCAGTGGAAACGTTTCGCTCCTTATCCAAGGAGCTTCTTCAGTCTGAGCAAAGTTGGTAAGGGAATCCTAAATATGTTTCTAGGTAGCTGTTACATCACAGCTACCTAGAAACATATTTAGGATTCCCTTACCAACTTTGCTCAGACTGAAGAAGCTCCTTGGATAAGGAGCGAAACGTTTCCACTGAGAAAATAGAAATCCAGTTGACATGATTCAAGCTACAGACAATTCCACCTGGATGACTGAGAACCTTCATAGACATAAGAGATAAATTGTTATTGGGTGAGGAGAGGAGACCTACTGATCATCAGAAGGGGTGGCAGAATGCAGGAAAAAGTAAATGGTTCAGAAAGCAGTGCCTTTAGATCATTCCCAGTCATCCTTTTTTCCTGTTTTCTTGCTTGGACCAATACCAATAACCAAGATCTTGAGCCTTGGCTAGGTATGCAGGCATAAATCATTTCCATCTTGAATCTTTGGCCTGACTGGTCAAGAAAGGTCTATGTCTTCCCTTACAATTTCTTCCCCCTGTAAGTATATCTGTTGTAGTTTTCTGTGAATGAGCAGCTACTTTTAGAAGATTTAGTCCATGTCCCTAGGAATCTTTGTACTAATAAAGCCTAAAGAATAAGAAATACCCCTTACTGAAATATTTCCTGTTCTGGTTCATGGTTATCCAGACCTATTTTATTCAAGACCAATGCAATATTTCTTTTTTATTCTTTCCAACCCAGAAGAAGACCCTACTGGAGGCGCAGTTGGGCAGTGGCTCTGCATGTTGCTGATTGTTCCATTCTAAATCCCTTTCTGTCTCCATCTAGATCATAGCTTTCCAAACTGTGTGTCAGGACACGTTAGTGTGTCGGCTGCAGTGTCTGGGTGTGTCGCGGCTGCTGCTACCTCTGAGCCCTGCCAGGATTCTGTGCAGGTCCTAGTGCCTGCCTTGTGCCCTGCTGTAAGAGTGTGTCACGCAATGATGCATGTCTAAAAAGTGTGTCACCAACATGAAAAGTTTGGAAAGCTCTGATCTAGATGATGAGACCAGAGCGAAGCATAGGTAAGCAGCCCTGTGACTCTCCATGCACAAATACACATAAACACACCCAGAGGCAACTTGAGGGGAAACAGAAACAAACACACACACCAAGCTACTTTGTTACACAGAGGAAAATACAGATGCCTCATTGTGCTGGTCATGGTAAAGAATTCCAGAACCCATGCACACCCCCATGCAACTCCTTTCCCAACTTGTTTCAATCATCACTTTAAAGGCTGGGCCGGGGTGGAGGGGAGGGGTATTTTGGAACAGTTTCTCGACATTTTGATACATCCTGATTTTAGATTCACATCTAATTTTAAAAGACTGGAATCTCTAATTAATTTATACTGAACACCTTTGACATTTTTCATTAGGATTTGTTTTCTTTTTAAAGAAGTGTATATTTTCATATTTATTCACACAAACATATATTTCCTGCTGAGAACAATTCTACACCTAATTTGCTCCAGTAACTTAGCCCAATTAAAAATAACTCAACAAAATTGATACTGAATCTTCAATTACATCTACAATGAGAAGACAAAGCACCACATGCAGCATTGACTTGCTCATTGTTTGACCTCTGAAGCTCTTTTTAAGAACAATTTTTAACTGTAGGGTTTTTTTCCATAAACTGTTTATAGCCTGATTGATCTCCTGAACCACATATTACTCATCTTGTGTCCTCCTGTTCAGTGACTTCTACTTTATATTCAGGTACACTCACTGGAAAAGACCCTGATGCTGGGAAAGACCGAAGGCAAAAGGAGAAGGGGACGGCAGAGGATGAGATGGTTAGATAGCATCACCAATGTAATGAACATGAATTTGAGTCAACTCCGGGAGACGGTGGAGGACAGGAAGGCCTGGCGTGCTATTGTCCATGAGGTCACGAAGAGTCGGACACGACTAAATGACTGAACAACAACAACAACAACAATCTGTTATTCTATTTTTCCCAAAGTTTTTATTATTTTTTACAACAGGGATAAAAAACTATAAAAAACAAAAACACTACAAACAAACAAAAAACATTAAAAGTGTAAAAACACAAAAGAGAAAACTTTTAGAAAGTTACATACATACAGTACAGGTGGCTTCCAGCTTTCCACAGCAAGAATATACAACAATTCCCACAAACAAACCCTTCCTTTATATCAAACCATAATCACATTATTTCTATAAATCCCTCCATTAACACATATATAAATCTCTAATACAATTGCTCCTTCCCCTTAGGTAAGGGTAAAGGTTCCCCCCGCACATTTGTGCAGTCGTGTCTGACTCTAGGGGCCGGTGCTCGTCTCCGTTTGTTAGCCGAAGAGCCAGCGTTGTCCGAAGACGCTTCCATGGTCATGTGGCCGCATGACGCGCACGGAACGCTGTTACCTACCCACCGAAGTGGTACCTATTAATCTACTTGCATTTGCATGCTTTCAAATTGCTAGGTTGGCAAGAGCTGGGGCGAGTGCGGGAGCTCACTCCGCACGCAGGGCTAGGGATTCGAACCTCCGAACTTGCGATCGAGAAGCCTGGCGTCTTACCCGCTGAGCCACCACGCCCCTTACATAATATATATATATACATATATTTAATTTTTTACTTCAAACTTCCCTTCCTCTTAAAAAATAATCCATTTAATTTTTTCCCCTTCTACTACTATTCTGTATACTTCTGTCTATACAATAAACATCAAATTATAGAAACAAATAAATTGTCTACCTTTATAATTAACAATCTTAACCCTAATTATTCTTAAAAACAATATAAAATATTACCAGAACTTGTCAATATCTTTTAAGTCTTAGAAATCAAAAATCCTGTAAATCATGTTAACCTCATTATCAGTCCAATTAAATATTCTTAATTTTTTACCCCTCCTCAAAATATACCAGGGCATTCAGATATTTCACCATTACACCAACAGCATTTTTTTACAAAGATCTAACAGTCCAATAGCTTCAAAAAATACAAACTTTCCAGCAAAAGAGAAAAAAAAACTCCCACATAACATACTCTTCTTTCCCATAACATTGATTGACATAGTCATAACATTTCCCCTGCTTGGCAGTTCCTTTTGCAGTCCTAAAGTTAAACAATTGTTTTAATCCCATAAACACCAATCCAGAGTTTTCAGCTGAGAGTTTTCCATTTTCCCCCACAACAGTAAAAACACCATCTTTTCCAACTTCGTCTTCTTCTTCTATCATAGTATTTTCATATAGTTGTTTCATTTTAAGTAAAATCTCATCTCGAATGTCCCAGACAGTCTGTATAATAGTTTGACAACTCTTTGAAATAATATCTTCTTGCTGACAACATAATTCTCTGAGATCTTTAAACTCTTCCATTGTTCAAACAGTAAATTATAACACACCCTAAAAAGTTAACTCACAGAAATAGAGGTTAATGAATTAATCCAAAATTAACCAAAGAAAATATACTAGCAGACAGTGGAAAAAAGTAAACAGAAAGCCTAAAATTTAAAATAAGAAATGTGTAGAAAGAAAAAAACACTTCAACCTTGGAATTTAGCAACAAAGGTAACAAGGGAAAGGCAATGTTACAGCTCTGAATATAACCCAGATGGGGAGAAAAGCCAAAACTTTTTTTAATATAGTTAAAAATCTCCAAAAATAACTATAATCACCAAGAGATTCCGCTTTTTCTTACTGTAAAAAGCTTCTCTTAAGATACAAAACTTAAAAAAAACAAATTGGGTGTTTAAGATATGGAAAGGTGACGACTTATTTCCCTTTTTAATAAGGTAATGCAAACGTGGATTAGAACAAGATTAAATCCCAGCCTCCCAGTGTAGTCTTACCACTCGGTCGCAGACGCTGTCTACGATCTCCTGGCTACAACTCACCCTCTGGAGGACAAATGGATCAATTCTGTCCTGTTCCGACTAAGACTGACACGGAAATAAAACCACTTTATTTACACAGATACACAAGCTGCCCAGTTTACACAGTCCTCTTCTTCTACAGGCTGGATAGCAACGAGTCCATTGTATACCCCTGGCCAGCCCAGAAGGACCAGAGAGGGTGCAGGTGCTGTGGAAGGTGCTGCAGCCGGTGGCGATCCGGAGGTGACAGGCAAGGTGACCGCGGGCATGGAGTTAGTTTGGCTGTCGGGGCTGGAAGTAGACCGGGGCCCAACAAAGGCAGCCCATGGGGACCGGCGTCAGTTGGGCTTGGCTGCTGTTCTGGGCTGGCCATCTGGGTAGACCGGGGCCCGACAAAGGCAGCCCACTGGTGACCAGCGTCGGCTGGGCTTGGCTGCTGTTCTGGGCTAGTGGCCATCTGGGTAGACTGGGGCCTGACAAAGGCAGCCCACTGGTGACCGGCGTCAGCTGGGCTTGGCTGCTGGTCTGGGCTAGTGGCCGTCTGGGTAGACCGGGGTCCGACAAAGGCAGCCCACTGGTGACCAGTGTCGACTGGGTCTGGAGCGGAGGGCAACGGGGCGGCAGTGACTCGGGCAGTCGGGAGAGGAGCAGGCAAGGCGGCGGCGCTTACCCCGGTTCTGGCTTCTTCCACAGGAAACAAGGAGAGCTCCGAAGGATGTCCGGGAACTGGAATCTCGCAGGACAGAGGCGCGGCGACAGGAGGAGGTTCGGGCATGAGGCTTGGTATGGCAGCAAGGTAAGGCTTGGTTCCAAGGCGTGGCACGGCAGCAAGGCAAGGCGGGGAGTCAGGGTCTGGCACGGCAGCAGGGCTGGGCTCGTCAACGAGGTCTGGAACGGTGGCAAGGCAGGGCTCTAGATCGAGGTCTGGGGCGGCAGCAAGGCAGGGCTCGGGAACAGGGTCCGGTGCAGAGTCTGGAGGCTTCGGCGTGGAGCAGGTAGAACGGTTGTCTCCAGCAATGTGCAACCCCATCCAGCATTAAAGATGATAATTTCCCAGGAGTCGAGGAGCCATTAATCCACAGCCACTCAGTCTTACTAGGGTTCAGCTGAAGCCTGTTTTTCCCCATCCAGGCCCCTACAGCCCCCAGGCACTTGGACAGGATGGTCTCTGCATCACTTACTTCACCCGGGATGGAGATAAACAACTGGTTATCATCCACATATTGATGATACCTCACCCCATGGTGTTGGATGATCTCTCCCAGCGGTTTCATGTAGATGTTAAAAAGGAGCGGAGAGAGTACCGAGCCCTGTGGGACCCCACAAAGAAGGGCCCGCGGACTGGACCTCTCGCTCCCAATCAACACCGACTGGGCCCGGCCTCGGAGGAAGGAGGCGAACCAGCGTAAAACCCCGCCGCCCACCCCCAACTCCCTAAGCCGTTCCAGAAGGATACCGTGGTCGACGGTATCGAATGCCGCTGAGAGGTCAAGAAGAGCGAGAATGGATGCACTACCTCCATCTCGCTCCCGCCAGAGATCATCCATGGTGATCTATGGTGGACTTGTAGGAAAGCTAAAAATATTTGGACACAGACACATGAAATGATTCAGATAATTCTTAAGAAAGACATTGAAAAAAAAACAGAACTTTTTTATTAGGTATTCTAGAAGATGATCAAAAAAGGAAAGTTTTTTAATTTGTTATTATATATGATTACTGCAGATAGAATTGTATATGCACAATATTGGAAAAAAGAAAACATACCAACAAAAGAGGAATGGATGATAAAACTTATAGAGTTAGCACAAATGGCAAAACTAACAACTTTATTAAAAGAAAAAAATATTTCAAAATGTAAAGAAATGTGGCAACCAATATTAGATTACCTGTATACTAGTGAGAAAAATGAAGCGATGACAATGGGCTTTGTATTCTAAGGAATTAAATAAATAGAAATAAATAGTAATGTAAGGGAAAATAAAGATAAGATATATTTTAAGATTCCACTTGTATATCTATAGCTAGGATAGTCGGAAACCTTTTATATATAGTGTTCCTCTTATATACTGTATATATTCTTTTTTGGAATTTAGGTGTATAAATAATATTATATAATAACAATACATAATAACAATATAATAAGGTGTGTAGTACTTAATGTAGTTTACTATGTTGATCTGTATGTTGATTTTTATGTATCTATGTATGATTTTGTAGAATATTTTAAGGAATAAAGAGTTTATAAGGATAAAAAACGTAAAACAATTAAAACAATACAAAATGAATATATATAGTTGCCGAGTAAACAACTGCCATAGCTGTTAATATAGCCAAGAAACGGGGCCCTTAACACACAAATATTATTGCTCGTATGCGTGCAAATAAAATTATATTGTATCTTCACAGTGATTTGGTTGCTTTAGGTGAGCCAGTTTTTGGCCACAATACAGAGAATACATAAATTTATTTTATTTATTTATAATTCGACTTGTATTTACTGCTCCATCTCCCCGCAAGGGAACTCTGGGCGGTTAGAAATAGGCAAAGAAGCATATTTTATTTATTTGTTTATTTATTTTATTAAACAGATTTATAAGGCCGCCCAACTCACACATGGTGACTCCGGGTGGCTTACAGAATTAAATATTTAATTTATTAATATTGATATTTAATATTATTATTATTAATAATATTAATTTAATATTAAATTTATTAAATAAATTTAATTATTAAATATTTATCATATTTATATAGATGCCCATCTCACATAAAAGTGACTGGGCAGCTTACAAGACTTAAATGTATGGGAAGAGCATGTGGTACAGTATTTGAAACATAAATTATAAATTCTTTTAAAATATATAATTACTTCTTTTTGCATGCAAATTCCAGAAAAGTGCATCATTCTTTAGGCAAACCTCACAAACAGTGTGTGTGTGTGTGTGTGTGCACACACATTCACATTATTAACAAGAAAAAGACAAAAAGTGGTAGAACTGTGAATTGAGTATTGCAATGGATCTTATTTATTTATTTATTCATCTGTTTATTTTATTTAGAAGTACTTTTTGACCTCCCAGCTCAGTAAGACTCTTTATTGAAAATCCTCTTCCCAATAAAAGCCTGGCAGATTTCTGTCACATCTCTGCAAGTGAGAAGGTCTAAGCTAGCTTTTTGTCATTAAAAATAATAGCCACTGTGGATACCAGCGGATGTCTTGGAGCCTTGAGACAATCAATTAGAACAACTATTTGTGGGGGTGGAAGTGTTGATTCAGCTGAGTAGAAGCTGTGGTTCTGAAATATCCAGCAGTGATCTCTTATTGCCTGCCCTGTCTCAAAGCATTTGAGATGCCAATATCTGTTTGTCACGTCGCCCTCACTTTGTGCAAATCTCACTGTGGTGATGAATAGACTGCAAAAATCCTAGATGACCCCTAGATAGTAGCACCGAATTAATTTGTTCTATATTTCTTTGCTGCCATCTTATAGTTAGCCCTGTTCTTGAAGTCCAGGTTTGATAACTCCAGTGGTGAATGAATGTAAGGACCCACTTGTCTTCAATTTAATCACTGCACAACTCCAAAATCACTACAGATGATACAGAATAGGTTGTTCAGATGTATAACACATTACTAGTAACTAATACTGGCCTGGAATCAGAATGCTCTTGGGTTTATGCTCCTTTGGAGGAGGCTAGCTCCCTTGCAGGAACTTCTGTCATTCTCCTTAGCACCAGGCAAAGGATTATGCCTAACAGGCTACCATGTAATAAGACTGGCTTTGGGAAGGCAAAAGAACAACATTAGAGGTGTGAAGTATTTGGGTCCAAAGTGGGCAAAGGTATTTTGGAGCCAGTGGAGGCAACCTCAAGATATCCAAGCCAAATTGGAAATATGTTTTGCCTACTTGATCCATACATTGCATACCTCTATATATAATCAACATAAATTTTGAGCTGAGTATATTTTCTTTTTTTTTCAAAAAAGGATAGAAAATATCAGAAATGGGCAGTTGCTTTAAAAGAAAATAAATGTTTTGATAGGTGTTGGCCATCTTGTTGCCAACAATAGAAAATCATGAAGGGCATGATAAATGTGGCAGGGTTGTCTATTCCAAGAGCCTATGAAATGATAATTACTTGTAAAAATTAGGGCTCTGCAATGACTGGCAGTCAGATTTTCAGCTCCAAAAGGTGATCAAACCACTTTTTCACAATTTAAGGGATATACCAGCCCAATTTGTCTGAATTTGGATTTTAATTGGACTTGTGGTGGGGGAGATTCTCCCATTATTTAGAATGTGAGAAACAAATGAATAAACAGCTAAAACTTTTGATTTAAAATTAAAATGGAATGAATTTTTCAGAAAAATGAGCACATTCTAGGAAAGGAAGTCTAGTGGTTAAGGCTCCAGGCTAGAAACCAGGAGACCATGAGTTCTAGTCCCGCCTTAGGTATGAAAGCCGGCTGGGTGACCTGGGGCCAGTCACTCTCTCTCTCAGCCCTAGGAAGGAGCCAATGGCAAACAGGAGACTGAGAGTTCTAGTTCTGCCTTAGGCATGAAAGCTGGCTGGGTGACCTTGGGCCAGTCACTCTCTCTCAGCCCAACTCACCTCACAGGGTTGTTGTTGTGGGGAAAATAGGAGGAGAAAGGAGTATTAGGTAAGTTCCCTGCCTTATTTATAAAAATAATAAAGGGGGATAAAAAAATTAAATAAATAAAAATAAAAAATGGTCACTTATAATAACTGCATGCCTATCACACTATTGCCTGTTGAACTAAGCAATGTTACATAGAGTGCCAAAAAGGAGTAAGAAATGGTAAGAGAAATAAATTAAACATGAGATAAAAAAAAAGAAAAGGAACCACAGCTAAAACTAGTTCCTACCAATACTACAGTATTTATCATATTTCTTCATAACTTTCTATCACTGCAAACCATCTTGCTTTCACAACAACCATAAAACACTTTGTACATTGCCTTTTTTTTCTTTAGATGTCTCACATCTTTCTGTCTGAGGATCTCATCAATTCTTTTCAACCATGGTTTTCCTTCTCTTTCTCATTTTCTTGATCCGTTAACTCTTCAATTTACAAGTGAAACCTCATTTTTCAGGCTAATTTTGGGAAAGGGATGTCTTATACTTGTTAATGACCATTAAATTTGAAAGTATTCATCACAACAATTGATGTCATTTGCATGGAATTGTAGTTCATTGCATATGAAGTCCATTGTACCATGATCTGGTACATCAAAGTTTTGTATTTATTCTACAATTTGATCCTCATTCATTCTTTCTATATATCCAGTCCAGCTCAACTTATTTCATTCATCATAGTCACTTCCTATGGCATTCAATTCACTTTTTTTCAACACCCATTCATACTTGACCCTATTTATAACTTGGGTGGGAATTTACCTGAAAATTCCAGGGTTGTAACTTGATTGTCAAAAAAATTTCAAAAAGCAATGGCAAACCATGTCTGTATTTTAACCAAGAAAACTATACAGACATGTAGCCATCCAAAGTCAACCTTGATGCAAGGGGAACATTGAACCTCAGAGTACCTGAACTAGGTATCAGAGGCAGAGCCTTATGGAAAATGTTGAATTAGGGGCAAGCCAAATTAATGTAACTGTTTCCACCTCAACTAAATTAATAATATCCAATCCACTCTGGGGGCAAGATTGTTATCAAGTCAGTCCTAGTAAATATATAATACAAAGTATCAATGCCAATAAATGATGTAAAGTTAAAGGTAAAGTAATATAACTCATCAAAATACCAGCTTTTTCCATGTAATTAAACTTCTGAAATCTGATTTGTCCGATCTCTCTGTTGAATTCAGTCCTGCCAATTAAATTAGTAACCCTCGTGTCACTAATTACCAGAATTTTACAGAGGATGCACATTTCTAATTAGTTCTGTATTGCACATGCTTCCAATTCACAAACTCCTTCTGATGAATAGTGAACAGCTGTTACTGATAACACCAATGTATTGCTCTTCTTTTTAATTTCAAGTTGGATTCTTATGAATTTCTGCATTTGGATGAGATGACAAGAAGAAAGGTATCAATAATTATTTGGGCATGTTATTCTGAATCAAGAAAAAATGCAAGAAAATAAAAATATTGGTAGAGAAAAATTGGTTGTTCTAATCTACTGCATTTATAACTGTACAATGGTATATACTGTAATAGAAAAAACAGAAATATATCACAATTACTAATAACTATATTTATGGATTTTACAACTGATTATGGAATCCAAAGTGATGGTGGGAACAGTATTTAGCAGCTGGTTATGTTGCCCAGAATTTTAAAGCTAAAAAATGGTAGCTATGCTGTGTTTGAATTTGGACACTCTGAACACCACATCCATAATTCGGAAGAATTAGTTTCCAAAGCAAAGTTCCTGAAACTGGATACAGATGAAACTAAGGTCTCCTTCGATGTGTCCTCCCTTTTCACCAGCATGCCCACCACTCATGCTCTATCCACGGTCAGGAAGAGACTAGAAGAGGACAGCACCCTTGAAAGGAGAAACCACCTCAATCTAAACCAGATCTGCCATCATCTGGACCTGTGTCTCAACTTATTTCTTATTTCTTTCTTATTTCTCATACAGAGGTGACTTTTACAGACAAAAAACACGGCTGTGCCATGGGTTCTCCTGTGTCACCCACTGTGGCCAATTTATACATGGAAGAAGTGGAGGGGAAAGCACTCAACACATTCCAGGGAACAGTGTCCACCCACTGGTTCAGGTATGTGGATGACACCTGGGTTAAAATCAAGGCCCAGGAAGTACAGGCCTTCACGGACCACATAAACATCATAGATGCCAACATTACGTTCACCAGAGAAGACACCAAGGACAACAGACTGGCATTCCTAGACTGTGAAGTCCTCATTGGGACCGGTGGCAAGCTAGAAATAGGGATCTACAGGAGACCCACACACACAGATCAATATGTGATGTTTGACTCCCACCATCCACTACAGCACAAACTAGGGGTCATCAGGACATTGTCACACAGAGCAGAAACCATCCCCACCTCCATGGATTCCAAAAAGAATGAAAATCAGCACCTGAGAACAGGCCTGAAGGCCTGTGGATATCCAAATTGGGCCTTCACTAAATCTAAGTCTACCAGACCTAAAACAGCAACAGACAGGGCTGAGACTCAGAGTAAACGGAAGAACCTGGTCATTCCTTACATGGCTGGCGTGTCTGAAAAGATAAAAAGGATATTTGGCAAACACCACATACCTGTATATTTCAAACCCACCAACACACTGAGACAGAGGCTTGTACACCCCAAAGATCAAACTCCAAAACACAAGGAAAGCAATGTAGTGTATGCAATTCAGTGCAGTGAGGAGTGCTCTGAGCTCTACATTGGAGAAACCAAACAACCTTTGTACAGGAGGATGGCCCAACACAGGAGGAGCAACACCACAGGACCAGAGTCAGCAGTTTACCTTCATCTAAAGGAAAAAGGACACTCATTTGAGGACATTAATGTTCACATTTTAGACAGGGAAGATAAGTGGTTTGAGAGAGGGGTCAAGGAATCCATTTATGCCAACTTGGAAAATCCTTCTTTGAATAGAGGTGGGGGCCTCAGGCACAATCTTTCCCCTATTTTCCTTCCTGCTTTGTCTTCTGTGCCTAGGAAGATTAAGACCATTTCGCAATCTCAACAACAGCAAGGTAATCTTAATGATCCTCCTTTGGATGATAAAGGGACTTAGAAATAAACATCTCAAATAACCATGACCTAGCCCCAGGTGCAAGCTCACACAGCCACCCTAGAAACATATTTAAGGATTCCCTTACAAACTTTGCTCAGACTGAAGAAGCTTCTTGGATAAGGAGTGAAACGTTTCCATTGAGAAAATAGAAATCCAGTTGACATGTTTCAAGCTACAGACAATTCCACCTGGATGACTGAGAACCTTCATAGACGCTTAACCTAGTGGCTTCTTCCTGCTTGACCATCCCCAGCACTCGAGGTGATGGTTCTGAGATGTGTTCCTATAGACTACTGGAGTGAGAAGCATTTCGCTCCCTCTAAAATAAAGGGAGTGGAATTAAGGATTTTGCATACCCTAAGCTGTTTTTTGTTTTGTTTTTTTGCTTTGTTTTTGCTTCTGTAGCATGCTTAAATGCATTATTAGACTGTCAGCTATTTGGACTGGTTCAGTGGTATTTTCACTGATTGGAAATGTATTGTTTTTCTGGTTTTACTTGCTCTGGGAGATCTTCTTTTCTTTTTTGCTTCCAAATGTCTTCCATTGATGGGATAACTGTTATTACCTCACATTGCTTGGTAACACTGGAGCCCAACCTTCCAAAGTAATGGTACTCAGGTGTGTTCCTTATGAGTACACCCCTTTGGTGGGATGGCCTCTAGCGAAAAGCATTTTGCTTGTTTATGTAAAGGGTGGAATGTAAGGGTTAGCTTAGCATAACCTACACCATCTTGCTTTTGGAAACTGCTTGCTAAAGAGGATTAGGTGAAAGGAGGCGCAAGGACCTTGTTGCTGTCCTCTGGAGGAGAGTTTGTTTAGATAACATGGAACAAGGATTGTTTGGAATACCAGGAGACATGCAGACTGCCCCTGGAGGTTTCTGGAATGCTTCCTGCTAGCAATGCAGATTTAGGAACCTTACCTTGTGACTAGGAGGAGAGTTCATTATGCTTTCTTACTGAGCTTTGTAAACCCTATATAAGTACTGAACTTGTGATGTGTGTGTGTGTGGATCTTCCCAGGCATTTCACTGTCATGATGCCTGTGGAGACCTCCACCCAGCTTTGTCTTGGCCAAAATAAATGCTGTTATTTTATATCTCCAAGCCTCGGCTCAAGACTGCTATTTGTAACTTCAGGAACTTGGGTAAAACAGTGTAAGCAGGGGCCTTACAATATATTTAAGAAATCTCTAAATCACAGTATACAATAGAGCTTTCCAAACTGTGTGTCGCGACACATTAGTGTGTCGGCTGCAGTGTCTGGGTGTGTTGTGGCTGCTGCTGCCTCCAAGCCTTGCCAGGATTCCGCGCAGGTCCTAGTGCCTGCCTTGTGCCTTGCTGCCTCCAAACCTGCTGTGATTCCGCATAAGTCCTAGGGCCTGCCTTCTGCCCTGCTGTAAGAGTGTGTCGCAAAATGATGCATGTCTAAAAAGCGTGTCACCAACATGAAAAGTCTGGAAAGCTCTGGCATACAATTTTCACTGTGCTGGTTTAGCACATTTCCATTTCTCTTCTTAAACAGTGAGGTTTTGGTAGAAACAAAGATGGTAAAGTGATGATTTATTTATGTGCTGTATAAAACACTGATACTTGGAAGTCTGATAGAGCATTAGAAAAAGATTCTGCATATAGCCAGTATATACATGGTATAATTGGATGGCATGCAAAAATGTCAGGTGATCAGTACATTATATAATATATTCACTAGACTGCTGATAACATTTCTTAGACATATGCTCTAAATCCAAATGCAGTATGGAATAAAAATAAAAATGTTTTGGCATCAAATTTAAAGGTTAGAGTTCATCTGAAGAATGATTAAAATCAAAATATCCAAAATACTGGGAGGGGCTTTGGCAGAAGCAATGTCAATTCAGGTACAATGAATTAAAGTACCAAGAGCTAAAGATCTTAGATACTTTGGGACATCTACCAAATTTGGATAGGCATTGTGTATAACTTTATTTGTGCCACATAATCCAACAGATCATTCAAGAGTCCTGACAGATCCATGTTTAAATAATGCTGAAATATATTTTCATAGTCACTAGGGATACCTCTTATTATTATTCAGAGAACAAAATGTTGAGCAAGAATGTTATTTCTTCTGATGAACAACTCAGGTTGTTAGTTTGCTTTTGTTCTCTCAGCTGCAGTTATGACAAGTCAAACAAGACTTGTTGCTGATTTTGCATTATTTGTTGATGTGCTTATTGTAGTTTAATAAAAAAATTAATAACATGTTTCATGTATGCTGCCTTTAAAAATATCAAAATCAAATTATCTGTTCAAACATAAACAAAAGAAAAATCTGATTTAATCACTGTTCACTAGATGCAGATTCTAGCCAATTCTAGGATTAGGATAATGTCACCTGCAATTTGTTAAGTTCTTTCCTGAGATTTTTGCCTTTCTTGGCTTTAACTTCCCTTCTCTTCTTGGCAATTTCCACATCTGTTCTGACATCCAGCGTACTTTCTTCTGTTTCTTGATCTTTGGCAGTCTCTTTTCACATTCATCTTTAACAGCCTATTTATTTCATTCCACGGTTCCTCTAGTTCCTTATCAATGAGATTCAGGACTTCAAAATGATTCCTGATACTCTCCTGGGAAATGGTGGTTTTATGCTCAAGAACATATTGTGGAAACCAGTTGACTTTGTTCTTGCAATTTAGTTTGACTTGGAACTTGCATACAAACAGTTCTTGCTCTGATCCACAGACAGGTACAGGCCATGTCTTTGCTGTTATAACTGAGTTCTTCCACCTCTTTGTACCAATAATATAGTCAATTTGATTTCTGTGTGCTCCACCTGGTGATATCCATGCATATAGCTGTCATTTTGGTAACTGGAAGATTGTACTAGCAATGAAGACATCATTCAACTGGTAGAAATTGCTAATTTATTCTCTTGCTTCATTTCAGTTTCCTAGCCCATAAAGGCCAACTCCATTTTCCTCTTTAGTATTTCCAATTTTTGAATTGCAATCTCCAATCTGTTGCTCGCATGTTCTGTTGATTTCAGATTCAGCTTGACCATAACACTCATTAACCTTCCTTTCTTCTACATCAGTGGTTGAAGCATAATTATCTACAAAGTCTAACTGATTTTATTTGGTTATTGACTGCATTGTACCCAACTACCATTCTTGCTGTATCTTTCCCGACTATGAACGCAACACCATTTCTTCTTGTTTTTTTAAGTCCAGGGTAGTAAACAATATGATCATCTGCTTGAAAATTTCCAATTCCAATCCATTTCTATTTATTAATGGCTAACATGTCAAAGTGTAGATTTATTTTGTCTTTCACTATGTTGAGCTTTCCCATCCTAATGCTTATGTTCCATGTTCCCACTGTAATTCTGCCTTTGCAGTTTCAGATTTTCTTTTCCTGAATCAGCAACATCAGCAACTAGACATCCTGAAGGCTTTAATCTATTCATGTCATAAACACCATTACTACTCCAAAAGATCTTCAGCGTTTTCTCAGTAGCATGTTGGGTGTACATGCTCTAGAGTCCCTCACCCTGACAGGCCCCTCATCTAGTACTACATTGACAATCACTTTATTTTGTCTGTTCATACAGTTTTCTTGGTAAAATGCCAAGCCTTCTCCCATGCAGTTTGACATGATCTTGATGGGGTATATGCTGGCTTAAAGGGGAAAAACCGAGGCTTGAGAATAAACAGACAAGAATGCAGCTTTTTAGGGCCAACAGTGTTTACTGTTTAGCATAGGGCAATAATGCAGATACAATCACATTACTGCAAAAAGCAAAAGATGAATATACAGGATACATCATTGTAAAAGGAAAAACAAAACAAACTTATCAGCAGAGTTCCGTGTATTGATCCCAGGGCCAGAGTTCCTGCCATGGCCTATACCCAAAGCCAGGCATAGCTCACTCTGCCCAGTCCACGGGAAGTGAACACGTGAAGAACTACATGACTAAGAGACACTAGAAATCAAGAAGACTTAGAACACCATTTTGCATGGTTGTATATTCAGACCTTCTAGCACTCTGATTGGCTGGAAGTTAGCTGTTACACACACTAGGCCTCAAAGCACACAGCATGTGCTGCATCTACGCACTGAGTTCCCCCCTTCCTTGCTCAGGGGGGGCCTGAGCAAGGCTTCCCACGGAAAGATATCAGGAGGCTTCACTTTCATGGGAAGATCCATTGCTAGCCATAACAATGGTACCTTCTAGCTTCATATCTAATGAAGATGTAAACAAAGCCAAGGCTTCTCTGTTATCCAGCCACCTGGCATTCACGTCATCATGAGAAGGCTTTTGCTTTGCTTTGTACAGGAATAATTCGTCAGGGCAACACAAGAACTCTAACAGATTTTGCTATTGGCCCTACAGTGATTACCCTCCCACAGCAATTTTCTGATTGGTGTTGCTTGATATACAGTAGAAGCCTGCTTACTTTATCTGGGCAGCTGGGATGAGCTTCACACCTTGGGTGACCCTGCTGGAAATATGCAGTCTTGGCATACATTCCCAATGTTCTTTGCACATCCCTCCTGGAAACAATCCTGCCATGAGGAAGCAGCATAGTAGGACTGGAGATAGGTGGGGATGGGGTGATAAAGGAAAGGCTTGGAATTTGTAAGGAGTTCCTTATGCAGATACCACAGCGGACCCTGCTAAGCCAGCTAAGGTTGGCTAGGTGCTACTATCTGGTGAGATCATTGCCTATTAGTATATCTATGGAATGGATGATATTCTGGAGGTGACAGACTTAACCATGGGGGATCTGGGGATGGTGACGGCCGACAGGAAGCTCTGGCGTGGGCTGGTCCATGAAGTCACGAAAAATCGGAAGCGACTGAACGAATAAACAAAAAATATCTATGGAAGTAGAAAGTTATTCTGTGTTATCTTTTATTGATGTCTGTGAAGTGTTCTGTAGTTTGGACATGAATGCCATTTTATACAACAGTTCAGATTGACATAACTTGTTCTTCTACCAGTTTGTTCCCTTCTTGTCTTCTTATGCAAAATAATGAATTGACATAACATTAATATAGTGGGGTTTCCCTGGCTTGACAGAACAATTTTATTTTCATTTGGTCTTAAAAAGAAACAGAATTCTTCAGTTTCCAAGCTTAAAACATGCCCTAGTAGGAATTGAATGAAAGTCAAATAGGATAGTACAGTGCTTTCCAATCTGCCGCCGTTGGCGACACACCAACAGCGGCAGCGGCGGTGTGCAGGGGTGGGGGCGTGCATGGTGGCGGCACGGGGGGGCGTAGCAGCGGCATGTACAGTGGTGGCAGCGGCGGCGGCCTCCGCTAAAACACGGAAGTGCTGATGGCGCGCCGCTGCCACTGTGCACACCCCCGCCGCCACTTCCGGGTTGTGTGGTGACACACCAAACTGTGTTGCGACACACTAAAGTGTCGCGACACACAGTTTGGAAAGCTGTGGGATAGTATCTCTTAATTCAGGAATGTGCATTTTTTGGGGGGGTCTTGAAGGTCATATTAGGTTTTATGCCAAGAGTCCCACCACAAAAAGCGGTGGAACAGTGCCTATTTTGGGAGGTTTGGGAGAGCCATAAGGTATGAAAAAGGTGCTTTAAGCATCTTCAAGTCCTAAATCACCAATTTTACTGTAAACCTTTCCCCAAACGCAAAACAGCCACAGGGAGGTACTTGACATTGTGTATATTCAAATCTCAGAGCTCTCATGGTGTCTCAAACAATCCTATAATAATTGGTTTGTGTAAAGCCTTGTGAAACTAAGCTAGCCAATAAAGCTACTGCTAGCTGCACTTCCAGCCTCACTTCTCCTTGTTTAAAGGCATATGTATACAACAGAAATACATGTGAACCCCAGAGCAGTCAAACTTTTGATGGGAAGGAACCTCAGAAGGATCGAAAGATAGAATTTCTATGGCTGCCCAACTTGAACATGCAACATGTCATCAAGTCTGTTTGCGCAAGCACAATTCAGGAATGAATGTTACAGTGAAAAAATAATATTGACACAGTCTTTTGAGATTTTATATTTTTACTTTTGGGAAAAAAAGTATTAAGCAAAAGGATATCGTAATGAAAATCATTTATCAAAAATGTACATAGGGAATTCATGGCTATGTTTCAAATGCCCAGAACTATACCTACAAACAGTTCTTATGCGGTTTGTGTAGTTGATTTGTTATTTGCTAGCTGATTATATCCATTTCCTGTATATGTGAGCTCAGTGGACCATTGTTACACTTTATGAATCATAAACATCAAGTTTAAATTATGAACATACTGCATGCATTGCCAGAATATATTATGGAGATATTATATTAGAATTGTTCATTTTGTACATCTATGTTTTATTTGGCCACATAAATTCCCCCACATGAAAAAAAAATGCTTAAGGTGCTATTATTTTAAGACGTTTTTTTTTTCTATAAATGTAGTCATAAAATAAACTCATTTGAAAAATTGACCTAACATTGCAACAGAGAATTAACACTCAAATGCTGCAAGTATAAAATCCATACTGGAGCATCAAGTGACAGTAGGGTTCCCAGTGGTACTCACAGTTCTATAAAGAATTGAGGATTGCTGTACAGAGAATATGGTGTGCTGCTGTATTATTTGCATTAGTGGCAATATGAGTGGAATAATTCACGAACTTAATGAACAGGCATTATGCATATTCATTAGACCTCATGCTGAATGTGCTCAGAATCTACCTGTGCCGTTGTTCCAGTCTGTGTTCATACTGTCCAACAGACCTAGAAGAAGATGCATATCTCAAGAGGATTTTGTACACTCTCTAGACATTCAGTGTAATCTCCGTTGTGCTTGGGGGAAAGAATCATGAGTGTGTTTAATACATTCTCTAGCATACTTGCTGGTCAAAATGCATTGTCTCCAGAAATATTAATCTTGTTTCTTTCAAATTCACTGACCACATGCTATCTGTTAAGTTTATGTCACCATTGGCAGTGCCTTCTGCCAATCAGTTGACAAATGGTGGCTTAGGGATGTACCAATTGCAATTACCTGCAGCATCCCAATGAACTATAAAACTGTGGTGATCTGTCTGCCTTAACTCTAGTAACAATCACATTACCATAGATGAGGGATTCTATTATAATTCCTTCCCCTTGCCAAGAGAGAGAAAGAGAGAACAGAAAATAGGATAAATGCTTAGGCTTCTACTCTTTTTTCCCTTCCTGCTACCTATTAAAAATGCTTCTGTATAAGAAGCAAATATTTGTGAACTGTTCCTTCCATTCCTTCCTTCCTTCCCACCCCCATTTGCTATGTCATTTGGAAAATTAGTTCTTAATGCACAGAGAATCATCCCTCCATACACATAAATACAATTCCTTCTGCACTTTCTATTCAGCCCAGTAGCTCAGACCTTCAGCTAGTGCTGACCAGCAACTCTCAGTGAGGGTGACAGATGTCCTATTGATTAGCAGACTTAATTTGGCTGATCTGGCTGGCTAGATTGGTATCCCCTTTCATCCTGTCTACCAAAGGTGTGCTTAGTGGAAAAGAAAAACCATTCCAGATAGGAGTATACCATTCTTCAGTCAAGGGTCGATGATAGATGTGCTAACCTACTAGAACCTCCAAAGCAACTCAATGTCCATTTGTACGACTGGCAATTGCTATTCATTCTCTTTTTATCTCTCCTCAGCACATCAGTTTAACAGTTCAACTAGAGCTTAAAGGAGTTCGAGAAGATAACGTTGTGAGAATCCCTCTGGCCCTGCTATCAACATTTTTGTCTATTTATCTGGTTTGCCTGTATTTGATTGCATACTTGGGCAGAATAGAAAGGCAAAGTATGTAAAGTAGCTAACAATTTTATAAAAAGAAACTCAGAATATTAACATATTTAGGCTTCCAGGGGAGGTATGGTGAACTAAAGACCGCTCTGTGAAAGCGGAGCCGACAACTACAGTAAAGACTAAGTGAGTAGTGACCAGTGAGTAGACCAGTTCCTTGGAACCTCTCTGAACATAGAGAGGATGGAAGATCACCCACGTGTGCTCTGGATATATGCTCCTGGTGAGGAGACCACAGGACAGCAGTTTTCCATGGTTTGAGCACCAGGAGATGATGGGATCAGCCATCTTGCTCACAACCACTGCAGAGACTTTTAAAGGATACTAAGTTCGCAAACTTTCTAATCACTTTCGGAAATTGCTCATTAACTACTTCTAAGCTATTCAAGACCTTTGGAATGACAAGTTTGAAAACACTGGGTGAGTCTGCCTTAAATCCTGAACAAAAGAAAACTTTATAATCTTAAGAATTTAAAGAACCTGAAATAAACAGCAAAAAGCTAAATAAGATTTTGATCTTAGAAAGTTATAAATGGACTAAGGGTCCAGATAAAATTGGAATATTATAACTTTTACAATAAGATTTTGGAATTAATTATAAAGTACAAACAGCTTCTTGTGGGAAATAGATCCTGTTTTGGTTTTACAAGATACAACATAGATAAATAATTTCATGATTTGAAAAACTGGAGACTAGAGAGGACTACAGATTTTAGGTAGAGGGAAGATATACAGACCTGCAACATGGTTATGACTATAAAAATACTAAGGAGACTTTTGAAGAATAGAATCAGAAAATAGTAGCCACAATATCAACAATGTAAGTAATGATGTCTGCTTCTATGCGTAGACTATGTCCAAAAGATGTTATTGAAGAAATTTCAGATGTAGAACAAATTTTATCTGATAAGTTAGAGATGGTATCGAAAGTGAATTTACAACTGACAGGCCAAGAGAATGATTTAGAAACAGATGTTTTACTGGATCTAAAAACAAAACTGGATGAGGTTTTCAAATTTAAAATACAAATGACAGCCCAAGAGACCTGGATAATTTTTTCCTACTGGGTTTACAAAAGAGGCTTGTTAAAGCCTTGAAGAACTCTGTGCGATGGGACAAAGAAGAAATGAAGAGAAACCAAATCATATGACAATATTTTAATGATCTAAAGATTAAGACTGTTAGAAGTAAAAGGAAGGAATATAATGTTGGTTTATTTGATCAAGGTTAAAATAGATATGTTGTTATGTCTGGTAACCCTTAATGGACTTTTGCTAACATCAGGACTGAAATGATGAGGGTTTATGGATTTGTTTATAGATAAGAGATAGGATATGGGATGAAGAAATAAAGTTTGTAACTTTAGAGAGGGTGAAGAGTTACTAAATGTGTTTATACTTGTTGTGAGGTTGGAAGTCACTTCTTTACATATTTCTTTTCTTTTTCTTTATTATATTCTTACTTTTCTCTTTCTTCTCTTTTTATTTTTTTCTTTCTTTTTCCTTGAACTTTTTACTCCTCTATTTTCTTTTCTTTTTTTAAGTTTAGTTTGTATTAGATTTTTCTATTATAATAAAAATTCTTAATAAAAATGATATACATATATATAAAAGAATATTAACATTTAAAACATACACAAAAAGTATGCAAACCGTAATAGGAAAATCTCTTTGTTAAAACAGGTTTGACTTTGCAGATTTTCTAAATGCCAAGTGAGTGGGGACTATATGCAACTGTTCGATAACTTGGGAGCAAAGCAGGAGATCTTAACAGCTGGACAAATTTCTAATGGGGGAATTGGCCTCTTAGAGACTCAGGCTCTAAGCATCTAACAGTCCAAAGGTTAGTGCCAACATATTAAAAGGTATCCACTAAGCAACTAGTAACTAATGTAGTTCTTCAGTTCAGGCATTATATGATCCCTGTGCCCTACAACAATTAGCTGTTGCCTAACAGTCCAAAGTAAAGTATGTTGAAGTCAGAACATAAGGCATGGATGATCATCACCAAATACAACTGGCTCAAGAAAGGTTGTCGTTCACACACTAGGCATAATTGTGCAAATGTGCTCCTTGTCATAGCTGTCACCTGCAAATCCAATGACAATTGATATTAAGAAGCATTCTTAGACCACAGGGATCTTTTAGGGGGAGTGCTGCTCACTTATAGCTAAACTGCAAAGGAGACAAAAATCAACTTAGTTTATTCAATAGTAAAATCATGACTTGCTCAAACAACTATGGTTTCCATCCATCCATCCATCCATCCATCCATCCATCCATCCATCCATCCATCCATCCATCCATCCATCCAAAGTCCTCCAAGAAATAACAGACCAATGCAACCTAAACAATGAACCACCATCTTTCTGATGGCATTTCTCCCTGTCACCCTGCTCCTCCTACCATTATCACTTAGGGCTGTCTGCAGGGTATGGTCAAAAAAGTCAAGATGGTGTCTGTGACAGTGAAATCAAAGCTTGCTTGTGGCTACCATCTTCACTTCTTTAACCATACTCTGCAGACACCCTTGCTGTCCTGTTTCAAGTTTCAAACACATACATAGTTGCTAGGAAACTGCAAGCAATTTACCCAAAGCTAAGTAGACAAATGGCAGACAAGCAATGGAGCATAAATCAGAGACTCTGGAGATAAGGCTTGCCTGAGTAGATTTCACTTTCCAAAGAAGCACATTGAAGAATAGTCAAAGTCCAGTCTGGTGTTTGTCAAGATTCATTAGCCAGTCCAAGGTCAGAGATCAGTTTTTTTACACAAATGGGAAGCAGCAAGACACAAGTGGTCAGATGGTTGTTTTCAACAAGGAAATGTGGATCAGCGCCGCCTCTTAAATAAGGTTACAGCCAGCTGTTTTCAGTTAAGGCAAGCACACCCTTGCTTGGTAAAGAGCCTCATTGAGTGTCTTTTCTCTGCTCTATTTGCTGAGTCCAGGGTCTTAGAGGTCACACTTCGTCATTTGACTGCTCCAGATGTTCTGATGCTGCCTGTTTTTGTGTAGAAGATTGTGGGAATGGCCTTGAGGGACAGGAGGAAGAGCTGCTGCCAAGGCAACAGTCAGATAAAAGAAACCTGTTTCCCTGGGTAGAACTGTAAAGTATGTAAATGTCTCACACAGGCCCCTCCCTAGTTCACACGAAGATAAAGGGAGGGAGGGGGAGCCACATTCAGACTTGCAAGATTCTGTTACTATAAGTTTACAATAAAAGTTGTATTGGCTTACATGATTTGGTTTCCTAGTCTGGTCTACCTTGGACAGTTGACTGTTTGATCAGCCTCAGGGGATTACTGGCTTGGTATCTCTTGAGGATGTCAAGCCACAGCAGCTTCTTCAGACTCAGAGTCATCTGAGTCCAGGGCCACTGACACCTGCTCAGCATACTAGAAAAAAACTGCAAATGGTTGCCTCTGACAAGTTTGATGGCAGTATATTGCATGCTATATATTGTTTTGCTTTTTGCAATATCGAACAATACTAGGCATTTCAGGGAAAGCATTTTATCAGCCTCCATTTCTCTATCTTTTCCATGTATCAAGTCCCAAAGGTATTCTGATTCCTTGGAGGCCCTGATAAAACATGCTTCACTATTTCAGCAGCGTAGGCAGTTGGTCCAGGCAAAGTGGCTTTGATCTGCTTCAGCAAGGCACTTCACTCTGCAAAGGCAACCCATTTTTGCCTTGAAAGATGTTTCATGTTGTCTTGCACCCTCTGTTTAGTTTGCTCCTCCAGTTAAAGAAACCAGAAGTGGCTTCTGTGCAGGCACTGCACGTGTGCAGAAGCCTCTTTCAGCTATTGCAAGGGCTGTAGGAGGCTGTAGAGGAGACATATTCATAGACATATTGCTGTAGAGGAGAGCAAAGAAGAGTGAACCTTTCCTTTTCTCTTGGAAGTGTTGTCCCAGGAACAACTTTAAAACCTGGCATGCTTTGCCAATTAAACATAAGGCAGAAATCTCTTTTATAGCTTTATTCTGCAGAAGAAAGGGCACCCATGACTTTAGTTCCATAGGTGCACTGAGCTTGCAGATCAACACAACTTTTATACATACTGTATTTAGAACAAAGAGGTACATGATTATTGGCAAACAATAATTATTCACACCCTTGGGTGGGCAAAACACTCCCAAAAGGTGGGCACTTTCGCTGTAGTTGGGGAGAAATATGAGCTAGCTGTTATCTATTTGTTCCCATTGCGTGCACAACTGACCACTTCCTCCACATTCCTTGTCCGGTTCGGGGGATACTTACTGCCATTCTCTGCTTGCACCTGGCTGATAACAGATCCACCCGGGAAGGGCTCCAGTCTTATCTATTAGCTTCTGAAATGTTCAAAGCAAATGGGTTCTTCAAATTAACCCTAAAATTACCATTCCATCAGAAACAATGGGGACACTCTGCTTCATGAAGCAGCTTCAGTGCTTGCTGTTATGGTTTTATGATTTAAAAAGAATTTGAATCAGAAGATATTTTCTGTTAGCTGGAAACAAGAAGCTGGAAACAAGAAACTTGGAGACAGCAAGCCTGGGTTTCTGTTTGTACTCCAAAGGTATTCTTTTGTTTTCCTTAAGCATCGGCCGGGTTCAGAGGTCAGTTGTCATGATCACTAAGTATTCTGGCCTAGATACAAATGTATATATTAACATACCTTTTGTGTTGTAAAATACTGCCTTGCTTTGCTTGTTTCTTTTTTGTTCTCTGCTCTGCTGTAAATTATGCTGAGACTATCTCTGTGAAGAGAGAAAAGATTTTGTAGTTATGTTTTTTTATTAACATATATAATGTTTGATGAAAAAGTCTTTTGTCTTTATTTGATCTCTCAATTGCTAAGCATTTCTGGAATATTTAAAAACACCAATACTTGCTTCACTCAAACATTGGTCCAAGCAAAGGAGCTCCTGGAAAGCTAATATGCCACAACCAATGTTGTTCTGAAAGATCATGAGGCAAACAGTAAATTGCAAGGTCATATTCCTGCTATAGAAATAATAGTTCCTTATTTCCATTCTGTTCCATTTTCCCATTCAGCCCATAATTAGTAGAGAACAATAAATATTTTGTTACAGTGTAGAATATAAATTGAAAAGCTTGAAGAAGACTCCTTGATCCCTCCCGTGATCTGTTCCTCAAACAATTGTTCTAAATATAGATAAAGCCTGTCTCCATGTTTCTAATTCACTGAAATAGAAGATATAATTTTATCTAACAGGTAATTTTTGGCATTGTTTTTGTAGCATGTGCAGGTCTAATGTTCCACTTCAACAAATTATTAATGTAAAAATAGATTTTCATTATATAGTACAGATCTGTCCCTTATCATTAGTCACACTGTAGAAAGAAAGGATTTTCTTGGTAAAGCAGAAATCTGAACAAGGCCTTCTCATGCCACCTGTGCAACACACTGAAGGGAGTCAGATTCCTACAGCAGAGTATGGAGTTAACAATGAAACGTATGATGTCAGGTTCAGAACAGGCAAGATAATTTTGGGAGTCAGATCTAATTCAGTGGGGTCCTTGGAGAATGCTCTTTATTTTCAGGGATTATGTGGAAGGAGGGTTGTTCTGAGAGTAACTGTATCATGGATTTGTTCCCCCCCCCACTCCCCACAATTTTAGGAATTCTCTGTCTGGTTATGAAACCACAGGAAGGCACTTAATTGACTCCCTTACACTGAAGCCCACAAAATTAAGAGACAAAGGCCATTGGGAAAGATAGACAAGGAATATCTTTGTAGAGTGGTAATTTTTGTAGGCTTATTTGTACAATGTCTAACCAGATGATAAAAGCAGCATAACATCATGAGCTGTGTCTGCAGACATTTTTGTCTGTAGGCAAGCCAAGAGTAGCCATTTTAACTCCCCAGAAAACTCCCAGCTAGTTCCATTTTGGGGGTATTGTGGACAGTTAAGGTGACCATGCTGCAGAGTCAATTGATGAAGCATCATCACAGCTGTGTCCAAGAATTTGCATAGTTGGCCATTAATTTCATCACTGGTTATGCATTCTGCCCACTACCTCTTGCAAAAGTAAGCATTTTGCACATACAGTACTTTCTTTTCCTCGAATTTACTCCTTTGGGGAAATTGTGTGGTAGACAGATATGCATAATGACTTAAAGCAAAAGACATCATCTTTTGTGTAAGATATGGATATTAGAATCTCTAAACATTGGAGATTCATTGAACAATATGCTATTAATATTTGTACTCCCCTTAGTCTTTCCTTTATTTTTATTTTCAAAGTTATTCAAATATGGAGTCCATGGTGCTCTCTGAGCCTTGTTGTTTTCTTGCAGACATTTCATTGCCAGGCTAGCCAACATCTTCAGTGTGAAAAGGGAGTGGAACTTGCTCTCTGTTTCTATACCCTGGCTTGTCCTGCCTGTGTTGGTGGGGGTGTTGTACTCTCCTTGGTAGTACCTTGATTAGGTTGTTGTTTGCTGCTTGGTTGATTGACTGAGTTAATAGTTCCTTGATTAGGGTCTATTGTGTTGTTTGATTGCTCCTCTGCTGCTAATCTTGCTGTTAATCTTTGCATATCTTGTTGTTGATTGCTGGCAAAGAGGTGTTTTGGTCTTCTGGCTTTTCTATTGTCTCTTACGAATGGTATGTAAATGTTGTTTACCTCTATGTGTCTGTTGATGGCTGCTTTGTCCGAGTGCCAAGCTTCCAGGAATTCTCTAGCATTTTTGGATTTGGCTTGGTTTAAGATGCTCACAGTTTCCCAGTTGAAAGTATGGTTAAGTCTGTCCATGTGTTGTGAGATTAAGGAGTTTTCATCATGTCTTCTGACTGCTAGTTGGTGTTCATGGATGCGTTCTGCTAGTCTTCTGCCAGTCTGTCCTACATAGTGGCTGTTACAGTTCTTACACTGTATGTTGTAGATAACTCCTGTTTTTTTTCTTCTTGGGCTACTGGGTCTTTTGGTTTACTTACGATGTTCTGAAGGGTTTTTGTTGGTTTGTGTGCTACGGTGATGCCGTGTGGTTGTAAAAGATATGCAAAGATTAACAGCAAGATTAGCAGCAGAGGAGCAATCAAACAACACAATAGATCCTAATCGAGGAACTATTAACTCAGTCAATCAACCAAGCAGCAAACAACAACCCAATCAAGGTACTACCAAGGAGAGTACAACACCCCCACCAACATAGGCAGGACAAGCCCGGGTATATAAACAGAGAGCAAGTTCCACTCCCTTTTCTCACTGAAGATGTTGGCTAGCCTGGCAATGAAATGTCTGCATGAAAACAACAAGGCTCAGAGAGCACCATGGACTCCACAGTTCAACCCTGAGCTACAAATATTCTCTTCGAATGGTATTCAAATATGTTCAGATTTCTATTTGGAAATGGTTTGTGCTTTATATATTGAGACTCTGTTTATTCAGGCATTTAACCTGCTATCATTATTGCCAGGTTTTTTTCTTTTTACTGTGTTATTATAAATCTTGATACATTATATTATTTCAATACAGTGATGGTTATATAATATATTTAAAGATTATTGACATTCTGTTATTTAGATAACGCAGGGTATTGAAAATAGAGAAGAGAAAAATATGTTCTATCAATATTAATTACAATTTAGGATATCAATATTAAAAGCAATAAAATTATTTGGCTTTTTCATTCAAAGTTGAGTATGAAAAAAAAACCCACTGCAACTCTCATCAAAGTAGTATTTGTTATATAATAAAGGTTTTGGTCGTAAGCTAATCACTTAATATTAAAATCTCCATTGTATTGTTACTTGATATGTATGTGTATATGTGTAAATGTGTGTGTGTGTGTCTTTTGAAGTGTGTGTATGTGTATATATGTATATGTATGTAAGGTAAGTAAGGTAAGGTTTCCCCTTCCAGTCGTATCCGGCTCTAGGGGGCGGCGCTCATCTCCGATTCTCGGCCGAGGGAGCCAGCGTTGTCCATAGACGCTTCCGCAGTCATGTGGCAAGCATGACTAAACGCCAAGGCCCATGGAACGCTGTTACCTTCCCACTGGAGTGGTACCTATTTATCTACTTGCATTTTTATGTGTTTTCTCACTGCTAGGTTGGCAGGAGCTGGGCGAGAACGGGAGCTCACCCTGTTGTGCAGGTCTTGAACTGCTGACCTGCCATCCTTTTGTTCGACAGTCGGTAGTCTTAACCGTTACACCACAGTGCCGCTCTTTTAATATGTATATACATGTATATATAAAATACATGTTAATGAAAGGAAAAAATAGATGTACGGAGCAAATTTAACAAGAATTAAAATACAAAAGTCTAGAAAAGTGGGGGGGGAGGAATCCTATTAGATTTTTGACTTCCCCCTTTTTATACATCTGTTAATTAGCAATATTTGTAGGCATTTAGGCCCCATTAGAAGCCAGACTGTAAGTGATTATATTTGCCATGCTGTGTGATGTGTGGTATGTATGGGAACCATTGTTGCTTAAATTTAGTTAAACTTCTGTGGTGTATATATTTATTTATTATTCGAATTTATGACCTCCCATCTCCAGGACAGTGGACTCTGGGCAGTTTACAACATTAAAATTAATATTAAAACCTACACACTTAAAAATACAATATAATAAAAAATAGATAAGAATCCAGAGGATGGGAAGATCTTAAAAAAGGAAGGTATTACGGGGCTAACCACCCCAAGGAGGAACTATTACCTCCTCTGTCCCAAGCAAGGTGGCAGAACCAGGTCTTTAAAGACTTTCTGAAGGCCATGAGTGAAGGCGCCTGTCTCACCTCCGGGGGCAAGATATTCCACAAGGTGGGTGCTACCGCAGAGAAGGCACGTCTCCTGGACCCCGCCAAATGAAATTCCTTCACTGATGGGGTCCGAAGCATGCCCTCTCTGCATGACCGGGTGGGGCGGGTAGATGTAATCGGGATGAGACTATATACTGCTAGTTCTGCCCAGATATTGTTAGAATTGTGTCTTTCTACCAGTGTTGAGCAAAATTTATTCTCACTGCTGTAAGCATATATCTCATTAAATTATGATGTTTCTTATTGAATTTTTTCTGAGATTATATCTAGTAAGAAAAGTTGTGGTTTCATTTCAAATTTAAATTCCAAAATTTTCTGCATTATACTATATATATCTTTCAAGTACTTTGGTGTTTTTTTTACATGTCCCCAACGTTCCTTTTGTTTCACGACATTTCCAACATTTATTACTTTACAATTTGCCTATCTTAGATATTGATGGAGTTGTATACCGTCTGTAAAACATTTTGTACCAATTTTCCTTTAGGTTATAATTTGGTGTGAACTTTATAGGTTTAGTCCATAATTCTTCCCATTGTTGTGTTGTAACTGTCTCTTTAAATTTGTGCATCCATTTTATCATATAGTTTTTTGTTTGTTCTGTCTCTGTCTCATATCTAAGTAAAAGTTTATATATGGGCCCTAATGGGGATGTTATTCCCTAAAGGGGATGTTATTGCCAGTTATTCAGAGGCTGTGAGTAAGCCCTTATTTGGCCCAGAATGCAAGATTTTTTAAAAAATGCGTACTTCTTTTCTTCTGAAGTGCCTTTGGTCTCAAAACTAGGAAGAAATCCAAGGTGGTGGCAGTGTGTTCAAAACTATGTCCACTATTTCTAAACCTACTCTGCCCTGAGGGAATAAAAATATGAGCCTAGGTCATATTGTTTTAGCATTATATTATCTATCTCTATCTCTATCCATCCATCTATCTATAATTAATTAATTCCCGGGATTCGGTTAATTCAGATTTTCTATTAAAGATGGAATCACATTACTGAGAAGAACAATGAGAGATTTTGAAACATTTTATTGCCTAGGAAGACCTTTTTTTAACTGTGGACCATGTTGAATTAATACATTATTACCAGTAGTTCATTTCCAGTCTTTCCAGCAGATTAGCTGCTTGTCTGAGCTCTTGAAATGGGAATGATGAGGTACTGAAGAGATTAAGGTACTTCTTGATTAGCTCATTTGTTCTAGTCTACTACAGCTTAATGAGAACTTACTACTTGAATTCAAGATGATTTTTTTTAAAATTGGTAACATTTCTACACAGTTTCATACCAGATGCCTGGTGAGATTTAAGAAACCTGCGCCCCCTGATTGTGAGTGAAATATAACTAAAATACAGTATGACTGTTTCAGTAACTTGCCAACTCTTTCTCAGCTTAGAAGCTAAGCAGGGTCAGGTCAGAAGCAACATTCTTCCATATTACTGCCAAGAATATAATATTAAGTCACTAGGAGTTAAGAAGACTTTATCTTTACCTTTTTGATACCTTCATTCAAGTTGAAATAATAGAAATATCTTTTATGAGAAAGCCCAAAATATCGAATCATTATAATAGCACAGGACATTTGGAAGGGAAGATTTAAAAGCAAATATTTTTTGTATTAATTGAAAGTGGCAGTTTCATAATTTTTCAACACAGTAACAGCCTTTATAGTCAGAATAACTGCATTCTAGTGGTAGAGGTGTGTGTGTGTGTGTGCGTGTCTGTGTTTGATGTCCTCCTCTCTAAAATTTTTATATTTGTATGTATTTTGGTGGATAGTTTTCCAGTCAAATGCATTTTCATCTGGAATTTTGCCAAGCAGACACAGCTTTTTTTAAATAATTTTCCCTGATTTAATGAATTTTTCATTACTTCATTGAAATACGGATGTTAGTACAGATGTTTCTATTATTATTATTATTATTATTATTATTATTATTATTATTATTAAACTTGCATTGCAAAATTGAGAGAAGGGAATGTTTTGAATGATAATTAAGTTTCATATTATGTACTGGTTCAAAAATGTGAAATCAGGTAAGCTTCCATTCTGTTGGGAACAAAACAACTTTCTTTCTCATTGTTAAGTAAAACAGAGTGGAGGTGAAACTATCATTGGCAGTAGTACATTAATATACTGGATATCCTAAGCAATCATTCAGTACTATATTTCACTGAGTGCAGAAAGGTCCCACACAAATTATGTTCTCCTTCCTACCTTAGGTAAAGAAAAGTAGCAAAAAGTATTGAAAACTGGAATATATTTCAGCTCTTAATATTTCTGCATGATGTTTGGATAGCCTTGTTAAACCACATGCTGTAATTAGAAAACCAAGTTATCAGTTATACAAAACCCTGCTCCCCTTTTTCTTCCTGCCCTCTCCTTTATCTACTCTGAAACACTCTTTGTTCAGAGAGCTATTTCAGAAGAGCCTACTTTAATTCAGTATCACCATTTCTGCCCAAATCAGAATTTGGAAAAACCCCAAGTTTGACATCCCAATTTAAATGGACAAAAATGATCTTTCTTTTTAAAATAAGCCATAATCAACATTAATCCTGCTTCTTGGCTGGATCTTGCCCCATATATTCACTAATTAGGAAACTGCCATTCTCTACTTTGCACATGATTCTCAACAAGACATTTTTCAGGGTGTATGCTATGCTATGCTTCCACAGTAAGTATAGAAGTATTTCTATGACATTACATGCAAATGAATCCCCCAGGAGTCCAGTATACTGTCAACTTAGAAAATCTGAATCTTCTGGATCCAGTGTCAGAGTAATTCCTGATTGATAAATACTACCTGATAAACACATACAGTAAGGTAAAGGTAAAGGTTCCCCCCGCACATTTGTGCAGTCGTGTCCGACTCTAGGGGCCAGTGCTCATCTCCGTTTGTTAGCCGAAGAGCCAGCGTTGTCCGAAGACACTTCCATGGTCATGTGGCCGGCATGACGCGCGCGGAACGCTGTTACCTACCCACTGAAGTGGTACCTATTCATCTACTTGCATTTGCATGCTTTCAAATTGCTAGGTTGGCAAGAGCTGGGGCAAGTGCGGGAGCTCACTCCGCATGCAGGGCTAGGGATTCGAATCTCCGAACTTGCGATCTTCCGATTGACAAGCCTGGCGTCTTACCCACTGAGGCACCACGCCCCTTACACATACAGTAGGATATCCTAAAAGTATCCTAAAAGTATGATATGCAAAATGAGAGGGAGAATGTGTACAACCAATATGAAGTTATATCAAGGAAATAACTATCAGCAACTCTTGTACTTTCTTTCCTTGCATTATTTTTTCTCTTCCTCCTCCTCTACTTTACATTTTCAGACTGTTTTATAAGAGTCCCTTCTGTTGCAGTTCTAAGACTTGTCAACTGCATCTGTATTAAAACAATATCACATCGGAAACTTAGCAATTTTCATCAACCATTTTACATTTGCTGTGTGAATTATATTCCCCCACCCTGAGATCATTAATGAGGTAAACTCACCCTATGTGCCTCAGGCAGAAATAGCTTAAGTCTCATGTGCTGACAGTAATTAATTTATGGCAAAACTGTAGCTAGGTGCATAAGACGTGTGAGCTCCTTTGCCTGGCAAGTAGCAATTTCGCTCAGAAGTAGGAAAATGGGCCTGCTGGGGTGTGAATAATGCTAAAGGCAGCGTTTTCTATAATCTCATCTGGGAGCTGTGGCTTTTGCTCAACCTTTAGTACCTCAAGTATGGTATATTGGATCCCTTTTGCTTCCTCCTCATAGGGAGTACCTTAGACTATATTTTTCTATTCCACAGCCTAATAATTTAGAGAATATTAGGGTCAGAAAGATTCTGCGTGCAGAGTCCATCTTAAGATATCTTACAGCTCTTAAATTCTACAATGTTATTTTGTCATTGAAATAAGTAGGCACAATTTCATGCATAAAATTTATGCTCAAATCTCTGCATTTCCTAAGTGTTGAAAAGCAAACCATTACATGATTGATTATTCAGTGTTCAACTTCAAAGATAAGATACAGGGCTAGGAAGCTTGGTTTGAAAAAGAAACTAACTTCCACCCATGACTACTGCTAATCATCCGACCAAGGAGATCATTCTTCTGAAAAACAGATTCCAGACCATTAAAGGAGGATGGAGTACTGATGGTGGAACCCTTAAATCAGAGCTTTCCAAACTTTTCATGTTGGTAACACACTTTTTAGACATGCATCATTTCGCGACACACTCTTACAGCGGGGCACAAGGCAGGCACTAGGACCTGCGTGGAATCCTGGCGGGGCTGGGAGGCAGCAGCAGCCGCGACACACCCAGACACCGCAGCCAACACACTAACGTGTCCCGACACAGTTTGGAAAGCTCTGCCTTAAATTATCCTGACATTTGTTGGGAGACCAACTGTGATAAGTTGTCCAGCTGAAAATATTTTCCTTTGGAAGATGGAGAAAGATACAACAAAACTAGCTGCCCTTGACTAGATCTCAATAAATAGAGAAGATTTAATAGACAAAGTGATAATAGTGGAAACTTCTGAAGAAGAGTGAACAAGCAAATTCTGACCAATAATGAGGAGGATTCCATGACAGGAGAAGATTATAGGAAAAAAAGCCAAAGATGGAAGTTCCTAAAAATGAAGCTCTTAAAGTATAATCAGGAAAAAAAATTCAAAGGAGAAAAAAAAAGTATAAGATATTGAAAACAATGCAATTATGACTAGTAATCAGTGTTGAGGTCTCAAGAACAAGCATTATTACACTACACTTATCTCATTTTTTAATTGGATAACTTCTTAGTATATTGTGAGAATGCTATGGACAGAAAATACTTCAGGGAAAAACCAAAATCAAAACACCTTTTACAAAATACCTCATGGTATTATTATACTTAGTGAGCTAGTTAAATATGGGTTGGAGTGAAATTTAATAAACACAGTAATAGTATATCTGAAAAAATAATAATACAATAATAATACATCTGATAAACCTTGGAATTTCAGTTTATCACATATTGAATATGGCTACACAATGTAACATGGCTGCTAAAGGCAAATAAAATTTAGGCAGCATCAGTAGTAATATAATTACCAAAATACAGGAATTAATACTTCTATTATATTCTACTTTCATCACACACTACCTCAAGTGCTGTGTATACACTTTAAAAACTATTCACACAAACTGGAACAGATTCAAAGAAGGGCAAGGAGGATGATCAGTGGATTAGAAAAAAAAAGTATGAACAAAGATGGAAGGAATTGGGAACTGAGCAGAGAAGTGTGAGATGGGATATGATAGCATTCTTCAAATACCTCAAAGAATGTTATATAAAATAAGATCAAGACCTGATCCCCATCATTTCAGAGTGCAAGACGTAGTATTATAAATTTAATTAATATGAAAGTAAATTCTAACTGAATATCCAATAGATCCAATCTTCTCTGTCTAGGAAAAAAAATAAATTATCTAGGGAGAGGTTTATATCACACATGAATGAAACATTTCACTTCCTGTCAGTTAAGTTTGGGAACAGATTTCAAACTACCATTTTCTGGCCTGAAAATGTCTCAGCAAAATTTAGAAGTTTTCAAGGGAGACTCAATACTTAATAGATGCAGTTCATGTGGCAAACTAAACCACATTGTGGATTTATGTCTTGTACATGTCTTGTACAAGTAGTCCTTGCTTAACGATGGTAATTGGGACCAGAATTTCCATTGCTAAGTGATGCAGTCATAAAGTGTGACATCACATGACCACGCCACTTAGCGATGGCAGTTCCAGCAGTCTTAACCAATGTTAAGCAAGGACTATACAGGTTGTTAAGCAAGGACCTCATGTGATCGCAACTTCCAACTACCTGCTGACTTCCCCATTGAGTTTGCTTGTGGGAAGCTGGCAGAGAAGGTCACAAATCACGATCACATGACTGTGGGGATACTGCGATGGCTAGAACTTCAAAGACTGGTTGTAAGTACCACTCGTTCAGCACCGCTGCAAGTTTGAATGGTCGCTGAATGAGTGGTCATTAAATGAGGACCACCTGTATAATTAAACTGTATTTATGGAGAAGTATCTAAATCATCAATTGTATCAATGATTGGTTTGACGTTGCAGATTTTCTGAACTCAGACTAATGGCGAGCTTACAACTGTGTAGCTATTAGTCATCAAACAAATGAGGTGGGGTGAAAGAGCAATGGCAAACTGGAGTTCCTCCTGCAGCAGTGTTTTTGCTGTTCTCACAACAGACTGCCTTACAAGAGTTTGTGCTAAACTTTTCTACTTGTTAGCCTGCAGGATGTAGACTAATGCAGGAAGCTAGATCCAGAAAACTGAGATTTAACCGCCCAGAGTCCCTCTGGTGGGAGGAGATGGGCGGTGACAAATCTAATAGATAAATAAATAAATAAAAATTTAAATAAACAGGTCATCTTGAAATTAAGTATTGCCCAAAGGGTAGTACTGTATTTTGAGCACATCATAAAGCCCATAAGGCAAGGTATGCTAAAGGTGGTTATAACTGCTATAATCAATGATTCTCAGCAAAGCAGAAAGGCATTAATCAGCCCCCACAAAGACACATATCTTACAGAGGACAATGCATTATTCATACTATTAAATATAATACATTGTTTTAATGTATCGTTTCAAACATTCTTTTATTTCCATGCATATCATCTTCAGCTAGATTAGCCTACTGCAGCAAATCCAAAAGAGTTTGGAGCAGTTTAACAGCAACCAAAATGTATTACAGACTTCTGTGGACTGTGGCTTGCTTCATTAGATGTGCAGAATATAATTCTGAGTTAGGAGTATCAATTTAACTGCCGTTAGGTAGTAGGGGGAAATGAGGATGCAGAGATGTCCAAGCAAAATTAAATACAGGAGGTGCAACAGTGTAAATTATCTATTGATAATGGACATTCATAATTTGTTAGTGGCTGGATCTAGAGACAGCTAATACTCACAAATTAGAAAGTGAAAATCAAAATATCTGGCAAGTGGATTTGTGATTTTGCTTTTTTCATCCGGTCTACTTTGCTGTACTAAAAAAAAGAGGAGGGGGGATACAAATGGGGTTCCAAGCCAAATGTTAGGCATGTAGATAATCTAAAGCAGCACTGAATAGAAACTATCCTGGACTAGATTTCAGGAATGTACATTATCTGCATCTATTTCCATCCAGCAACTCTTTCTGAGTGTTATTAGGTTGCTAAGAGATAGAAGGATAAGAGAACACTGAGTTTCTTTCAGATACGTATAGATGTCCAATTATTTAATCATTTCCTCACAAGAGCTGTTCTTATGAAGCATAAATTTAAATAGGAACAAACACTACAGAAAGAAATAAAAGGATAGCTGGTGAGAATGAATGATCGCCCTTTATCTGCCTGTTTGAAGAGCTAGATTAAAGAGCTGGCTGTTTTAAAATTCATATCAGTTACATTGAATTCTGTCCAGATTTTTCAAAGATGGATTGTTGCATACTAATATATGGAAATTGGGGGTAGAGAATGGAATATAATAATAGCCATTTTATGATTTTGTAAGAGGCTTAAGAGCTCTTGGGAACAGCCAGCAGAGGCCCATATAACTACATAAACTGTATAATTATATATAATCTGGGAAAGTTAACAGGAGTTTGGCCATGGAGTTTAAGAGGGTGGTCCTAACATCTGAAACTCTGAGAAGAAAAGAAAAATGCATGAAACTTTTTTTACTGGTGACGCCTTATAAACAAAAGTAAAAATGAATGGAATTAACTCTGAAGTCAAGACCTGCACTGCTTATAGCATGTTATTCTCCTGCCTGAAACAAACTGGCCTATATTTACATACATCAAGTGCTATCTGTAGTAGGGCTTGGAGAAAAACATACAAGTTGGATCAAACAGTGGCCATTCTTTAGCTCATAAGAAAAAAAAATAAAGATTTATCAGCTCAAAGGATGCAATATAAGACACACACACACCCAGCTCCTAAATAGCCCATAGAATCATAAAATGTGGTGGAATGTAAAGAACTCAAAAGTCCTATCCAGAGAATTTTAGAAATCAAATCTGATTTCTAAATACCACCCTTTTTTTACTAGGCATTATTCCAAGACATATCAACAAAAAATATCACAATTTACTACATTGTGGCTAGGAAGATAAACTTAGCACAGTACCAGAAAAGAGATGTGTTACCAGTGATATCAGACTGGGAACTTTAACCCAGAGAATATGCAGCAATGGCAAAATTAAGAGCATATATACATAACAGAAGTTTAACTAAATTTAAAGAATGGTTTCCGTATATATTACATATTATACAGCATGGCAAATTGAAGCATGTGGAGTATGGTTTATAAGGGAAAAATAATTGACCAAAGAACTGAAATCAGAAATACATGAAATTTTTTATTAATACTGTATATCAAAGACCCCACTATACTGGACAATTTCCGTCCAGTCTCCCACCTCCCCTTTTTGGGGAAGGTGGTTGAAAAAGTGGTGGCGCTGCAGCTCCAGAGGATTCTAGATGAAACGGATTATCCAGACCCCTTTCAGTCAGGTTTCAGGCCCGGATATGGGATGGAATCGGCATTGGTTGCTCTTATGGATGATCTCTGGCGGGAGCGGGATAGGGGCAGTGCATCCATCCTAGCTCTCCTTGACCTCTCAGTGGCCTTCGATACCGTCGACCACGGTATCCTTGTGGGTCGGCTCAGAGAGTTGGGGGTGGGTGGCATGGTTCTATGCTGGTTCACCTCCTTCCTCCAGGGCCGGTCCCAATCGGTGTTGATAGGGAACGAGAGGTCTGGCCCATGGCCCCTCCTTTGTGGGGTGCCACAGGGTTCAGTGCTCTCTCTGCTCCTTTTTAACATCTACATGAAGCCACTGGGCAAAATAATCTGTCACCACGGGATGAGGTATCATCAGTATGCTGATGATACCCAATTATATATCTCCATCCCAGGTGAAATAAGCAATGCCGTGACCACCCTCTCTAAGTGCCTGGGGGCTGTGGGGGTCTGGATGGGGAACAACAGGCTTCAGCTGAATCCAAGTAAGATGGAGTAGCTGTGGATTAATGGCCCCTCGGTATCTAGGAGCTTGTCATCTTTGGTGCTGGATGGGGCTGCACTACCCCAGACAGACCTGGTACGTAACTTGGGGGTCCTCTTGGACTCACAACTCCTGCTCAAAGAGCAGGTGGCAGTCGTGGCCAGGAGAGCCTTTAGCCAACTTCGTGTTGTGCACCAGTTATGTCCTTTCCTAGACTGAGAGGCCCTTCGAACAGTCACTCATGCCCTAGTTATCTCACATATAGACTACTGTAATGCGCTCTACATGGGGCTACCCTTGAAGACTATCCGGAAGCTACAGCTGGTGCAGAATGCGGCCACGCAGGCAGTTTTAGGTGCACCAAGATCAGCACATGTAACACCTTTGCTCCATGAGCTGCACTGGGTTCCAGTTTGCTTCCGGGTTCAATTCAAGGTGTTGGTTATGACCTTTAAAGCCCTACATGGCATGGGGCCAGGCTACCTGAGGGACCGTCTCATCCCTATTACATCGACCCGTCCCACCCGGTCATGCAGAGAGGGCATGTTACGGACCCCTTCCATAAAAGAATTCCACCTAGCAGGGTCTCGGAAGCGTGCCTTCTCTGCAGTTGCTCCCACCCTCTGGAACATCCTGCCCCCAGAGGTGAGACAGGCCCCCTCACTCCTGGACTTCAGAAAAAAACTGAAAACCTGGTTTTTCCACCAAGCCTGGGATGGGAGGGGAAATAGCCATTCTTGGGGATGGCTAGCACCCTAGCATGGATGAAGAGCAGCCCTTATGCACAGAATTTGAGAAGAACTGGAACCATCTTGATTTTATTCCATATTATTCTATTTATATTGTCTATGAATTTTAATGATATTTTATAGGTTGTGTATTTCTATTAGGATAGGTTTTGTATTTTAATGTTGGTTTGGTTGTGAACTGCCCAGAGTTCTCCTTGCAGAGAAGATGGACAGTAATATAAATCCAATAAATGAATAAATATCAGTTGGAGTACAATGAAGGGGAAGTTAGAAACTGAATATTCACCTATAATATTTTTAGTAGTTCTGCTTTCTCCTTTTTTTAAAAATGTTTTTTTAAAATAACAAAATAGTGGAGATTTTGGCACTCAGCTTCGACATTCAAAAAGATCTCCAAAATCCTTTTCCTTAAAAAACTTGATGTATTCTGTTTTTTATGGTTAATTCTTCATCGACAATATATTGAGCACTAACTGTACAAGTTGCATGACTTCTTTGTCCACTTACTGATATTATATCTTTGCATCATTTTTTCCCTTTCCTTTCTTGGTTTTCATTTTTTGTTTGTTTCTCTTTAAAAATAAATTTAATTTTTTTTAAAATTATTGAAAGTGACTGCAAAAGTCATCTAGTCTTAGCTTAGAGGAGGATCCACTAAATTCATCTAATCTCTCTTTGAAGTTATCTAGAAATGAGGGAACTCATCACATCATGTAAGTTTTCCACTGGTTGATAGCTCATAAGGTCAGGAAGTTCCTCCTGATGTCTAGCTTGAACGTCCTTCCTTGTAGCTGTAATCCAGTGGTTCTGGTCCTGCCTTCTAAGACCATAGAAAATAAGTCTACTCCTTGTTCTGTGTGACAGCCTTTCAGATATATGAAGCCTGTTTCTGTATCTCCCATGTAGCCTAACTTCCTCATAAAGCTTGGTTTCCAGACTTCAGTAGCCTTCCTCTGAAATTGCTCCAATTTGTCACAGCCCTTTTTGAACTGTGATACTCCATATGGGGTCTGACCAGAGCAGAGTAAAGTGGAACAATTACTTCTCATAATCTGGATGCTATGCTCTTGTTAATGCATCCCAAGATAGCATTTGCCTTTTTAGCAGCTGCATCACACTATTGGCTCATGTTTAATTTATGGTCAACCAAAATACCCAGATCTCTTTCACATTGTCATGTTCTGCCATGTAGAGTCATGTTCACACTCCTCAAATCTCACTGGTTCTTCATGAGTTCTCAAAGATTACTTATAGTGGTTCTATAATCATCTCTGTTAGTTCTTTTAGCATTCTGGGATCTAATCCATCTGGCCACAGAGACCTGAATTCATTTAAATTAGATAAGCTATCTCTTACCCTCTCTTTATGTATCCTAAACTGCAGCTTCTTCATTCCTTCACTGGTATAATCATGATCCCTTCTGAAAGAAGATAGAAGCAAAATAGGAGTTAAGGAATTCTGCCTTCTTAACATCACCCATTGCCACTTTGCTACTTTCTTCTCACAAAGGACCTATGTTCTCTTTGGCTTTCCTTTTCTTTGTGATACCCAAATAATCCTATAATATCTAGATACTACGCTGTGTTCTTCTTTGGTTATGTTCCCCTCCTTCCATTTCCACTGCATGACCCTTTTTCCCTTCATCATTCTAAGGGCATTTAACATAGGCCTCTTTAGATCTATCTATCTATCTCTCTCTCTCTCTCTCTCTCTCTCTCTCTCTCTCTCTCTCTCTCTCTCTCTCTCTCTCTCTCTCTCTCTCTCTCTCTCTCTCTCTCTCTCTCCTCCAATCTCTCATTTTGTAGAATGCACCATCCTTCCTGGACTCCTTTCTCCTTCACAATTTCAAGCCATTGGAATCAATTTAATTTCCATCAGAGGTCATCAAAATCCTTTCTTCTGAAATCCAGTACTCAGGCTGACTTGTCTCAATTCCTCATACTCTCAACGTCAAAAATTGAAAGATGGCATGATCACTTTTTGCCAAGGTGCCAGTCACCTTCAGTCTTCACCAATTCCTCTCTCTTGGTCCAAGATACTGCACACAGAAACACACACATCCTCCCCTGTTCTTTCTTCACCCTTCTGACAATGAAGGAGACAGCAACATTGGACAAGAATCTGTTGAATCTCTGATGCTTGGCAGACTTAGATTCCCAGCAGATATCAGGATAATTGACATCCTCCATTATCATTTTGGTTCATTTGGGATATTTGGGAGTTGTGGCTGAAAACCTTTTACCTCAAGTGACTGGCAAAATGATGAAACAGTGCACTGTGAACTTCATTAACAACAACAAAAAACCAGTAGAAGAGTAGGTAGCTCAGGGAAGTAAACTTAGTTTTTTCTTTAAAGAAAACATTCTGCTGGATTTTGAACAGGGAACATTCTGCATAGTGTTATAACCATTATGCCACTTTTAATGCTGGCTGTTGTACCTGCCTATATGTGCATTTTTTATGCTTTCATTTTGCATATCTAAATATAACCCAACTTTGTATGCATGTATTTTTATATGTGTATATGTCCAGGAAAACCTACTTTCAGAAAGAAAAGTGATTGGCAGTTGCTTTCCTGGAATGGAAAATTGGGAGTTAGGGTAGCCACCAGTCTAAACTGAATCCTTTGAAAGCCATTGCCAAAGCATCTCAATGCACTCAGGTTTTTCTTAAGCCAGTTTAGAGTTAAGCCAGCATGAGCACAGAGGAGTAGCTTAAGAGAACAGTGTTGATATGGTCAATGTTTGAAGGCTTTCTGGCATTGTATAGTCGAAGGCTTGTATAGTCGAAGGCACAGCCCAGAAAACCTACAACAACCATCTTTCTGGCATTGCCAGGTTACCCTATCACCAGTATGGGCCAACAGCCATTTATGGTGGGCAAGAACAGATAGCGTTATCACATACTCACTCTTCACATGCTGTGAACACCCACAAATGTTTCCTTCCATTTTCCTGTTCTACTTTCAAAGCACTGTTTTCCTGTTTCTATTGGCTCAAGCGTTGCTGTACGATTTGCCTTGCCACTTTTGGGTGATCTCAAGTCCTCTTGTCTCGAGATAAATTATCAAAGAGCCAGTCTACCTGCTGGCTATTCATTCTGCCACAGTCGTCAGCTCCACTTTCTGTGGAGCCGTCTTCAGTCCACCATTTCTTCCCTGGACACAGCCAAGTTTTGAGGGGTTTCTGGAAGGATGGGAGGGAAGGGGCCAATCTCACCTTGGGAGGGATGATGTTCCACAGAGCGAGTGCCACGGCAGATGTAACTCCTTAGTATACAGGACCTACAGCATACCTCTTCTGCTGGATCTGATGGGATGGGCAGATGTACTCACTAAGAGGTAGTCCTTCAAGTAACCCGGCCCCATGCCATGAAGGGCTTTAAAGGTAAGAACCTTTACTTGTGCTTTACTTTCCTCTAGGCCAGTGTTTCTCAACCTTAACAACTTTAAGCTGCTAGCCTTAAACCTTAGCAACATTAACCTTAGCATGCTGGCTGGGGAATTCTGGGAGTTGAAGTCCACACATCCTAAAGTTGCCAAGGTTAAGAAACACTGTTCTAAACCAACTCTGCATTTTGATTGGCTACTGCGAGAGGCAGGGACTCTTCCTCCTGTTCCTTGCTTTTCCTGAATAGCATCTGTTGCAGGTTTGATTACAATAGGTCTTCCTTGTTAGCATTGTGGTTATAACGCTTGTCGTACATGCAGAAAGTCCCTTGTTTGAAACCCAACAGGAGACTTTGGGTTTTGAACGCCAGCCTGATTGGTCTTTAATTCACCGGAACCTTACTTTTTTGTAAAGATAAAGGCAACATTTTCCCCCTCAGCCATCCCTTCACCAGATCCCTAGGGTTTCTAGATGCTGATACATAAAATTTCAGCCAACCATCCACAGGCTCCTTTAGTATGCTAAGATAGAATTCATTTGATCCTGAAGATTTAAACTCATTCAAATTAAATTTATATTCCATGTCAAGCTTCATTCCTGCTCTTCACAATTGCCTGGGGAACACATGCCCTCTTACTGGGGAAGATGAAAACAAAATAGGAAGGAAGTAGCTTTGCCTTTTCTTTGTTATCCCTTTTCTGTCTTTGTAGCTATTTTTATTTAATGAAGGAGCCCTCAGCATCTTTCACTTTTCTCAGCTCATTGTGACTATTAAGTTATTCTACAATTGCTCTACACTTGTGGGTTCCCTGTTTACACTCTTTCTTGATTATCTGTTTGTTTGTTTTGCTTTCAGATCTTCACTAAGCTTGATATTCAGCCACATTGGCTTTTGCTGTACTTCATTTTTTTCCTCACTGGAATTTTTATTATTTTTGCAATTGTTCTTTTAATATCTCCCTTTTTCAAAATTCCCACTCCTCTTGGACTCCTTTTTCTATTAATTTCCCCTACTTAACTTTATTCTGAATTTATTACAATCTGTTCTTTTTTTAATGTCCAAAATATGTATTTTACTACATTCATCTTAAGTTATTCAGTAATTAAGTTGTTAAATAATTCAACTTTTAAAATCAAAAGTTCCAGCAATGTTCTCAGTATTTCCATTTCTTTGACTGTCTTTTGTATTAGAAACTATCAAGTCAAGGAAAGTTACTGTCTTCTTCCACGCGGTGAAGAAGGTTGTCAGTAAGACAGGTCAAAAATTTCCATACTTGTTTGTTTGCCTCTCAAAGTATTTTAGAATAGTTAAACTCCCTCCTTTCATACCTCTTTGAAAGACAGGCAATTCACATTGTGCAATCTTCTTCTTAATCTGAAGGGTGCTAGTAAGGTAAAGGTTCTCCCCGCACATTTGTGCAGCCATGTCCGACTCTAGGGGCCGGTGCTCATCTCCGTTTGTTAGCCGAAGAGCCAGCGTTGTCCGAAGACGCTTCCACGGTCATGTGGCTGGCATGACGCACACAGAACGCTGTTACCTACCCACTGAAGTGGTACCTATTAATCTACTTGCATTTGCATGCTTCCGAATTGCTAGGTTGGCAAGAGCTGGAGCTAGTGCGGGAGCTCACTCCGCACACAAGGCTAGGAATTTGAACCTCTGAACTTGCAATCTTCCGATCGACAAGCCTGGCGTCTTACCCTCTGAGCCACCACGCATTGTGCAATCTTCTTCTTAATCTGAAGGGTGCTAGTAGATACCAACAAATATGTGGCTTTGATTCATTCTTTTATTTCTTACAAAACAGAAGCTCTCTACAGTATTGCCAACTTCATCCCCTTTGGATTTTTGAGTGTAGGGTGTGGGTATTTTTAATATGCACAGAACTTTCTCTATTGCTCTTATTGTAAGATTTCCTGATATCTTACAATATCTTTCTTTAGCCTTTTCTTCTTTAGTTTGAATCTACTGCTTCTTGTCCATCCTTCTCATGATATTGGAACTAGGTATTGTTATAATTATTTAGGTAAACCTATTAACTATTTGAATAATATTGTCCCATCTGTAGAGAACCACAGAGAGGACCTTGAGGAAGGAATGTGGCAGTTAGCAAAAAATGAATTAAGCCTGGGAAAATAAGAAGGCATTAGAAAGAAACTTAGTGATGCTGTCTTAACTGTCTTTTGTACAAGAGGGAAGAAGGGAAAAATGGTGTCAGGCTTTCAAGATTCTGTTACTATAGCCTATGTCAATAAAGTACAGTTCTATTATTTCTTGTGGAGTCTGCTTCCTCACCTGGCCTGCCTCGAAGGGCTGACATAATCTCATTTTATTATTTTGTTCTTATTTTCCCAAGTTTGGGAAACTTCCCCAAATTTGGAGTATTTCTACAGATGGTCTATTGTAAAAGAATATATTAAAATCTTGCAGAAGAGCAACTTTTCTGAAGAAGAGACAGAAATTACCTTAGGGGATAATCTTTGGAAAGCAGCAAAATGCAAGAGACATTTAGAATATTTGAACTGGAAGACCTTCATATTTAAACTTGGAAACTGAACAATTGTCACATTTTACAGGGTAGAAAGATACATTTTAATAAACCTTCAGATAACAGATATGGCATCTTGCCAGAACTTGTCTAGGGACAAATAAAAAATTGCAGATGGGTTGACATTTGGCATGATGGATAGTATAAATAATTTTTTTTCTTTGCAAAGAGTAAGTGTCAACCTGTCCTTACAGAGTATTAAATTCCAACTGTCAAGAGGGAGATTTCTTCCTCCCCCCCCCCCCCCCCCCCCCAGATTTAGGAAGTCTAGAGTGATGGGAGTAAAAAAAAGTTTATATCTGGTTGATTGGGAGCATAAAATTAACTTCATTGTAAAGCAAGTGCCATTTGAATACATCTGGGTGAACAGTCACAATGCAAACCTCTGCATGTTAACTCATAAGTAAATCCAGTTGAATCTGCTGGTCAAATATTTTATTTGACTGCCTACACAGTCTCTCAGAAAGGACAATAAAAGACAAAGCAGAGGGAGGTATCATTTAATTCAATGACTGAGTATGGAAATAATTCTCAAATTCATGAAACTTTAAAATGAATTGTTCCTGAAATCCTTCTATCACTAATCTGGAGATGGAGGAGGGGGGCGAGATTTGAAATAGTCTCCGCCCTCTGACTGGGAGGAATAAGATACTGTTCAGGTTCTCATCAACTTCATCCATCTATGACTTTCTTGAACTTTCTCTTCCTCTCGACTCATTCCCTCTCCCTTCATATATTTGCTTTTCAATTGAACAGGCATTCATTTTCTGTTAATGATCAAACTACTAGTCGCTGAGAGTCAGGTGGCATGTAAATTTAATGTATTATTATTATTATTATTATTATTATTATTTTCCATATACCTGTTTTGCATTGTTAATTCACTTTTGTATTCAATATAAGATACATTCATCCAGCACTCATTTATTTTTTTACTTTCTCTCTTCTTGTTTTGCTACACACACATAATCTCTACCCCCATTCCCACTGCATTCAACTTACTTTTATGTTTCTGCTGACAAATCCAACTCCCATATCCCATCAATTTTGCAAGCAGAATTGCAAAACCTTTTTTCCTCATGGTAATAAACAATTGAATTCTGCTCTACGCTTCTCCTCTAGTTCAAAATTCTTCATTTCATTTTGGCCCTTACATTTAAATCCAAATTAATTGAAATGATAATTATAAATATTAAGTATAAAGTAGGCCTTTTCCTTAAGATTATTGTATGAAAACAAGCAAACATAATTTTCCTTAATATACTTGACAAATCTCTTGGCCTTCATCTGTCACATGACTGATATGTGAATAAAAGATGTACAATTAACATTTGCCTAAATCCTAATTTTGACAGCCCTTCAAAATTGTCAATAGGATGAAATGTCCACATAAAATACATACTTGGTTCCAAAACAATATGTGTCTTGATTATGGTTGAGAACACATAATTTGCCACCAAAAATGTATTTTTAAGCACAAAACCCACATAAATATGAATGGTCATAAATTTACAAATAGTTTATATGTCAGCATATTTTAAAATAAATCTAATTAATAGGAAAAGAAAAAGAGAGAGTTTTCCAGTCTACAGTTAATCACATTTTACAGTTAGACTGTCCTCATTTGGGTTGGCATTTGGATGTAAGGATTTCAGGCAATATAATTTCTGATATGGTTTGCCTCAAGACTGAAAATCATGATCAGACAAAAAATAGTTTCTTAACCTCTCTCCATTTCCCTCCATTTATCTCTTTAAAAGAATCAGATTATAGAGCAAGCAAGCAAATAAATAGTTTATTGAATAAGTCTCCAGACCATTTTAAGTAATTTTACTAGCAAAGAACAAGTTTGATATGATTTTGAATTCAACATTTTCTGACTCTGAGCTTTTGCACTAGCTGAAAAATATGACTTTTCCGAGTCCATCGTCACCACTGATTCACTTAATTGGAACTCTTCTCAAGATAGATTTAAAAAGATGGTCTTAAATGACTGCTCTGTTTTGATAGCAAACCAGCATTCCATTATTTTCCTTTCTTTTACACTGTGTCTTCTAACCTGGTTTGGAATATAAACATTTACAAATGAACAATTCCATACTTTAAGTGATTATACTATAATCTTTTGAGATATTAACAAAATTGTCTATTACAGAGACATGTAAAACTTTTTTTGGGCACAAACTTTTACTTTGGGTACTACGTAGCTGGAATAGCTAGTCTGGCGTTGTCCTTGCCTAAACTAATGCATCTATTTTGGGGTCCTTTAGTCCATGTATGGTCCAAAATGGAGTTATTTTCTTCTGTCAATAGACCAGCCTTTCTCAACTTTTTGACCCTGGATCAAATATTTTTCAGGTCTCACAGAACCCCTGTACATTCAGGCTCAAATGTAGGCCAGAAGTTACAAAATTATTATATTTGTTTATATTTGTGTAGGCTAACTAACAGCGTTCTTAAACTAAAGAATGAAACTTACCTCTTTAATGTGAAGTTGCCTGAATTTGAAATATTTTTTTAAAATAAATCATGATCCCCCAGGGAAACCCTAGTGACCTCTCATGGAACCCTAGGGTGCCACGGAACCCTGGTTGAGAAACCCTGCAATAGAGCAACATGTAGTTTGTTCTAGGCAAAAGTAGTTCAGGGATGAGCAGAATGGACATCTGAGATGGAAGCTGAGAAGAAATATGGAGGAAGAGAAGTTCTGGGAAGATCAGAAATTGGTGAGATGATGGAATATGCTATGCTGGGACCACAGAAGTGATGGCTGAGGGGAGGGAGAGACCGAAGGAACTGGGAAGGTGGAGAATGATAGGGTCACTGGGCTATGCCGTACTTGGACTTGCTGAGGGGAAAAGTGGGGGCAACGCATTTATTTATTTATTTATTTATTTATTTATTTATTTATTTGTCAAATTTATATAGCCACCCATATCACAGGAAGTGACTCTTGAGAGCAAACAATAATCAGATAAAAACAGTACATATCTAAAAAAACAAGCATTAAAAATATAAAAATCAACATTAAAAAATTAATTAAAACAAAAATACTGTCAGGATGTCATCCATGCCATCCTGCCATGGCGCCAGGAAGGAACATCCTGCCACTTTGTTAAACTCACAGGGTCGTTTGGGGGTGCCTGACAGTAAAACTACCAGATGTGTAAAGTAGGGGTTTGGTGTATTCACAGAACTGCAAACTATGTAAATCAAAGTCTCGCACCGAGGGTTTCAGCACCCATGATAGACCAAAGGGCGATATCACCTCATTAGTTGATTCGGACCCAAAAATATCTGAGAACTGAGAGACAAAGGGAAGGGCGATCGAGCCGCGAATCGTGCAATGGATCACTGGCTATAATAAAGATTCCTTCATATCCCTGAGTGGCTTGTGTCAGGAACTCTGATTTAATAGTCAATGGATTGAGGGCATCCAAACCCCAGGCAGAGAGACAATGAGTACATCCATCTCAATAGTGAAGCCATCTCAACAGATCTCCGGTTCCCTGGGAACCCCAGGCCTGGTGCCATAACCAGGTCTTGAGGGACTTCCAAAACATCAAAAAGGATGGAGCTAAGTGAATATCAGGAGGAGAATGTTCCATAAGGCGGGCGCCACAGCAAAGAAGGCCTGCCTCCTGGGACCCATCAAAACTTTGCTCTACTTGCCTATCAAGATTTTGTTTTGTTGTTTAACCAGGAATAACCAAAGCTGCCAACCAGTTGTGCAGAATTGTGGCTGGCCTGAAATGGTTTGGCAGAAAGTGATGGGTTGATGGGATGGGAAACCCTTTTTTCCCTGTCTTGGACACACCCCTGGTTTATGACAAGTTAACCTTCCTTCTTAGTCATTTCAAAATGATAAAAGCTGGCTTTATCAGCAGCTCTATAATCACTGTGCTTTGCCTGGCCCAAGGACAGGAAGAGAGGAAGACTTTAACAGTCCAGGGAGCTGGAGTATAGGAGACAGTTGCCTACAATCTTGTTAGCAAGGAAAAAGAAAAAAAGAGGCTAACTTGAAAAACATTCAGTTAAAGTAACCTTTTTCCTATATAAAGCATCCAGATATGCCATACAAAGCAGCATTAGAACAGAAAAAGCAACACTCTGAAGAATAGAATAGAATAGAATAGAATAGAATAGAATAGAATAGAATAGAATAGAATAGAATAGAGTAGAATAGAGTAGAATAGAATAGAATAGAATAGAATAGAATAGAATAGAATAAACTTAAATTGTCATTCCACTGTACACGAAGGTGCACATTAAAATGAAATTTCGTTGCAATTGGCTCACAGACAAATAATTACTGTAATATATAATATATATTATTTACCCATTTCCCTTCCCTAACCATTATCCCTGATAAATATCACAATCCTACATACAGCATGTACTCCCCTAAAGTAAAAGGGATCATTAGGAATTTAGGAGTCTAATAGCCCAGGGGACAAAACTGTTACCTAATCTAGTTGTTCTACACCAAATGCAGCGGAACCTTTCCCCAGAGGGTAACAAGGAGAACAAGCCATAATGAGGGTGAAAGGGGTCACTGACAATATTTCGGGCTCTAGACAAACAGCGTATGTACGCTATATCCTGAATGAGAGGAAGTGAAATCCCAATTATCCTCTCTGCTACCCTCACCACCCTCTGCACAGACTTCCTATCCAAGGCACTACAGCTTCCAAACCAAATGGAAATACAGTTGGTCAATACACTCTCTATAGTGCCTCTACAGAAAGTAAGGAGGATGGGAGGAGGAAGATACACTTTCCTCATCCGGCGCAGAAAATGCAAACGCTGCTGTGCTCATTTTACCAGGGATGCAGTATTAAGAGACCAAGTCAAACTATTTGTTATCTGCACTGCCAGGAACCTGATGTTACTAACTGACTCCACAGCTATGTGATTAATAAAGAGTAGTGTATGACTAGGCCGGTTCTTTCTAAAATCAATGATAATCTCCTTGGTTTTTTCAGCATTCAGAACCAAGCTATTTATATTACACCAATCCACCAAACCCTTCACCTCCTCTCTGTAAGCCCAATCATTGTCATCCCTAATAAGGCCCACCACCATTGTATCATCCGCATACTTCACAACGGAGTTGGTGGTAAACCTACAGTCAGACCCACAACAGTCATGGGTCATCAGGGTAAACAGCAATGGGCTTAGGACACAGCCCTGAGGAGAACCGATGCTTTAAAAAATAGGGCTGGAGATATTGTTACCAACTCGCACCGACTGGGGCCAATCAGTGAGGAAGTCAAGTAGCCAGTTACACAAAAGAGTACTAAAACCCAAAGAGCCCAATTTGTCTACCAAATGCTGAGGAATTATCATATTAAATGCTGAACTAAAATCAACATACAGCAATCACACTGTTTAATGAGCTGCAAGCTTCAAAAGATTCATTTTGACATTGACAGAGGTAGCCGCGTTGTTAGTGGCATTTCTCAGCCCCTTAGGAGAGGGCAGATAGTTTGGAAAAAGGAGCAACTGCTTATAGGCTGACTCTAGAAACTCCACAGGCCATATTAGGTATTGAGGCCTAACGTTCTGCATTCCTGCTTTAAGAAAGAAGTAGGGAAAGTCATTGAAGTGGTTGAACTTATGCTTTCACACATCTCAATAGCCCCTTACTGCCTTCATAAGTGTCCATGAAGGTTGGGAAGCTAATTACTGATGATCTCAAATATCAGTGGAGATCCTTCATATATTGTGTTAAATCATAAATCATGATTTGCAAATCACTATGGCTGGGCCAAAATCAAAACCAATGCTTTTACTGTTTTAGTTCAATGTGTGTTGCAAACTAAAATGAAATAAATTTACAATGGAATGAAAAAACCTTCCTTACACCCCCCCCAAATTTTACCTTGGGGCTGGAGAGGTGTGTTGGAGTTGGGGTGAGTGGACTTCTCCGTACGGAGCGGGAGCGGAGTACAGCAGTTGGGGCCGTGGTGGAGTTGCGATCCGGCAGTTTGCAGCCGGTTGTTGGAGTCGCCGGCCTGGCGGAGTTGGCAGAGCCGGGGCATTTTTGGGCCTGCCGGAGTTGCCGGAGCTTGCGGCCCGGGGCTCGACAGGGCCAGGTGGAGGCTGCGGAGCCTGGTGGAGGCTGCGGAGGCGACGGAGCCTGGTAACGACCAGCGGAGCTGCCGGAGTTGCCGGGGCTTGCGGCCCGGTGGGGCTCTACGGAGCCAGGTGGAGGCTGCGGAGCCTGGTGGAGGCCTCGGAGACGGCGGAGCCTGGCAACCAGCGGAGCTGCCGGAGCCGCGGACCAGCGTGGCTGGACGGTTGACGGTTGGGGGAACCGGTGGCCTGCCCAGACGGAGCGGCATTGTGCGACGGAGTCCAATGGTCCCGTCAGACCTGGGGGGCCCTATGACGGGGTGTATGGTTGTGGAGGCTTTGACCTCAGCAACCACAAAAAGGACGCCTACGGTGGCCGGTAGAGGCCAATAAGATCTGGCTCAAAGAACCGGCTCAGTGACCCCACAAAGACTGAAGAACTTGGGGAACTCGAGAACTGTGGAGCCGGGGCCTGTGGAGGCCGGTGGAGGCCTGTGGAGGCCTATAGAGACCATTGGAGGCCGGCTGGCACTGGAACCGGCGGTGGGCTTGAAATCTGGCCCTGGAATTGGGGTGCCCCAAAAAAAGACGGTCTCGTTTTATTTTATTGTTATCTGGACTCCACTATTGAAACCAAGATCATTCAATAGTTGTTGCTTGCGAGTCATTTGAAGGACGACCACCCCTGTTGTCAGGGTGGCAGAAATCGCGGGGTCTCTTGTGTGAGTGTGGTTCCCCCCCTGTGAGTGGGAGGCATGGGTGGGGGGCCTAGGATTGTATGTGTGCGAGAGAGAGTACCTATCCCTGAGTGAGAGACAGGGTAGGTAGGAGTGACTGTTTGCTCCTCTGTGGCTAGTGAGTGAGGCCACAGGGGGCATAGTGACTGGATGATGAATGGAAGGGGCGGTTGGGGCTTACCAGCACCGAGAGCTTTGGTTGGTTGCGCTGGTGGCCTACGACTGCCCAGGAGGATTGAGAGTGGAAGGATGGATGCATGGAAGAGACCCCTGCCTAGTTCCAGGTTTTCGAGGGATTTGGGAGTGGAGGCGACCGGATCAGGAAACTCTGGGGACTATACTGTGGGCAATCCGATCGAGGTGGTGACGGGCAGGAGATATTGTGACGGGAACCGGAGGACAGGCCATCTTCGGGGAAGGCGCCCCTGGTGTTTGATACCGGTGGCGCGTTCCGGTCCTCCGAGTTCAACCCTAGGTTCTGGACAGCAGATCCTTGAGGGCCCTGGTTTCCAGCTGCTGCTACTTAACGCCAGGTCAGTAAACAACAAAGCCCCTCTCATAAGTGAATTAATCACGGAGAGAGGGGCTGACCTGGCGTGTATTACTGAGCCCTGGCTGGGCCCAGAGGGAGGGGTAGCCCTCTCGGAGATGTGCCCAGCCGGATTTCAGGTGTGGCACCAGCCGAGAGACCGGGTTAGGGGAGGAGGGGTGGCAGTTATCATCAGAGAGTCTCTGGTGGCTTTCAGGGGCCTTGCTCCACAAGTCTCCGGATGTGAGACTATGTTTTTCAAGTTGGGTGCCCGAGAACAGTTGGGAGTATTGCTATTGTACCAGCCTCCCTGCTGCGTAGCAACCTCCCTGCCTGAGCTGCTGGAGCCTGTCTCAGGGTTGGCAGTGGAGTTCCCCAGGCTTATGGTCTTGGGGGATTTTAACCTGCCATCCCTGGGACGTGCCTTGGAAATGGCTCGGGAGTTCATGGCTACCATGGCAGCCATGGGCCTGTCCCAGATTATTCGGGACCCGACTCGACACAGTGGACTCACTCCAGATTTGGTTTTCTTGTCAGAGCAATGGCAAAGTGACCTGAGGGGAAAGTTAGAACTATCCCCGTTGTCATGGTCAGATCACGTCCTGATATCCCTAGGATTCTCTTATGCCACCCCACTCCGCAGGGAGGCAGGATCTATTCGATTGGTCCGCCCCTGGCGACTTATGGACCCATTGAGGTTTCAGAGGGAGCTGGGGGTAATACCCGAGGATCTTCTGCACGGTCCAGCGGAGGCATTGGCCGCAGTCTGGAATAAGGAAGCGGCCGGTGCCTTGGACAGGATCGCACCAATGCGACCTCTCCAGCCCCATTCGACCCGTCACTCCCCGTGGTTTACGGAGGAGTTGAGGGTCTTGAAGAGGGTGAAGAGACGTCTAGAGCGCCACTGGAGAAAGACAAAGACGGAACTCGACCGAACACAATCTAGAGCCGCTATTAGGGCCTACCTTGTGGCGGTAAGAGCGGCGAAACGTGATTATTTCTCTGCTCTTATTGCGTCCGCAGAATGCCGTCCGACGGCCCTGTTTAAGATTACTCGATCCCTCTTAGGTAGGGTGGTAGTGACCACCCACCTACAGGGCTGTGCGGAAGAATTTTCTGAGCATCTGCAGGATAAAATTGCTCGGATTCGGTCTAAGTTGGACTCCATGCGTGGAATACAGTCTGGGGAGATGCTGGGAGAGCGGTCTTGCCCTGTTATCTGGGAACGATTCGATCCTGTTGGACCTAAGGAAGTGGACAGGATCCTTCGAACTGTTAATTCCACCACATGTCATTTAGATCCCTGCCCTTCCTGGCTGGTAAAATCGGCCAGGGAGGTGACATGTGGATGGGTCCAGGCTATGATTAACACATCCTTGTTGGAGGGGGTGGTTCCAATGGCCTTCAAGGAGGCATTGGTACACCCCCTCCTCAAGAAGCCGTCCCTGGACCCTACCATCCTGGACAATTTTCGTCCAGTCTCCCACCTTCTCTTTTTGGGAAAGGTGGTTGAGAAAGTGGTGGCGTTGCAACTTCAAAGGACCCTGGATGAAGTGGATTATATAGACCCTTTTCAGTCAGGTTTCAGGCCGGGACATGGGACGGAGACTGCATTGGTCGTGCTTACGGATGATCTCTGGCGGGAGCGGGATGGAGGTAGTGCATCCATCCTGGCTCTCTTAGATCTCTCAGCGGCTTTTGATACCATCGACCATGGTATCCTTTTGGGGCAGCTTAGGGAGTTGGGGGTGGGCGGCGCAGTTTTGCGCTGGTTCACCTCCTTCCTCCAGGGCCGCTCCCAGTTGGTGCTGATAGGAGAGGAGAGATCCGGCCCGCGACCGCTCCTATGTGGGGTGCCACAGGGGTCGGTTCTCTCTCCTCTCCTATTTAACATCTACATGAAACCGCTGGGCGAGGTCATCCGACACCATGGGATGAGGTATCATCAGTATGCGGACAATACTCAATTGTATATCTCCATCCCTGGTGAGGTAAGTGATGCAGTTTCCACCCTGTCCCAGTGCCTGGGGGCTGTGAGGGCCTGGATTGGGAACAACAGGCTTCAATTGAACCCTGGTAAGACCGAGTGGCTGTGGATTGATGGCTTAGCGTCTTCTGAGAAATTATTATCTTTGGTTCTCAATGGGGTAGCACTACCCCATTCGGAACCATTGCGTAATCTGGGGGTCCTTCTAGACTCACGACTCCTGCTCGAACAGCAGGTGGCAGTCGTGGCTAGGAGGGCTTTCGCACAACTTTGGTTAGTGCGCCAGTTACGCCCATTCCTGGATCGTGACGCCCTCCGTACAGTCACTCATGCTCTCATCATCTCCCATGTAGATTATTGCAATGCGCTCTACATGGGGCTACCCTTGAAGACTATCCGGAAGCTGCAGCTGGTGCAGAATGCAGCCGCGCGGGCAGTTTTGGGTGCGTCAAGATCCGCACATGTAACACTGCTGCTCCGCGAGCTGCATTGGGTGCCGGTTTGCTTCCTGGTACAATTCAAGGTGTTGGTTATCACCTTTAAAGCCCTACATGGCATGGGGCTAGAATACCTGAGGGACCGTCTTATCCCTATGTTATCGACCCGCCCCACCCGGTCATTCAGAGAGGGCCTGCTACGAACCCCATCAATTAAAGAGTGTCATCTGATGGGGTCTAGGAGGCGGGCCTTCTCTGTGACAGTGCCCACTCTATGGAACATCTTGCCCCCAGAGTTGAGACAGATCTCCTCCCTCCCGACCTTTAGGAAAGAGCTGAAGACCTGGTTCTGCCGCCTGGCATGGGAAGGAGGAAGGGATAGTTCCTCATGGGGGTGGTTAATCCCATAATTTTATAATTGTCGTTCTTTTAATTATTCCATTACCATCTGGATTTTCAATTTAATTTATATTTATTGTATAATTGAGATTTTAAACCTTATTTTAACTTGTTTATTGTGAACCGCCCAGAGTTCCCCATGGGGGGAGATGGGCGGTTATAGAAATTAAATAAAATAAAAAATAAATAAATCAGAATTGTGCCTATGCAATGGGGACTGGGTCATGCTTAATAGGGCCATTGGATGCCTATAAGCAGAAGCAACAAGGAGAGAGAAATATTGTTTTGCTGCCCTTATTGCCACAAGTTAATCCCTAATATGACAGCCAGTTTGGTGTAGTGGTTTAGAAACCAGGAGACCATGAGTTCTAGTCCCACCTTAGGTGCAAAGCCAGGGTGGCCTTGGGCCAGTCACTCTCTCTCAGCCCTGGGATGCAGGCAATGGCAAACCACTTCCGAAATCTTGTCAAGAAAACTGCAAGGACTAGTCTAGGCAGTCGTCAGGAGTCAACACTGACTTATAGGCACCCCCTCCAAAAAAAAACCTAATATGGGCTCTTACCCATGTCCAGTCAGACTCGCTTCAAGTGTTCCTCCAACAGCACTCCAGGCATTTCTTCTGGCACTTCATCTCCTGGAGCTCCTTGAGAGGAGCCAAGGTGCACCCCGGGATTGATGAATAGGGAGAGACCACATAGGAGCAATATGATCTAAGGCCTCACATTGCAGGCAGTGACTAGGGCCTTGGCCAAACCACCTACCAGATCCCCAGGGAAAACCCCAAGCTTTCTCTGGAACCCCAGTGGGTCTACCAATCTTCTGGGGTGGGCCAATCAAACAGGCCCTGTCTCCCTGCAGGAAGAGGTGACACCAGTGAGCCGAAAGGCAACCAGAGAGTGATCTATCCATGACAATGGTATGATGTTAATGTCTTCCACTGCCAGATCACATCTCAACCACCCCAAGACAAAAACCAGATCTAGCATGCAGCCTCCAGCATATATTGATGATTTGGGACAGGTCCACGGTTGCCATGAAGGCCACGACTCAACATCACTGGGTGGCAAATTGAAATCCCCAAGCACCAACAGCCTTACGAACTTTATTGCCAGACCAGGAACCAACATTTGCAAATGTTCAGCAGTTGAATGAATACATATGAACATTAAGAGAGAATCAGCTGGTCCCAATTGAATAAAACAGCTGAATGGTTCTATTTTATTTGTCAGTCGTCTGGTTATCACTGCAGCTCCAAACTGCCAGCTCCATAGGTCCTAGTAAGGAAAAAATACTAAACACAGCTCGGACTAACTATATTACTTGGTTTATCAATCTTACATTTGATAAAGGGGACCATGAGCTGTAAAAGTTTATATAATAAGGTATTTATTAGTCATTAAGATGGCACCAAACTCTCTGTTGCTTGTTTTTGTAGCTTTTACTTTAGTAAAGCTATTATTGTGACATATTCTCTTTTCTTTATCTTGTTGCCATATCTCCCTGGCTGAGCATATGCATTGTTTCCAAAGGCCTAAGGTTATATCCCTGGCATCTTCAATTAAAGCTAGGAAGTATTATTGTCTGAAAAGCTAGAAGAATGCTGCCACGCATTGCAGCTCTTTGGTCTTAACTGGCGTATTCTGGCAACCTACTGTGTTAGTCCTTCTCTCAAGTAACTGGCAACAGTACTGCTCCCATTGTACAACCATATTAAGCAATGGGCCCTTCATCCATATTGAATAGTGGTGGGCCTCCAGTGTGGTCAAGATGAGTTGCTCTCATTTATGTTGTTACTCCTCACATTCCTATTCTCCTCAATTACTTCAACTGAAGGGGCCAGATGAAATATCTTTATGTATCCCCAAATTCCTCTTCATCAGAAAGGCCCATTTATAGGGGAGAGTTATTTGTGGAAAATAAAACAATATCAAAATGCTTTTAAGCAAATTTGTGAGTTGCATAATCCATTAATTAACACTTATATTATTAACACACATGTTAATAATATACACACACAACACCTTAGAAGGAGCTGTAGAATTTGACATGTTGAAGAAAATGGCAAATACTGTATGATCAAAAGAAAATAACAAGTTCCCTTTGAGAGAATTTGGAGCGATTTGGCTTAGGAAAAGGGGTAAGATAATTCACAGAGGGTAAGGCCATAGGCATCTAGTAGAAGCCATGATGATGATACACACATCATTGCATCATAGCCAAACTATTTGAATTATTTAGTTTATTTAATTGCATCATTTGTGTAATTACTTCATGACATGGGTGATATCAGTTGTCCCTCTTGCCTGTCCCTCTGGACATCCATCCATCATCTATCTATCTATCTATCTATCTATCTATCTATCTATCTATCTATCATCTATCTATCTTCTATCCCATTATTATTTTTATGAATATCTCAAGGCGGCGAACATACCTAATTCTCCTTCCTCCTCCTCTTTTCACAGAGTTTTTCCCCTAGCTACTGTATCATGCCTTTAACTCATTCACTGCCACACTCGACTTTAGCTTTCGGCTCTTATTGTGGTGGATTTTGGTGCTGCCGCTGATTCTCAGGAAGGAGGGAGCGCATTCCAAGGAGATAAGAGACTTCACAGTCCGGAAAGTGTTCCTGGGAAAGTAAAGAGGTCCAGGGTTGCTCCGCCCTAGAGTCTCCCAGGTTATTTTGCTTAAGTTAGAGTAGTTTTAGTCTGGCAAGATTCTGTCTGTATGGTAAGAGCAATAAAGAACTGGAGTTTTGAATGCACTGACTTTTTGTTGTTCTTGGGCTGGCCTTGACACTTACTGAATCTTAATGTTTTGTCAGTTAAGCAATGGAAGGGCCGATGGGCACCATTGTTGGGTTGTGCTTAGGGCATCAGTTGGCCTTAATCCAGCCCTGCCCTCAGCCCCCCAAAAGTTGCATGGTCCTGTTTTAACTCATGAAGTGCCCTCTATTTCTTGAAGACTCTGGACAGTGTTTGAGTCTCTTAGAAATTCAGGAGCACATTTGGGGACTACAGATCTAGTTTTGGTCCTGTTCCATACACACATATATTCTCATACGGAATGAGAAAAAGTGCTCCTGTCATGCCTCACGGAGAGTACAGCAAATTCTTTTCCGCCACACTGTCTGCACTTGATGCATTTTTAAAACTGAAAATGGATTTTACACATGCATTCTGATCGTTATGGCACCATTGAATTCTGCTTTGCAAAACTGGAATGATGTATTTTGTGGATGATGCACATGAGAATGTACAGCGCCAACCAGTGTATCACTTGAGTACCATTAGATACCCATGAGTGAAGTCGGGTCAAGGCCATTATCTACAGATGAAAGAACAACAACACACAAACACAAAAAAATATTGGGAAACTAGAGTGATAAACCACCAAATATTGGGGGAAAGAATATGCAACCTTTTTAAACCCTTAGCCTATTTGTTATTTTGCTGTGCTATCTGGGGGAAGAAACCAGCCTGGTCTCTTGGTGGTTCAGTGGTGCTTTTTTTTGGCCACCTAAAAGTTATTTGTTCCAGCCTGACTATCTCCCCATCCCCCCTCTAAATAGCAGCCCGTGAACATAACCATTATTGTACTTTTATGAATGAGAAAAACTCCCTGCAAAGAATAAGTACTTTCCCCATCAGTCATCCTTGCTGTTTATTGTACCCAGATCCAGTTTATAGAGTTCCAGATGGCAGATATATACCTTTCTTAAGTTAGGTCTTACACAGGCCATCCCTTTTCATTACTGAAGGGGATAATAAAGCCTTCCTTCCTTTTCTGGCAGCTGTGTTTCAGTGCAAGCCATTCTGCTTATTATACTAGGGCCTAGGAGAGATTCAGCATGCATGTTGCCTGGTCTGTTTCATAGTAATAATGCTAACATGATGGAGAGATGACTTCTGTCAAAATAATTTAGCTTCAGCAGGCAAATCCACTGGCGACCCCAGTTTTGTGACTTATTTATCCAGATTGGCGATGTAGATAGGCAGTTCGCAGGCAAGCTGTAAAACAAGGTTCCCCGACCTAGACAATACAGGAAATAAATCAAATCTTTTCCTAGTTCCTTATTGCTTCCATTGTATTGCCAATTGTTTCAAATAAATACGATAACACCGAGAAGTGTCCTGATAATTTAGGTAATAAAAGCATCTATGCAAGCGTTCTAACCTCTACCTGATGGAGGAAAGCTACCTGATGCTGCAGCAGGAAAGAAAAGTTTTGCTGCCAATAGTCAAAGGACATGGATGATGTTGTTGGAAGCCTGCCATGTAGGGTCCCACCATTTCCACCCACTAAAACACTAGGGAGGGTGCTGTTTACAGCTGCTGATTTCCACAACATGTGTTAAGAAATTTTGTTGGTCTCATTTTATTTCTCACTGACCTTCCAATCTGTTTTAGGTCTTGTCCATGAAATGGAGTTATTTCTCCATTCTCTACCTCAGGAAGTAAAATCTCCTGAGCATGCACAGCTCCTTTATACCTTCTTGCTCTCCACTTCTTGGAGGCCTAAGATATGTTTTGCTTCTGTTTGTGTGGTAATACAGGGTATGTGTTTATATCAGTGTTTTTCAAACTTGGTAACTTTGAGATGTGTGGACTTCAACTCCCAGAATTCTGTGAGTTGTAGTCCACATTGTTGTATATATTTTTTATGTCTGTAGAATATGTGGCTGAGTTTTTAAAAAGCCAGGCCTCAAAACTTTTTTTCTGTTTGGGCTCAGAGCACATGTTCACCCCCCACTCAGGATTGTTAATTTGCTTTCAGGTGCCGGCCAGTCTGTGAGTTCTGACCAATCAGAATTAGCTGTTTGAGCTTTGCCCATATTGGGAATCTGTTGCCTAGGTGTTTTGGTCACATGCTGGATTCTGTCCACTCAGATGCTGGTCAGGTAAAGGTTTAAAAATGTAAATGCCTTTTGTTCTTTTGTTCTCTACCTCTGCACTCTGCTCTCAAAATGTAAATGGCTATGTTAATCATCCATGCCATACTTTGGCTAAAGAAGAAGATTCAAGGTTTGTTCCTATGTTTTTGTTTTAAATAAAGCAACATTTTTACTACAAACTTATCTCTTGGTTTTTCCATAACTCTGATCACAAATTTTATAAAAACACAAAACACATATCACAAAGTTGCCAAGTTTGAAAAACACTGGTTTACATCATTGATAGTTAAAAAGAAGATTCTTAATACAGCGAAGACTACAGTTGAGAGTCCCCTTCCCTTATTTGAAAGGTCTTTATCATACAATATCATACAATATTTAAATTAGCTGACCAGTCTCAAGACAAAATAAACAGGAGTGACGATTGAACATGATTACAGATGTTTTGTTTTCTCTAAGATTAGTATACTTCATCAGAAAATAGGTCTCTCACAGCAGTAACCAAACGGATAATTAACATATTCAGAAAGGATAGATTTTAACAAATGAGTGACTATGCAGCTAACTATTGCTTGTAACAATATTAACGCATTCGTTATTATATACATGCCAATTATTTTAATATTTTATATAAACATTCCTAGCAGATTTTTCATTTCAAAATGTTTGAAATAATAAACAAGTCATATATAATGTCAAATGATGAGATTCAAATATCATGTATCATGACAACCAAAATAACTATGTCTTTGTTTATAATAAGACTTACTGTTCTTGATGCTTCCTACAAGGTTGTGATACACTGTATTTCTAATATCTGTTTTGAAAAGTTACACTGAAATTTTAATATATATATCTAAAATTATAAAAGTGATCAACCTTCTATACTTCAAGGTAGAATTGAAGAATTCTTTGTCTTAGTAATATTAGGCTCCCAATGAAGTGTATATAAAGTAATGGTATATAAAAATCTTCCTTAAAAATGAGCATAGTCCGTATTATTAGAGATATTTCACTCTTGTTGTTGATCTTCTAGTATAAATTTAGAAGGCATTTGGCTGCAGTTATACATAAAATATATTAACCTTCTAAGACATTTCTTCTCAATTTAGTGGCAGAAACTGAAATTACAATTAATTTGGAGGGCATCACATTGGGAAGGGGATTCCAAAACTATCTCATCTATATATCTATTTCTAATATATAGAATGACTCTTTGAATGAAGGACTTCTTAACATTCCATCTATTACTTTTAGAGAAAAGCCATGGAGTTCCCTTCCAGAAAAAACAGATAAAATAAATTCCAAATACAGGTAGTCCTCATTTAGCAACTGCCTTATTCAATGACCGTTCAAAGTTATGATGCTACTGAAAAAATGACTTTACAGTCAATGCCCACATTTATGACCTTTGCAATGTCCCTCAATCACATGATCGCCATTACAGTCAGTACTCATCCTGTGCCTGACTTCTTGTTTTTCTTTTTTCCTCCCTCTTGCAGAGCAGAGACATTGGAGAGGAAGGGATTACAAGAGAGTAAGCAGGCACACAATGGGGAATACACAATGAAAGGAATGCAGTGGTGCCAGCAGTCCTGAGTACGCTGGGTGCTGGGAGCCAGGAGCACACTACACAAACAGCCTGGTGTATTCTCCATTGTGTGCCTGCTTACTCTCTCTGCTGGGGGGAGGGGGTGGGATTGGCACATGAAAGATTGCCTACAGAAATAACTTGGTTTTTTCTCTTTTTTCCCCACTTGCAGAGCACAAGCTGCCAGCACCACTGCATTCCTTTCATTGTGTATTCCCCATTATGTGCCTGCTTACTCTCTTGTCATCTCTTCCTCCCCAATTAATGTAAATATAAACATTCATTTCCTTCTTGCTAATTATCCCAGCACTGGTGTGAGCATTCCAAAGGGCTGGGGAGTGGTTAGGAGGCAAACAAAAGCCAAAGGTGTGAAACTGACTAGTCTTGTCAGTTTTAAGCCAGCTATCTCAGCAATGAGGTGAGGGCAGGAGAGTGGGGAAAAGGAAAGCACAGTCAGGGTCACGTGATTTCCCACTTAACAACCACTTCTGTTAACGACAGAGCTGCCGGTCCCAACTGTGGTTGCTAAGCGAGGACTACCTCTAAGAGTAAAGAGTCTGGAGAAATAGCCATGGAATATTTGAATGAAGATTCCAAAAGGAAGATCCATTGATCAGCAGGGAATAGCAGTCAATAATATTGAAATTACACAAGAGAAAGGAGGCATGAATCTCTTTTACGGAATCCCAAATTTTACAAGAGAAGGCCCAACAAATTTTTAAATAGCCATGGAATTCCATATTTGATGTTACATTATTATTGTGCCTGTAATTTGTAGGTACTCACATTTGTGGCCCCTCACTGGCCCACCCATTTCCACTTCCCCTTTCCCTACCTCTGCTTACTAGTGTCCCTATATTTCTTCAACTTGTTAAAACACCCATGTGTTCTAATTCTTTCCCATCTTTGTGTGTGTGTGTGTGTGTGTGCGCGCGCGCCTTCAAGTCAGCATTGACTCCTGGCAACTGCCTGGAGAGGTCCCTGCAGTCTTCTTGGCAAGATTTCAGAAGTGGTTTGCCCTTGCCTCCTTCCTAGAGCTGAGAGAGAGTGACTGGCCCAAGGTCACCCAGCTGTTTCGTGCTTAAGGCAGGATTAGAACTCATGGTCTCCCAGTTTCTAGCCTGGTGCCTTAAGCACTACACCAAACTGGCTGTCTTTTGCCATCTAGATACTTTAAAAAAGATGCTTTTAAGTCAAGCTCAGCTCCTGATGACAGAATCCGGGTGTTTTCTCAATTTCGCCAACAGCTCTGTATTCCTTGGAGTTTTCTCACCAAGAATTAAGTGTATGATCCTTCTTAGTTAATGAGAAGAGCCAAAATCAGCTAGATGCTGCCTGTATTGTTTCTATTATCTTCAGACAATTCTAGTCACCACAAAAGAGTTTAAGCAGCTAGTGCATACTAATAGTAAATTGGTGACATCACTCAGTCAAATCACATACAGAGGCAGTCTTTTGTCCTCCATCATCACTTCTTTAGTTAGGAACTTAAAGAAGAGTCAAGAAGATCTCTATTTGATGCCAAATTTAGTGTGAGCCAGTTTAGACTGATCTATCAGTATGCCTTTCCCAGCTCTTATACGAATGGGTCCGTCTATTTGAATGCAGCTTACTCCGTCAAATCTTATGTATATGCACCTTAAAGGGCTGAACATGATCTGAAACACTAGAATCATATCTGCAGAGATCTTTGGATAGACCAACTTATTCTCACATAAATAATCAGAACCATTCAAAGTGGTTAAATGGGATAGTTAGATCAGTGTTTCCAGTGGTTGTATGTTGCCTTTTTCTCTGTCCATTACTTTTACCAAAGCCAATTCCAAACATTACATCACACAACCTTAATAGCTGCTGGCTAGATTGCTGTAAAAGAGGGTTATTTAGTGGCAGATAAAGCTGTCACTGGCAGTTGATAATGATAGCTAGCTGGAAGCTATAGGTTCAGGGACAAGATTAGAGACAGTGTTCAAGTTAGAGCTGTTTGCTTCACTTTTTGCTTGGAGATGTCTTAGAAGTTTATAAGTAACTACTGGTGGAAACATGATGCTTGACTGGATAGGCAATTATCTTCTAATATTATTCTAACCATTCCATTCTATTATTTTATGAGCAAGAAATAAGTGCCAGGCTAGTATAGAAAAAACAGCCTACCACAGTTAGAATGGTTAAGGCACCTGAAACTGGGAAACTGTGAGTTCTTATCCCACTTTAGGTACAAATCCAGCTGGGCGACCTTGGGCCAGTCACTCTCTCTCAGCCCTAGGAAGAAGGCAATGGCAAACCACTTCTGAAAATCTTGCCAAGAAAACTGCAGGGACTAGTCCAGGCAGCTGCCAAGAGTCAACACTGACTTGATGGTGCTAAATAAATCACAGCTACAACTCTAGAAAATGTACTGTCTGGAGAAAAATAGAGCCTTCACTTCAATTTTATAGTCCTTCTTAGACAGGGACTTTGTGGGGTGTTAGGTTCATACATCTCTGGGTTTCAGGTGCAAAGAGTTATACTGGACCCTGTTCCCACTACCAGGTTCTGGTAATATAGACCAGAATACAAGACATTGTGGAAGAACCTTTGCTGGTTCACATTCTAGATCACATAACCGAACAGAGACTTCCTTAGTACCTGAGATCTAACTAGAAAATCTCTGGGAAAATGGTTAAGGAGCTGACTTGGAGTGCTGCAATTTTATTTTCACAAGTTGGTGGAAGGAAGCTGGTTTCCCATGCAGTGCATAATACCACAGAAGACAGGGTATTGGTAGGACAATCCCATAAATAACCCATGTGGCAATGAAATTATTAATACGTCATTTTCAATGCAAACATGCATTTTCCCCTTGCCAAAATGTACGTTTGTGCCTGTAATTTCAGATCATTTCTCTTGCACTTGTATTTCTGGATCTTCGAGTGCCACATTCTTTTTAGAGAAGTGCCCAAAGCATGAGGGAGGGAGAAAAGGCAGTTTTTCATCAGGCACATATTTATGAGGATATCTCTTTTATCTCATAAAAGAAATTCTGAAAAGCTCACAGTGAAGTATTTCATATTTGAAGAGGCTTCTCTGCCCCCTCCTCCCTTCATGCTTCAACACCTCCCACGGGAAGTTAAAAATGGAAGAACCTCTCAAATAGAAAATACACATTTCCACCCTCCTGCAACGTGGCGGCTTCTTTGTTTCCTGGCCTATTGTACAAATGCTAACATAAACAGTTTTTAACAAAGCAGCCGAGAATCAGCCATAATTGCAGTCATTTCAATTCCATCAAAGGAATGCATCTTTATTATTTTATAGGTAGGTGATGAATCAGTGACAAAGATTAAACCGTGCATCTCAGCAGGTAGGCTTATTATAGGTTCTGTCATTTGCCTGATTGCAAATGGATACAAATGACATAAACAGAAGGGATGAGTTTCTTTTATGCTTGTGTCTGCCTGGCCACCTGCACATTTACTAATGTTGGATTAATTGCTCAAAGATGGATCCTGACAAGCTAAAGACAGCAAATGCTTGTTAGGATTTTAATCCGGTCTTCTTGATCTAGCCATTCCTTGCAATATGAACCTCCTCACTTATTAGATATGTTTGGTTCCTTCCCATCAGGGATGGATATTAAATAACTTCTTAGTATATATTCCTAGATCAATCCAGCTGAGATCTCTTTTGGGCTTCTGCTGCCTAGCATCTTTTAAGAGGCCTTTGGCCCTCTAACTTCAAGAGTTTATTTATTTCTTCATGTATTTATTCCATACTTTTTGCAACCCACCCAAATTTATAGTCTCTGGGTAACATGCAACAAAGTAAAAGTAGAGAATGTAAGCAAAGAGAAAGGCATACAATTAATGGAAATCTGCATGATGGCCACCAGAATGATTCCATCCTGGTTACAATCATGGTTGAATTCTGTTGCTTGAAGAGCTTCATGAAATGGAGGTAAGGTACTGCTCAAACTTCCAGAGACAAGATGTTCCAAAATGCAGAAGCCATCAGAGGGAAGTCCTACCACCCAGACATACCTCCCTTACTTGTAGAGTTGCAGTGACCTAAGCACTTGCTCAAAACTTAGCTATCTCTTATAATGTTTCTGATATGTTTCAAGCTTTCTCTTCTATTCCACTGTGGAAGAGAAAATATAAATATAGGATGATTTCTTAAGTTTATTCAGTCTAAAGAGAATCCAACTGTTGCACCTGTGCCCCTCTGCAGGTTCTTCCAACTTTTCTCATAAAATTAAGCTCATTAGGCTCATGTGAAGCCCTTTGTATCTCAGAGGAGATTTAATTGAATCATACCTTTAAACTGGATATTTTAAATCTATTTGAGGCATCACATCCAATCAGGTGACTTTGAATGCCTTGGAGAGATTCAAAGGTGGAGATTCAACAGACTTTTTAATGCTTTCTGGCTTTGCAGAGTCTCAAAGGTTGCAGTACAATCTCTCTCTCTCTATACACACACACACACACAGAGAGAGAGAGAGAGAGAGAGAGAGAGAGAGAGAGAGAGAGAGAGAGAGAGAGAGAGAGAAAGCTGGAGGGCAGGTGGTGTTGAGCAGTGTGATGGGGTCTCTGATATTAACACAAGAAGCCACCCATTGAGTTTTATCACCTGCATAAGCCCTGCCTATCATGATTCTTGGAGGAATACCTGCCCAACTATTGGGCTCAATGTTCTGTTCAAATTTGTTTAGGCATGATTGCTTGAAGGAACAAAAAAAAAAAGAGAGAGAAAGACTCAGATTTGTTCTGCCTTTTAAAAACATGGTGGATCCCCTATGACTGCCAACCTTTCCTCAAATTCATACTTTTCTATCCTTGTATTTATTCCTAACTCTTCACTGATTTGTCTAACACTGTTCATCTCAAAATTCACTCTGCCTGCAATTCTTCAGCTCTTTTGTTTCCCAATTCATTCATTTTCCCCACTCTCTCCCCCAACCCCAACAACAACAAATATTGGGTAGTGCTGGGCTTCAGGGTTTCTGATGTTTTGCTGGAAACTGAGGCTGGCATCTTCAGAGGCAGGGTGATCTGCAATGCAGACCACAGGAAACTGAGCAGGAACTGACTAGGCTCCTTTGCAGAATAGGCAGGGAAACAAAGACTGATTGGTCTTTAGCCAAGCTGGTTTCCTATTGGTGCATATTGGTGAGAGCTAGTCTCTGATTGGTTCTATGTTTGTGCTGGATCCCCATTGGTCATTTTGGTTGTGTTGGTTCCTGATTAGTCCTTTGTTAATGCCGGCTTCTGATTGGTCGTTTTTGGAGTGCACCATCAAAACAATCTATCAGGATCAGGCACAAACAAAGAACCAATCAGAGACCAGCCCTCACCAGAGTCATGTCCTTATCATTCAAGCAGTTCACAAACAACTGTTTTCGGTAGACATTGTTCATTATAAGCAATAGTTTAAAATGGCAAAAGGATATCAAGTAGATTGCATTTTCATCTTTTGTGAAAGTTGCTGTTATAAATGCCTGTAAAAACATGTTTTTACCTTCCTTTGTATAAGCAAAGGGACATTTACAGTTAATTTCTTTGTGCTACATTTTGTGTATTTTATGTACCTTTTATGTTTGAAATGAAAGAAAACATTAATGCAGTTTGAAATTCAACAATATTTTAAAACCTATATTCAATTTTTTCTTCAGTTTTCAATATAATATTTTGTTCTGAAAGTTTATGTAAAGTATAGAGGGTTGTTATTCTGGAGGTGACGGACTTGACCGTAGGGGAGCTGGGGATGGCGACGGCCGACAGGAATCTCTGGCGTGGGCCGGTCCATGAAGTCACGAAGAGTCGGAAGCGACTGAACAAAGAAACAACAAAATAGAGGGTTGTGCGCCAGTTATGCCCTTTCCTGGATCGGGATGCCCTCCGAACAGTCACTCATGCCGTTGTCACCTCCCATATAGATTATTGCAACGCGCTCTACATGGGGCTACTGTTGAAGAGTATCCGGAAGCTTCAGCTGGTCCAGAATACAGCAGCGCAGGCAGTTATGAGTGCTATAAGATCAGCACACGTGACACCACTGCTGCACGAGCTGCATTGGATACCAGTTTGCTTCCAGGTCCAATTCAAGGTGTTGGTTATCACCTTTAAAGCCCTACATGGCATGGGACCAGGTTACCTGAGGGACCGTCTTATCCCGATAACATCGACCCGCCCTACTCAGTCATGCAGAGAGGGCATGCTTCATATCCCATCAAAAAGAGAATTTCATCTAGCGGGATCCAGGAGGCGAGCCTTCTCTGTGATAGCGCCCACCTTGTGGAATATCTTGCCCCCAGAGGTGAGGCTGGCTCCCTCGCTCCCAGCCTTCCGGAAGATTCTAAAGACCTCGTTCTGCCGCCTTGCCTGGGACAGGGGAGGTAATAGTTCCTCCTGGGGGTGGCTGGCTCCATAGTGTCCCCCTTTATATCAGATTTACCATCCCTTGGATTTTTATCTATTTATTATACTGGTTGTATTGTAATTTTATGGTTATAGGTTTTTAACAGTTGATTTTATTATAAACCGCCCAGAGTCCCCCGTTGGGGGAGATGGGCAGTGATAAATTTGAATAATAAATAAATAAATAAATAAAATATAATAAAGGATTACTAATAAAATGTTAATGGGTTAATAGGAAAATAGAATTGGATTCAAAATAAAACCTAGGTTCAGAATGGGGTGAGGAAGAAGTGAACACTACTAATAAAACTTAATTTCTGTATAAAAGTGGGGAATGTAGGATTTCTATCATTTCCTAAATTATACCTTCTGGCATCTCCATTTTGTAGTGTTAATGATGAGGGAAACTGAAGATGGAGTCCAAGAATTTGATCAGCCTGCTTTTCTATACTTTTGAATATAGATGAAGGATCAAGATGGAAGTGAATTATAGGTAGTCCTCGACTTATGACTACAACTGGGACCAGAATTTCCATCATAACTTGTTGTAGTTGTAAGTTGAGTCACCACGTGACCAGATCCAATTTTACAACCATTTTTATGGCAGTTGTTAAGCAAATCACGGGTCGTTAAGCAAATCCAGCTTCCCCAATGGGATTTTTTGGCTGAAAAATAGCAAAAAATCACAAAACGCGATCACATGACCGTGGGACACTGCAACCGGTTGTAAATGCAAGCTGGTTGCCAAGTGCCTGAAATGCGATCATGTGACCGCAAGGGGTACAATGTTTTGCAACACTCAGAAATGATTTACAGGCCATAAACCACTGTCAGAGTCCACTCTGACTCTGATTTTCAGCTGGGGGAAGCTTGTAGTGAGCAGGGTCAAAAGGACAGGGCTAACAGACAAACTCATGATGAGCTGGTTAGACAGTCAGGCACCGAAGGAGCAGGTGCAGTCTAATGAACCCAGGGATGACTCAGCTGCGCAGGAGAATTCGGAGGAGCTGATTGGTCCACAACCAGGAACAGGTTCGAAGGCACCAATCAGTGCAAGAGAGAGGCATGCTGAAAAGTGCGCCAAACAAAGAGAAATCCGATTGGCTCCTGAAGGGAAAAAGCGCAGAGAGAGGAAGATAAAAGGACGCCAGAGCAAGCACCCAGTCGCCAGAGACAACCATCCTACAATCAACCATCCTAACCACAGCCGTCCTACAAGCAGCCGTCCTATTGAGCTTTGCAGTTCCAGTCACCTAGTGGTTCCAGCCCAGCCCAGTCCAGTCGCCTAGTGGAACCAGTCCAGCCTGCCTTGTAGTTCCAGTCCAGTTGTGGATCTAGTCAAGTACTATTTAACAGTTCCAGCCTGGTTTCGCCTTGCTGATTCAAGGAGAATCTTGTCAAGTACACCAGTCCAGTATAGCTGTGGCCAGAAGGATGGACTAAAGTATTCATTCCAATACATCCAGTGCGTTTGGAGATACTCTACATATGTGTGAATTAATGGACTAAATTTCTGTAAATAACTTCTTGTTTAATAAAGAACATTCTATAGAATCTCCAGAGTTGGCTCGTAGTCCAAACAGGACAACCACCCATTCCGAGGCTGTCATAACTTTGGACCATCATTAAACGAACGGTCGTAAGTCGAGGACTACCTGTAATTGGAAGGAAAAGGATTAGAGAAAGATTAAGGAAAAAGAATGGAAAGTTTTGTTGCTTCATTCCATTTGTGTTATCTATCTATCCATCTATCTAGGGAAGATAACAACATATCTAAAATGTTATAATATGGCATACATATATAGGCTGACCATATGTCCTGTTTTGAACGGGACTGTTCCGTTATTTCACCATTTCTAGAGCATCCCGTTGTTAGAGTAAAAATCTCAATTTTGTCCCATTTTTGAAAGTTTCCCGGCAAAGCACACATGCATGAGTGTGCCCACACACCACTCCTGCCCCCCGTGTGCCCCCCCCGCCCACGCACCCGCATGCCCACTTTGTCTGGCAACATTTTTGCCTTAAGGAAATATGGTCAACCTATACATATACCAATAAAACACAAAGAAAATGAACACAAACAATAAGGCAAAGAAAACAAAAAACAGGCAAACACATTGGAAAAAGGTCAAAGAGATATATGAATCTGTTGATCATAGTTTAGAAGTTTATATTTTTCCAATCTTAAATTTGATTCTCCTGATTCTGCACAGATTTTTTAAAAAGGTTTTCAAAAACTATGTTTTTATGCTTTCTCTACACATTGGCCCCCATCCTGCTGGTGTTTTGAAGGGCCTTGAAGACCAGGCCTTTGGCAAGGATGACTGAAGCCCCTTTTGAGTTGTGCGGGTCTGTTATTTTTCATTCCTGTCCAGTTTTGTCATCATTTGCCATATTTTACATTTATTATTGTGTATTTTTTCTTGTTTTTAATACTTTTTTACTTCTGAACCACCCAGAATTGTTTGTTTGATCTGGGTGGTATATAAATTTAAAGAATAAAATAAAATTTGTGATGGTAATTTCCTTCAACATTCTATGGGACCAGAAACTTACTCAACAATCTGGATATAACACAGAAGTAACCTCTGAGCCCCCTAAACCCAAAACCATTCTTTGGAATTCAGTGTTTATTCCAAAGGAATATATAATTTCCAGGACATCAAACATCCATTTTGCTGAAGTATGTTCATAAGCATATGGCTACACCACCATCTCATTTCCCAAAACAATCCTGCCAAATTTCCCCAATTCTCTGGGAAGCTCAGTGGAAGTCAAGCCACTATTTGGTTTCTCTGCACCAGCCAATTCACACTTGAAGCTCTCTCTTGTTCTGCCAGCCACCATAATGCAAATCTTTCATCGCATCCTATATCTTCTCCAATGTTCTCACTTCCCTATTTTCCAAATCATTCTCTTAATCTTGGTTTATTTTGCTTCCCCCATGACTCATGCACTCTGCTTCTAGTCTCTTCCCATGGCTTGACCACTGCCATTATTCCTATAGTAAATAGGAATTAAATAATATAATCTTTGCACGCTTCCTGTTGCTGTTGCTTTACTCCCCACCCATGCCTTCAATTCATTCATCTTTCTTCTATAGATCTTTCTGGTCATTGCTTCAGAATGCAATTTTCTCAGTTTCTCTCTTCTTCCTTCAATCCGACACAAAGGCAAAGGCCAACTATTTCTGACCTTCCTATCTCTCCTTCTTTTACAATCAGATCAAAAGTCTGTTGTCTAATTAGCCTGGAAGAGGTATGTTTTGCATGCAGAAAACATGAATAAGGAGAAATGAGAGGAATATTCCAACTGCATAAAACTACATTGTCAGAATTTAACATTTAAATTTTGTTTAAAACTTTAAACTTCTTTAAAACTTTAAATTTTTGTTTAAAACTTGTCGATCCAAAGTTTCCTAATAGCTGAAAAGCAGTTAACAAGCAATTTCTGAAAGTGATTAGAAAAGGAAGTATGTGAACCCACTGTCCTTTCAAAGGCGGCAACCACGGTTTGGGCAAGATGGTTATTCCCCCATTTCCCAGAGCATTAAACTTGCCAGAGACTGAAGCCTTGAGGTCTCCTTGCGAGCAGCAGCTGTCTGGAGCACTTGTGGGTGCTCTAAAGTCCTCTCCTATTCCAGAGAGGAATTATCGAAGAGCCGGTCTACCCGCCGGCTCTTCATTCCGCCACTGTTGTCGGCTCTGCAAAAACTTCAGTCCGCCATTTATTACCTGGAAGTCCACAATCTTGCTTCCCTCTGATTGGCTCCCCCCTACAACTGTTTGGCATTTATTTTAGGAGAACAATATTTCAGCAATGAAAGGTGTAGCCAAAACATGAAAATCCACACTAAGGCCAATTTGAATAGATTGGGGTGGGAGTGGGGTTAAAATACAAACACCTCAATAATTTGTCACAGAAATCTCTAAACACGTATGGAGAATAATGATTCCTCATCTCCCCCAAAGGAACTGAACTGCTGTTATTTGTCTGTCTTCGTGCACTTTAGGAGAGTAAAGTGAAAAAATATTACAATGCATAACACTGGTCTGTATCTTAAAATTAATTACTGAGCAGTATACCATTATATCTGAGTCCTTTGACAAGCTAGCTTTAACCTTTGCAGGAATATTACTCAGAAAAAAATAACTTCCTGTGGCAGTTGTGACTTACAATTTGGCGACAGCATTCTTTTCTTAATCAATAGAAAAAAGCAGAAAAATGTAAAGAAAAATAATGGATGATGGTTTTCCCAGGATTGGCTGGATGTCTGGTGAATGATTCTCTTTCCCACTAGAGCAGGGGTGTCCAACCCATGGCCCACAGGCCACATGTGGCCCAGAACAGTTAGCAATGCAGCCCGGCCTGGTCTGGAATGAGCCTCCTGTCCCCACCGCCATGCCAGACTATGGAAGAGGCTGACATGCCATGAAAGGGGAATCCAAGCCAGAGCTGCCAATTGGAGGCAACCCGGAAGAAGCCCCTCCACCATTTAGCACATGGCGAAGGAGGGCAGAGGTGGGCCGAGCAGCACCCCCACCAATCAGCCTCCCCTCGCTGCTCTTCTGAGCCGTCCTGCCTGAGGGAAGAGGAGGAGCGGGCGGTGTGTGAGCCTGCCTCAGAGGAGGAGGAGGAGGAGGAGGGAAGCAGCAACAGTGCGAGGGGCTGGGGGTTACGAGGGGGCAGGCAGGAGGTTGTGGCCGAGGCGCAGTGATGGTGCCAGCTGGGTTGCGAAGATGGCGGCACTGGCAGCAGCACGCAAGTGCAGCGAGGCCTTTCACCTCCCTGCCGCTCAGTGCATTTGTTTGAGCCTGCCCTTTCAAAGGGGCACCCTGGCGGGGTGGACTTTTCCTCCCCCCACTTTTGCTCCTCGTGCTTTTCTTGGCAGAGTGCTACTGTCACGAGGTGAAAAAGCCTTGGATCACCACAAAAAGTGATGGTGGGGGGGGGGGGCGTCCCAGGGTGGAAAATCTCTGTGCCGATCAGCTGTCCAACGGGGAGGCGGAGGTGTGCCCAAGCTACCCTGGTAGGGGCCGAAAAAACTGTGGGGAGCAAAAGGAGGGAAAGTCCGCCCCGTGCCCTGCCGGGGTGCCCCTTCAAAAGGGCAGGCTCCAGGGACCTAGAAAATGTCCTCAGTTCCACAAAAAAATGCTGCTTAGAGTGGCAGGGAGGCGAAAAGCCTCGCCAGCAGCACCTTCCGGGGGGGCAGGGTTTGCAGGTGGGAGCCAATCGCATGGGCCGGGGGGCAGGGACCCCTAGAAATAAAGTGCACAATAAATGTAAGGCTCCCACCTGCAAGCCCCGCCCACCGGCACACGTGATTGGCTGCCGCCTGCAAACCCCGCCCCCTGGTCCTTGGAAACATTATATATTTTATGTGCGGCCCAAGACAATTTCTCTTCACTCAATGTGGCCCAGGGGAGCCAAAAGGTTGGACACCCCTGCACTAGAGTTTAGTTTGGAATACTGATGTGGTATTTTTTGTTTTGGTTGTGTCCTGAACTGTTGTTCTCTTGCACCCTGTCATTGCCTACAAGCACCATGCAGGGATGCTCTTAGTATGCAGTAGGATCAACATAATGTTTCTGAAACAAAAATAATGACTTACAGATCTGTCCTTGTATATCAAGGTTCCATGGATCATTATAAACTGTCCTGGAACAGGGATTTTCAAACCTTTTCCAGACTATGAAACCTGTTAATTAAAAAAAAAAAATCTCAGAAACCTTGATCAAGAGGCAACACTGGCAATAAAACAAAACTTGTGCTCATGTTTATTTTTTTTAGATTTTTCCCCGCTTTTATTATTTTTATAAATAACTTAAGGCAGCGAACATACATAATACCCCTTCCTCCTCCTCTTTTCCCCACAACCACCACCCTGTGAGGTGAGTTGGGCTGAGAGAGAGTGACCAGCCCAAGGTCACCCAGCCAGCTTTCATGCCTAAGGCAGGACTAGAACTCATGGTCTCCTGGATTCTAGCCCGTTGCCTTAACGACTAGACCAGAGCTTTCCAAACTGTGTGTTGCGACACATTTCTGTGTCGCGGCAAGGGCCCAGGTGTGTTGCAGGGGAACCCGGAAGAGGAGGCCATGCACCACGTGGAGCCCCGCCCATCCCTTGCCGCGCCAACAGGTCCCTGCTCTGAACCCAGCTCTTCAGCTCTTGCCTCCCCCCTGGGGGGGAGGGTGCAGGGATGCGACTAGCCTGCCGCGCTGGGGGGGTAGGGGGTGCAGGGACCGCAAAGTGCGGTGGCTGGAGACATGGCTTTTCCCTCCCGAGAAGTGCCAGAGGCCTGGCAGCCAAGAAAGGGACGGGGAGGCGACTCCGCTGCCCGCCTCGCAAGGCCCCTGCATCGTCCGCATCTCTGGCTCCCCCTTCCCCTTGGCAGCAGCCCCACCAGGCAGAGGCAGGACTGGGCGGGCAGACAGGTGGCGCTCTCCGCCTCCGTGGCCTGGCTCGCCGCTTCCTCCTGTCGCCTACAAGCAGAATATGGCGGCGGTCTGATGCGCTGCCTGCGACCAGCGAGAGCTGAGCTGGGGCCGAGCCAAGGGAGCCTGCCGGTGGCTCCGGCCCGACGAGAGGGCTCCCAGCGCTCCAGGGAGACCCAGAGCAGGCAGCGGGGACGGGGCAGAAGGAGAGGAGCTGCTGGCGGGAGCGCGGCACGAGGAGCACCTCGCCGGCGCCTGTCTGGCTTCCACTGTGCTTCGTCAGACAAGGTAAGATGCTGCGCCGGCGGGCGGGCGGCTGAGAGGCCAGTGGGCAGGCAGGGGGTTGCCTGCAGCGTGCTCGTCCAACCATCCTTCCCGGAGCTGCTGGGGCCAGATGGAGAGGTGGGGGACTCGGCATCGCTCCTTCCAGCGGGCGCTCCAAGCCCAGCTGTTCAGCCATCGATCAAGGATCGATCAGGCCCGGGGGCAGGGCTGGCCGAGGGGCTGTGGGGAAGATGGGTCCCTGTTTCCTGAGACATCCTCAGCATCCTCCCCCACAATATGGCAACAATAACAGGCAGGGCCCGAAAGAGAAGGAAAGCCCCAAGAAAGAGTGGGGATCTGGCACTTTCCACTCTCCAGAAGAGCGTCCCGCACTTGGATCCATTTCTGCCAGAGCCTTCGCGGCAGGTGGTGGTCACTGTGGTTGTTATTGCTGCCATATTGCGGGGGGAGGGGGGAGGATGCGTGAGGATGTCCCAGGCAACAGGGACCTGTCTTCCCCCCCAGCCCCTCGGCCAGCCCTGCCCCCGGGCCTGATCGATCCTTGATCGATGGCTGAACAGCTGGGCTTGGAGCGCCTGCTGGAAGGAGCGATGCCGAGTCCCCCACCACTCCATCCGGCCCCAGCAGCTCCGGGAAGGATGGTTGGACGAGCATGCTGCAGGCAACCCCCTGCCTGCCCGCCGGCCTCTCAGCCGCCCGCCCGCCGGCGTGGTGTCTTACCTTTTCCAACGAAGTGTGGTGGAAGCCGGGCAGGCGCTGGCGAGGTGCTCCTTGTGCCACGCTCCTGCCGGCGGCTCCTCTCCTGCTTCTGCCCCATCCACGCCGCCCGCGCTGGGTCTCCCCAGAGCGCCGGGAGCCCTCTCGTTGGGCCGGAGCCGCCGGCAGGCTCCCTCGACTCAGCCCCAGCTCAGCTCTCACAGGCCGCGCATCAAACCGCCACCATCTTCCGCTTGTAGGCGATGGGAGGAAGTGGAGAGCCAGGCCAAGGAGGTGGAGAGTGCTGCCTGTCTGCCCAGTCCCGCCTCTGCCTAGCTGGGGCTGCTGCCAAGGGGAAGGGGAGCCGGAGACGTGGACGGTGCGGGGGCCATGCAAGGCAGGCAGCGGACCCGCCTCCCCGTCCCTTTCTCGGCTGCCAGACCGCTGGCACTTCTCGGGAAGGAAAAGCCATGTGTCCAGCCGCCATGCTTCACAATCCTTGCACCCCTCACCCCCCCGCGTGGCAGCCTAGTGGCATCCCTGCACCCTCCCTGGCTTCTGCGGCGAGAGCTGAAGAGCTGGGTTCAGAGCAGGGACCTGTCGCCGTGGCAAGGGATGGGCGGGGCTCCACGTGGTGCATGGCCTCCTCTTCTGGGTTCCCCTGCGACACACCTGGGCCCTTGCCACGATACAGAAATGTTGCGACACACAGTTTGGAAAGCTCTGATCTACAATTCCATACAATACAAGACATACAGTACAAGACTGGGGGGCCGGGGGGCGGGATTTGGAGCCGGGAGCCAATCACGTGGGCCGGGGGCGGGGTTTGGAGCCGGGAGCCAATCTCGTGGGGCGGGGTGTGCGGTTTGGAGCCGGGAGCCAATCATGTTGGCCCGAGGCGGGATTTGGAGCCGGGAGCCAATCACGTGGGCCGGGGGCGGGGTTTTGAGCCGGCAGCCAATCACGTGGGCTGGGAGGCGAGGACTCCTCATTAGTGTGTCACGAAATTATGCATGGCTAAAAGGCGTGTCACCAACATGAAAAGTTTGGAAAGCCCTGGACTAGACCAAACTGTCTATTTTTTATCTATTTGTGCTAATGTGTATTGAAGCCCCCTTCTCAGTAATGTGGGTTTGCTTTTGTTGTTGTCCAGTTTGTGCCATCTTTTCTTCTTTGCTTTTACCGTTGTATTATCTTATTGTTCTGTGTGTTTTTAATGTGTGAACCACCCAGAGTCACCGGGAGTCAGGCAATATAAAAATTTAATAAATAAAAATAAAATACGCAAAATAAATATTGCACCATCTATATTTAGACCCAAGCACATTGCCTCTGCTGCCTTTTCCAGTACAATATAATGTCTGCAGTCCCAAATAAGAAACACCTTCCAGGATCCTGAGTGAACATCTTTATGGAATAAGCAGCATGTGAGAAAGAGACCAGCTGGAAGCATCAGCAGACTCCTCCAAGGGCAGTGAGGAGTGGGAAAGGAAGCCAGAGAGGACCCTTGTAAGAAACAAAGCAATGATGACAGAGCATGCTCAGTGGTCACAGAATGCCGATTGGTGGAAAAGGAAGAAACCAAGGTAGAGGTGAATAGAACAGAATGGGGCAGGTGGGTAGCCAGAACCTCCACGTTTTCAGAGGTTATTTTCAGCATCTAGTGCTGCAAGAATCACAGGGCTGAGAGTGGTGTTGTGATGTCATGTAGGTAAGGCAGGACAATGTTTTCGTTTGTTTGATCTTATTGTATTTATTCTCTTTTCTATTTGCTTTGGCTGATCTGGAGGCTTAGGGCACTTTCTTTCCTTAGTTTTCCACTAGAAAACAGGTGGAAATTCTCCATTGCTTGTTGGTGATTTGTTGCTGAATTCAAGCAGGGCAATTTGAACTCTGGGCAGGGGAGTTCATAGGGTAGGGTAGGGTGGGGTGGGGTGGCGTGGCGTGGGGTGGGGAATCCAAAAGCCAAGAAGGCAGTCATGCCCACATACATGACATACCCTAAAAGGGGCAAGGCTTTGTGTAGGATGGCCACCATCTTGACTTTTTTGACCCTCCCTGAAGACACCACTGCCTCTGGAGTAATAAAAAGGGGAGTCAAGAGTTGCATGCAAACAATGAGCCTCTGGCTGCCTGTCCCCAGATAGAGTATTCTGAAAGAGGTTGGCAGATTGCATGGAATTCTCAACAGCAGGTGCCCCCTTTTGCTTCCAATTACATATGCCGTGCATTTAATTCCAATCTACTTAGGATGTGTATTTAAAGTAGCTAGACTATATTTCTCCTCCTTGCAATGTTTTGAACTCTATATTATATAGCCAATCAATCCAGTGCTTGAGAAATAAATCTGACAATCAATACAGTCCCTCAAATGTAGTAAGGAGGCTGGTGATTTTTTTGCAATGCTTTTTCTGATTCTTCCTACTGTTGGCTGCTGCACTGTGTCCTTTTTTCTAAAAGCAGTTGGCATTACAATAGTGAAACCTTGAGGGGGAAGACCTAGTTTCTATGTTAAATCTGTTGCGATCGATGAAAATCCAAGCGCCTCCAGAAAAAGGAACTTACACAAAACATGTAGGTAATTAGAGCATTCTCTAGAGGTTTAGATTAGTGAGGAGAGAAAGCCAAGTGAATCAGGCTTTCTGAAAACATTGTACTAGTGATTCAAACATCCATTTGTGAGTTCAGTTTTATCATTTGCGGGAACCTTGTGAGGAGGAGGAAATGCAAATACTTTCCAGATGCACCACTTTTCTAGAAATCCTCCTGGCAATAGAAAGAACATTTCATAGATTGGTACAGAAGCCTTGGGAGGACGTAGTTATTGGTGACAGAAAATGAGAAATCTGCCCAGGACTCTGTACTTATTGGAAGCTCATCTCTTGGGTGAAGAAGGAATGTGAAGCCGTCTTGTTGAATCAATTTGTTCAGCCTCCAGGGTTGTTTTCTTTACGAGTGCTTTCCCTACAGCAAGTTCAGGCACGATAGCAGAAGACCCATTTCTGCTCTTTCTTACACTTTGCTCTCCACGCTGCAGCGTCCCTCTCAGCCGCTGAACAGCACAAATCCAGTTGCTTCTCTTCTGCCCGGGCACACAGAGGAGTGGCCATTTTCATGACTGGCATCAGGGTCATTTTCATTTTCCTCCAGGAAGCCAAAGATGGCAAGGCCTCTTCTGCTCCTGAGTTACCGTTGGCAAAGAGTAATTCACTCCTGTCTTGATCAGAATGCAGATATTTATTAGAAACATCACAATCAGAGGCCAGCTTTAATGGCTCTGGGCAGGGATGGCTGCAGTCTGCATGCTGTACAATCGATCTCATCTCATGAAAAAAAAAGAAATAAGTTTTTATTCCCAGTTCTCTTTCAATGTGATAAAAAAAACTGAAAACAAATTATTTTTCGTTTTAAGCAGAAGGCAATTTCTGTGACATTGTACTGGGTGCCATGTGGTGAACGAGGCATGTGTGAATGCCCTCCTTTTCATGGCACAGTTGTCTTTTCATCCCTTGCTTTCTGTAATTCCATGAAATCTCAAGGGAAGGCATCAGAGGGAACTTTTCCACCAGGGTTTTTTCAGCTGGGAAGTGTGACAGCCGGGAGGCTTCAAAACAAAAGGGAGTTGTGTAACAGAAAGTGATCCTAGTACTAGCATTTTCTGCTGTTACCAATAAGAGCTCAAAAACATCAAATTATAAAGAGGTTCTGAGGCCCCCTGAGAATAAGGTATAAAAATATAGGTCCCTTTTGTAGGAAAGAAAACTTAAGAAGTTGTGAGGCAGATTTTGTTACAGCAACATACAGAATTTTCTCCTTCTCACCATGACACCCACTGGAGAGTTGGAAACTTTTATGGCTCCTTCCCCACCAGGGACATCTGCAGGGGAAGGTGTCAAAAAAGTCAAGATGGCAGCCACAATCAAAGCCCTGCCAATTTTTTACATGTGTCATACATGTGATGCATATAAAAAGGGGGAGGGGTTTTGTTCACACAATTGTGGCCACAGTCTTGGATGACACCCCCCCACGGATGGCCCTGTTCCACACATTTTAAGCTCCACTCCCCTCTCCTGCTATTTCCCATAGACCGAATGTTCCTGACTAAAATATCAGCTTCTATCTACACGTAGCCCTAGTAAACCTTTCATAAAGTTAGGTATTTGCCTTTGTGACCCCTACACTTAAGCTTCGGTTGTTAATTTTCTCCTTTCCAGGAAGAAAAGAGACAGCCCAAATGATCAAGGGCCTGATGCACCTGACCTATTAGGAAAGCTTACAGGGCTTGTAATTTTTTATTTTAAGGTGGAAAAGTCAGTTGTAGTAGGACAGATCATAAAATTATGCACAAGCTGCATGGAACAGATTTTTTTTTCACTAGTTTGTACAATACTAGAGGGATAACCAATTTCTTTCCTTACCTATTACATTTGTCTCCTAACATTCTACTGAAAAGATATTCAAGGTGGCTGAGATTGATTGCCAGATCTGTTTAGGACAGGCAAAAGAATGCAATGCAGTTACTGCAGGCTGATACAGTAAGTCAGCAGTTCAGAAGATTGTAAAAGTGGTTTAGATGAGGATAAGGCTATCACTGCTATCCTGTGTGGCTATAGAGAGGTCCAGTTTCAGAAATATTTGACTATCAGTTATGAGCAGAAATAATAGTAAGAGTGATCACTTTCATTTTCTAACTATCACATTGCAGAAACAGCTGGTTAGACAGTGGGAGAAGCTAGACTCTTGACTATACCAATTCTCAGTCCCACCTTTTAGAAGGCTATAGAAAATTTCAGAGGAAAGCAAGAAGGCTGAGTGTTAGAAAATTACTCTAGGTAATTTCCTGTTTAGTTTAAATCCAGGACACGCTTGGTCCCTATATCTAGATTAGAGCAAGAACACATATACTCAGTACAGCTAGCAAAAATGTAGCTTGATGTTTCTTTATTAACATTAGCAAACATTAAAAATAGTTAACTTAAATAAATGGATAACAGGCAGAGAAAAGCAGAGGGAAACAGAGACATGAACATCAGGCCAGAATTTAAAAGGGAAGAGGACTTAGTATCAACAGTCTACATTATATATCTGTGTATGTGTGTGCGTGCGTGTGTGTATACGTATATATGAAAATAGGACACTAGGTGATTTCTCCTCTGTTCTGCATCATGAAGAAACAATTTGATAGATGGGGATGATGTATCCAACAGTGAGAAACTACAGTTTATTAAGAAAGATTCAAGGATTTGGGCATGTCTGGCCTTGAGAAAAGAAGTTGGGTGGTGGGTGAGGTATGATAACACTCATCAGAATAACCTGAAAGAATGACAGACTGAGGCTCAATAGCCGTTTTCCATCATTCCAGAATGGATGACACAGAAAAATGGCTTTAATTGAAAGTTAGAAAAAAAAAACTTCCAGAGCAAGAACATTTTGACCATGCAAAGCATTACCCAGGGAAAATGTGAGGTTCTCTTTTCTGGATTTGTTGAAGTGGAAATTCATTTTTTTTAAACATGTACTTTAATTTGGATTCCTACACTGAGCAGGGGTTGGATGTGATGCCTAAACGGTTCCCTCTAACTCTGAGATTCCGTTATCCTACAGTAGATATACTATTGATCTGATCAAGCAAGGCTCTTACATTCTTACCAAGCACAGGTTCCTCTGTTCTTAGGTCTCGCATCGTTCTTTCTATCTGGTACCTTGTTTAGTGATTTCATGTTTTCACCATCAACCATTTACTTGGAGTCAGATTTTTGTGGCCTGCTGCCTATTATTGTCTACATCTTCTAGCCTTCTTCTGGTCCAGTCTTTTTCATTCTTCATATCAGCAAACAGCTCTTCTTAAGTGAAGTCTATTCACAACTGCTTATACCAGTAGATTTCTTTTGTCTTAGTTTCCTCAAGTCTCTTTCTCCTTCCACCTTTGTAGTGGCAACCTGCGGAAGACCTTTGTATTTCGAGGAGTTACTGTAGGTGGCATGTTTTGATTTTTCTTCCCCCACACCTAGGAGATTAGAGTTTATTTTGAGTTATACTGATGTTTAATTGGCTTGTTTTTATTTCTGTTTGGCATGAGAGGGGGGAGAGAATAAGCATATGCCCACTCCTCCAACAGCCCTTCAGAACATAACTTTGTTTCTGCTGGGCATGGGAAGTGCGGGGAGAGAAAACCCCCAGCTTGTTAAGTTTAAGCATAAGTTCACTCCTCCAGCTGCCCCTCTAGCGGCTTGGAATGGGGGGGGGGGTGATAAGAAATTGTTTTGGTTAAGCACTTGCTTATCTGATAGCTTCCCAGGCTCTGGGGATGATGTCATAGACAGGTGCCGGACCACCAGAAGGAATCCCAGTCAAGGTCAGTCTGGGCTTGGTCACGGGGTTTGGAAGCCAGGCTTTGATAAAAGCCTTAGTATTGTCTTTGGAGTTGAGGGAACTTTGATGCAGGCTCAGGACGCTGGGTGCTGTGGGACTCAACAGCCATTCCTTTTGGGGTTATTCTCTGCTATCTTAGCCAAGTTCCTGGTAGCAACAAGAGAATAAAGGTATCACCTTGTTTGGTATGTATGTATGCATTTCTTCCTGTATGCTATGCTTGTTATGCTTTGTGTAATCTGCTTAAACTGTGTTTAACTTTGTTTGCTGAAGTTTATAATAAAGCTTTAAGTTTCTTTATTCACTGGTGTGCTATTATCTCTGGATCAGAACCAATTGCCCTAGCCCCTGATCAAGGCGTGGACACTTGGCAACACAACCTTTCTTTCAGGTTTCTTTGCCTTAATCTATAGCCTACTTTGCATTATTTTTGAACATTTCTGACCTTGAAAAAAAGATGTACTCCAAGGTTTGCAGGAAAGGGAGGGTTCCCTTTTCCAAGATTGGCAATATTCCTCCATCTTTAGAGAAAATTATGATTCTGAAATATTCTCTGATCTTGCCATTAAACTTCATTATGTCCCAGGATCTCCTTCCAATCTTCAGCAAACTATACAAATTTGAATCCTACACAAATGGGCAACTTTCTGATTCCCCCACCCAAAGGAGTAGACTGCAAGCTATCATTAGTTAACAAAATTGTTCTCAGAGTCACACTGAGAATATAAAAATCCAAATAAAATCCTGATTAAAACAGTATGACCTAGCTGATGCCCAACCAGAACAGAATATGCTAACCTATTCACATCCATTAAAATTGAAGTTATGAAAAAGAATGACTACTAGACATAATGCTCTACGTTACCTCCAGTAACAGAGACAGTAGGAGTGCTATTATACTCATAGTTGGAGTGCTATTACAAGATGTGGGCTTCCTAGAGGCCTTTGCTTGGCCACGGTGGGAAGAAAAAGCTGAACTAGACAAATAGCCTTTCCAGTTGGGTCTTATGTCCATAAAGAAGTCTGAATCTTCTAGGGAAACTAATTCAGTCCCATTTGTTTATTTTTTTTCTTTTTCGCTGCCTTTAGATTGATCCATGCATTTTGTTAATTATTTCTCTTTTATAAAAACGGATATATTTTCTTTCAGCCCCCACATTTGCTCAAATCACTCCATCAAAGCAGATTTGGGAACTAAAAGGTGGGGGGGGAGGTCTTCTTTGAAGTAGTGAATCAGCTCAGGTCACTTTTGAAGGGGTTCTTTGGGGAAATGGTGCAGACCATCAGCAAGGAGACTGTTGTTACCTTCCCGTGTTTCCAGGAAGGCTTTTAGTATAGAAAAAGTTTCCTAACCTCTACCTTAACACTTATCACTAAACCTATCCTGTACTAACGTCTGTAGCTTGAATCATGTCAACTGGATTTCTATTTTCTCAGTGGAAACGTTTTGCTCCTTATCCAAGGAGCTTCTTCAGACTGAAGAAGCTCCTTGGATAAGGAGCGAAATGTTTCCACTGAGAAAATAGAAATCCAGTTGACATGATTCAAGCTACAGACAATTCCACCTGGATGACTGAGAACCTTCATAGACATATCCTGTACTAAACTATACTCATACTAGTGCCTATGCGTTTATTTAATTCCTAAACAATCCTATGACCATTTCTGTTCTCCTTTGTTGCCTGAGCTTATAACAAAATCTTTAGCCACCATTTACCCCCCATTTGAGGGGCGTGGTGGCTCAGTGGGTAAGACGCCAGGCTTGTCGATCGGAAGATCGCAAGTTCGGAGGTTCGAATCCCTAGCCCTGCGTGACGGAGTGAGCTCCCGCACTAGCTCCAGCTCTTGCCAACCTAGTAATTCGAAAGCATGCAAATGCAAGTAGATTAATAGGTACCACTTCGGTGGGTAGGTAACAGCATTCCGTGCGCGTCATGCGGCCACATGACCATGGAAGCGTCTTCGGACAACGCTGGCTCTTCAGCTAACAAACGGAGATGAGCACCGGCCCCTAGAGTCGGACACGACTGCACAAATATGCGGGGGGAACCTTTATTATTTATTTATTACCCCCATTCAAGTCTGTTGGCTTCTGTTGCTGTTGGCTTTGTAGTCTGTCAGTCTGTGCCGGGGTGGGAAAGGAAGGGGCTTGACCAGCTGCTGGCTGTTTGTAGGCTCTCAGTGTCTCTGCTGAGCTCTGCTTCCCCTTTCAGCTTGTCTGCTGTTGGTTTGTTGAAGTCCAAATCTGCTCCTGCCTCACCAGCGGTCACCTGCTAAGTTGACAGCTGCTCTGCTCCCAGGGCTGCAAATTCTTCCTCTCTGCTCTCCCACACAACACAAACCACCCTCCAACACACACAGACACTCAGGTGCTTATCAGTATTTTCCTTTTATAATTGAAAACCAGATGTGGTCCAGCACTCTTCAGGCTGCCTCAAAGAGCCAAGGGAGAAAACAAAGGGGCGGAAGAGCTGATGCTGGCCTCTGCAAAGCTTTCCTTCCACACATTGCAAAGCTCTGATGGAGTCTTTTGAAACCCTCTGCAGAATTGATCACTCTGTTCCTGCTATTTATTTGCAGTATCTGTGGGCCACTCCAACTGTGCTTCTTCCACTAATACTTGCAGTGCAAGCTGACACTCAGTCTGGTCAAGACTCAGGCTGATCCCCAACAGAAGGCTTTGGGAGAAGGAACACTACCACCTACTTCAAGGCAGGCAACATTGCTCCCTTCAGCAAAGAAGCAGTGGTGTTTTTCTAGATCCAGCTGTGGAACCCTCTCTGGCTGCCCAAAGGAACAGGGAGGGAAATGGATCTAGCCCACAGGTAACAGGATTTCTACCACAACAAACCCAGTCTACTTCCTTAAGCTGCACAAGCTCAAAAAGAATCGTAGATAATACTATAAGACCTCACTTGCTCATCTAGGTGGACTCTGCCCAACTGGCATGCAACCCAGAGTGGATATGGGTGATCAACCAAGGAATCTACAAATTTATCCAGTGTGCCTGCAGGTGCCCTCAGTCTTACCAGAAGGGTCCATGACCTCTGAACAGGGCTGCTAGGTAGGAATCTGTGGATGCAATGGGTGGAAAAGAATTGAAGCTTTGCCACTCTTATGGCCGCTGCATAGGTTCTTACCAAAAGTAGATGTACCCACTTCTCATTTTCTGCAATTTCTGCTGTCTTGTCAATTACTTCCTTTCCCCCAGCTACTCAGTAAACCAAGGAGCCACCTGGCATGATTAGTTAGGTAGAGGCCTTGCAGAAACAATCTCATCCAAGGATCTGGCTGTTTCTGAATTCCTGTGACCAACTAGGTTCAACATGAAACTGCCTGCCAAATTCTTGGGAACCTGCTCTCAGCACTCCCTGGAATCCTTCTGGATCCATTAGGCATCTGGGGCAAACCACCCTAAGGCTGCATCTACCCATGAAGAGGTCTGGGGTGCTTGTGATATGCAGTTTATTTTTTATTTATTTTTATTTTAAAAATTTATAGAGCCACCCATATTGTACCAAACTCTAGGTGGCTGTCAGGCTGGAGGTTGAGTCCGAGGCGGAGGAGGACGAGCCAACAATAGAAAAGGCGGGAACCGGTTTAGGTGCAAAATTCAAACTGGAGTCTGAGACAGCAATTGGAGACAGTCAGGGGGCAGGCTCACTAACACCTATCAGCACGCGCGAAAGAAGACTGGAGAGACAAGCTGAGGAACGAGAGGTGCGATTGGCTCCTGCACGCAAACGGCGGGAAAACCACGCCCATAAAAAGCACCAAACTCTTGAGCAGGTTTCCGGAGACAACCATTCATGCTGCCTACAGACGCCTTCCGTGAATCGCGATCCCGCCGCCATGCCGGACCTCGATCCCGAGCCTCACCTTGCCGCCGTGTCGGACCTCAACCCAGAACTTTGCCCTGCTGCCACACTGGACCTCGATCTCAAGCCTCACCTTGCTGCCACGCCGGATCTCGCACCAAAGCTCTGCCTTGCTGCCATGCCAAGTCTTGAACCGAAGCCTTGCCTTTCTGCTGCATTGAACCTAGCTCCTGAGCCTTGCCCTGCCGCCACACCAAACCTCGAGCCTGAGCCTCGCTTTGCTGCCACACCAAACCTCACACCCGAGCCTTGCCTTGCAACCGCACCAGACTCCCATCAGCCGCACCAGGACTTACTCCAGGACCTACTGTGTCGCCACGTGCTTGCGTTTCCTGCACCACACCGGCCGCATTTAGAACAAGTTCCGGAGTTGAACCACGTGTTAGTGAGCAATTGTCTTCTCAACTTTACAGTGTGTAATTATTATTAAATAAAGATGTCAGAGTGCACACCGTGGGGCGGCCTGCTCCTTTTTCCAAGACACCAGTGATCCACGTTCTATGCAGTAAATAGACACTTAAGCAGAGATTAGAAAAATAGTCTATTTACTTTATATACGTACGTAGTACAGAATATATGAACAAATGATACAACGATGAGAAGTTACAGCAAACGAGAAGAAAGAACACCAGACTTCTCTGTAAAAAGGTAAAGGTACCCCCCGCACATTTGTGCAGTCATGTCCGACTCTAGGGGCCGGTGCTCATCTCCGTTTGTTAGCCAAAGAGCCAGCGTTGTCCGAAGACGCTTCCACGGTCATGTGGCCGCATGACACGCGCGGAACGCTGTTACCTTCCCACTGAATAAACATAAATCCTAAATAAATATATAAATCCTAAATAAAATAAATAAACTGAATAAACATAAACTGACCAATCACATTATAGGTCACTCTCATCATCTGCCACACCCAACTAAACTATTAGCACCTGTAGTATGAGTCATACACTGCCACATCATCCCTACAACAATGGCTGCTAATTGAGTGACTTGCAGAATAATTCCCCTCTCACCTAGATATCAAGCCTCTCCAGTATAATTTATCTATCTGTAAATTCCTGGGTATATACAAACCTCAACACCCCTCCAATTTACAATAGATATTACATTTCACTTATACAGAATAGAAGACATACACATTTTGGATACACACATCCTATGTCTCTCTACACTTAGAGGCTTTGTCATCACATCTGCTACATTACTCGCAGATGGACAATATTGCAGATTAATCAGAGATTCTTTTACAGCATTCCTAACATTGTGATACTTGATATACACATGTTTGCTCCTCCCTCTGATCCTATTATACTTTGCCATCTGTATACATGCTTCACTGTCTTCATATACACATATAGGTCCCTCAATTGTTACATTTACATCCCTTAACAATTGCCTATACCATATTAACTCTGAACATAGGTCA